>CM046875.1:52171443-53381206 GCA_025667525.1 Glebionis coronaria
ACCAGTTACCATTTACCTCTTTATTAATTTTAACAGAATTAGATGGAATACCCCTATGAGACTCTTCTCTAGAAATAATTACAAAAGCATCTTTGACTTTAGGAAGGATTTCCCTAGTAAAAATGCTACTCCTTATGGGTTGATAAACTTCATCAAGACCCATAAGAAACTGCATTAATTTCAACAATTTAGCATGATCAACTAACTTATTTCTAGCTTCACAAACACAATCAGGCAATTTAGTCTATCAAACTCTCTCCAATAGGGGTTCAACTTATGATAATACTCAAAAACAGCAAGACCACCTTGCTTAAAAGATTTAATTCTTTGAAGAAAGTTAAAAACAATAGACCCATCAATTCTATCATAAGTGTCTTTCGATTTTTTCAAAACAACAACAACATTGTAGATTTGTAAATCTATGCTTATGATTTTAGAGAGAGAAAGAGATAGAGAGATGGTGGATTTCACACTTCTAGAGAGAGAAAGTTAAGAACAACTATGTGTAAAATAATGAAAACCACACCCTCTCCATCAAAGGAGAGGGTTTATATACCCAAGCCTTGTAATGGGCTTGGGCTTACACTTTTGGGCCGGCCTACACATGTTGTAGGCTAGGCTTGGACTTGTTTGATAAGTAAAGAAGATTAACTAAACTACGAGCTATAACATGGACTATTGTTGGAGTGACCGATCCTTATTAATACGTAAAACGTATTTCCAACAATCTCCCCCTAAGGGAGGTCACTCCAAACAAGGGCGTTACCCGAGTTACAATAATGAAATAAACCTAGCATACTATGCTTGTCTTGAGCTCGTAGTCTTCGTCTTTCTTTTTCTTTTTCTTTTCTGGTGAACATCCTGATGTGATCTTTAATATCAATCTTGAGCATTAATCTCTTGCCTCCGTCACTTGTGATATCGCCTCTTCGTGACACCATGTCCTACATACTTATACCTTCGTAATTCTTGAAAGCTTCAGAGTTTGATACAGCGGAAGACTTAACTTTTAGGCTTTCTTGAATTAAATAAGATATTAAGTGCATAAAGTATAAGCATGTGGGGACGACTTCTTCTTGGATCCCGCAACGCCACCGTCTTCAAATGCCGCAACATAAGTAGACACGAACGAAATGGCTTTGAACATTTCATTCTAATTCGGTAGCATTTTACCTCCGGTCGGTGAAGACCGTTGGACGATATTAGATATCGTACCCGTGACGGATAGTTTCAATTAAGTAACTTCCTGACAGGATTTCGCGGGTAAACCCGTTCTCTTTATTCGACCGTCCAAAGCTGACTGCGAACATAAAGAGTGAATCATTTGGATAATAATATCCGCATGATTTGAAGCCGTCAATTCATGTTCCTGGAACAAGTGAAATTCAATTAAGAACCGCACCATCGTTGCTTTCCAGTTGTCACGAGCTTGATTCGTATAGAATCTTGCAAGTTACCTACCAAGTGCTGTTTGAGGTTAACACTAGAAGGATTTCCACTCATCACCGTGAACACAAAGGTATCACTCTGAGTGTTCTGGCAAGATCACTGAGATATTGCGTAGAGGCCTGGAACGTGTTTAAATTCAGTTAAGAATTAAACAGCCGTTGCTTTCCAGTTATCACAAGTTTGATTCATAAAGAATCGCACAAGTCACCTACCATGAGCTTTTTGATATTCGCTCAAGAAGGATTTCCATCTTCATTGTAAATACTTTCGTATTACTCGGATGGTCAGGCAAGATCATGAAGATTTTGCGTAGGACTCTTAAGATCTTTCTTACTTTTCACAGTGTATAAAGAAGCAAGGAAATATGAAAGTGTGTCCTAATGAGATATTTGATGATCTCAAATGGCTCTAGACTCGATCGTGCACTTGGGATTTTAGTGATCGGAGGCTGGAGAGGAGTGCCACCTATTTAATACCAATTTATTCGGAGTGAATAAATCAATAGATAATGTGTTGTCTTCGTGTGATTAAAACAAATACCTTTTGAGAGATATTTGAGTTAGCTGGAATGGGTTGTGCATTGCATCACTGGGTCCATGATGTCTTATCTTCAATATCAAGCATCATTAAAAATGATCTCAATAGCATATGTGTTGACCCGGTTTCTGCCTAAAGTTGTAAGGAGGGCTTCTTTCTTTACACCCTTTATCTTTACAATTCTTTTTCATTCTTCAACCCCTTCAATGCTTACCAATACGTCATCACTAGCACCTTGTTGTGATTGTTCCAGTGCTAACTTAAGTACTTGGTCGGCATTCAGCTACGTTCACAATCTTTCTCCAACTTTCCTAAGGACTACTATTTCTAGCTGTGGAATGTCCTTGGGAAGATTCCTCCGGTTCTAGAAGAATCATAGGACTTAACCTATCCTACCATCCTTATGTCACCACAATCTTCATCGTCGTGAAATAAATGGGTTTTGGGTAAGTATATGTCACCATGAAAATCCATTTTGATATAGCAAATCCGTTTTGCTCCCCCTTAACATATGCCACGATATTCGAAAACATTTCGCACATGTCGGGATGAGCCAGCACTTTAAGTCAAACCATTTGTGATAATATCCCATATTAAATCACATTTTCTCCCCCATATTAAAAATATTAACCCAATCGATGTTTTTAATATCAATTGATTTAATGAAGTTTTAACAAAGGTCTTGGGAAGAAAAATGCAAGTCCGTTTTACCTTCATGATATCAAACGCATGAGATATGATACCGATTTGTAACATGATCACATATTTACCATATTAGAAAAGAATTGACAAGGTTGGACCTGATAGATGAGAACATCATATGATAAGATCAAATGGTTCTTGTCAGCATATGTTGGTCGCCTCGTCACGTCTGAAGTCATCTCTTGACACCACATGTACGATTGGTATTGTTGTCTTGACACCAACTTGTGAACTTGGCACGTTCGGCATCGAAGATTCTGAATGCTTGACAATTGCTCCCCCTCAATTGTTGACCCGTGTTCTATCGAAAGAGCTGTAGTCGTCGGTTGAGTAGTCGCATCGTCGAGTATGTAGATACCAATTGTAGATAGCAATGGTTGTAGAGATGATAGCTTCATAAAAACAAGACTTCTCTTGTTTTAACAAATAAATGCACTGAAACGTACATATATTTGTGTTAGACCAAGTTATAAAGTAAACTTGATCCCTTACAAGGTTTGAAAGTAAACCTTGCCCGAGAAAATTAATTCCCGTTGTTAGCCAAAGCTTTCATAAGAAATACTTGACTTTAATGTGAAAACCGGGTTGCAGTCTGAAATAACTACAAGCCATAAGGGCATGTTTTATGAAATATTTACAACTTTTGTACAAACTCTATTTATGGCGCCGTGTCGATATTAATCAACATTTCTAAGGTCGTAAATATTATCGTACCAAAAGACATGCCTTTGAAAAATAAAGTAAAAATATTTTTGGATTTTTCTAGATTTTTCAATTTTTATGGTTTTTATATAGTTTTATATTTTTGTATTTTGCTTTTGTGGATTAAAAATATAAACAATATATACAAATGATCACCAAGGATACGGAGAATAGTTTTACCACCACTATTCTTTCGCTTCATCTGCTAGTTCCTTAAGAGTCTCAGGCGAGAAGGTTCTCATTCCTAGCTTGTCGGTCAAAAATTCAATTCGAGCGCGATCTAAAGCCTTCGTGAAAATATCCGCCAATTGATACTCAGATCGGACAAAGTAAAGCTCTATTACTCCATTTTCCACTTGCTCCTTGATGAAGTGGTAGCGAATGTCAATATGCTTCGACCGGGAGAATTGAACGTTGTTGCAGCATAAGGCAATTGCACTCTTGTTGTCACAATACATCGGAATCTTGTTGAAACCTAGACCATAGTCGGTTAATTGCGATCTCATCCAAAGAATTTGAGCACAGCAACCGGACATAGCTATGTATTCTGCTTCCGTACTTGAAATTGCAGCGCTTTTCTGCCTTTTCGATGCCCAACTGATTAGTCGATCTCCTAGTAGTTGCAAAGTTCCACTCGTGCTACGCCTGGTATCTTGACAACCCGCGTGATCCGCATCTGCATATGCCATTAGTGCAATAGAAGAGTCCTTCGAATACCAAAGTCCCCGATTAATGGTTCCTTTAAGATATCGAAAGATCCTTTTAACAGTAGCTAAGTGTAACTCAGTAGGCCTAGTTTGATACCTGGCACACATACATATAGCAAACTGAAGATCAGGGCGACTGGCTGTGATATACAGAAGAGTACCGATCATTCCACGATAAAGTGTCGGATCAACAACAACTCCATGTGGATCTGCATCAAGCTTAGTTTTCTCCACCATTGGAGTGTCCACGGGGTCGCAAGATTCCATCTTATATTTCTTAAGCGATTCAAGGGCATACTTGGATTGATTGATAAAGATGCCTCTGGGACTCTGAGATATCTGAAGACCTAAGAAGAATGATACCTTGCCCATCATTGACATCTTAAACTTGGAAGACAAGAGTGTCCCAAACTCATCCGATAAGGTTTGGGTCGAGGCTGCAAATATAATATCATCAACATATATTTGTACCATAATCATATCTTTACCTCGTTTCTGAATGAACAGCGTGGGATCCACCTTGCCTTTTGCGAAGCCTTGAGTAATGAGGAATTGTGACAATAGATCATACCATGCGCGTGGAGCTTGCTTCAACCCATAGAGAGCCTTCTTAAGCTTGTACACATGATTAGGATAATGAGGATTCACAAAACCATCCGGCTGTTGAACATAGACTTCTTCCTTGATTTCTCCATTAAGAAATGCCGTCTTCACATCCATCTGATAGACGATCATATTCATATGGGCTGCATAAGCGAGGAATAGTCTAATAGCTTCCAAACGGGCAACAGGTGCAAAGGATTCCATAAAGTCGACGCCCAATAATTGCTTGTATCCACGAGCTACTAGTCGAGCTTTGTTTTTCAATATTCCGCCTAACTCATCGAGTTTCACCTTGTAAACCCATTTCAAAGTGAGTAACTGCACTTGATCCGGGCATGGGACAAGTTCCCAAACATCAAGACGTATGAATTCGTTAAGTTCTTCTTGCATAGCTTCTATCCAACAGGATTGAGTAAAAGCTTGTTGCCATGTCTTAGGTTCAACTTCAGTGAGAAAAGCATCAAAGTGACAAAACATTGCACTTTCTTGTAACTGACTTCGTGTGGATACCGGACGATTAGGGTCACCAATAATAGAATCTATAGGATGATCCTTTGTCCACTTGCTGTCATGTTCACGAATCCGTGGATTGGAGTAAACTGTAGAAGGAGCTTCCTCTGAGGTGGACGACCCGGGTTGATTAGGGTCGGGAATAGATACACCAAAGAATGGAAGTTCACGCATTTGAGCGAATTCCAAATCGTGATCATCGTCATCCTCTTCATCATCAATAGGCATGACATGGGTAGTTGTTACTTGTGTTGGTTGAGAATTACTCGTTGTTGGTATATCTTGACCAATTGTTGGTGCAGATGTGTCTGATTGTGCTTCGGTTGCTGGAGCGACAACTTCGGTTACCGGAGCTATAACCTCAGGTTCTGGAGCAACAATACTTGGAGGAGTAAAGAATTCATCAAAGAACGGTTGAAACAACGTATCCCATTCCTTCCTAGTAGGTGGTGTAAATGATGATGAAGTAGGGTTGTTTGGGACAAGACCAGAACTAATGTTACTGGGTCCCATTTCATGAAGTGCGGGTTCAGAGCTGCTTTGCTCAGAAGCCATTGCTGTCAGCTCATCAAAATCAACATTCATAGTTTCGAGGATCTTGCGAGAGTTACGGTTGTAAATTCGGTATGCCTTCTTTGCGGGGGCGTAACCAATGAAAATACCAATATCAGCCTTTGGTTGAAGTTTTCCCAAATTGTCACCATCATTATTTGGATAGCAAAGAGAACCAAATACATGAAGATATGATAAATCTGGTACTTTTCCATGGAGAAGCTCATAAGGTGTTTTACCATGGCGTTTACGAATTAGTGACCGGTTTTGGGTGTACACTGCAGTAGATACTGCTTCTGCCCATAAAAACAATGGAGCCTTTGCGTAAATTAACATCGTTCGAGCAGCTTCCATAAGTGTGCGATTTCGCCTTTCAACGACACCGTTTTGTTGTGGAGTGCGTGCAACGGATGTTTCATGAGATATGCCAACTTCTTCATAATAATCACGCAAGATTTGATTCACAAATTCGGTTCCATTATCTGTACGAATGCGTCGGACAGTAGTGTTGAGACGCACTTGAATCATCTTGAGAAATCTGATGATGAATTTAGGTGCCTTATTTTTTGCTTTTAAGAAATTTCACCCATGTAAACCGAGAGTAATCATCGACAATGACGAGAATGTACTTTTTGCCACTAAGACTTTCAACACGCATTGGCCCACAAAGATCCATATGCAACAGATAAAGTTTCTCTTGGTTGGTGTCTTCCGTCTTGGGTTTATAAGATTTCTTAGTGCTTTTCCCCATTGTACACGCGGAACACAAATGATCCTTGTGAAATGAAAGTTTAGGAAGACCACGAACAAGTTCGTTTTTCGCCAAATGATTAATAGCGTCGAAGTTAAGATGAGATAACCGTCGATGCCATAACCATGACTTAGTCTTCGATGCTTTGGAGAGAAGACATACGGGAGAAGCAGCCATCATGTCTTGTAGAGACAAAGTATACAAATTATTCCCTCGAGTACCTTTCAATAAATCAACCCCTTCCAAATTACGAATGAAGCAGGTATGCTCTCGAAAAGCAACTTCTAGGTTTGCATCACAAAATTGTCCCACAGAAAACAAGTTGTGACCGAGACCTTCCACGTAATATACTCTTGAAATTATAACATTCCCAATATGATATTCACCATAACCCATTATCTTTGCAATATGATCATTTCCAAATCGAACCGTACCAAGAAACTTGCTGACAAAATTTCTGAGCTGAGAGCGATCTCCGGTCATATGCTTGGAGCAACCAGAGTCCAAATACCAGAGAACAATTTGGACCACCTGTTTTCAATCACAACAGTAGACAATGCATTGGAAACTATTGGTTCCGGAGTGTTAGCAGTTACAGATATGGAATTATCAGAATTGCTAACATTTTTGAGACCCTTAGATTTCCTGCGTTTTCTAATGATAGTTTTAGCACTAACAGGTTTTACTGTTCCAACTTTCTTAGGTTTTGGATTATTCGCGGGCACTACAGTGGGAGTAGACCTATTTAAAGGGCACTTGGTTCCTACAGTAGTGTCGGTGTTCCTAGTTAAAGGACACGCTTGTGTTTTGGTAGCCTTGGTACTCCTAGTTAAAGGGCACGCTTTCTTCACTTCAGTGGGAGTGATCCTAGTTAAAGGGCACGTATTTCCTACTATAGTGAAAGTTCTACCAGTGGGGCGCCACATCCAACCAACTTGGGTTAACACTTTCCCAGTCGGTTTCCATTCTAATCCATTTTTCCGGGCCTGCATCTCATTCACATGGTCAATAAGGCAAGAATCATGATGACTAGAAAACATACATTCATTGCAATTCCAACATTTTAAATTAGAATTCACAGTAGGCTTAGAACGCTGCACAACCGCAGAGCCTTTAGGTTTAGCTACATGATTCTTTTTATTCAAAACAGAAATAACATTCCTAGGATGGGCTTCTACTTTCTTCTTCACTTGACTACTAGATGGGGGCAAGATCCTATCATTCTTCTTGTTTCTTTTAAGCTTAGATCTTTGAGCCTTAGTAGTGGTGCTTACTCCTGTAGAAGGCAACACGGGAATATTAGAAGCTGGTTTTGATTCCGCCTTATCTTTAGTGACCAAAGTTTGAGATGATTTAGTCCTAGGGCCCTTGTTAAGTGGTGTGACGGCTATAAGGGTTCTTTTGATTGCACTAGAGGACGATGCTGAGATAGTGGATGCGTTATCCACAACATTCTTACCTTTGAGAGTACGAAGTGTTTCCTTTAACTCAGCCAAGACCAGGTTCTTATCACAAATTTGTTCCCTCAAATCAGATATTTCCACCGACTTTCGATTCAATTGTTCAATCAATGATTGATTCTGTGCAGTGGTATGAGCACATGTTGGCTGTACTGAATCGAAAAGTCGTGTATTTTTCTGTTTTAAGTTATCAACTTTGGACAATATCTTGGAAACTCGATTATCTAGATCAAGTTTAAAATTCTCAGCGGCCTTAAGTACGTTCACACAGTTAAGCTCCTTAGATTTCTCTATTTCTATCGGCAAAGAGTTAGCAACTTTGTCACTTGGCTGACGCTGTTTTGATTGTAAATTCAATCGAAAATTCTTTTCAAAATTTGCATCATCGATATTAACACCTTCGAATGACGTTTCAAAGATTTCTTGAATAAACTGTTGCTTGCATTCAAGCGAAATACAATGTGTTTGAATCTCATCAAAACGTTTTGAAAGCGATAAATATGAATCTTGAAGCTTTAAAAATTCAGCGTCAGATTCGTGACAAGTACTATCTACCACAGTATCCACAGATTCAACATTATGCACAATAGAATCATTATCAACAATTGTATTCACACAGACAGAAACTATATCATGAGACATCACTTGATTCAGAAGCAGATCATTATGGCGTGAAACCCGTTCTATTTCTAGTAAACTGTTTTCATAAGCATCTTCCATTTCATTGAAAACACGTCTAACTTCTTCTATTTCCAAAAACAAATCTTGATCAATAGTACGAAGGCAAGCTTTAACATTGTTTACAAACGGAACAATTTCATCTCGAAACGCAGCTCTAGTGTGCTCAAAGTTCCATTCACCTTCCGTTATGGCCGTGGCCGTCGTACGTTCCAAAATGACCTTGTCAAAATCGGCTAAGTGTTGGTGAACCGTATTTAAGTTAACGGACGCCTTACTTACGGGTGGAATTAACTTCGTTAAATCCTTTTTGACGAGTGTAGGAGACGTACTAGGAAGGTTTTCATTTGACAAACTTTGGGGCGCAAGAACTGTTAATTCTGCTAATTCCTTTTGTAAGCGAATGCGTGTCTTTTTCGAAAATTGATCTTTGTTATGTTGATCATAATCAATTGTATGGAATTTTGAAAGCATTTTAGAATGAGTTTCATCCCCAAGTGATTGTGTCTCCTCAGTACTACGAACAAAAGGTGCTTCTTTCGATTTTCCAATTATGGTCATGTCATAAAGACCGGGAATATATTCCTGAGCTTGTTTTGCATAACCGGGATTAGGTGGTAAATCTTGAAGACGTTTAAGTTCGAATTCTTTAAATGATTTAGTTAAAAGATGAACCTTTTCTGTGGAAGCGTATTGTTTTAAAAGATGTTGTTCTTTGAATTTAAGAAGTTTGGTAGCATTAATTTCCGATTCAACCTTTTTAGATTCGAGAGTTTCGAAATCCATTTTAAGTTTCTGAAAATCATTGACAACCGACTCTTTTTCTTTTAATTCATTGGAAAGATTAGCTTTTAATGATTCTATTTCTTTCAAGTGTTCAATCTTTTCAAAACGAAATTGGTCAAATTCAGAACATGTTATTTTCTCTGCTTGAGGGACCATTTCAAAAGCTTTGACCTTTTCTTTATGCAACGCAAGCTCAGCAGTTAGGGTGGAATTGGTATCTACGGATTGTCTGAGGGCCATATGCATTTGATCAATAATATGTTTAGGCACCATTACCAAATCATGTTGAGCATAAGATTCCATACCCGTCGTAGCATTTGGTTGAGGTTCACTCAAATGTGTACAATTGGATACTACAGCATTTGAGTTACTAGTTCCCGAATGCTGTTCGAGGTTGTCATTTTCATGCCCAACTTGATGTTGGTTATCATCAATATTATTAGATGTGGTTGGTACCTCACTGATGACATCAGAACCGTAGTGAGAGAGATTAGCAACAAGAGCAGCTTGGGCAGAGTGAATGTCATCACAATCCGAATCGTATGCATCAAGATCATCCGCTTGATAAGCTGCATTAGAAGTAGAAACGACCGCAATGCCTTCAGTATCTGATGCCCCTGGGTCTGCCAGAAATGCCAACTCCTCTGAATCCAAAATCTTCCCCTTAGACTGAGCATCAACCAAATACATCTTCTCACGAAACCATGCATCATCCCTTCTCCTTTTCGGCTGAGTGCATTCCCTAGCCATATGACCTTGTCCTCGGCAATTGTAGCAAGTCACAACCTTCTTAGGACCAATAGGACTCCCATTTCCACTAGCTTGAGCATTCACAGCTTGATTGTTCCCAGTCCTTGTAGGAGGTCCATATGAATTTTGCCTTCCCTGAATAGGTTGCACCGTCACTTGACCATCTTGAACAGTGGCTTGTTGTCGAGGATTTGATGAGGTGCGGAGCTGATTGTTTGTTGGTGGAAATCCTCTAGTTGCAACAAGTTTTGACAAGTAGGCGGTGAGATGGTTTAAAACATCAGTTGGCGTATCATTTGGAGTAAAGACCGGTGCTTGGATTGGTGGAAGTTCATTAGAGTAGAAAGCTTGTGTTGGTTGTGCTTCAATTGGAAAATATCCTTGCTGAGGAGTATAGCCCAATGGAGAAGTGTTGGCTTGTGATGGTGATGTTTGATATGGTGGTTGTTGTTGACAAGATTGTTGATGAACACTTTGTTGATATTCTTGTTGTGGCATCATTGGTGGTTGATAAGATGGTTGCTGTGGTTGCTGATAGATGTGTGGTGGTGGCTGCTGCAAGTATGATGGTTGTTGATAAGTATAAGCCATGTTTTGTTGAGAAGCATACATTGCAAGTGGATCATGAACTTGAGGTGTAGACAACCGAGCCTCGATCACATGGCATTCGTGTTGTTGAAGAAAAGCTTGAAGTTGATCCACATTGGTGTTATGCAAGTCCTTAGCCAATTTAACATCCGTCACGTATTTTTTCCATTCTGGAGGAAGAGTGTTCAAATACTTGGTGTTCAATTGAAAGGTAGGAATTGCCATGCCATAGATGTTAAGCTCATTCAACAATAGGGTAAATCTCAGATAGTAATCATTGAGAGTTTCCCCTGGCACATAGGCAAACTTATCAAAAGTATCATAAAGCTTACATTCTCGTTCTTGTTTAGTTAACGAGGTGCCTTGCATTAGAACACGAATTCTATCCCATAACTCTTTGGCAACTTTATGTTTGCTGACGAGTTTGTAGACATCTGGAGGAAGAGCTTGGAGAATGATATTTGTAGCATACTTATCACATTTATCTTGAATCTTCATATCTCCAGTCAACTCACCCGTTGTGCGAGGACGAGTGGTCGTACCTTCCGTCACAGTACCATAATCTAATGGTCCATTGAGCACCGATGCCCAAATTAGATGTCCATTCTCCTTGTTCAACATATAAAGTTCCATTCGGGAAGCCCATTCCTCATACATAGTCTTCACCAACATTGGTGGACGATTATCCGTACCCGAGAGGATGGACTTATCCGTAAGAGATGTATACTCCATTTCAATAAGTTAAGATTTACAAAGTTGATCGAACAATGAAATAAGGTTAAATATTTTTGTGTTGTTGTGAGTTAAAATCGAGAAACAATGTTAAAATCCCCTAAAATATGTTCTCGATAAACCAAAAATTCCAAGTCAAAATTACACACGATTGTTCGAAATTTTTTAAGGAATAATTTTTGGTTTGTCGGAATGTCTAGATCGGAATACCAGATCGGAATGTCAGATCGTAATACCAGATCGGAATGTCAGATCGTAATACCAGATCGGAATATAGAACTGTCGAAATGTTGTTGGTATCGAAATGCCTAGATCGCAATGCAAAGCTGTCGCAATAATTCAGATCGCAAAGTCCTATCGCAAAGTTTCAGATCGCAATGAACTATCGGAATACTCAGATCGCAATACCCAGATCGCAAAGTAGCTGACAAAATTCGAGCAGAGTAACGACTTAAAATACTTCCTTATACCCGTCGGAATCTCAGATCGCAATAGCTATCGGAATGATTCAGATCGGAATAAGTGATAAAAATCTCACGATCGCAATGTAGAAACCAAACCCTTTCCGATGGTAAGGTTATTGCGATGGAAGCCCAAGTACAATCTGTACTTTCCGATGGATGTTTCTGCTTAAATTTCGGAATGAAGAACACCAACTTTTTGCACTTTCGATCCAAGAAAGATTGTGTTTTAACCAAAATCAAGACACCAAAAAACACTACAATCCTACTGAATACGTTATGCTTCTTGAAATCACGAACAAACACAAAAAAATTTTTGATGATTCGGCAAAATGAACTCAAAAAGCCACGAAATGCTTATAAGAACATACGAATCACACAAACAAACCTATATTTCATCCCAAGCTCTTGATACCATTTGTAGATTTGTAAATCTATGCTTATGATTTTAGAGAGAGAAAGAGATAGAGAGATGGTGGATTTCACACTTCTAGAGAGAGAAAGTTAAGAACAACTATGTGTAAAATAATGAAAACCACACCCTCTCCATCAAAGGAGAGGGTTTATATACCCAAGCCTTGTAATGGGCTTGGGCTTACACTTTTGGGCCGGCCTACACATGTTGTAGGCTAGGCTTGGACTTGTTTGATAAGTAAAGAAGATTAACTAAACTACGAGCTATAACATGGACTATTGTTGGAGTGACCGATCCTTCTTAATACGTAAAACGTATTTCCAACAAACATTATCAGAAGAAACATGTCCAAGATAAACATTTTGAATCAAAGAAGCTAAAATCGTCTTTCAATTCTTTCAAAACAACAACAACATTATCAGAAAAAACATGTCCAAGATAAACATTTTGAATCAAAGAAGCTAAAATCCAGTTAAACACAACAACATTACACTTATCCCATTGAGCAAGAAACACAAGACTAACAACATATGCATCTCTACTACAAGTACCATCAACAATACCCAATCTACCCTTAATTTGTATGGCAAGTTTAATAGCACAAGCCCAAACCATATAGTTCTCAACACCAGTCAACTTAACAGAAGCAATGAATGCATAATTAAAATCATTAGGATGCAAATGAAGAGGATTACTCTGATCTAAAGCATTTATGAGAATAGCCATGATAAGAAACAAACAAACCAAACAAGAACAAAAAAACCAAATAACCAACTAATCAAAGAAAACAGATAACCAACAAGAAAACCAACTAACCAAACAAGAATCCAAGAAAAATAGATAATCAACAAGAATCGTCAACAAATTAAACAAGAAACCAAAAAACAGATAATCACAAAAAAGACTCACACCCAAGATCCTCAAAACTTGCCAACGAGAATGGGACTGACCAGAGAGGTTAATCAGCCTGCTTGCTCCCCGTTGACCAATAATGATTCACTTAAGAGAATAAAAGGACTTACAGAGCTAACTAGTAGCAGAATACACCAAGACCAACAATCAACCAAACCTAATTGAACCACAGATCAACCAGATCAAGAAACCCTATAAATAAAAAAATTTAATTGACCCCTAGAAACGATCAATAATAACTACGTCAATAGAAGATTATCCAACCAAGAATCACTAGGGACCACCAATTAATCAAAACCCCCAAAAATTAAGGTTTCAAGACAAAACCCTAATAATGATCAACAACACCGATCCAGCTCCAAGAATCAATCTAGGAATCTGATACCATGTAAAAATGATATCAAAACCAACCAGATAAACAATATATCACTCCACTAACCTCCTAGTAGTGATTATCTTTTATTATAACAATATACACAAGAAGATGAATCCCCAACACGAATGCTCACCAAACAAGATACAATCAGAAATCAAGATAGTCTCCACTAGGTAGATTCTATCAATCTAAAAATATAATCACACTTACAAACCCTAACAACGATAAAACAAGATAAAGATGATCTTAAATAAAACTGATAGAAACCAAATGAAACCCTAATCGAGAGAGTATGTGTGTGTGTTTGATAGTTGACGAATGAGAGAGATGACCATCGATCCAACTTATATACACAATAGTTCAACTTAAGTCCCTTCACAATCAACAAACATACAAAACAAGCACAATACAAAAATAGACTAAAAATATATACCAATAAGTCCTCCAGCTTATACGCTTGTGTCACAAACTTATAATGTATAACTTTTAACACTAGCTGATATAATTTCAATATGTTTTCAGCACTCGAACTTAGGCTGAGGGGAGTGGGTTAAAAGTCACCCGCGACTTCCTTCCTCTCGGCAACCCACTCACGCACGACTTGGTCGTTTTGATCAAATCTTTGGGCAAACTCACCAGCGCGAGTTTGTAAACAAACCGGACCCACATGTTTCTTTTACCATTTGGTCATTTTTTTCAATTTTTAATACCCTTTTTACTTATAAATACCAAATAAAAAATCTCCTCTCCGTTATCACTAATCATGTCTCAAGAAAACACATCCCGATCCACCAACAAACGGCGAGGACATCAAAATACCCAAAACTTACCACCAACACCGGAAGGGACGTTCAACTTAGAAAACCTGTCACCCTACCAAGTGAACGCCATACGACCACCATTATTCTATCAACACCAACCTTACCCAAACCAACCTTATCGTTTCCCGGAACAAAACCAATACTAATGGCACCAAAAACCCCCACCCGGCTTTCAACAATCCATGTTCTCGTTTAACAACACAAACTACATGTCACAAACACAAATGGGTTGTAACACCCCACTTGGATAAGTGGACCGTGACGTGTATTTATGGCGTGTCATCAAAGACTATAAGGTAAATACCTAAAACATTAATTGACCATAAAGGAAATACCAGAATTAAACATCAGTAATCCAAACTTAAGCTCAAACATGAAAAGTAAATACTGAAGGAAATGACTAAACAATGTCCAAATAAGCAAGTAATGTAAGAAGTACATAAAGGTAGAAGTTTGGATAGCTTACATCCAAATGCACATGCTCTCAGAATCCTAAGAGCGTCCCAGTGTAACTGCTGTTAGAACATGAAAGGAACTACAGCTGAGCATAACGCCCAGTGAACGGATATAAAGCATGATAAGAAATACTGAAAGCTGTAAGACTGATAAGGAAATTGTAGCAGAAATCTGTGTATAATCTAAAAAGTCTGTTTTATAAATAGTAAAGCTGAATTGTTATCTGTCAAATTTGAAAACATGCATTTACTTTATTTTAGTTGCCAAGAGCTTATATAGGTCATGTGCCGTAACAACATCTGCATGAATACATGGAGGGATGACCTCGTCATGCTGTAGAGGGGTGACCTCTAAATAATGTGTTGGGTGGATGGATCAACTCCAATGTGAAGGATGTAGAGCACACATCACATTCACCTGATAAGCTGTAAACTGATAACCTATAAACTGATAACCTAAGATGCATCCATACGCCCCGCTGATAATACAGATAAAATGGCCAAGCTGAAATAAATGGGACGCTGCGAGAAATCACTCCCCCGCAGAGGAGTCATGACATCGGTGCCTCTAGTGTCATGGTTACGGTACCTCCGTAACTAGTACATAACTGGTCATGCTTGTATATAAAGCTCAGACAAATTTATTTAGTTATTAAAATGATTACTGATTAGCTTAGAACATATACTGGGGAAAACATTTGACTACAGACGGGGAATCCTAATCATGCATCGAAGGAAGTCCTTACTGAAGGACGGAAAGTTCGTACCTTGTGTCCAATAACTGACTACAAGGAAAAGCTGATGCGACTCCTACTCTGATTTCACATAAGCTACATAAATGACGGACGCGAATAAGTTAAACTGATATCTGTTTAGTTTGCTGATTTTTAACTGTTCTTAGTTTGATTTTATTCTTGTATTATTGTTGGTATATAAACTGATAATATCAGACTATGCGATATTATTACTGATTAACGTATTTTCTGTATACCTGTATACTGTATAATGTGTAAATTCGGATATAATTATCATTACTATAAATAGTAATTCGATATAATTAGAAAGTTACTAAATTTGTTTCTTTGAAAATATTAGTTAAATCACACGTTTCAAATTAATTAAAAGGTAAAACAATGTGGATTTAATTTTACAAATTAGATTAATAAATTTTAACAATTTAATTAATCTATTTATAAAACACCTTATAACATGATTTAATTAATATAAATATTTTCTCGCGTTTATAATTTCTAGTTATCCCGAAAACCCATGCTAAAAATCTTCCCCGAGACACCCATGTCTCGGGTTATCCAAACCGAGTCCAACAGCACCCGTTTGTGGCTCGTTCGCTGATAGTCTACCACAGTAGCCACCGGCTAAGCCGACAGACACTGTCCCCCTGCGGTTCCCGCTGTTTTTGGCCATATTCTTCCCACTATTAATGCAGTGGTTCCCACTGCTAATGCTGTGGTTCCCACTACTTCAAACAAACACACCCTGCTGACCTTTCTACCCGTTGTATACTAAACCCAAACACCCCCTTATGTACGTGACTAACCCTAACGCACCCTGTTTGTTTCTGCCTGCTGCCGAGGACCCCCAGACCACCACCGAGACCCCTGGTGGTCTCAGCTGGGCCAAAATAACAACACACCGAGACCCCCAATGGTCTCGGTTCACGTGTAACATCAAAACCTGACACCCTTTTCTTGTTTATTTTCTATAATACGTTTGTATAAATTCTTTTAAATCCAAATCGTGATATAAACTGAATTTAAGGGAAAGGAATTAATTACCGCTTTAAGCTTGATAAAGGGATGACAATTACACAAGAATCAAGAATGAAATCAAGCCCGAGAATTCCTTTGTTGTTGTTCTCAGCCGGCGGCCGCTCAAAAGCCAAAAAACCCCTATTCTCGTTTGTCTTTTTTTTATGAAAGTAACGTGAATGAAAAGATGCACTTGATTCCCTGATGACTTTTCTTTTTAAATTCGGGCTAGGCTTAAAAAGCCCGATTGTTCTTTCTTTCCTTGTTGTTGCCACAAAACCCACACGAATACATTTTATTTCGTTTTCGTGTCGTGTTATAAAACATACGTGTTCGTATTACGTTCTCGTATTTATTTTGAAATTTTTTCATTTATTTTACTGAAAGAATGATAATAACTGTAACACTTACGTAATACTGAATAGCTAGTATTTAATTATTACTAATAATAATTATATTCTGAATACTTAATTACGTCACGATTTTAATTAAAGTTGAGACTGCGTGAATTTAATAATTGTGGTGTTAAAACATTGCGTACGTGTTCGTATCTCAATCCTCGTGATATATTCTGACGTGAATCATTTATTTCCTGAATAAATAATATCCGCGTAATATCTAATTTTATACTGTTATTTATTATCTGAAAAATAATTACACAACGTTTAAATTAAAGCTGTGATTGTTCGTAATAATTGTTCATGGACTTTTAAAGCGGGTTTTACAACTCTTCCACTCTAAACAAAAATTCTTCCTCGAATTAGAGACACGATAATGCTGCAGTTTTACAATTCTTCCCCTCTAAAAAGGAAAATTCGTCCTCGAATTACAGGTAATAAGCTGATGAAGTATATGAAAATTGAAAGGACACCTAAGCTGAAAGACATATAAGCTGAAGGATAATTCGTCTTCTAATTAAGACATAATGCTGCTGATAGGTATAAACATGGCATGACTGAAGTGATCATGTAGCGTGACATGGCTGAAGATGACATGGAACGTAACCTGACTGAAAGAACTTAACAGGATTTATTGAAGGAAAGTGATGAGAGGTCCGGATGGACTCCTCTGTTTCGAGTAGATTCCCGCTCGAAACGATTCCTTCAAGGGTCTAAACATAATGAAAATCTTGGTCTTGATGACCATGTCCTGACGATGCTTAATAGTTTCTGGTTCCATATTTAAGATGAATTTTCTGAATCTGATACAATAAATAAGCTACAACATGTAGGATACATGCAACGGTACGTACACATATCCTGAAAAGATGACATTAATATCCATGAGCAAGCTGCTGAAAACATATAGGGACGAACTACGTGAACAATTGTAAACGTGCTACGTGAGCAATTGTGAACGTGGTTCACGATTATATGAGGAAAGTTGTGCATGGAGTATATCGCGGATGTGATACGTGCAACATACTATGAAAGTAATACTAGGACATATAATGAGCGTATGCTGACTGAGAAAGGAATGCCAAATGGTACGGACTAAGACGTAGAACGTCTGCGTGGATATGGAAAAGTTGTGCTAAACTTGAGTATGGTTTCTTAAGCTTTCTGTAACCCAATCCGGTATAATACCTGGAGCATATATACTGAGATGGAGCGCGAATCTGAACGTGAATGAATGCGAACGTGAATTTATATCATGGAATAACATATAATACGGACTAAAATAACATCATAATGTGAACGCGAGACGTAAACATAAAAGTAAACGTCAGCGTACACGTGATCGTGAACATGCATTTATGTCTGATATGATGGTCGATGGAAACCTTGAAATCTTAAGATTTATTGCTTAATTTTTAGCAGATCTGCTACTACGTAATCCTTTCGGATGAAAGTAAACGGATAGGCTAGGTTAATTGGTCAAAAATGACTTAGACAATATAATACTTCTCCGAAGTCCGTGGTAACTGATAACAAATTCCATGGAATCTTATCTCATTTCTGTTCAGAAGTTTCTAATAGTTGTAATAACTCACTAGCATGACGGCGTTTTATCTTGACCATGTGGTAGGTCAGGGATCTAGATATGAACATAGTTTCATCAATGTGTTACACTACTTCTATCAAAATTCTGTCTGGGATTATCGTACCTTCTGGTGGAATCTGGTGAACAGTCATGAAAGAATTTTGAGTCTTGGTAAAATTGGATCTCTCCTAGAGTAGGATCTTATAGAATACAACATTTTAGTGTATTTCCTCTCCTTTATGCGTAATCTTAGTGATGGGAAGCTAATCGTGAGAACTGTCTACAATCTCTGTGGTAGCAGTCAACTGAGTTCTAGAAAATTTCCTACATTAGTCGCAGACGTCAGTCTTGACCATCTGGTGATAGCCTCTACCTTTGCAGTATTTCTGCAATTTCTTTCTGCTGAAATAGTGTGGCCCAGAAATGTCACTTGTTCAACTGGAATCCACATTTAAAAATCTGTGTATATAATTTTCTCATGTCGGAAAATCTGCATGATCGTGAGGAGATGGTTCTCGTGTTCTTCTCTAGAATTTAGCAGACCGGAATGTTATCACTGAATATACTGATGATTTTGTCTGAGAATTCATGAAAAATTTTATTCATAAATTCCATAAGATAGCTGAGGTATTTGGGAGCTCAGAAGTAAAATTAAATATTTTTTTGAGTAATCACAACGTGTGCAAAAGCTGTCTTGCAAACATCGTGTTCTTACTCTCGCCACTGATGGTAGCATGATCGTGAATTATTCTATAAAAATGTTCAAGGCATTGTAGCAGGTCAGATAAACCTTCTATACGTGGAATGAATATCGATTCAGAATGGTGAACTGGTAAGTTTTTTGGTGGTCGATACATGATCTCATGTTACCGTGCTTCTTTCTAATAGACAGAAATGCTGCACTTTCTGGTGGTGCGCTAGGGCGAATAAAGCCTCGTTCTGTTAACTCACGCAGCTAGTGTTGCAACTCTTTTAACTCAGCTGACGTCCTGCGATAAGGAATTCTGGAAACAGGTTATGTCCTTGAGACAAGCTCGATGTTAAACTTTGTCTCGTGGTTACGAAGGAATTTCTGGAAAACCATTTGGAATGACATTTGGAACTTTAGAATAATCTGCTAATCATGAATTCAAAGAACTTCAGAAGTGAATTTATAACTAGTAGCTAAAAGTCTTTGTAGCCTTGGGATAATAATTTACTTGCTGTAAAGCATAACAACTTGTACTGATTTTTCTGGCAGAAAATAATGGATATAATTGGGAGTTAGTGAGACGGATCATGTCTTCGACTGGAAGGAAAATCTTTATAATTAAGGGTGATATTGTGGAGTCTTTTCTGGCTAGGAGATAGGTAATACATGGTTTAAGATAAAGCTGACATATGAATATGTGAAGTAAATGTGGCAACTTCCACTGAATGTGTTTGTCTATAACCTCACAGAGTGAATACTGCGTATCTAACCTGGATAATACTCCATTGGTGGTGACTGAGTCTTAATGGTCTGATTTATGCGTGGCGTAACAGGACGGGTATACCCCCTTGGAGGGTACCCTGAATTATTGAGGACCTGGTTTTAGAAGGCATATTGGATTTATGAGTCTTGGCTCGTGCCTTGAAAAGATATTCGTATGACATGTATCATGACTGGTATCCTGACACGTGTCTTCCGAAATGCAACTTGATACCTGTGTCTTGACTGATGTCTTGACACGTGTTTTAGTAGGTGAGTCTACATAAGGTTAAGATATTTTTGATAACTACTAGGGTTGGCGGACCGGTTAGACCGATGACTCTGTATTTTTGGTCATGTCCGTTCTGGAGTTCTGATGGTTACTGACTAGTTAATTTATTAGCACGGTGGTTGTCACTACCGCCTTATCTGTCAGCTTCACGACGACCTTTATCATGACCGTGATTCATGAAATTATTATGCTGAGTGGCCGGCTGGTTACCGATTCCCATTCTTCTGACTGAAAGATTAGCTGAGTGAAATGTGACCTCTAGCTGAGAAAGTAAAAGCATGGAATAGAATGGTAGTGTCTGATGGTTGAAGTTTATTCTTGTCAAATTTATAGTTTTCGTCCATGCTCTGCAGAGTCTTCATAGTACAAACAGCATCAGCATCTTGAGAAATCTCCAAAGTATTCAGTAGCATCAGCATTTGTGAGGTCTTTAAAGTGTTAGAAGCATCAGTATTTGGTAAAATCTTCAACTCACGAGCAGCATCAGCATCTGGTAGAATATCGGCAAGTGGAAACGCCTGAGATGATTGAGGATCGATTAGCAATATCCATGGAGTAGGGTACATGGAGTACACCTAGACTACTGTACATGAAGTACAAAATAAATACTGCACATGGAGCATATCTGAGACACTGTACGTGGAGTACACATGAAATATTGTACATGGAGTATAACTGAGACACTGTACATGGGGTACATATGGAATACTGTACATGGCACAAGTGAAACTTTTATGGGATAATCGATACTGGTGTCAATTGTCTCACATGATGAAAGAAATAAATTGATTTAAACGGTAGTAAACTGAACTGAAATGAGTAACATGATAGCCTGGTAATTACTGCCTAGACTTAATGATGGTTGTATAGAGGTTCAAGAATATGATTAAACAGAATTTCAACAATGGTAAGCATGAAGACATGAGTGATGAAGACCAAACATGATTTATTACGAAAATAGGATTTTATTGTAACCCTTCTGTATCTTAGCGTGAAAACATCATTACCTTGCTAAAAACGTAATCCTAATAAGGAGACATGAACTTAATCAGCATGGAAACGATATCCACGTGAGGGTATGAAAACTTGATTGTTACAAAGAACATAAAAGTATAGCGAACTGAAATTTAACATCAACTGATGTGGATGGCTATGGTTTAATCTACATAATTCAAAGAAGAAATCATGTGACTAAGTATGGGCGATTCTGGTTCGGTCCATACTTGTCAAAATTTCATAAGAACAGTCATGTATAGAACTTTACAATGTGGGACCAAATATGGTTGGCTGTAGTCCAATCCATACTTTTCAAAACTTTATAAAACCCGTCACCCTACCAAGTGAATGCCATACGACCACCATCATTCTATCAACACCAACCTTACCGTTGCCCGGAACAAAACCAATACTAATGGCACCAAAACCCCCACCCGGCTTTCAACAATCCATACAACACAAACTATGTGTCACAAACACAAATGGGTTGTAACACCCCACTTGGATAAGTGGACCGTTACGTGTATTTATGGCGTGTCATCAAAGCATATAAGGTAAATGTCCTAACACATTAACTGACCATAAAGTAAATACCGGAATCAAACATCGGTAATCCAAACTTAAGCTCAAACATGAAAAGTAAATACTGAAGGAAATGACTAAACAATGTCCAAATAAGCAAGTAATATAAGAAGTGCATAAAGTAAGAAGTCTGGATAGCTTCCATCCAAATGCACATGCTCTCAGAATCCTAAGAGCGTCCCGGTGTACCTGCCGTTAGAACATGAAAGGAACTACGGCTGAGCATAACGCCCAGTGAACGGATATACAGCATGATAAGAAATATTAAAATGAAGCACATAATAAATTATTGAAGCTGTAAGATTGATAAGTAAATTACAGCGGAAATATGTGTATAATCTAAAAAGTCTGTTTTATAAATAGTAAAGCTGAACTGTTATCTGTCAAATCCGAAAACATGCATTTACTGTATTTTAGTTGTCAAGAGCTTATATAGGTCATGTGCTGTAAAAACGTCTACATGAATACATGGAGGGGTGACCAAGTCATGCTGTAGAGGGGTGACCTCAAAATAATGTGTTGGGTAGAGGGATCAATTCCAATGTGAAGGATGTAGAGTACGCACCACATTTACCTTATAAGTTGTAAACTGATAACCTAGGATGCATCCATACGCCCCGTTGATAATACTGATAAAATGGCCAAGCTGAAATAAATGGGACACTACGAGAAATCACCCCCCCCCCCCCCCCCCCCCCGCATAGGAGTCATGACACCGGTGCCTCTAGTGTCATGGTTACGGTACCTCTATAACTAGTACATAACTGATCATGCTTGTATATAAAGCTCATGCAAAATTTTTTAGTTATTAAAATGATTAATGATAAGCTTAGAACATATACTGGGGAAAAAATTTGGCTGCAGACGGGAAAATCCTAATCATGCATAGAAAGAAGTCCTATTGAAGGACGGAAAATCCGTACCTTGTGTCCAATAACTGACTGCAAGGAAAAGCTGATGAAACTCCTACTCTGATTTCATAGAAGCTACATAAATGACGGACGTGAATAAGTTAACTGATATCTGTTTAGTTGACTGATTTTTAACTGTTCTTAGTTTGATTTTATTCTTGTATTATTGTTGGTATATAAACTGATAATATCAACTATGCGATAATATTACCGATTAACGTATTTTCTATATACCTGTATGTATAATATGCAAATTCCGATATAATTATCATTACTATAAATAGTAATTTGATATAATTAAAAAGTTTCTAAATCCGTTTCTTTGAAAATATTAATTAAATCACACGTTTCAAATTAATTAAAAGGTAAAACAATGTCGATTTAAATTTACAAATTAAATTAATAAATTTTAACAATTTAATTAATCTATTTATAGAACACCTTATAACATGATTTAATTAATATAAATATTTACTCGCGTTTACAGTTTCTAGTTATCCCGAAAACCCGTGCTAAAAATCTTCCCCGAGACACCCATGTCTCGGGTTATCCAAATCGAGCCCAACAACCCCGGTTGTTGCTCGTTCGCTGCTGGTCCACCATAGTAGCCACTGGCTTAAGCCGGCAACCACTGTCCCCCTGCGGTTCCCGCTGTTTTGGCCTTATTCTTCCCATTGTTAATGCAGTAGTTCCTACTGCTAATGCAGTGGTTCCCACTGCTTCAAAGAAACATACCCTGCTGACCTTTCTGCCCGTTGTATACTAAACCCAAATAGGGGTGCAATCGAGCCGAGCCGAGCTCAAGCTTAATAGGGCTTGAGATTGGCCTGATATAAAATTTTTAGGCTTGAGCTTGGCTTGATAACTTGTCAAGCTTTAACAATCAAGGCTTGAGCTTGGCTTGATAAGGCTTGATAAAAGCTTGAGCTTGACTTGAAAAGCTTGAATGTGTATAAATCTAATTTTTTTATATAATGAAACTCATTAATAAACATATGTATAATATTTAACAACCAAAAATCATTACTCAAAATAAATACGATTTATTTAATATTTATAAAACCAATAATAACACCCCCTTATGTACGTGACTAACCCCAAACGCAACCTGTTTGTTTCTGCCTGCTGCCGAGGACCCCAAGACCACCACCGAGACCCGTGGTGGTCTCGGCTGGGCCAAAATAACAACACACTGAGACCCCCGCTGGTCTCGGTTCACGTGTAACATCAAAACCCGACACCCTTTTCTTGTTTATTTTCTATAATTCGTTTGTATAAATTCTTTTAAATCCAAATCGTGATCTAAACTAAATTTAAGGGAAAGGAATTGATTACCACTTTAAGCTTGATAAAGGGATGACAAATACACACGAATCAAGAATGAAATCAAGCCCGAAAATTCCTTTGTTGTTGTTCTCAGCCGGTGACCACGCAAAAGCAAAAAAAAAACCCTATTCCCGTTTGTCTTTTTTTTATGAAAGTAACGTGAATGAAACATGCACTTGATTCCCTGATAACTTTTCTTTTTAAAATCGGGTTGGGCTTAAAAAGCCCGATTGTTCTTTCTTTCCTTGTTGTTGCCACAAAACCCACACAAATACATTTTATTTCATTTTCGTGTCGTGTTATAAAACATAAGTGTTCGTAATACGTTCTCGTATTTATTCCGAAATGTATTCATTTATTTTACTGAAAGAATGATAATAAATGTAACACTTACGTAATACTGAATAGCTAGTATTTAATTATTACTAATAGTAATTATATTCTGAATACTTAATTACGTCACGATTTTAATTAAAGTTGAGACTGCGTGAATTTAATAATTGTGGTTTTAAAACATTGCGTACGTGTTCGTATCTTAATCCTCGTGATATATTCGGACGCGAATCATTTATTTCCGTAATAAATAATATTCGCGTAATATCTGAATTTATACTGTTATTTATTATCTAAAAAATAATTACGCAATGTTTAAATTAAAGTTGTAATGGTTCGTAATAATTGTTCATGGACTTTTAAAGCGGATTTTACATGGGTGGTTCCTCATCACAACATGACTTTCAAACTGACGATTGCTACACCCCGGAGTTTCCAGATATGTATCAAGGATTTGCGTCGTATCAACAAACCGGGTCTCCTGTCCAAGAAAACGTTCAAGAAACCCAAGAAACCGTCCAAAGGCCTAAACCAAAGAAGGCACTAGCTAGGGGACGTTAAAAGGAGAAGACGATCGAAGAAGCAGCAAAACGGCAAACACATTGGACAGTCGCGGAGGAAATTTCTTTGGCAAAAGCTTGGGTTGCCGTTTCTGAATACAACGTTCATGGAAACGAGATGACGGAGCAGGGATTTTGGACAGAAATCCTTGAGTACTTTGAGAGCAAAACGAAGCACCCTGGGCTCGTACGTATGATTATTTGAACAGGAAGTGGAAGTCCGTTCGACCGGCTGTAGTTTGGTTTTGTGGGGTTTATGGTAACTTGATGCGTATGGTTCCTAAAAGTGGCGCAGGGGTTGGTGATCCTTTTAACCGGGCGTTGGTGTATTATGAAGCTGAAGTTGGGCTCCCGTTCAAATTTTGTCATTGTTGGGAGATTGTGAAAGACAACCCGAAATGGCGGCAGGTTGAATTGCCTAGGGAATTAACTAGGAATTCTAAAAAAAGCAAGAGATACAAGTCATCTGGGTCTAGTTCGTTTAATGTAGATTCTGTGGATGCGAGTAACAGTGTGGAAGTTGAGGGCGATGATAATGAAGAAGTGGAACGATCTCACGTCCAACGGGCAAGGACAAAGCTAAGAGTAGGAGCAGAGGATCGGTGGAGTCGAGTACAAACGACGAGGCTTTGGCTAAGTTAATGTTGTTGGGGATGGGTTAACAACAAGAACAGACCATTCTAATGCAGGGTGAACAACAGGCCGCATATTTTGAGATGAGGAAAAAGATGGAAATACGACAAGAAGAACTTGCAATAGCCCGAGCCAAGCAACAAAACAAGGACTTGGACTTTTATATGCAGCCGTATGAACATTTGGATGGAGCTCAACGTGCAGCCGTGGATTGGCGCCAAGCTCAGATAAGGCGAAATATTATTTGCCTTTTTATTTGTTTTTTAAATGTTGTTTTTAAATTTCCTACGTATCGTCTTTTAATTTCGTTCCGTGTTTTAGTTTTTTATATACTCGTGTTTTAATAAAATGTATGAATAAAAAATATTTAATAAAAAAGTGAAAGTGATGTGTGATGATTTGTAGTGAGTGACATTATTCTTTAAAAGTGAGTGTGAGTGAGTTGTAATAAGTTTGTTAAAAATCTAATATGACGCTGACGTGTAAGTGAGTGGGTTTTACACCACTCCCCACTCTTAGGTTAGTCATAGGGGTATTCAGAAGTTCGTACATCTTATTATGTACGGTTATATGAATTAAATAAACTTTTATAAAATGGAATGAAAGTGTTCAAGTTGGCAACTACTCGTATAAACTTTGTCAACATCGAACAACCCTTGTTTTTGCCTTGCACGCCAGATGGAAATTTCACCACCATCGGTCTCTATTGGTCCACGTGTCCAATTTTTAGACGCTCACATTTGACTATATTAGAATATTTTTTGTGGAGTCAATAAAATGAGGCATTCCAAACAAATCTTGAAATAATTTTCTAAACGATATTCGACACTGGATCTTATAAAAAGAAATTATTTTCTACTTTGGCAAAAAAAAACAATATCATGATCTATTAATGAAAGAAAAAAAACAAATCATCGGAATAAAGCTCGGTTTAGTGATTCAATTTTAGAGTATATATTAAAAATATAGCAAGACCTTTCATATGTGATAAATTTTTTGACCAACTGTGTTAAAACAGTTGGTTTGTCAACCGATTTTATGTATTGTCAGTTATATACATTTTTTATCTTGAAAAACCAAAATAAAATGTCTCAAAAGAATTTCAAGATATACAAGAGAAACCAAAGAATGTTTTTAGTAAAAAATCGAAAATCTTTTTCTTTTATCTTGAGAAAAGAATCTTACAAAAAACTTGAGAGATATTTTACGGTATTTCTCAAACACTTTTCCGTTGTCAAAATCTTTTTGAAAATAAAATGATATTTTAAGTTAATGAATTGTTTTTTTTTTTATCTTTTCACATATTTCGATAGGTTTTTCCTTTTGTTCGGACATAATTTTAGTACACATTATTTTGCTCTATATATAACCCAAAAGACAATAGTATCAAAATATTTGACCCTTGATCTTTCATTATATCATAAAAGTATTTAACTTCTTGTGTGATCCAACAAAATATACTATAGCCTTTGAATTTGACACGTCAATTCATCAGTATATTGGGAAAAAATAATTTCAAGTTGTGAACTTAATAAGTTGTCTCGTCACAACAAATATAAATGTACGTGGGCCTTTTGCATTTTATTAAAAAAAAACTTTTATATATTTATTTAAATTTTAATTAACCAACATTATTAATCAATCAAGTTACTTTTTGTCACACCCCACCATGGTAGAATATGGGGCGCGACGTATGGATATCATCACAACAACAGCGTGTCTATAGAGAGAACTAAATGAAATTGAAATAGCATAGATGGCGACACAAATATCGTGACAATATCTCAACAATGCAGGCGTCTAGGTAAGTAGGTAACAGGCCTACCTCTTACCAAAGACATACAAATAAACAAACATCAAACATATAGGTACCACAACGTTCACTTAATCAAACACAAAATAAAATCTAAGAGGAAAGGGATTCCTCCGAATGCAATCCTAGCAGCCTCTATACTCTAGCCACTTCTAACATCATCTTGCACAACTACCTCACCTGAAAATGACACTAAAATCTGTCAACATAAAGTTGGTGAGAACATAGGTTTAAGTTATCTAGAACATCATAAGAAACCTCGACATCCGCTGTAAATAAGTTGAAGAAAAACAATTTATAGTAATGGACCATAATGTGATAATCATGCTACATGCATCCACAACAAAACTCAAGCCAAGTACCAATCACATCTACAATTCACAAAGCACATTATAACAATCAAGAAGTATCCCGTCACACGCACAAGAACACACACCACACTATCCGGATCTTTCCCACACCACCTGTGGAAGATGAACTATATCCCCGTCGAGATATCTTGCCTCCGAAGAGACGATGCACAAGTACTCAGGACGGATCGTGCCCCACGCTCCACAGACATCACAACTGGTCCCATAGACGCCCATACATCTATGTACCAAAGCCAATCACAATCCAAACAAAATTCACATAGCAGAACACGTACCAAAGCACATATGAGAACACATAAGCACGCAAGTCACACAATAACACATTTATGTCCACACATTTTATAACATAGTACTAAATCATGTTAAAGAACATTTCAAGTGTCATCTCCATCCCATACTGGAAAAAAAAACATTTAAAAACGTAGTAAAATGGGACTATGAACTCACCTGATTGCTTCTTCAAAGTCCTTGCTCTAGCAACAAGCTAACAAACCAAAAACACATAAATCAATACATGAACCAACCTCTAAAATGGTTCATCAACCTATGATGGACATCTAACCCCCTCTCATATAAATACCCCATTTATAACTCTAAACACCCCATTACCCTTCCTTAACAAGTTCTTAACTTGGTTAAGTTTAATAACTATCCCGTTCATATTTTACACAAAACAGTCCCAGTTTTTAGGTCTCAAAACTTTAAGTCAAATGTCCACTTAAACATACCCATGGTTTCTGTAAAAGGAATATTCATACCCTTACATATGTTGGCTAACACCTCCCACTTGCCCTAACCTTAAAGCTACTGTTAAGGCCCCGATATACATATATCTACTTTTTTCATTCCATATTTCCTGATTTTAAACGTACTAAAAGTTTGTTACCATTAAGGGGTCTTACCCTAAACCACAACCTTAGCCCAAGTGCAGATCCTTATTACAATATATAAACCATCTCTCACATTCGTGAGAAGATCCTAATGCAACCCTAAGTACCCCAAACAACCCAAAACTTAAAAAGAAAACAGGCTGAATTCAAAACTGTTTTGACCTCCGACTGTTGTAACCTGTTTTTGACCCCCTTCCCGACCTCCAATTTAGTTCTAGTTTCTTGCATTGGAAATCCACTTCAAATACCTTTTCAGGGGTATGTGGATCGCAAAATAAGAGTTTGTAGAACTCCCGATATGATCAAAACAATTGACTCAAAATTCTGCCCAGTTTATAAAAACGGGTTTAACAAAATCAACATCATTAATTAACCCTAATCCCTCTAATTACAAGCCCTAAACCATGTAATCATTATATTATGATTATTACAACATTAATTTACTGTTTTTATATTAAATCCTAACCTAAATCCATCATAAGATTATTAAAGAAAACATAAAAACAATTTAATTAAAAAGAGTATTAAAGATTTTACCTTAGAATTTTTGAAAGAAGAAAAATTAATGAAGAACCCTAAAACCACCATCTATGCCGACCAAACCTTGATCTCCAGGGATTTTATGAGTGTTTTGATTAATAAAAATACTTTATATACTTTCCTAACATGTCCTTGGCCCATATACAAAAGCCCGGTTCCCTTTTTCCCTTTTTTCCCCCTTTTTTTTTCACATAACCGACCTATACCCATCAAAATTCGTTTTTTAATTCTTTTTATTATTAATATATGTATTATTAATATTACCTTAATTTACCTTAATTTATTTCAGCTCCTAAAGCTCCCAAAACCTCAAAACCGTAAAATTAGTCAAATTTACGCGTTTTACCGTAAAAGACGTAAAATATACACTTTTAAAAAAAATCTCAAATTTTGAAATAAACTTTATAACTAAGTCCTAAATGACTTAAAACCATCCCGAAAAATATTCATATGGATAATTACCTCACCCGAGACCTCTAAAGGCTAAACCGTAAATCCTAAAAAAATACTATTACTATAATACTTATACGTATACGTAAACACCACAATATCACCATTTTCATTTCATAGTCACCACTTGTGAGCTCATGAACATGAAATAACTGTTCCTCGATTTACTTATGAGTACTCTATACTCATAAACGATAACCACACCAACCTCGTTCACACAAAATAAACACGTAAACACACAATTCAAGTAAGCACACATAAAATAACCTAAAAGTAAGACCAAGTGACCAACCCAAAACCACGGTTGTCACATCACTCCCTCCTAATAGAAATCTCGTCCCGAGATTCACTCCCAAACTCAAACTTATTCTCAGCAAACAAACGAGGATGCATATCCCTGATAAAACCTTCACGTTCAAACGTGAACTCAGTTTACACGAAAATAATCTCAACCAACAACACATGAGCCTTAACCGTCCGCGAGGAAACTTATCAAAACCATAAAGTTATGTAACCAACCTAACTAAATCTCGCAACTCATCAGACAAGAACTGTCTTGAAACCAAGTTAGGAGCCGTCACATAACTCAACGGGTTTAACACTGTCACCCCGATTTCAGTCTTACTCATAAGTACCATAAATCAAAACTCATCAAAATATAACCACGTATAATAAGGTCTAAAGAACTCTCAAATTCCTTCCCAACTCATCTCTATGTTAACCCTCCAAGTGTTCATTACCGCAAAATACCCAAAACACGAGTTTAAACCATATTGTCCAAAAATTAACCTTGAACTCAACACTTGTACAATTAATTCGACCAAGCTACTGACTTCCAATTACGAAACTTTCTGAATATTTGAAAAGTATGTTCCGAGTACATAATTTTAGGCTTTTGAATCACCCAAAAACCTTTAAAAACGAATAAGTTATGACCAAAACGATTTTTCTCAAAATCTGCCTAGGCATTAGCGACAGTTTATGACAGTTAGCGACATATTTTGAAAGTTTAGCGACAGTTTTTGCCTACTCCGATTTATACCAAATTAAAAAAAAAACGATTTTTAAACCCTAAAAAAAACCGTTATTAATTACAAAATTCAAGGTCTAATTTATTTTAATTCTAGAAAATTTAAACTCTCACCCATCATATGATTAATACATGATTTAACATATTTAAGTTAATAAGAACAAGAATTCTAACTAAAGAACAATAACTTTAGGTGATCAAAACCAAAATATTATAAAATAATCGAGTCATGCTTATATGTTAAAGAATTTATATTCCACCTTATTTGAAACATGATCCCGACACTTCCTTATTTCATCGACTACCAACAACTATTTTTTTTTCAATTTGCAAGTTCTATTTTTTTTACCATGTATAACTCGAAACAAAAGGCATCGTTACCCCAAAAAGAAATCTCCACCATCTCAAAATCCTTAACGCCAAAAGTACCGTACAAACAAACATGTGAAATGAGGACCCGAGCAATGCGCTACTACAGAAGTTGAACATCTCAAAGAGAAACGAGCTAGCAACCATCCCAAGAATACAACCGATAAGTAGAAGGGAATTATACATATATAGGCATATGCATACATACACTCAAATCCATCCAACATATACTATACAAGCATGTATTAACTCTCTTTCATGCAATCATACTTGAAAGTCCAGTGGTGTTGTGGCACATATATAATTATGTAGGCCTCCATAATTATACATGTTCCCTTTCACCAACGTACTCCCTCATATGATGACACTTATAAGAAATTAATACTACACATAACACATAATCCATCAACTCACAAGCACATAACCACGCAAGATAAGATCCAAAACCCCATGTATTAAAATAACATAGCCAATGCACGTAACACATAAACTCGTAGTCCAGCTAAACCAGCGTAGACAAAATTCAAAATGTATAAAGAACATGAAAACATAATTAAGCGAAATCCAACAATGACTAGCGTATACGACCATGGTTCCACCCGCACTAATCAAAACTCGTAAAGAAAATAACATGTAGTTAAGTATGAACCATAGTAGTTCATAACCTAACAAATACTGCAAAAATAATATTCTAACACATCAATTACTATAAAATGCACACATACTCCTATGACGCCTATATACAGGGAACCTTAAGCTATAGACTAGGCTACACGACTAGGCAACCTAATTCTCTATAACCATTGTCTCTGATATCATTCTGTCACACCCCACCATGGTGGAATATGGGGCGCGACGTATGGATATCATCACAACAACAGCGTGTCTATAGAGAGAACTAAATGAAATTGAAATAGCATAGATGGCGACACAAATGTCGTGACAATATCTCAACAATGCAGGCGTCTAGGTAAGTAGGTAACAGGCCTACCTCTTACCAAAGACATACAAATAAACAAACATCAAACATATAGGTACCACAACGTTCACTTAATCAAACACAAAATAAAATCTAAGAGGAAAGGGATTCCTCCGAATGCAATCCTAGCAGCCTCTATACTCTAGCCACTTCTAACATCATCTTGCACAACTACCTCACCTGAAAATGACACTAAAATCTGTCAACATAAAGTTGGTGAGAACATAGGTTTAAGTTATCTAGAACATCATAAGAAACCTCGACATCCGCTGTAAATAAGTTGAAGAAAAACAATTTATAGTAATGGACCATAATGTGATAATCATGCTACATGCATCCACAACAAAACTCAAGCCAAGTACCAATCACATCTACAATTCACAAAGCACATTATAACAATCAAGAAGTATACCGTCACACGCACAAGAATACACACCACACTATCCGGATCTTTCCCACACCACCTGTGGAAGATGAACTATATCCCCGTCGAGATATCTTGCCTCCGAAGAGACGATGCACAAGTACTCATGACGGATCGTGCCCCACGCTCCACACACATCACAACTGGTCCCATAGACGCCCATACATCTATGTACCAAAGCCAATCACAATCCAAACAAGATTCACATAGCAGAACACGTACCAAAGCACATATGAGAACACATAAGCACGTAAGTCACACAATAACACATTTATGTCCACACATTTTATAACATAGTACTAAATCATGTTAAAGAACATTTCAAGTGTCATCTACATCCCATACTGGAAAAAAAACATTTAAAAACGTAGTAAAATGGGACTATGAACTCACCTGATTGCTTCTCAAAAGTCCTTGCTCTAGCAACAAGCTAACAAACCAAAAACACATAAATCAATACATGAACCAACCTCTAAAATGGTTCATCAACCTATGATGGACATCTAACCCCCTCTCATATAAATACCCCATTTATAACTCTAAACACCCCATTACCCTTCCTTAACAAGTCCTTAACTTGGTTAAGTTTAATAACTATCCCGTTCATATTTTACACAAAACAGTCCCAGTTTTTAGGTCTCAAAACTTTAAGTCAAATGTCCACTTAAACATACCCATGGTTTCTGTAAAAGGAATATTCATACCCTTACATATGTTGGCTAACACCTCCCACTTGCCCTAACCTTAAAGCTACTGTTAAGGCCCCGATATACATATATCTACTTTTGTCATTCCATATTTCCTGATTTTAAACGTACTAAAAGTTTGTTACCATTAAGGGGTCTTACCCTAAACCACAACCTTAGCCCAAGTGCAGATCCTTATTACAATATATAAACCATCTCTCACATTCGTGAGAAGATCCTAATGCAACCCTAAGTACCCCAAACAACCCAAAACTTAAAAAGAAAACAGGCTGAATTCAAAACTGTTTTGACCTCCGACTGTTGTAACCTGTTTTTGACCCCCTTCCCGACCTCCAATTTAGTTCTAGTTTCTTGAATTGGAAATCCACTTCAAATACCTTTTCAGGGGTATGTGGATCGCAAAATAAGAGTTTGTAGAACTCCCGATATGATCAAAACAATTGACTCAAAATTCTGCCCAGTTTATAAAAACGGGTTTAACAAAATCAACATCATTAATTAACCCTAATCCCTCTAATTACAAGCCCTAAACCATGTAATCATTATATTATGATTATTAAAACATTAATTTACTGTTTTTATATTAAACCCTAACCTAAATCCATCATAAGATTATTAAAGAAAACATAAAAACAATTTAATTAAAAAGAGTATTAAAGATTTTACCTTAGAATTTTTGAAAGAAGAAAAATTAATGAAGAACCCTAAAACCACCATCTATGCCGACCAAACCTTGATCTCCAGGGATTTTATGAGTGTTTTGATTAATAAAAATACTTTATATACTTTCCTAACATGTCCTTGGCCCATATACAAAAGCCCGGTTCCCTTTTTCCCTTTTTCCCCTTTTCTTTTCTTTTTTTTCACATAACCGACCTATACCCATCAAAATTCGTTTTTTATTTCTTTTTATTCTTAATATATGTATTATTAATATTACCTTAATTTACCTTAATTTATTTCAGCTCCTAAAGCTCCCAAAACCTCAAAACCGTAAAACTAGTCAAATTTACGCGTTTTACCGTAAAAGACGTAAAATATAAACTTTTAAAAAAAATCTCAAATTTTGAAATAAACTTTATAACTAAGTCCTAAATGACTTAAAACCATCCCGAAAAATATTCATATGGATAATTACCTCACCCGAGACCTCTAAAGGCTAAACCGTAAATCCTAAAAAAATACTATTACTATAATACTTATACGTATACGTAAACACCACAATATCACCATTTTCATTTCATAGTCACCACTTGTGAGCTCATGAACATGAAATAACCGTTCCTCGATTTACTTATGAGTACTCTATACTCATAAACGATAACCACACCAACCTCGTTCACACAAAATAAACACGTAAACACACAATTCAAGTAAGCACACATAAAATAACCTAAAAGTAAGACCAAGTGACCAACCCAAAACCACGGTTGTCACACTTTTAACTTGAGAAGTTTTTAATCCTTGATATTGACATTGTGTTTTATTTGTTCATACAATCATAACCAAAAACTAAAGGTGAGTCGAGTTTTACAAGGTTGAGAGTGAGCTTATTCTTAAACAAGCTCGAGCCTAATTTTGAGCTTATTTGTTAAACAAACTCAAGCTTAAGCTTCATATATAAAACTCCTACAAGTTTGCGAGTCTGAATACGCATTAAAATGTTAAACAACCTTTAGTATGACCTTCTTTACAAACGAGCTTACCCTTTATGTTAACAAAATGATAGAAATATATAAGAAAATATACTAACAAGTCGAGTCTGGATCAAATTTAAACCTTGTTAGTATCTATCAAGCTAAGCTCGAGTTTAAAAAACATATAGGGTGGTGACATTATGGCTTGGATGGTGGCCCATGGCGCTAATTTTATCACAACTAATCAATTTAAGGTTAGTGCTATGACTTTTCGCGTCGTGGTTGTTAATTATGAAAAAGTTGCGTTTTCAATTTATTATTTTTTACTATCTTTTTTTTGAAAAACCACTAATATATTTTTTTTATTATATGTGTCCACTTATTTTCTTACCCACACATACCTATTACAGTATACGTGAATTTTTTTTACTAATTATCTTTTTTTATTCAGATCGTTAATTCTAACATACGTCAAGATCCTGTCAGTATAAAAAATTGTAAAACCCAATAGTATGAGGAAATAGCATTTTTGTTTTTAAAAATTTGACCGGTAATAAATTAAATATACACATGCCATTATTTTTCCCACAATTTACAAATTTTCACAAAATATGATGTCATAATAATTTTAACATTATAATGTTTATGTAACAATATTTTTTCTCACAAAATTATTTTTTTTACGTGACGTCGCTCTACGGTTACCAATACTCTAACAATTTCAGCTCGAGCCTCACAAAGTTTGGTCTTGGCTCGACTAGACTCGTTACAAGAAATTTTTTAAAAACTAGGTTAACCCGACCGGTTGAACCTTGAACCGACTCAGAGGCCGGGCCGGATGTGACCGAGTTTTTGCTTCTTTGAGAATTGAATTGAACCACCGGTTTTCGTTGACCATAGTTGACCCGGTTTGATAACCCAGTCGGGTCATGAATTTTTATGAAAAAAGTATTTTAATTTTGTTTTCATAAACATTTCTAAGTTTTAAAATAATTTGAAATGATAATAATTAATGTTAGTTAAAATAAAATCAAAATAACTTCAAATATTGGGAGAATTTCATATATATCCCTACTTTTAGTCAATATTACATATATATCCAACCTCACCAAAAAATTACATATATATCCAATCTAAAACATAAAATTACATATATGTCCAAAAACCTAATTTTTTTTCTTTTTTTCTTTTTCGAAATAACATATCATTGATCTAATGGGCTTTCTATTTTTTACTCAATATAAATCTCATAATTCGGTTTTTAGTTTCTTAGTCTCACGTTTATGTGCTTGGACTCTTTAAGTGCAATGTACAAGTAATAAAGTTTCTAACAAAAATTTGTTTATTTTTTTATTTGAAATTTATAAGGTTTAAAGCGAACCAAATAATTTGACTAAAAAATCATAAAATCATATTCTTGTTAAAAATTTTATTACTTTTACATTTCGCTTAAAAAGTCTATGCACATAAACGTGAAACCAAGAAGCTAAGAACCGGATGGTGAGATTTATATTGATTAAAAAATGAAAAGTCTCAACAGATCGATGATATATGATTTCGAAAAAGAAAAAAAGAAAAAAAATTGAGGTTTTGGACATATATGTAATTTTATGTTTTAGATTGGATACATATGTAATTTTTTGATGAGATTTGATATATATGTAATATTAACTAAAAGTAGGGATATATATGAAATTCTCCCAAATATTAACTAACAGTATTGTTTTATTATGATTTATTAGTAATTGTAATATTAAATTAATTATTTTTACATACCTTTCTTGTAATATTATAAATATAAAATTTAAAACCATGAATAAAGAATAAATATTTTTCGATGATAAGTTAAACGAAAGATAAGTTATAAGATAAAATAATACTACATATTAAATATAAAATAATATGCATATATGTATAGAACCGGGTTAACTCGACGGTTTAACCGGTTGACCCGTAAACCGATCAGTAAACTGGGTAAGTAAAAAACCGGGTTTACTGGTTACAACTTACAAGTATAGCATAAACTATGGAGACGTTATTATATCGTTGTGTTGATAAACACGTAAAAAACCGTGACAAACACGTGCCATGCATCTCTACATATAGCTGACAACCGTCGATTGATCCAACCAGAAAACATATCAAACGGACCATACAACATAAAACACATTCATTAATCACCTCGATACGTTACACCGAATCATTTCCTTCAACCATTAAATTATTAACACGTAAATCATTTCTATACTTGTTATATTTCATGGACACAATAAATAACCTATTTTATTAACACCTTTACTTTCTTTCACATAATATTACCAAACCCGTATGGCTTATCCCAATTTTTTAGTGTTATAAAAAAGGGTGCCAATCAAAATAATTTAGTGCAAAAAACAAAAAAAAATTCTATTTTAATAAAAGCAGTTTTACACAGTAATAATTAGTTATCCAAGTATTGTTTTACTATATTTGTTTTGATTAGACAAATGACTATTTCAAGTATCTTATTATAAAAGTTGTGACATTTTTAAATTAAATTAAATGTGAAAATAAAAATTATAAAAATTTTAATAAGTAAATATATTTTATTTTATAGTATGTATTTGATAACTACCATACATGAGACATCTAAATCATACTTTTCCAAAAAGAGATACTACATAACGATCTAATATAAAAATGACATTGCTTCATATACCTAAATTTCATGATAAGATCAAAAAGTTAAAACTATTGAGAAAGCTTGTACATATTTTATAATAAAAGGGTAGTATTGTATTTATATGTAAGGTAACATTAAAAAACTATTTTAGTTATTACTAAATAGCAATGAACTTTTCTAAATAAAATGATTTTGTATATGAAAATTTATACAAAGGTAGCAATCTTTCATAAAGTATTTTAAGTTTTAGATTTTGATAACATGTCATACATGAAAGTATAAAACGTGACATTATTTATAACGTCCACGTTTTTAAAATGTGCAAATCGTAACACTGTAAAATTTAATATATTTATACAACTTATTTTCAGAGATCATATCAAAACGAGATAATAAAAAACAGTTTGTTATTATTCTATGATTTATTGTTTTGATAATATATTTTTTATAATTTATTGTTATGTATTTATTGTTTTTTATAGATTTTGATTTATTAAATATAATGGATTTTACTACTACCTTTTATAGTTTTTTGTTTTGTATTTTTTCAGGGGACAACATTTATAGTTTCATTCTTTTGAGGATAATTTTTATAGTTTTTTTCGTATTTTTGTGTGTTTTACTATTATTTTCGTTTTAAAATTATAGTAAAAAGACAAAATATATCATTTTAGAAAAATATTAGTATTATTATAGTTTTCCTTTTCATATGAGAAAAGTTATTTTGGATACATAATTTTTCTTGGATATAAAGGGACTCATCTCCACCATTCATCTCATTTTAATCTAATGGATAAGATTAATTATATTTTATTTTTCACCTATTTTTTATAATTTAAATATCTTCTAAATCGTTAAGTGTTAAACGAAAATAATTATACCACCGCGACGAGCGTTTAATTATCTTTCTACCAATATGCATTATGATATACTTTTGAAGAAAAATTAATTTCGACATTTTTTCTATCTTGCTAAAATTTTCGTAAAATATCATATATAATAATACTGTTTCATCATATATGATACAATGTTAAATCATATATAATATGGATTTATATCATATACGATAGATTATATCATATATGATACCGGTGTTTATCATATATGATATTAGTATCATATATGATAATTTTCGAAAACGTGAAAAAAAACAATTTTTTTTTTGTCGAAAGTGTATCATATAGCATATCTATAGAAAGATAATTAAATGCTCTTCGTAACGGTATGTTTTTTTTCGCATAACGATTAACGATTTAAGAGATATTAATATTTGAAAAAAGAGGGTGAAAATATATTTTGTGTTTAATCTTGTCCATTGGATTGAAATGAGATGGATGGTGGGGATGAGTCCCCTCATATCCAAGGAAAATTATGGTATCCAAATGAACTTAAATCTTTTCATATTTTACAAAACAACAATTTAATAATTTACTCTTAAATAATTAATTTTAAACTTTTCTAACATCCTTAATAATAACTTTAGATAAAGGTAATACGACAAAATTGAATTAAATTATCTATTTGTTTTTAAAAGTTGACAATAATTTAAAATGAAAGTAGTATATTTCACTTGTTAAATTTTATATTTTATTATTTAAATTTAATAAAACATTTTAAAGGTATTACAAAACTCTTTACTTGTAATTAATCGGGTATTCACGCGTTGTGGCCGCGGGTATCCCGTAACATAATTTTCGGCGAACTTAATTTTAATTTATGTTTCTTACAACGAAATCTCGAAATTGACAACTTGATCGGGTAACTTTATGTAACTGGCTGCCGAACCAATCTCTGGTTTCTGGTTGAACCGATCTCTGGTTTCCGGTTGAACCGATTGGCACAGTTTGGTTTTTTAATTTATATACACTATTATTTTACGTAGACAACATATGTATTCTTTTGTAGATATATGCTTTTAGTTATTGTGAATATATAATTATACTTTTAAGTAATAGAGTGTTTAATTATATATTAAGTAGTATTAATTATTTTTATTTTTAATTGTGTATTAATTAGTTTTAATATGAGTATTAAATTATGTTTGTATTAATGAGATTTCAAAATTTGCTATTTTAATTTTTAGGCTTGTTTTAGTTTTTTATAATGCATTAATAGATGTAATTTGAATTTTCAAATACAGTATTCTATTATTATAAGATATAAATACTTCATATATTATTGTCATCAGACAAATATCACGTATTTTAAGAAAATACATTTATTATAATTTTCTTTCTTTTATGTTTTGTAGTATGACAGTTTTATTTTTAAGTAATTAATTTAAAATTTCGTAAATATTTGTAATAATGATTATAAATGAACAATAATTTTATGTTAGGACAATAATTTTGAGGCGAAAATGCAGGAGTAGATAAGTAGAAAATTATTAAAAGTAGAGAAATATTTGTCATGTCACAAACCTACCCTATAAATAGTTAAATACTCTTCATAATCTCTTTGTCCAACTATTAGCCATAATCATAAATCCTCCCTCCGGTGATGCTTGGCGACGTCCTTTCAGATCAACGATCACCAAAACACCAACAACACTCATCATCATGGCTATACCATCATCACATGACATCACCATCATCATCATATCGACGTCATGCATACGACACCACTGGTTTACCAATGAAGCTAGTCGTGAATAATATTAACCCAACTGGTTTACACAAGGACAATAGTAGTAATCATCATGTTGGTGAAGGTTCATGGAACGTTGCATGGGATGTACGTCCTGCTAGATGGATTCATCGTCCTCATAATGTTTGGTTTCTCTTTGGTGGTGGTGGTGGTCCGGTTGTCGAGTTTAATGATCAAACGACATGTTCTACTAAGGTTGTGGTTAAGGATGATCATGGTGATGAGAATGGTGATGAGGGTGTTTTAGATAAGTCCATCAGTTACAAAGTTACAGGTATTATATTAATGTGTACACTCTTTTTGTTAGTTTAAGTGACTGGCAAATCATCATTTTATGTTTTTTTTTTTTTTTATCTAAAGGTGTTTATAATTTGGATTTTGCTAAACACATATTAAATGAACATAGTAATCATGTTCAAATATGATATTTTAAAAGTTTATTTAATGTGTATTTAATGTATTTTTTATTAAATAGTAAAGTTTTATGTATTAAATACATGCTAAATTTACCCGGTGGGCATTTTTTAGCAAATCCATTCTAATTTTTGTTTTAATTCAATTTTTACATGTGTTATCTGTCATGTTGTTTATATTTTGTCGTGGCTTCGTGTTGCTTAGGAGTTCCCCTCTTACCGAGGGTTCAAGGCAGGGGCGGATTTAGGAAAGGTTACAGTGATTAGAGAAGGCTTAATCTAAAAACGAAAAACGACTTGTAATACATATAAATAATGACTGAAGTAGTTTGATTAGGGGAGGATCAACACTAGGTCCTCCCTGGTTCAAGGGAACCAATAACAGTATAATTTTCGTTAAAAATTTCAAATTTTCATAAATGAACCTGATCTCCAAATTTACATCATATAAGTGTACTTGTAAAAGTTTTTGTGCACCTATAACATAGTCTTCTGGGTCGCAGTGTTCCTAATATATTGTTGTGGTTTTAAGGTTGTCTGGTAAGAATTATTTGTTGTGTGTCACTGCAATCTCTAGGTTCCTGATACTACCTGTTTTTAGGGTGGTCATAATCTTTCTAACTTTTTGTTAGTTTGCTGATCTCCCTGCATTTTTAATCGTTCATTTTTACCGTTTTGGTTGTCAATTGCTAAATTATTATACAAAATTTTAAGCGTAATTTACTAATCATGGTTAATATTGTTATTCCGGTTTTTAAAAAAAAAAAGCTAATCAGTTGTGATTATGTTGTTTTTTATCATTTTTTTTTTGTCTTTATTTAGATTTTTTTTAAATGTTTTTTGTGCAAACGTGCTCTTTTGTGCACCATGTTTTATTGGAATTTATTTTATGGTACAAAAACAAAGATATAGTTAGCACAAGTAGAAATGTACTTGTTCCAATTTGGTTCTATTTATTAATTTACGTGTCATTTTTTTTTTTTCATTTTATATGTGATGAGGTTTTTGAGTATGGTGGTTATTGTTACTCTTCTAAATTCCTAAAGCACAATTCAAGGTTTTGAGAGTTTTTCACTTTATTTGTTTTCGAAGTAATTATTGGATTATTGTAATTTAGGCTTTTTTAGCGTTTAGGTATAGATAAACTGAGTCTGGCCGCGATGATTCGATTAGTTTAGGTGGAGTACTGCAAAGGAAAAGAGAAATTAATTTCGTTTTTGGGTATAGAGAAACTCTTTCGGACATATATATAGAGTGACCACAACAAAAGTGATTCTGAATTTTTGATCATCTAGGATCATTTTACATTTAAATCTTTGCATAGTCATAAACCGCTAGCTACTTATTTAATCATCATAATCACCATGACTTCGAGTGAAGAAGTACATCCAAACATCAAACTCCAATGCCAAACACTCTCTAAGTTCCACTTAGGAAATTGCTACCATTGGGTGTTCTTATGTTCTATAAGTTGAAACAAAATTGACGAGAACTAAAAGTTAAATGGAATACAGGGGTTCCAGCTGATGGAAGATGCCTATTTCGAGCAATAGCTCATATGGTTTGCTTGAGAAATGGGGAGGAAGCTCCTGATGAGAATCGTCAAAAAGAACTTGCTGATGAACTCAGAGTTCAAGTAAATTATTCTTTATGAGTTGATTGTTTTTGTGTAAATTTGAGTGTCATGTATCACCATTATTGAACCTAACATGCTCTAATGCGTGTGCAGGTTGTTGATGAGCTCATGAAGAGGCGGAAAGAGACCGAATGGTAAGTTTCATCAATTTTTATTGTAGTTTCAGCTAAACAGATCTTAACATCCAGAATTATGATTAATTTTTGGTGCTTTATTCTACAAGGTTTATTGAAGGAGATTTTGATGCCTATGTCAAGAGGATTCAAAAAACGTTTGTATGGGGTGGAGAACCCGAGTTGCTGATGGCTTCTCATGTTCTTAAGTGAGTTTTCCACATCATATCTTTATGTGTTAGACCAGTCTTATTTTTCATTTCATAGTAGATCCCATTTGACCATCGAGAGGACAAGATAGATGAAAGTAATTCGGCTAAGCATTTTTTCTGTAACCATTGTATGCGTAGAATGGTCCATATTAATTACTGTACCATACTAGATAATTTGCACAAACTAATCTCATGGCTATGTGGTTGTCTTGACAGGACTACAATTTCAGTGTACATGTTTGAGAAGGATTCCAACAATTTGTCAAAGATTGCAACTTACGGTGAAGAGTATGAAGAATCTGAAAATAGTTCAATTAAAGTTCTGTTTCATGGCTATGGTCATTATGACATATTGGAAGACGCATTATAGAAAAAGTGCAACAAGTAACGAACAGATAGAAGTTGCGTGCTCCATACTGGTACTAATAGGTCGGTAAGCTCCATCTTTGCTTTCATCACCTGTCTATTCTCTATACAAGATCAAGCAACACAAGTTTTATGTCCCTTTTTGGGTTCATATTGTGATCGTTAGTATCATTTTCGCACACCTTACAAGCGGCTCAAGTACGAAACAACTCTCATTATTGACTCAGCTTTGTGTAAATATGGACCCTATAGCAGGGTTGTCTTTTTAGTTAACTTGCACATGGGCCTAGTTTCTGTGGACTTATATAAGACTTGTCAGTTTGGAAGCACAAATTAAATAAACTTATGAACGATCTCTTTTTTAGACGACTGCAATTGTATTACCGTTTGACGTCATGTGGAGTACTCGTCTTGTTTAAGCTCAGGCAGCTAACAGTGTTTGAGCTCTCAAACCTAGGGCATCTCCAATCTTGTAAATTCAACCAATTTTTAAAATTTTAGTTTAGATGGTTAGTTGTATAACATACAAATGAACTATTCTATTTCTACAGTTTTAGCAGTTTTTTTTCTAAATATGTAGTTGTCTGTTCGGTTTGGGTCATCTTATACCCGTAAACTGGGCTCGTAGATTCTACTTGCTAATTGAGCATTGATCAGTACTTATTTGTCAAACAAGGATCAGAGGTGATAAGCCAGATGCAATAAGCTACTACTAAGACTTGTGTATCTTCTTAGACCTTTATTGTATAATCTAAAAAGGATTTGTTGCTTGGGTACCCAAACTACGGATTCGAAGTAGACAGAAAACACTTTAATGAAAGTAAGCTAAACCAGTTGCATCACTTCCAATGCCGATCGAATTTTCACAAGAGAAAACTAGGTGAAATGGTTGTGCAAGTGACTGCCATGATGACAAATTGTCACCCTCACCAGAACATATGATCATGGTAGTGTGTTTTTGAGATGAAAATTTTGAAAGTAACCATAAAATTCTGGTGGGTTTTGACTCTTAAACTGGGCCAAGTATAAATGGTTTATTTCATAAGCCCAATCAAGTTTATGTCATGGGCATTATATTTATATTGTGAAAAGAAGCTATTATTGTGAAGTTTGATTTTAAATGTTAATGAATTTGCAATTGTATATGATTTAACGACCCAACATTTTAAAAAGTAGCTAAAATAAAGGTAATTTTCTTATCTAAAATTTAGGTGGTGTTTGTTTCATTAAAATGTTTTGGAGCTGAATCTGAATCTTATTGTAATAGACGGTTATAAAATCTGAATTTAAATATAATAATGTTGTTTGTTTTTCTATAATTGTCGGAATTGTTATAATCGCTTATTTTTTTAAATATATATTATACGATTATCAATTAGATCAAATCTATCTTTTAAAATGATATTTGGAAGAAATATTTACCTAAAAATTCACAAACATACACAGTAGTTGAGCTCAACACGACTAAATAACTCAACTCAAAGCAAATACAATGACACAAAAATTAAAAATAATACCAACTACATTATGTACCAAGAAATAATGACTACAAATCTAAAATCAATAACATAGTACGAATGACATTTTCTGACATTTTCTTTAACTTTGAAGTCCAATAATATTAGCACGCTAAAATATAAACTAATGTATCTGGTCTTAAAATATAAACTTATGCACTTGGCTCAAAAAGTATTGTTAGACTCGAGTCCAATATGAGTAACTAAAACCTAAACTAGTACTACTTGGTATCTCACTTCTTGATCTCACGTCGTTTTTTTTACACCAACCAAGTAAATCTTTCTTCTTCACTTTCACCTAAAACCAAAATATTTTTCTTTTTTTTTAACGACAAATTTTAGTGATAAAAACTAACAAAGAACTAGAGTTATAAGGAAATAAAAAAAGATGTTGAATCCAACCATCCCAGCTAACAGCTTTTTTACCTCTAACATTACAACAAAAAAAACGACCGTCTAACAATATCTGTAAAGATAAAATCTTGTCTTGGAGAAGTATCAGCAAACAACAGTTGGTTCCTCACAAACCAAATATTCCACCAGCACGTGCAAAAAACTCCTTCAAAAACCGTCTTTAAGTAGGCCTTCATACGGATGGACGAGAACCAAGCTAGCCAAGAACGATAAGAATCAAAAGGAGAATAATCCAAATTCCACCATTTACAAATAGCACGATTGATCTCTGACGATAGACTGCAAGTGAAAAGCAAATGTTCCAGATCTTCCTGAGCGGAGCGACATATTGGACATAAAGTAAGAGCCAACATCACCCCTCTTTTAACCAAATTCGAAGCAGTGGGTAAACGATCCAACATCACTTTCCAAGCCAAAATGTTAACTTTGATAGAAACAACTTTAATCCAACGCGTAGGTACTTCGGCTTTGGGAAGGAGAAAGTCATCAATCATCATACGAGCATCTTTAACGCGAAAGTAACCATCACCGTTGAGGTCCCAGACCCAACGATCGTCAACATTAAAAATAATCACAGAATCTAGAACATTGATAAGCTGAGAAAGTTGAAAAGCCTCTGCCCCTCCAAGCACGTCTCTACGAAAAGATTGCGTAAAAGCATCGTTTAACTTAGACGCCACAGTAATATCTTTATCGTTTTCGAGAGCAAAAAGACGAGGGTACTCCAGATATAGACATTCGTTGCCTATCTAGTGATATTTCCAAAAGCTCGTGGATCTCCCGTTACCTACATGAATTTTACAGTGAGATATAAAGTCGATACCTTTATGTTTTAGGCAAGCAACTTCTGTGGTAATAGTCTTCCATGTGGATGAATAAGAAACTGAGTGACCCTCCTTAAAGGAGCCATGTATAGCGTTTATGACTCGATACCACAAGGAATTGTCTCTAGAGATGAAACGCCATATCCATTCAACAAGTAACCCTCTATTAAGGGCGTAATAAGTAGAAACACCTAAGCCACCGTATGCATTGGACGCAAGAACCTGTGCCCACTTTACCCAAACGGTTTTCTGTTCACCTTCGTGCATATCGTTGAAGAAACTTCTACGAATAGACTCTAAGTTTTTTAGCACCGCCTGCGGAACCTTGTAGATGGACATGTAATAAGTGGGAAGGGAACCAAGTACCGACTTGAGAAGAGTTAGATGACCTCCAATTGAAAGAGTTTTAAGCTTCCAATTAGATAACCTTGACTTAACCTTATGAACTATATCGTCCCACGACTTTTTTAATGCCATGTTGCCCCCTACCAAAACGCCCAAATATTTGAACGGAGCATGCATAACTGAGCATCCAATAGCTGCGGCTGCCTCAGACACAATAGAATCAGAAATCCCCACTCCAAGAATCTGACTTTTCGAAAGGTTTATGGACAAACTCGATATCAAAGAGAAGCATCGAAGGGCATTCAAAACACACCTCAAATTCGAACCAGTCCAATTTCCAATAAAGATAGCGTCATCCGCATAAAACAAATGGGTAATAGAAGTCGAAGAATCAAGATCAATGCCAACAAACATACCTGCCTCTATGACTCTTGTAAACGAGATATGAAGTGACTCCATCACTAAGATAAATAAGAAAGGGGCCAATGGATCCCCTTGTTTCAACCCTCTATGAATTTGAAATTCCGACGTGGGGCTTCCGTTAACCAAAATTGATGCCATACTAGAAGCTAAAGTTCCACGAATCCAAGAGCACCATTTATTCCCAAAACCAAAAGCTTTGAGGATCGACTTTAAATACTCCCACCTGACGGAGTCGTGAGCCTTAGCAAAATCAACCTTGAACACCATAGCTTGTTGTGTTTTATATCGACATCGAGCAAGAAGCTCGTTAATAATAAAAGGACCGTCTAAAATCTATCGATTGGGAAGAAACGCCGTTTGTACTTCCGAAACTAGGTCAGAAATAACAAATGACAAACGATTAGCAAGTATATTCGTGACAACTTTATAGAGACCCCCTATCAAACTTATAGGCCGATAATCCCCCACAGTTTTCGGATCCAAACTGTAACACCCCATTTTGATAATGGAATGTCACGCGTAATTATGGCGTGTCATCAAAGCATACAAGGATAAATGTCTAAAACATTACATGACCATAGGGATAACCGGAATCAAACATCGGTTCCCAAACATAAACCCAAAATATAATAATGCAAAAGAAATGAATGAAAGACTAAACAAGCATGAGTATATGAAGGCAAAAAGGAAAAGAAGTCTCTAGCAGCTTCCATCCTATGCACGTCCTCCAAATGCTCGAGTCTTTCCTAGGGTACCTACCGTTTTGGGACATGGAAAGGAAAGCAACGGCTGAGCAAAACGCTCAGTGCACGGATATAGACATAATATGAATGACTAAACATAATAAAGACTTAATAGCAGCGGAATTGTATAAGTCCTGGAAAACCTGGAACATGTTCATAAAACTGGTTTTATAGTTTGAAAAGCCTTATGTTTATATTGTAAAAACTGTTTAACGTATTTTACCATTAGCCAATATAGGTCATAAAAATCCACCGTGTATGAATACTTGGAGGGGTGACCTCATCATGCAAATTAGAGGGGCTGCCTCTAATTTAATATACTAGTTTTTGGGTAGGAGGGATCAGCTCCTTGTGAAGGATGCAAGGCACACACCACATTCACCATGAAATCCTGACTGAAAACATGTAACTAGGATGCACCCATACGCCCCACATGATAAATATAATAATATGGCCAAAAGTTGAAGGGACGCCACGAGCAATCACTCCACGGTGGTGAAGTCATAACATCAGTGCCTCTAATGTTATGGTTATGGTACCTCCATAACTAGGTGAAACTGGTCATGCATGTATATGGCTATAGGTATTCTTAATTAAACATAAGCAAATCAAACACATAACTTATACTATGGGAAAACAGTTGGCTGCATATGGGGAATCCTAATAAGGAAGAATGTCCATACTGAAAGGACGGGAATCCGTACCTTATGTCCAGTGAACGAAGAAGACGAACTGAGGAGAATCCTAATTCGGTATCACTAACGCTACATAAATACATACGTGAATAAGTATCTGCTTACTAAATACGTAACTGGTTTTACGTCATGTCTTAGCTTATTTTATATGTTCATGTCATGTTTTACTGTTTTAAGCCTTAAACGGTGTTTATCTTATATTCTGTTTAATCTGATTAAGTATTTCTGGTATTTCAGGTATTATTATACTTACTGTGTAATAATAAGTAACTTTCCAAAAATAGCAGGTTTCCTAAAATAGAAAGTTTCCAAAAATAGAAAGTTTCCAAAAATAGAAAGTTTCCAAAAATAGAAAGTTTCCATAATAGATTAGCTACCTTATTTAAATAAGTTTCCATAAATAGATTAGCTGCCTGAAATAAATAAGTTTCTAAAAATAGAACGTTTCCATAAATAGATTCTGCCTTATTTAAATAAGTTTCTAAAAATAGAAGTTTCCATAATTAGAAATAAGCTGGTTAAATAAGCTAAGTATATAAGCCTAAGTGTTTTCATGATTATTTTCTAAGTCATATGATATAATGTATAGTTTATTAATTATTTCATGTAATTAAAATAAACTATAGGTTAAAATAGTTAATTAAAGTATATCATGTTTTTAATTAAATAAAGTTAAATACTTAGGTTAAAACATGTATTATTATTTATTAATAATATAACCTAAGTCATGTTAATTAATTAATTATAACCATGGTTTTTAAATAATTAATTAATTTATAAGTCTAAAAATATAAAATACTTAGGTTAATAATTTCATAATTTTAATAATTAAAATAACCTATGTCATGTAATTAAATTAATCATGTCATATTATTAATTTAACTTTAACATAAGATCATAAAAAAAATAAAAACTAAACATACACCATGAACCGGATCTAGACTAAAAACCATGAACCGAACATAAAATCGACACCGTATCCCGAACCAAATCGGGGTACCCCTTGTCTTGATGCTGCCGTGGGACCCACACCAACCAACCGGGACCATATGGTCTCGGTGGTGGTCGGATGGCCAAACCGAAACCCTCTCGGGTTCGGTGTAGGCTGCGGCCAAAACAAACACCCCTTAAAACATTACTTTTGATTTTATTTAAAAATCCCAATTCATGTTAGATCTATGATCTAATTAGGTTTTATAAAAAAAACATAACATGTTCTTAATTAATAAAAGATCAAATCAAAAAAAAAAAGGTTTAAAAGGATTTACCGATTACGTGGATCAAAAGAATGAAGAACAAACACGAACACCAACAACAATTCCAAGATCCAAGATCAACAAACACCCCTTTTGGTGTGTTTGAAGGTGGCGGCCAAAAAGAGAAAAAGAAGGAGGAGGATTTTAGGTTTCTGTAAAATTCTTCTGTAGAAAAAAATGAGTAGTGTAATTTTTCTTAACCTCCTTTTAGTAAAAATTGATGGGCTAAGCCCATCCTCCCTCCTTAATTTCGTGGTAATGGGGTCCACAAGGGGTAACCCGAATGTTTTCCGTGTCTAATTAATAAGTGTGTTCTCGTGTTCGTGTTTTACGTGTTTGTTCGTGTTTATTTGTGTTCGCGTTTTGTGTGTTCTCGTTAAATAATTACCGTGACCTAATATATTTATTTACGCTCGTAATATATATATATATATATATATATATATATATATATATATATATATATATATATATATATATATATATATATATATATATATATATATATATAATTAATAATAGTTCGTGATTTAATTACGTTCGTGATTTCATGATCGCATGTTCGTGATTAATTATTGTCAAATAATTATTGTGTGTTCGTGCGTAGTAAATACTTATCGTGTACTAACACGTACGTAATACGTAATATCCTAACACGTAAACGTAATCGTACTATAAAAGGAAAGTTTTAATCTAGTACGTACGATCTTAAGGGTACTATTCATGGTAAAAGCATGCGGGTTTTACAACTCTTCCCCCCTAAAAAGAATAATTCGTCCCCGAATTATAGATAACGTAACTGGAAGCGAAACATACCCGAATCAGACTGGAAAGGTATGCAAAATAACGGAAATGAAGGTGACATGGTAGAAGGGAACGTGGAACGTGACATGTCTTGAAAAGACATGGAACGTGACGTGACTGAAAGGACATATCTAATCGATAAGAGAAAAACGGATAAGAAGTCCGGATGAACTTGTCCGTTTCCAAGTGGCTTCCCTCTTGGAACGGTTCCTTCATAAGATCTTGACACGAATGATAAGTCTTGGTCCTCCTGACCTTGACTTGGAATACGAAGAAGTTCTTGGTTATCGACGTAAGGTAGATCCCCTAAATTCGATCGAGGGAATAAGAATTAATCGTGTAAGAGTAACTGAAACGTTACGATGAAAGACAATCTGACTTAACTGTTAACTAGAATCGATGCGCGAGACATAAAGAAACGTAGTACATGAAAATTTTTGAACGTGATACGTGAAAAATTTTGAACGTGCTACGTGAAGATATGGCGAGTGTAGTATGAGTAAACATATCGTGATCCATGATACGTGTAACATATCTTGATCATGATATGAGGAACGTGGAATGAACATGACAGGTGAAACATATCGTGAACATAGAATATAATGGCGGTAACGCCAAACGCTACAAGTTGAGACGTGGAATATGACGAGAAACGTCTATCTGATGATGGAGAGTTATACTAAACTTGGGTCTGGTCTCTCAAGTTCTTACAAAACTTCCCAGAACGAAATGAACTTAAAATCGTAAGCCCATATATGATCATGAACGTGAATAGTGTCATGAACGCGAGCGCGAAAGCAAGTCGTGGAATCAGAATGAAGACGTGAAGTAATTTAGGAGTACAATTGCGAATCTTTGTCTGACCCGATAGCTGAGGGATTACCAAGTGGTCAGATGAGCCTTGGCTGGAACATGTCTGATCAATCTGTTGGTTCTGCAATCCTTGCGGATGTAAGGATTCTGTAGACTTGATCAAACTGTTTGCAATAACCCAGATAGAATTATGCTTCTTCTGAGTTTGCGTTAATCTGGTAACCAAAATCCGTGGAGATCTTGTCCCATTTCAATTCACAATTTTCAGATGATGAAAACATCCCAGTTTGTTGGTGTCCTATCTTAACCTGTTGGTATGTCAGGTACTTAGATATGAACGTAACTGTCTCTTGCTTCGTAGAACTTGATACATAGGAGTTTGCGAAACTCCGAGTCTCTGAATCTAGACTTCTCCTAGCGTAGGATTTTCTAGAACACCTAATGTAGTGTAGGGTTCTCTCCTTTACGCATAAGCTGAGTCATGGTAAGATTAACTATGCAAATCCATGTGATCCAGCGTGTCACTGTAATCAAACAGAATTGATATTGGAAAAATTTCCAGGGTGAAATTTCTCTTGTCATAGAATTTGCAACATAGTGCAGGTATGGTCTTCCTGTTCTTCTTCTAGGCTTAAAGGAAATCAGGTTATCCTCAATGAAAACACTGATGAATTTGCTTATGAGTTTATGGAAACTCAATTTATTAAGTCCATAATGCTGTTGGAGCATTGATGAGACTAATTCAAAATCATAAATCTAGCATGACCGAGTCGTGCACGAATAGCAGTCATGGACATGTCCTGCTCTTTCACCCGTCACTATTGGCAGCATGATCATGAATCCGATCTTGTCAATACATGGAGGAGAATAACGATCATGAATGGTGATTTGTTTAAATCGACGGTAGTCGACACATAATCTCATGGTACCATCCTTCCCCTTGTAGGTTCTTCTGGAACGTATAGGAAGATTTTGGAATAATCAACTGGCTATGCGTAAAAGGACTTAAATAGTCGTGTCTTACTGACAGCTAGAAAATTTTAGCAACCATGGCTAACAACGCACATGCTTGTAAGCATAAGTGATAGTAGTAAAAACACGTCTCTTGTTTAGGAAAACAAAAAGAACGTATATGAGCGGTAAGTATCGAGTGATGATTTTAGGAAAAATCAACACTAATGACCCTCAATCACTTAAAAGAGATGAAAGATTCGTTTCCCAAGGAGGTATGGTGTTGTGAATTAACTTGTATTTCTTTGAGATTAATATTGATGAGATGGAATGACGGTTTCTTGGAAATTATACTATGACGTAAAAAAACGAAAACGTAAAACCGTAGAAAAATCACTAAAATTAAAAATTATTAAAACCAAAAACAAAATCAAGAAAAAGATTAAAAGACTAAAACAAGTCTAAAATAATATAAATAAAGACAAAAATCCAATAAAGATATTTTAAAACCTTTTATTAATTAAATAATTAATTTTAAATGCTAATTAAAGCCCTAAAATTAAATTTAATTAATTCAAATGTCAAAAATATGATTTTATTGAACAATTACTTAACTTATATTATTAGAAGACTAAAAAGTAATTTTCTAAAAATTAAAACCTATTAAAACTATTTTTAAAACCCTAAAAATGATTAAAACTAATTAAAAACTAATTAAACTTAAAATAATTATAAAAATAAATCTAAAAGTTATAAAAATAATCTAAAAATGGAAATAGTCCTAATCAATGACAAAGAACCTAGAAAAAATGAAAAAAGAAAGAAAAATAAAATTTTGAAAATTAATTAATAAAATAATATTAAAACACTGTCTTGCGCCGCAGTGCTTGGGTCTTGCGGCGCAACGTGTGAAACGTGAATACCAAGATCTGCAGCACCTTTAGTTGCGCCGCAGTGCTTGGGTCTTGCGGCGCAATTTGTGTTACGGGAAAACCAAAATCTGCAACTCCTTGTGTTGCGCCGCAACCTTCTGTCTTGCGGCGCAATTCGTGTGACGTGTCTGGTTGTTTTGCTGATGTTCAAGCTTTTTCCAAGTATGATACAAGCCAAGAGGACTTGGCAATGTGCTTTGTTTGGAGATATTGTTGGAACAATATGGGCACCCTTGTGCTTAATGAAGCACAAGGAGTCAATAACACACAAATAACAACAAGAATCAAAGATCAACAATCAAAGATCATGCACAAAGTTCATCACAAATCAAGCAAATCAACACCTATGCAGATTTTTAACACCCTTTTTACCTTTTAAACTCAACAAATTTACTCCAAACTTGTGCCAAACTATATTACCATCTTACTAACATCTAACTTAACCTTAATCAAGTTGTCTAACACCTTTTAGCAACACAAATCAATGATTGTACCCTGCTTAAACCTGTTGCCAAACACCCTTTAAACTTTTTGAAATCCAATTTTTCCAAATCAAAACCTTATGAAACCTAACCAAATTGTTATCAAAGCTTCATAACATGTATATCAACTCAAAATAACATCAAATCAACAGCTAAATCACACCTAAACACATAATCAAATAATATCATACAACTAGCTATTTTTGAACTTTTTCAAGGTAAAAGGAAGATACCTTAGGTTCTTACATCCAAGAACCTAGAGGATGAAAATCCTCCTCCAATCCAACCCGGGTTGGAGCTGAACTAAATCAACAAGCCTTCAACCTATTTGAACACAAAACAAAGAAACAAGAACAAAAATAATTTGATATAATATGATTCTTTTTTTTTTTCTTTTTTAAAACTCTTCCAAAACCTTTTTAATCTTCTTAAAATGTTTCTATAACACTTAAATCACCAACAAACATGAACTCCTAACAACAAAAACCTTTTGAGAAGATTTTACCAAAATCTCTCAAAATCTCAAAACCTTAAACAACTTTGAAAATCAAAGTTGCTTAAACAATAAACAAAGTGGAACTCAGAATCAATCTCCTCACAACACACAAACTTTTAAAAACAATAAAAAAGGAATTACACTTGAATATTTCAAAAACCAAACTTTTTATTTCTTTAAAAAGGAATTACATGTGAGAGACTAGAAACTGGAACAAAGGGATCACCACAACTTGGGTCTCCTTTTATAGAGCCTATAGAACATCCTAGAAGCATAAAAACATAAAACCCTAATACATAGAAAATCCCAATTGTGCCCTTGAGTGCATTTTGTCCTCTCATTTGATCTTGGACGTTTATTTTGCTTTGGGAGGAAGCAAATAATCTTGGCCATTGATTTAAGCCACGTCATGAGCTTGGGGGCTAAGGAATGATGTGATTGGTGGATTGGGGAATTGGGGGTTTGGTGCATATGAGTGGGATGCAGGTTTTTAGGAGTGGGAAGGGTTTTGGCATGTGTGAATTAAGTGTGTGAGAGTTTAATTGAGTTTTACCCAAGTAAATGTGAGGGTAAAATCTGGGGTGGTAAGAAGGTGAATAGTGCTCCCTTTGATCCGAATTTGGGGGTGGTGTGGGTGTTAGGCGCCTATTTTTTTTAAATGTTTCAGGTTTGGCAATTTCAGCCCTTGTCTTTTGTTATTTTTGGCTTTTAAGGTTTCCAGCCTTAAAATCTCCTTTCCTTTGTTAATATCTTCCATCAATTGACACTTTTGGCACAAACTTTCTCCAAAATGTTTCCAAGGACGAATTTTGCCATTTTGAATATTTCAAGGGCTGTTTTTGAACATTGTTGATCTTCCAAGGTCTTCTTTGAGTCTTCCACTTTATGAGGGACCATATTTGGCAATTTGAATTTGTTGAGGGACTAAACTTGCCATTTCTTCAAAGTTGAAGGACCTTTTTGCAATTTTTGACAAACTTAAGGGACCAAACTTGTAATTATTAATATACAAGGGTTTTAAGTGTCATTTCTTCAATAGATGATGATCAATCTTGTTTTGTCTTCAAGTCTTCAAGGGTATTTGATGAAAATTCCATGATTAGGGTCCGGTTCTTTGCACGGCTTCGTTTCTCGTGTTCGTTTTTCCTTGTATCTTGTGATCTTTTGTCTTTTTCACGATATCCATACCTAAAACACACAAGTAAACAAACACAAGCATATATATGGTATTTTATGACATTTTAGTGCATTTAAAGCCCGAAAAGAACGATGAGATCATGTATAAATGCCATCTCATCACTCCCCCATACTAAGCCATTGCCGTGCCCTCACGCAATGCTAAGAATAAAGTATCTAAGCATCACCAAAGTTCAATTTTATTAACCTTTATTGAAGAGTAAAAGAAAACTTGCAACATACTACGATGATGTGTAAAGACATAATGTATGATTTTCATCACCAAAAGGTGACTTTTAAGGTCTAAGAATAGAAACAAGTTAATGTCCCTTAGAGTAAACTTCGTCATCCTTGATTGTCATACATTCCATGCTAAGTGCAAAAACAAGATCATTGTTGGTACAAGTCACAATGCTAACACTACTCATACGTCCAAATTGTGTAATACTTTTTCTCCCCGCAATCCTAGTTATTATAAAAGGAAATGGGTTACTAGCATTTTTTATCTATTTGTCATGGATCACAAGTGATTCATATTGACTTATTTGAGTAGTTATTAGTCCGAAAGCAAAGTAGCACGATTTGATCAATAGTTAGCCGAAGGACAAAATCTTTTAAAACGGCTTCTCGTGTATCTCCTTAAGTTCATATCTTGGCATAACTCGTTTCACGATTTGAGACCTTTCTCGGACCGATATTTGGCATGTACTTCATACTTCAAATCTTGGGAAGACGTTCTTGAAATTATGGTCTTCTCTTCATATATTTGGAATTTCTTCACTTGACGTTTTTGAGAGATTCTTCATATAGGACCACGACTTCATCATTTTTCTTCAATCTTTACTTTGGATTTTGATATACAACGATCCGCCTCCTTTTCGGACTTGGATATATTCATCCTCATACCTTGTTAGGGTCTTTTTGGATAGACTTTCTCCATTCTTTAGGGGAGTAATTGCTTCTCGTCGTGTGTCTCGATCCTTCATATTGATTTTGGAACAATGATACTTCACATCATCTTTGGATCTTTAGCAAAAATAGAGCTCCTCATGCCTTGTTAGGGCCTTTTTGGATGATCGCCAATCTTCGCGTCCCGTTTCAATAAGTTATGCCTTGGCTATGAACTCTATTCAACCCCGAGCAACTTTTAAACGATCTTGCGCTAGAGGCTAAGTAACCTTTCAAACCGTACGACCTTACTTATTGCAATTATGTTTTATTCCTAATGCATTGATCTTATGGGAAGAAAAAGCCACAATTAAAAACATATGAGTTTTTGAAAGAACATTTTCATGTTCTACGTTTAGCATGATCACTTGTCTAACTCTATCATTTCTCGTTCTTCACTATTTAAAGACCTCTAATTAAAGAGACTCGTGAATACTTAGCCATGCAAGTCAAAATTAAGCCAAATTTGGATTAGCTTTCATTAAGACTATATCAAAACAAAGTTTTGGGTTTTTAAGCCACCTATAGGATCTTGCACTTTCTTGGACTTTTTCAAGTTTAGAGAATGCGTTTTAAAGTTCCCTTGATAAGTGACTTTCTAGAATCAATTATAGGAACTTGCGAAAAGTTCTTGTTCTTAACCCGAATGAATTAAGACTTTCGCGTTTTAAAGCTCCCTATATAAAAGTCTAGCAAAACTTGAATTGAGCGGGTTAAGGAATGTAAATGGCTCCAAATGCCCATCAAGTCAAAAATTAACTCTTATTCTACCCATCGGAAAATATACATTCGTGTCTTAAAAACACTTATGAAAACTAAAAAAAAATTTTAAAATTTGGCCATTTTTAGCCTTATTAACAAAACAAAACATTGAAAATTGGAAAACGTGAGGGCGTAGCAAAGCAAGTACCTATTCACCCCCCCCATACTAAAAGTAAACATTGTCCTCAATGTTTCGAGTCTAAAGGTGGAGCACCCCCATACTAGAGACGAAGAGTTGAATGCTTAGGATCTAGCATGGAAAGGGTGATCAACAATATATCTAAAGCCGTTTATTAATTATGCTAAAAGATAATTGTTAGAACAATAAAGGATATGTCATGGAATCGTGAAAAACTTCTTCAAACGAACGATGGAGGCTCACGTAAACGAACACGAGAGTCTTCAATCGTAGACGATGATGATGATCTAGATAACACAATCACAAACAACCACGAGACAACGAGTTGGAAGGGTACAAGTCCCCTTATTAGTGAACATACAAGCATAAAGATAAGCATGGGATCTCCCCCACGAGGCACCTCGTTTTTGATTACCGAGTCATGAGCTCGACTCGATCCCCTCAAAATGTGAACATTTAGGGATATCATGGTGTGGTCAATTTTTGGCGGGGCTTACATGATAAACAAGGCCCAAAAACAACCGGTATTAAGGACTAAGTCCTTTGATGATGCAAAATACCGGGATCAAAGATGGCGTTCTCGTTTTCTTTGGAAAAACAAATCAACGCCACTTTGTCGTGTGTCAACACAAACTCAAAGAGTTTCAAGAAAATAGATAAGAAGAAATAGAAGGGTGGGACAATGGGTAAGTCTCTAAAAACATGAGCTACTCGAGGTAGACTCGCACCAATCAAATGAAAAGATTTTCCATTTATTGCATCGGTGGAAGACCGAGATTTCCCTATATAAGCAATTCCAGGATCAAATATCTCGTCCTCGGTGGAGAAAGGGGAGGGAACATATGGGGCTTCCCCCACACTTGGTCCACACAAAGCATCGTCAAAAGGAGAAGACGAGCTTGTAGCACTCAATAAACGCGGTGATGACGGAGTTAGAGTAGTAGAAAAATCTTTTAAATTAGATTCAAAATCTTTTCCTTTTTCATCTTTAACACTCTCCTTGCGAAAACCCGATTTGATTATGTCAAAAATATTTGGTGTATCTAAAACAATATTAGTCACACTAAAAATTCTCACATTTTGAAAACGTTTTGGTTTTGGTGGTGGCAAGTTTTCAAATCTTTTGTCAACAAAGAAAACCTCCCCATCGGGATCAACGTATTCATCATCCGAAGAATCACTCGAGATTGGAATTATCGGCTTAACACTCTTAACCTCCATCGGCGGAGGGGACGGAACTTCATTTTTATCAACTCCTAAAACTCTATTTGAAATCTTTTGACACATGTTTTTGATGGGATTGACATTGTACAAAGATGTGATCGAATAAACATGAGAAAGAGTGGAGTTTTGGGTTGCATTAATGACGAGTTCTTCCTCATTGAAACGAAGAGTGATTTTTCTTGCATGCACATCGATAAGTGCTCTCGAGGTATCCAAAAAAGATCGACCTAAAATTAACGGAACTTTAGGATCGATGGGAATATCAACAACTATGAAGTCCACGGGATAATAGAATTTCCCAACTTTCACGAAGACGTCCTCGGCAACTCCACAAGCTAGAATCGTAGAATGATCGGCCATTTCGATTGACATTCTTGAAGGAGTGAGATTTGGAAGATTAAGCGACTTAAAAATCTCGAGAGGCATCAAATTAATACTAGCACCAAGATCGGCCAAGGCGTAGCATTCTTCCATGTCTTGGATAGCACATGGGATTAAAAATTTTCCAGGATCACCGACTTTTTGAGGTATGCGGCTTAGAAAAACCGATGAACAACTAGATGATTTTTGCAATTTTTCTTTGTTATTCAACATACTCTTGAAGTTCGCGGCGAATCGAGGCATCATGACTAAGGCGTCGGCAAAACTTATATTAAAATGCAAGTCACGAAACATTTTCATAAAAAGTTCAAATTGATAATTATTTCGTTCTTGTGCCTTTTCCTTGTCTCGTCTTGATGGGTAGGGTAAAGGTGGTGTGGGTTGGGGCAAATTAGGCATAGGCATCGGCCTTGGAATCTCGGGTTCCATAATGGGTATTGGTTCAACCGTAGGTGTGGTTTGAGCGGTACTTCGTGGGCTTGAGATGTGCTCCTTTTCAACCACGACCTCGGGTTCTTTCTCTTTTTCCTTCTCCATAGAAGTACTTGGACGAGAAATGGGTTCTTTGAAAGTTTTACCACTACGAGTGGTAATAACCTTCAATTCTCCTTTCGGGTTCACGATGGTATCACTAGGAAGACCACCCGAAGAAGAGGGCTTACACATGATAGCTTCAAACATTTTAGCCATTCGATCTTCAAACTTAGATTGCCTAGCATCCGCTTTCAACAACTCTTGCTTAATCTCATGTTGTCCTTGCTCCATTTTTTGTTGATTTTGTTGGAGTCGTGTGACATTTCCTTCCATTTTATTAGCATGAGTTTTAAGTTCATTAGCAAGTTCGTTTTTAAGCTCGTTTTTCAATTCGGATCTTAAGCTAACCATTTCACGTTGCATGTTGTCAAACTTAGCATCATTAGCCTTAGCATAATTCAAAAATTCTCCTTGAAGATTCTTGGTGTGATCGTTTTGAAAACCTTGAGTAGGAGTTTGAAAATCACGGTTTTGGTTTTGGTTTGAAATTTGCCCATTTCCACTTTGGTAATTACCTTTGTTATAATTCCTTTGATTTCCTTGGTAATTTCCACCTTGATTGTTGTTTCGATAGTTATTAGCATTTTGATTTTGTGGAGCTTGATTTGAACGTGAACCTTGACCGATTTGGTTATAAGTTCCCGTGGCTACAAAAGCATTCGAAGTGTTACCATCCGCGGTAATGCACTCGGAAAAATCATGAGCTCCACCACATGAAATACAACTCTTAGCAACCGCTTTAACCGAAGCGGTGCTTGAAGCTTCTTGAGCCTTCCAATGAGACATAAGAGTCGAAAACCTATCGAAAAACCGATTCTCCTCATTTGCTTCATCTTGCAAGGCATTAATGGAACGAGATGATGACGAGCCCAAATTGGCAACACTCGGTGTGTTACGAGGGCTATAGACCTTAGACCTATTTTCTATGATTTTCAAAGCCTCATTGGTCGTTTTGCACAAAAAATTACCACCCGCGGCGGCATTTAAATAATCTCGTTCATGTTCATTAAGCCCATTATAAAAAGTGTCAATTTGATGCAATTCGGAAAAATCATGGTGTGGACATTCATGTAGCATTTCTTTAAATCTCTCCCAAGCCATTGAAAAACTTTCATTTGGTCTTTGTGTAAAACGTGAAATCTCGTTTTTCAAATGTGTTGTCTTAGATGGTGGAAAAAATTGATTCACAAATTTAGACACGAGATCGGCCCATGTCAAAATCGAATTTGGCGGTTCTTTCTCAAGCCAAATCTTGGCGGGTCCATCTAACGAGTAAGGAAACAACATCATCTTAATGGCATCGTGTGGTACATCCTTAAACTTGCTTGTCGCGGTGAGACGATTAAATTGCCTAATGTGATAATGTGGGTTGTCTTTTTCATGACCGCGAAACTTGTTTGCTTGCAACATAGACATTAAACCCGTTTTGATTTCAAAGTTCTCCGCAAGGATGGCGGGAATCACAATGGCCTCTCCAAAACCCTCGGTGGGTGCTTGAAGCAACTCCATCATAGTACGATTAGCCATGATAGCTTCTTGTTCTATAATAGGTTCCTCAATTGGAGTCTCCTCACTAGAAGGAGTAGTCGATTTGTTTCTTCGTTTACGAGCACGTCTAGCTTTAGAGCGAGTTTGCATAAACGTCACGTACAACGAGAAGGCGAGCAAAGAAGATTCTTTTTGGTTTTTTGTGTTTTTTCAATTTTTTTTTTGTGTTTTTGATGATATTTAATTTTTTTGGATTTTGGTGTATCTTCGTAGACAACAATCTACAAAATCTCTCCTCGAATCAAACTCTTGATTAAAGAAGCCTCAAAGGAATGAAAACGATCACGTGGAGTGAACGCCTTCGAATGACTTTAGAACTTTGGTGAAAACCAAATTGTTCACGAGGGTTTAATCACAAAGAAAACCAAGCAAATATAGTATACGTATTAATACTTTGGGCGGCAAAACCCTCGATTAGCCTTCAATCTCAAAATACTCACAAGCAAGCGGGGAAACGAGGCGGCGCGAAGCACTTAAGAGCCTTTTTCCTTAGGGTATATTTTATAATACCCGCCTTATACCCACCTTATAGTTCGTATTTTTCAAAATCGAGCTTCACGAAAGTATTTATCTATTTTTGCCTTTTCTTTTTGTTTGAGATTCGAATACAATAATTAGGAGATCAAATCCCAATTAAGGTTGTGTTTTCACACTTTTGGAGATATTGTATTTTGGTTGTGATACTTAATACAATATATTAATAATATTCACAAAGAAAAACCGAGAAAACCGATAATACGTGTTAAGGGAGTTCCACTTAACACAAATACTATTTTGGATAATATCAAAAACAAAATTTTCCAAATTAAATCACGACACACCTCCCCGGCAGCGGCGCCAAAAATGATTGTAGTAAAAACACGTCTCTTGTTTAGGAAAACAAAAAGAACGTATATGAGCGGTAAGTATCGAGTGATGATTTTAGGAAAAATCAACACTAATGACCCTCAATCACTTAAAAGAGATGAAAGATTCGTTTCCCAAGGAGGTATGGTGTTGTGAATTAACTTGTATTTCTTTGAGATTAATATTGATGAGATGGAATGACGGTTTCTTGGAAATTATACTATGACGTAAAAAAACGAAAACGTAAAACCGTAGAAAAATCACTAAAATTAAAAATTATTAAAACCAAAAACAAAATCAAGAAAAAGATTAAAAGACTAAAACAAGTCTAAAATAATATAAATAAAGACAAAAATCCAATAAAGATATTTTAAAACCTTTTATTAATTAAATAATTAATTTTAAATGCTAATTAAAGCCCTAAAATTAAATTTAATTAATTCAAATGTCAAAAATATGATTTTATTGAACAATTACTTAACTTATATTATTAGAAGACTAAAAAGTAATTTTCTAAAAATTAAAACCTATTAAAACTATTTTTAAAACCCTAAAAATGATTAAAACTAATTAAAAACTAATTAAACTTAAAATAATTATAAAAATAAATCTAAAAGTTATAAAAATAATCTAAAAATGGAAATAGTCCTAATCAATGACAAAGAACCTAGAAAAAATGAAAAAAGAAAGAAAAATAAAATTTTGAAAATTAATTAATAAAATAATATTAAAACACTGTCTTGCGCCGCAGTGCTTGGGTCTTGCGGCGCAACGTGTGAAACGTGAATACCAAGATCTGCAGCACCTTTAGTTGCGCCGCAGTGCTTGGGTCTTGCGGCGCAATTTGTGTTACGGGAAAACCAAAATCTGCAACTCCTTGTGTTGCGCCGCAACCTTCTGTCTTGCGGCGCAATTCGTGTGACGTGTCTGGTTGTTTTGCTGATGTTCAAGCTTTTTCCAAGTATGATACAAGCCAAGAGGACTTGGCAATGTGCTTTGTTTGGAGATATTGTTGGAACAATATGGGCACCCTTGTGCTTAATGAAGCACAAGGAGTCAATAACACACAAATAACAACAAGAATCAAAGATCAACAATCAAAGATCATGCACAAAGTTCATCACAAATCAAGCAAATCAACACCTATGCAGATTTTTAACACCCTTTTTACCTTTTAAACTCAACAAATTTACTCCAAACTTGTGCCAAACTATATTACCATCTTACTAACATCTAACTTAACCTTAATCAAGTTGTCTAACACCTTTTAGCAACACAAATCAATGATTGTACCCTGCTTAAACCTGTTGCCAAACACCCTTTAAACTTTTTGAAATCCAATTTTTCCAAATCAAAACCTTATGAAACCTAACCAAATTGTTATCAAAGCTTCATAACATGTATATCAACTCAAAATAACATCAAATCAACAGCTAAATCACACCTAAACACATAATCAAATAATATCATACAACTAGCTATTTTTGAACTTTTTCAAGGTAAAAGGAAGATACCTTAGGTTCTTACATCCAAGAACCTAGAGGATGAAAATCCTCCTCCAATCCAACCCGGGTTGGAGCTGAACTAAATCAACAAGCCTTCAACCTATTTGAACACAAAACAAAGAAACAAGAACAAAAATAATTTGATATAATATGATTCTTTTTTTTTTCTTTTTTAAAACTCTTCCAAAACCTTTTTAATCTTCTTAAAATGTTTCTATAACACTTAAATCACCAACAAACATGAACTCCTAACAACAAAAACCTTTTGAGAAGATTTTACCAAAATCTCTCAAAATCTCAAAACCTTAAACAACTTTGAAAATCAAAGTTGCTTAAACAATAAACAAAGTGGAACTCAGAATCAATCTCCTCACAACACACAAACTTTTAAAAACAATAAAAAAGGAATTACACTTGAATATTTCAAAAACCAAACTTTTTATTTCTTTAAAAAGGAATTACATGTGAGAGACTAGAAACTGGAACAAAGGGATCACCACAACTTGGGTCTCCTTTTATAGAGCCTATAGAACATCCTAGAAGCATAAAAACATAAAACCCTAATACATAGAAAATCCCAAATGTGCCCTTGAGTGCATTTTGTCCTCTCATTTGATCTTGGACGTTTATTTTGCTTTGGGAGGAAGCAAATAATCTTGGCCATTGATTTAAGCCACGTCATGAGCTTGGGGGCTAAGGAATGATGTGATTGGTGGATTGGGGAATTGGGGGTTTGGTGCATATGAGTGGGATGCAGGTTTTTAGGAGTGGGAAGGGTTTTGGCATGTGTGAATTAAGTGTGTGAGAGTTTAATTGAGTTTTACCCAAGTAAATGTGAGGGTAAAATCTGGGGTGGTAAGAAGGTGAATAGTGCTCCCTTTGATCCGAATTTGGGGGTGGTGTGGGTGTTAGGCGCCTATTTTTTTTAAATGTTTCAGGTTTGGCAATTTCAGCCCTTGTCTTTTGTTATTTTTGGCTTTTAAGGTTTCCAGCCTTAAAATCTCCTTTCCTTTGTTAATATCTTCCATCAATTGACACTTTTGGCACAAACTTTCTCCAAAATGTTTCCAAGGACGAATTTTGCCATTTTGAATATTTCAAGGGCTGTTTTTGAACATTGTTGATCTTCCAAGGTCTTCTTTGAGTCTTCCACTTTATGAGGGACCATATTTGGCAATTTGAATTTGTTGAGGGACTAAACTTGCCATTTCTTCAAAGTTGAAGGACCTTTTTGCAATTTTTGACAAACTTAAGGGACCAAACTTGTAATTATTAATATACAAGGGTTTTAAGTGTCATTTCTTCAATAGATGATGATCAATCTTGTTTTGTCTTCAAGTCTTCAAGGGTATTTGATGAAAATTCCATGATTAGGGTCCGGTTCTTTGCACGGCTTCGTTTCTCGTGTTCGTTTTTCCTTGTATCTTGTGATCTTTTGTCTTTTTCACGATATCCATACCTAAAACACACAAGTAAACAAACACAAGCATATATATGGTATTTTATGACATTTTAGTGCATTTAAAGCCCGAAAAGAACGATGAGATCATGTATAAATGCCATCTCATCAATAATTAATTGTACAGATTTTTCTGATGGAAGATCAAGCTGAATGTATTCAGAAGCCTGAACATTACTGTACATAATTATGAATCGTAGCATGGTGTGCTGTTCATAGTCCATAATTAGGATAAAATTCATCTCGTGTCTGTCCGAGGAAATGTGTTAGTAGCTTGGATCTCATCATTAAGCTGAAGGAAAACCTTCGTATGCGTGGGAATACGAAAGGCGTCCTTCATGGTCATGAATATATGAACTATGGTGAAAGAATTGAAAGTGACATCGGCAACGTGAAAATTCTCACTGATGCGCCGATAATGGTATTGAAATTCTTGTGGCCTGATTAATACATGGCACACAAAATGGATATACCCTTGGAGGGTACCTTGAATTTCTTAGAAATGTTCCATAATTAGACGTGAGTTATGTGTCTTGAATCGTGTCTTGAGAAATGTAAGCGTGACATATGTCTTGACTGGTGTCTTGACATGTGTCTTCAGAAAATATACGTGAGACATGTGTCTTGACTGATGTCTTGACATGTGTCTCGAGACGTAAAACAATTGAACTACAATATTAGGTTATTATGTCAGACTTGGCGGATCGGTTGGACTACTGATCCTTTGTATGTCTGATCACGTCCGCGGCCGGAGCCTCGGTTGCGATTTCTAGGATAGGTGCTGTCATAGTAGTGGTTACTATCGTTCTGTCTGTCAGTTCTATGATGGTCATTCTCATGACCGTGATTCATGTAACTATTCAGCTGAGTGGCCGGCTGGTACCGGTTTGCACTCATATGACTGAAATGACAACTGAATGACATGTGACATGTAACTAAGAATTTGGGACAATGATTGATAAAATCGTCTGATGGTGAAGTATCTTCTCGTCCAATAGCTTTGCTCTGACGCCTTTGTCTTCGTCTCGTAGGATCTTCAGGTTGTGAACAGCATCCGCATCTCGTAGCGTCTCCGAACGTCAGCAGCATCAACCTTTAGTAACATCTCCCAGTTATGAGCGGCATCAGCAATCTTGTAGAATATCAGCAATTGAAAATACGCCTGAGGTGATTCAGAATCAACTAGAGAATACTCGTGAAGTATTGCAAGTGAAATACACATGGATGAAGGTACGTGTAATACACATGAAATACGGTACGTAGAGTACACGTGGAATGCACATGAAATGATCGGTATGGGGTCGATCATTTATCATGATTTAAGGAAAGTATATCGGTTAAACGGTTAGGAAAACCATAATGATAACCTGGCAATGCCAGTATATACCGCATTCTGAATGCATATAAAAACGTTAAAGTGTGGTTACACCAAAATTCAAGATGTTTTGCCTGAAAGCATGATCAATGAAAACCAACCATGACATTCATGAAAGCAGAATTTACTGGAATCTTTCAATGTCTAGCCTGAGGGCATGATCGACATGATGAAAACATAATCAACATAAGGAGACTTAAGACATACTTAATCATGCAGATGAAATCCACATAAAAATCTTGGAATGAAATTAGTCATGAAGGAGTATAAACATAATCAGCATGAAAATGAAGTTAACCATGACAGTATGAAAACATACTTGACATAAAAGACATAATAACTTATGAAGGGACATGAAAGAAAAAAAAATAAAATAAAAATTTATGCCAATTTAAATCATGAGAAAAATTTTATGCATGAAAAACAATGCATGAGTGCGTAATATAGTTTATAAAAACCTTTATATGTGCGAGGGGACGCCTATGGGTCGGTCCCAAAACAAAAGACATGGCGAGGGGACGCCTATGGGTCGGTCCCAAAGTTAAAAGTTTTGATAAAAGAACATGCGACTAAATAGGGCCAGTCCTGTACCAACCATTACTTAGTCATAATCCCTGCAACAATGATACATGAAACATAAATAAATGAAACTTATCTGTCAAATCTTATCAGAAAAATTTTTATGTGACTAGTTATGAACTACTGGGGTTCAGTCCACATAGCCACAGTTCACGAGGAACATTATGCATGAAACAATGACACATAACTAAATATGAATGACGGTTGTCCATCCATATTAGTAAAACAATATCGATGAAAACATCAAGGTTAAAACCTCAAGGTGCTGAAAACATCATGGTTAAAACAACAATGCGCTGAAAACATCAATACGTGGAATAACAACGTTGGCTTAGGAAGCTCCTGGTGACTACCCACTAGTCACAGGTCGAGTTTTAGAGCATACAGGTCGAAGCCTTGGCTCTGATACCATAATTGTAACACCCTATTTTGATAATGGAATGTCACGCGTAATTATGGCGTGTCATCAAAGCATACAAGGATAAATGTCTAAAACATTACATGACCATAGGGATAACCGGAATCAAACATCGGTTCCAAAACATAAGCCCAAAACATAATAAAGCAAAAGAAATGAATGAAAGACTAAACAAGCATGAGTATATGAAGGCAAAAAGGAAAAGAAGTCTCTAGCAGCTTCCATCCTATGCACGTCCTCCAAATGCTCGAGTCTTTCCTAGGGTACCTGCCGTTTTGGGACATGGAAAGGAAAGTAATGGCTGAGCAAAACGCTCAGTGCACGGATATAGACATAGTATGAATGACTAAACATAATAAAGACTTAATAGCAGCGGAATTGTATAAGTCCTGGAAAACCTGGAACATGTTCATAAAACTGGTTTTATAGTTTGAAAAGCCTTATGTTTATCTTGTAAAAACTGTTTAACGTATTTTACCATTAGCCAATATAGGTCATGAAAATCCACCGTGCATGAATACTTGGATGGGTGACCTCATCATGCAAATTAGAGGGGCTGCCTCTAATTTAATATACTAGTTTTTGGGTAGGAGGAATCAGCTCCTTGTGAAGGATGCAAGGCACACACCACATTCACCATAAAATCCTGATTTAAAACATGTAACTAGGATGCACCCATACGCCCCACATGATAAATATAATAATATGGCTAAAAGCTGAAGGGACGCCACGAGCAATCACTCCGCCGTGGTGAAGTCATAACATCATTGCCTCTAATGTTATGGTTATGGTACCTCCATAACTAGGTGAAACTGGTCATGCATGTATATGGCTATAGGTATTCTTAATTAAACATAAGCAAATCAAACACATAACTTATACTACGGGAAAACAGTTGGCTGCATACGGGGAATCCTAATAAGGAAGAATGTCCATACTGAAAGGACGGGAATCCGTAACTTATGTCCAGTGAACGAAGAAGACGAACTGAGGAGAATCCTACTTCCGTATCACTAACGCTACATAAATACATATGTGAATAAGTATCTGCTTACTAAATACGTAACTGGTTTTACGTCATGTCTTAGCTTATTTTATATGTTCATGTCATGTTTTACTGTTTTAAGCCTTAAACTGTGTTTATCTTATATCCTGTTTAATCTGATTAAGTATTTCTGGTATTTCATGTATTATTATACTTACTGTGTAATAATAAGTAACTTTCCAAAAATAGCAGGTTTCCTAAAATAGAAAGTTTCCAAAAATAGAAAGTTTCCAAAAATAGAAAGTTTCTAAAAATAGAAAGTTTCCAAAAATAGAAATTTTCCAAAAATAGAAAGTTTCCAAAAATAGAAAGTTTCCAAAAATAGAAAGTTTCCATAAATAGATTAGCTACCTTATTTAAATAAGTTTCCATAAATAGATTAGCTGCCTGAAATAAATAAGTTTCTAAAAATAGAACGTTTCCATAAATAGATTAGCTGCCTTATTTAAATAAGTTTCTAAAAATAGAAGTTTCCATAATTAGAAATAAGCTGGTTAAATAAGCTAAGTATATAAGCCTAAGTGTTTTCATGATTATTTTCTAAGTCATATGATATAATGTATAGTTTATTAATTATTTCATGTAATTAAAATAAACTATAGGTTAAAATATTTAATTAAAGTATATCATGTTTTTAATTAAATAAAGTTAAATACTTAGGTTAAAACATGTATTATTATTTATTAATAATATAACCTAAGTCATGTTAATTAATTAATTATAACCATGGTTTTTAAATAATTAATTAATTTATAAGTCTAAAAATATAAAATACTTAGGTTAATAATTTCATGATTTTAATAATTAAAATAACCTAAGTCATGTAATTAAATTAATCATGTCATATTATTAATTTAATTTTAACATAAGATCATAAAAAAAACTAAACATACACCATGAACCGGATCTAAACTAAAAACCATGAACCGGACATGAAATCGACACTGTACCCCGAACCAAATCGGGGTACCCCTTGTCTTGATGCTGCCGTGGGACCCACACCAACCAACCGGGACCATATGGTCTCGGTGGTGGTCGGATGGCCAAACTGAAACCCCCTCGGGTTCGGTGTAGGCTGCGGCCAAAACAAACACCCCTTAAAACATTACTTTTGATTTTATTTAAAAATCCCAATTCATGTTAGATCTATGATCTAATTAGGTTTTATAAAAAAAACATAACATGTTCTTAATTAATAAAAGATCAAATCAAAAGAAAAAAAAGGTCTAAAAGGATTTACCGATTACGTGGATCAAAAGAATGAAGAACAAACACGAACACCAACAACAATTCCAAGATCCAAGATCAACAAACACCCCTTTTGGTGTGTTTGAAGGTGGCGGCCAAAAAGAGAAAAAGAAGGAGGAGGAGGATTTTAGGTTTCTGTAAAATTCTTCTGTAGAAAAAAATAAGTAGTGTAATTTTTCTTAACCTCCTTTTAGTAAAAATTGATGGGCTAAGCCCATCCTCCCTCCTTAATTTCGTGGTAATGGGGCCCACAAGGGGTAACCCGAATGTTTTCCGTGTCTAATTAATAAGTGTGTTCTCGTGTTCGTGTTTTACGTGTTTGTTCGTGTTTATTTGTGTTCGCGTTTTGTGTGTTCTCGTTAAATAATTACCGTGACCTAATATATTTATTTACGCTCGTAATAAATATATATATATAATTAATAATAGTTCGTGATTTAATTACGTTCGTGATTTCATGATCGCATGTTCGTGATTAATTATTGTCAAATAATTATTGCGTGTTCGTGCGTAGTAAATATTTATCGTGTACTAACACGTACGTAATACGTAATATCCTAACACGTAAACGTAATCGTACTATAAAAGGAAAGTTTTAATCTAGTACGTACGATCTTAAGGGTACTATTCATGGTAAAAGAATGCGGGTTTTACACAAACATTTTGGAATGAGCGCTATGAAAGAAGAGTTGCATCCCCTTGGAAAAAAGGCATGCTTGAAAAACCATTCAACTGCTACACAGAAATCAGTCCCCACTACGTGCCAGAACTTTCTAAAAAATTCGAATGAGAACCCATCTGGCCCATGTGACTTGTTTTTGCCACATCCCCACACTGCCTTACGTATTTTGTCTCTAGTAACAGGTATTTCTAAATCAGCCGCCTGTTCTTCGCTTAGCTTTTTAGGGAAGCTGAAATCTATAGCACCTGAAGAAGATCCAGGATCACTAAACCGAGATACAAACGTATCCCGAAACTCTGCTTTAACTCTCGTAGGGTTATCCACCCATTCACCGTCAACCATAACACCTGCTAGACTAGCCCTCTTTTTATTAACCATGCCGAGAAAAAAACTTAGAGTTTTCATCTCCCTTGATTGCCCATTGAATTTTAGCTTTTTGAAAATATTCTCGGGATTCGGATAATTTATATTCTTGAAGTTGTTTCATGAGTTCCAAACGCTTAGCCAGAAGATCAACGTTTATAACCCCTTGATCCAACTGAACATCTAAAGAATGCAAATCAGAATTAATGACCTGAATAGAGTTTGATCTTTTTCTCTTATAAGCTGCCGTCCAAACCCAAATAGCGTGTTTGAGACACTAAATTTTCTTCTTGAAACGAATAAGCCCATTATTGTCATCTAAAACAATGGAGTTCCAAGTGTGAACCACGAACTGATCAAAACCCTGAAGATCAAACCAAGCATGATAAAAGCGGAAAGGAGTAGGACCAAAATCTACACTTACCTCACGAAGCAGGATAGGACGATGACCCGAGAGAAGTCTGTCGAGACAAACCACAGAAATATGAGGGAACAATTTGAATACCCCTTCCGAAACCAGAAATCTATCTAGTTTGCTCATTTTTTTTATGCAGATGAATGAGCCCAAGTAAAGTTATACCCTTCCATTTGGATCTCAATGAGCTCAGCGTAATCAATGAATTGATTAAAAACCCTCGTACCTTGAACGTTCAACACAGTGCCCCAACTTTCCTCTTTACGTCGAACCTCATTGAAATCTCCCATCATAATACACTCTCCATTCCATCGGTTAATAAGCATAGATAAATAAGACTATAAAACCCGTTTAAGCGAGCCTGATTGAGGCGCGTAAACATTAATAAAAAGCACCTTCGACTTGTTGGCCAACCAAGTCCCATAAATAGCAATAAAATTATCTGAAATAATATGATTATCTTAGGGTTCCAAACACATAACAACCCTCCATAATTACCAAGAGCCTCGCTAAGAGAAAACTCAACATGCTATTTCCCCAAAGACTTTTAACCTCCAAATCTGAAACCTTATCAGTTTTAGACTCCTGAATCGATAGAAACGACACCTTGTGTTTATTAAATAACTCCCTAATCCAATACTTTTTGGCCTTGGATCTTAGGCCTTGAATGTTCAGAGATAGACAATTCATTTTAAACCAACATCCACTCCTTGATCGCTGATGATTTTCTCCATGTCTTTAACGTAACCTGCCAAATTAAAACCCATAGTTTGACCAACTTTAATCATGTCTTCTAAAAGAACCAGAATAGAACCACCTGCTTTACTTTTATCACCACTCCCGTATGTCTCTTTTGTCTTCGGAATAAATTGATCATCAATGTTCTGAGAATTCGCCACTAAACGTGAATTGCACCCCACAAATATACCCACTAATTCAGTTTGTGTATTATGTGTTACCTGATCTCCCTCTAACGGGCTATCTCTATCTGGAGTATTCCCTGGTGGATGTGGAATACTTGAGCTCTCCTTAGCCGTGTTCACTTAATTATTTTGTTTGTCTAATAGATCATAAATTTCAAAAGGGCCGGGTGATACTTCCTTTGGTGACTTAGACTGATCATTATTAACATGGTTTGGTTCTGCCATTTGACTAATCTCATCGTCTTTATTAAGCAAATCGTCGTTGTTACCTTCAAAGAGAGTTTCTGAAACACTCTCATCTACACTGACATCGTCAGCGTCAGCAGTACCTCGAATATTAGGCTCCACGTGTGCATCAACATCGTCCTTGTCCAACTCCACGTCAGTATCATAATTTGTCAAAACAAAATTCGGTGTCCAAACGAACAATTCCTTGGCTCTAATCACGAAACACTTTCTGTTTATAATGATCTTAAACTTCTCTAAGATATTGTCTTCTTGTTTGGTCAGGATACAAAGTCTTTTACGAGCAAATAAGTTATCTTTATTTTCTTCCAAATTTAGTACTTCACCCCACCGAGATCCAATCTTCTGAAAAGTAGTAGTGGTCCATGCACGAATTGGGATACCTTCAATAACAACCCAAACAACTCTCTCGCTTGGAATGAAGTCGAGTTGAGCATCTAGTAAGCTCTTAAACCAAGAAGAAACCCCAACATGTTCCAAAAATTTAGTCTTGGACAAAGCCGAACTAAACTCCAATAGCACCCATAAACCTCCTATGTATGATACCTTCGTTGATGGAAAACCCTCATTCAATAATAAAACCTTTAAATTATTAATAGAAGAAAAATCCTTGACTTCCCCCATAACAGAAAGCGACAAATCTTGGGATGTCAGGCAAGCATCGTCAAGCACCAAAGTGGGAATGTCATGCGTGGGAGGCGAATGATTACCTTTAACTGCTAAGGAAAAATAAGTAGTAACATTGGTAGGTCTGTAATTAGGAGCCACCTGTGTCGGTTGAACTGAAGATCATTCGAACCGAGCAATATTCGCATATAGATGCATGCGTCCAATCCAAAGAGTTGAAAGATTATCGACCAGCCTATCAATGTTAAACACATTAATAAAACGTACAAAAGCAAATCGTTTTCCTGACTTAGATCGACGATTGGGGATAAATACATCAACCACGGTCCCATATGTTTGACACACATTCCATAAATCTTTCACGGAGGTGGTGATGGAAAAATTGGAAATGAAAATGGTTTTGGAAATCGAACGGGTAAGATCAGCATTGGATTTGAACCTAGACGTCATGGCGCAAGAAAAAAACACACTAAACCCTAAAAGAATGAACCCTAGAATCGCAACACACAATAAAGAAGAATCTGGGGAAAAATTGATTGGACACCTAATTGAACAAGAAGGTGAATATTACTCCAATCTAAGATCTAAACCGAAGTTTGAAACCCTAGATTTAGTAACTACGTCAAACCAAGCCAAACAATCGAGTAAGAATCAATTGAATCGCAGGGATTCAACGTAATAACGTATTGGGAAAGTCAGAAGATCAAACCTAAAGGATGAAGCAAAAAACCCTAACAAAACTGAAAAGATGAAACCCTAAAATCATGTCGAACCAGATAAAGAGTAATTAATCGGCTCACTAACTCACACCTTCGTCTTGTGATCCGATCACACAAATAATAGGGATCAATCAAGATTGAAAGCCTAAAACTATCACGGAATCACAACGAACAGATATGGAGAAGGAATCATATTAATCAAACGTTATGTGATGAATGATGATTAACAGGGGGTCAATTCAGAAGGTAAGAGGGATTAGAAGATCGCCATGAAGAGATCACCATTTATTGGAGAGAGTTGAGTTTTTTGTGTATCGTATGTACCTAAAACCACAATATTCATGTTGTCACTTTATGCAAAATCCAAACTAGAAAGGGTTAAAGCCATAAATTACCAACGAAATTTACTTTTTTCTCTAGATATTACAAATAATGAACATAACATACTTATCTAACCATTAATCTTTATGTTTATTTATAATATTGCCATTGAAGCCTGTTGGTACCGACTATTATTAGTAACCTAAAAATGTTATATTCCACGTCATTTTTTGCCACGTGGCGTTGACTTTCGTTGACTTTTTCCTGACTTTGTCCACATCATACTTGGATCAATCATACTCACTCAGATCAATCGGTTTACCACCTGATCTAACCGGTTTACCATTATATCTACACGGTTTACAAACTAGTTTCTGTTGGTGGGTCATATAGCGGTAGTTTCTGGATCATGGTTGTTTTCCGACGACATGCTGGCCAGCAACAAGAAAAGGATAAAGAAAATATATCTTGAATCAATAGAGAAAGTTGATGGAAATGTCAAGAGAGATAGAAAGTGGTAGGATATTTTATGTTCATTATTTGTAATAGCGAGAAAAGAAGTAAAGTTCGTTGGTAATTTATGGCTTTAACCCAAAAGTAAATAAACCTAATCTTAAAATGACCTGCTAAAGCATGTGACGTGTCGGTCAAAAATGCCTTTTTACCTATTAAAAACGGTTAATAGGTAATATTATAAATAAGCATAAAGTTTATTGGTTATATAAGTATTTTATGTTCATTATTTGTAATATTAAGAAAAAAAGTAAAGTTCGTTGGTAATTTATAGCATTAACCCAACTAAAAATTACTTTTGGCTTATGTGCGGCTTATTAAAATGACACAAGGTTAGTTGAATAATGCTTTTAAATAAGCACATAGTGCTCTAACGATTTTAACGAGTTATTCACCTGACATTTGTATCTTTTTTTTCTTCAATGGTTTAAAGCAATGTTTTGAAACCCGGTTTTAAATCGACCCAGTTGAGTCATCGAGTCCGGCTTAACTCGGGTTAAAAAAATATTAGGTCCCATATTAAATGTCCACTTTTACTTGTTTCGGTCTTTCTTTTTAAGCTTTACCCGTAAATAATTTTATTTGTGTTATATAATACTTGATGAAAATTATTCCAATGAGAATACACTTAAAACTCAATATATTCATATATTTTGCATCAAATATTATATAACACAACAAAACTATTTATGGTCAAAGTTAAAAGAGAAAAACCGAAAAAAGTCCAGGTGGACATTTAATATGAGACGGAGGGAGTATTTTTTTATATTTTTAATAATTAACAAAAATTATATATAAAAATCATAAAAAAACTTGTATATTGAAATTATAAATTGTTTACCAATCAATATAATATATAAAAATAATTTTTCATCGCAAATACGTAAAATTTACATATTTTAAAAAAACTCGAAGAATCCGAAACCTGGTCAGGTCTCGAGAACCGGGTCACCCCAAACCCGAAGGGTCTAGCCGGGTTTCGAAAATATGAAACCCAGGTCAATATGACCCGTTATTCTGGCCGGAACCGGATCGAACCGGGTTTGAAAACATTGGTTTAAAGGGCTATAAGGGTTTTGGGGTTTAAGGGGTTGGACAGTTTGAAACCTGTAAAGGTAAAAGAGTGGATTTAGAGGAAGTTAGACTTTATCTCCACCTCTGATTGAGTCAGAGGTCTATTATCTTCCCATGTTTGACTTGCAAAAAAAAAACAACACAAACAGCTGACAACGTCTAGTCAGTCAGATTCAGATGTAATTCAAACGTTTTTTTCTGAAAACAAACACACCCCTAATCGATTGTAAAGTGATCTATCGCCCAACATTTTGAAAAGTTGACATCATGTTTTTCTTCCATTCCATTACTTTTCAAACGATATAAGATTAGTCTCAATTCACAGCTAGCAGATACATGCCTGTTACAACTGCATATATATGTTTAAACATAAAGAATCTTCGTAGTTTATATGTTTACACGTTTTTATATATTATAAATCACTATAAAGTCTTCATACTTCGACATATATAATTGAGTCGAATGCTTTAGTAAAATGATTATTATTTCACCAAATCTGTAAAAGTACACACATAGATGATGAATAACTTTTGGATATGCAAATTCAAAAAAATTAAATGAACATAAATAAACAAAAATTTGAGATTAATGAATATTTTAAATAGTTATAAATAACATAAAACGTTTATTGTTTATAACATTAATCATTTATATATATTGCATATTAAATTTTATTTCATTTTGTCATTTAATGACCCTTGCTCAACAAATAAAAAAAAATAATTTCTAAAGTTTTTTTATTGTAAATGCTTGTAAAATAGGCTTTAAAAGTTGTATTATTAAATTTACGGTTAGGGTAAAATGTCGTATTAAAATATTGTACAATATGTTTCACAAGTTGGAATATTTAAAAAGAATTGACCACTAAATGAAGAGAGAGATTCTAATATATAGTATAGAGTTAATTACAAAAATGGTCACTGTGGGCATTCGGGTTAACGGACATAGTCCTTTTACTTTTTTTCATGTTTGGTCCTTTGATCAATTTTTCTGTTAGTTTAACCGTTAAATAATGGTTTAGAAGGTTGAAATGACACAAGTACCCTTAATCATATGATCCATGTGGTTTGTGTTTGTGGGATATAACAGATTTAGTCCCTAAAATTTTTAACTTTTTAATTAATGAGTGGTATTTTTTTAACTAAAAACTATTCAAAATCTTAAGAAAATTCTTAAAAAAATTAAAAGTATCTGAAAATTTTTTTGAGTTTAAAAAATATTCGAATTTTTAAAAAAAATATAGAGAGAATTGCATAAATCGTCCCTGAAGTTTGGTCATTTTGCAGGTTTTGTCCCAAATAATTTGAAAGTGCTGATATGGTCCCAAAATCAAACTATTCTGCAAATTTTCATCCTTGAAGTTTTGCTATCTTGCATGTTTCGTCACAAATATTTTGGCCATTTTACATGTTTCGTCCCAAACAATATCCCCATTAAGGACGATACTTGCATTAAAGTTTTCAAATAGGGATGATTCTTGCACTTTCATAACGTTTAGGGCAAAACATGCATTTTGGTCATAATTTAGGGACGATTTATGCAAATTACTCCCAAATATATGATGAATTTTTGAAAAAAAACCCGAGAAAGAGTATGAGATGCATGATGCCTTGTTTCGAAAAACCGTTAAAATCGAAAGACAAATTTAAAAAGGAATTGGTGAGAGAATTTTAATTTCCGTGTTGTAATTTTAATTTTGGTGTTGTAATTATAATTTTCTGTGTTGTAATTTTAATTCCCATGATGTATTTTTTTGAATATTCCAACAGCTATTTTCTGCTCTATAAATACTACTTCCATTGCGTTAATTTTCTCATAGAAAAAACAAACTTTCAAACATGTCTCAAGAAAACACTTCTGGAAACAAGAAACAAAACAAACGAAAAACAACTCGAAGCAACCCATCGACTCCGAAAAAAGTACCTGAATCAATTCCGCGTACATCCTTACCCAAATCCGATGGATAGATCACCAGTTCCTACTATTGATGGTCTACTTGACGAACCGGAGAGCCCTGTTGAAGAATACGAGGTACCTGGTGAGTTTCGTCTTACTGAGGAACAAGAACGTCAAATGCTTCTTGATGAAGAAGCATTACGAGAAACCTTAGTAGAAGAAGCAAGGGCCGAAAAAGAGTTGGAGGAGCAAATCAAGAAAAAAAGAGTTGAGTATGTGTTGTTAAGGTGGGGATTTTCAGAGGACGCGTCTGATTTGGATCCAGGAACATATTAAATTACATCGAACTTGTATCATATCGTATTTTTATTTTATCGCATATTGTTTTCGAACCGTATTATATTGTAATTCGTATTTCAATTTTATGAAATGAATTAAGTTTATTAGAAAATGATGGAAAAAATAAAATAGATAGTGGTGGGACTCAAATGAAGAGGTGAGATTTGTTATGATAACATGGATTTTTTGAAAGTGAGAGTGTTAGATGACATCCTTTGAGACCCAATTAATAAAGAGGAAAAACAAAACCACCACACCTGATGCTCTAACGACAATAACATTTTTGATCACATATTTAAGAAAAATGTTAGGAAATTGTCCAAAAGCAAGACAAAAGTGTGTTGGGTCAGCCAACCGTTACTGGACCTGCCAATTACTTTCGCTGCTAAAGTCTTTTTACTGGTTATCATAATCTCAAATTTTATTACTGCAGGCTAGTTCTTCTCCACCTATGCGCCTTTCGACTAGGAAGTTTTCAGTATCACTTGTGCCTCCATATGCATGGTAAGCTCACTCAACCACCACCCACCAGTCGATCACCACCAACTCTCTTTCTAACAGACTGTTTGTAACACCCCACTTTTATAAATGGACCGTTACATAATAATTATGGTGTGTCATCAAAGCATGCAAGGTAAATGTCCTAAAACATAAATGACCATAAAGGGAAAACCAGAATCAAACATCGGTTCCCAAACATAAGCCCAAAACATAGATAAAGTAAATGAAATAGGAAGGATAAAACAAGTATCCAAGCAACCATAAGTATGTGAAGGCAAAAAGGCGCAGAAGTCCAAGTTAGCTTCCATCCTATGCATGTCCTCCAAATGCTCAAATCTGTCCTTGGGTACCTACCGTTTGGGTCATGGAAAGTGTAGAAACTAGAAGGGGGGGGGGGGGGGGGGGGGGTTGAATAGTTTCTCTTCGATTGGTGACCAAATTAAAATTACTTTCAATTTGGTTTGTATCAAAACTATCTTTTGTTTGAAGCTAAGTTGCATAATGATTAGGTTCAATTCAAATGCACTAGCAAAGATAATAGGTAAGTGTAATGATAATGAAATAAGTAAAGAGTAAGGAAGGAGACAACCTAGTGGGAAGACACCAAGATTTATAGTGGTTCGACAACGAGGCTCTATCCTCGTTTCTACTCCACTCCTCGAGTACACCTACTCGACATTTCCACTATATCCACAAGCTCCCTTCTTGGCGGAGAACCTTACATCGTCGCTTACATTATTTTCCGACACTAAGCTAAATGTCGAGACCTAATCTTTAGCTAGGACCAATCTACACAACGTTGCCTACTTCACAATTTAACGACACAAGGCTAGATGTCGAGTTCTAATCTCAAGGTAGAACCAATCTTCACGACGTTGCCTACTTCACTATTTTGCGACACAAGGCTAGATGTCGAGTTCTAATCCAAAGCTAGAACCAATCTTCACGACTCTTTACTTTGAAGCTAAGTGAGAACTTCACACAACACAACTACTAATCACTTTTAAGTTAAGTGAGAACTCACAAGACACAACCACATCACTTTATAGTTTAGTGAGAACTACTAATCAAATCTATTACAACTCAACTAGACTTATCCAAGTACACACATGTAGCTTATATTTACACAACACAAATCCAAGCAAACACATATGCAATGGATGTACACAACAAATCCAAGTATCCACAAATAACTTGGATGAACACAACTAGTCCAAGTATTCATAAATACAATGGATTGACCTAAAACAAAAAGGATATCATGATGAATATGACTAGCTCATAGATTCATCTTTATCACAACACTAGTGAGTGAGTGATCTTCTCATTGGACAAGGTAAAGGAGGGGATCAAGAGGATAATCACATGTAAACATCCTTAACACTTTAAGTGATCATTTACTAATGATTATGCTATAGAAAATAGAAAGGGGGCTGAGAAAAACGTCCAAGAGGCTTGTTGGAAAATGAAATTTGACTCACTATTTAAAGGAGACAAAGTATAACGGATATATAACGGCTATCTGGGCGCAATACCTTATCTAGCCCGGCGGTTCCATATCGCTAAGGAACCGCGTAGCTACTTAAGGTACCACCACTAGAGTACGCTCCCTTTTTTGTCTTTTAGTGGGGTAGGAATATCTGAGGTATTTGAAGCCTTCAAAGGATATTCTAATAGCATATGGAATATGCTATTTTCAAATTTTCAATTTCCATTTTAATAAAACATTTTCTAAAAAAGAAAGTTTATTAAAAAGTCTTTTGTCATATTAACAAAAGTGAGTTTTAAGGATAATCATTTTGATGATCACTAAGTATGATTAAGAAAGGTTAGTGATATGATTATTACCTTGATGATAGTGTTAGTTAAATAATTCGTTTTGTGTTTTATACTAAGTGTGTTGTATAGTTTGTTGTGATCAAAACTAAGAAAGATTAGTTAACACTAATAATGTTTTTAGGCATTACTTGCATTAACAATCTCCCCCTTTTTGATTACGACAAACGATAAACTCATTTACATAGAAACACAAAATATCGAATTATTAACGAGTTTATCACTATCATTTCTCCCCCTTTGTCGTAGCAAAAAGGTTAGCACAAGTCTTTGAAGAACATCAAACTTTGCTAGTAGCTCCCCCTTGGTGGTTGCTCCCCCTTGCTTGGGGCACCAAGTATATGAGCTAAGGTGACATGCTACACAAAGGTTAGTAGAAAGGAAAGAAACACCAATGTATATATGATCACTACCTACTAAGTAACTTGAGAGGGAGAGAGAGAAGAAATCTCAAATTAGAAGCAAGTATTTTGCTAAGTTTGTCCAAAAAGGTAATTGACAAAATCAAACTTCAATCCAATGAAGATGATAAGCTTGTCAATGGGTTAAAGTTTAGAATTGATGGAATCACCCATAAGCAATTGTAAAAATTAACCATGATCAACTCAAAATAGAACTAAAGGGATAACACACAAAGGTTACATAATAGAAAAGACACAACAAAGTAGATAGTCATACACACAATATGAGTATCTAAAGCAAAAGATATGGAAAATAAACCACTAAGCATAAGCTAGTCTAATAGTGATAATTTTCCAAGATTGCTTAAAAAAATAAAAGACTCTAAAACAACTAAAGTGATAAAGACTCTAAGAGTATTTAGTCCTTTAGTTGGAAAAATAAGACAACGATGCATCATTCGAAGTTTTGTCCACCGGGACGAAAACTTGGATAGGAGGTCGAGTGAGGAGGAATTCAAGGAAATTTAACTTCTCATATACATGAGCAAGTTCAATTTGTTGAAATCGACAACAAGCACACGAGGATCCATGATGCAACACAAAATCGGTTGATGGGGGTATGGCATCAAACCTAGGGTTTGGTGGTGGAGGGGCAATGGGTTTGGAAATGTTTTCACAATGCCTTGTGAGGTTTGGGAAGGTTGAAAGGTCATTGAGTTGAGGGGTGTTGAAGGATTGAGGTGGTGGAGGAATATTTTCTTTTGCTCCGGTGATGGGGTTAATGGTATAAGTCTCATTCCAATACTTGATTGGAGAGAAGGTAGGGTTTTTGGGTGGTTTGGAAGAAGATGGTTCGTTCTTCTTAACCCAAATAGGTCGAACCGAGATTTTCGGTTTCTTTGAAAGCTTGGATGAGGAAGCTTTGGGTGAGTGGGGTTGTGACAAAGAAATGTCAAGGTTAGGAATGGAGGAGTTAGGCATTGTGAGGGTGTGAGAATGAAATCTCAAGGTTGGGAAGGTGTGAGAATGAAATCTCAAGGTTGTGTGAGAATGAATTCTCAAGGTTGGGAAGGTGTGAGAATGAAATCTCAAGGTTGGGGTATAAGTAAAATGTAATCAAGGTAAGAATTTGAATACAAAATGTGAAGTGTCAAGGAATGTTTAGTCAATTTGAGTAAACAAGGAATCTTGACAGGGTATAGGGTTTTAAAAGTTTTGACAAAAAATCGTCAAAAATTGATTTCTGTCCGCGGTACCTTAAAGGGACCGGCGGTTCCTTATCACATAAGGAACCACGCGACTTTTAGTGAGCCGCGTCCAGTGGACATGAAACCATGTTTTTCCAGGGTTTTGGGAAAAACTAAGACTTTTTCAAAAAGTTACAAATCTTGGAATTTTACCTCTATTAACACCAAATTATGCTAGGGTTGTATAAAGCAACACATTCACAAAGAATGTCTTGACAAAGGGTGACAAAATATTTTAGATATCATTTTGAATCAATTTTAGTCAAGTTTTTAGAGGTTGTGATAGATTTAGGTTCAATTTCAATTTCAAATTAAAGTTGATTAATGTGCACATAAGAATAGGAACACATAAAGCTAAATCCATAGAACAACTTCATGAAACACTCATGAAGGAAGCAAATACAATGACAAATGAAAAAACTAACTAATACAAAGCTAGCTTAACATTAGATCTAGATGAGTAGTCTTCTTTGGCTTGTTTTTGTTGAAAACCATTTATTTAGAAAACTTCTTCATTCATCTCCTAGGAGGAGGCATGGAGAACAAGGCAAGCAAGAACTCTTGCAACCTCCTATGTAGTCCAAACATTTCCATCCTAAGGTTATGGATGATGTAGTGGTTGTAAAGACAACATGGACAACTAGGACCATGTTTTTCTTGAAACCTATAGTATGGATCACCCAAAAGGAGGGAAAGTGGAACACCCAAAATTGGAATGTTTGCGTAGGGTGGAGGTGGAGGAGGCATGTTCTCCAAGGGTGAAATGGGTGAGAGTGGAGGCATGTTCCCTAAAGGGGAAATGGGTGAGTGTGGAGGCATGTTCTCCAAGGTTGGTGAAATGGGTGAGTTAGGAGGGGTAAATGGTAAAGTCACCAAGGTGTCATCAAAGTCATTCACAAAAGGAATGCTTTGGATTGGTTGGGGTTGTGTGGTCACATCCAAGGGTGCACTTGGAGTGAAGGGTGAAGAGAGCTCATTCATTCTTGAGTTGAATGAAGAGGAGGTAGAACCAATGGAGTGGTTAGTACCATGGGTGGATGTTGTCTTGCATGGTGCAAGGGGTGGTGAAGGTGATGAAGAAATGAGGATATGAACCATCTCATTCTTAGGTGTGTGGAAGGGTGAGGAATTAGGCTTGGCTACCTTAATCCTAATCTTAAGTGTTTTCCTTGGGGTTTTTGAGGTTTTTGAAGAAACCATGGTTGACAAGGATGGTTTAAGGGTTAGGGAAGGATGTTTTGATGTGTGAAGAACATGACTAACAAGGTGAGTTTAAATGGGTGAGGGGATGATCCAAACTAGTAATGGGTTAAAATCATTTTAGGTGAATAATGAATTTAGGTAACCTAGTTTAGGAAATATGCAGGTTTTTGCAAAAAAATCATGCAAAGTTTACACAGATTTAAGAAAATGGTGTAAAGCAAAAGATGCTGTCGGGCACAGTGGCCGGTGGTTCCTTATCTAGGACCCGCGGTTCCTTATCGATAAGGAGCCGCTGGTCGATATGGAACCGCGACCAGAGGTCTTTCAAAAATTTCACCTCCCAAATTTTGGTTAACCCAGATTTTACCAAAGGATTCACAAGCCAAAGTTAACTACAAATCATAATCTAATAAGCTAACTATCACAAAGATGCACAAAGCTATGTAAATCACATACATCATTGCATAAGCAACATTTAGGATCAAAGTAAATAATAATCCAAACATAAGTTAATACACAACCAAATGAAGGAAAGAAAGTCAGGAAATCATCCTAGATGAGTGTTGAAAGTAACCATGAGCATAACATCTAATTCCTTGATTCACTTCTGAGACGTTCTCGAAGAAGATGATTGAGATAAAATTGATAGTCGGAATCAACTTCATGGGAGGAAAAAATGGAGATTGAAGAGGACATGAAGTTATTGAAATGGGAAGGAGGATTGCTAAAAGAATTTTCTTGAGAAGTATTTTCGACTTGACTTGAGTTAGCATTTCTCTCGGGTGAAATGTTCTCTTGAATAGGAAACATGACTCGATCAACGGAGTGATAAGGTGAAGAGAGAAGAGATGGAAAGTCAATAAGGACTCTTCTAAGAAGACGAGAGAGAAGCATTCCGTAGGGAAGACTTGACTTAGACTCAAGAAGAACAAATCTAATTCTTCTAGCTATGAAAAATGCGAGATTGTAAGGAGTTGTAGTGGCAACACAATACAACATATGTGCAAGACAAGCGGGTACTAAGTCTCGATTCCCATCTAGACACATTGCATTTTCCCTAATGATTTCGGCCCAAGGAATCATGAAATCATTAAGATCGCTAGTAGGTAATTCCTAAGGAGAGAGAGTTCGAACAACTCCTTGAATTCACCAAGAATATGATGTTCACGAGGTTTAGAAATGACATGAATGATGTCCGAAGATGATGGAAGCACAGTCACATAATGAGCATCAATAGGAGCCGATTCTAAAGAGTCAATACTTCAAGCATTGGTGAATCGACATTGACCATTAGATGGCACTCTAAGAATATCACCGAATTCTTAAAGAGTGTAAATAATGATTTTCCCCATAATGGAAAATCGTATAGATAAACCATTATTGATGCCTATCAATGTGAATGAGCTAAAGAACTCCATAAGAAACGAAGGAAATATTGGTTCATCAATATCAAGAAGACAATCAAACCCAATAGACTTAAACATGAAGCGAATAAACTCATTTACATAATTGGAACGAACGATGCGTCCTTCATGGAAACAACGATGTTCAAAAGACTTAGACGAGTTTTTGAGAGAGTGAGTTAGATGAGGGTAAGGTGAAGAGGGCATGTATGCTCGTGTTCGTTCATGATCTTTTTGATATCTCGAGGACATGATACATACCTAAACAAGAGAATATTTTTCCAATCACTCATATGAAAAATTAAAATAAAAAATCGAAAATATGAGAATGTGTTATATCAATTTCTTGACAAACAAAGGATTGAATCCATATCATTCTCATGTTCACAATGCATCTATTCCATCATTAACCAAGAACACATGATCTATGTTGGATCAACAATGGATTAGAACATTGGTTTTTCAAAACAAGGTTTTTAGGTAAGCATTAACAATGTCATTACCTACTTGTTCATGGGTTCATCTCAAATCCATCTTTTAATCAAAATAATTAATCAAAATTCGGATTTGTTCTACAAGTGGGTTTTAGTGAAATCTTAATGAATATGAACCTAAGGAATCATAGTAAAATAACCATGTCAACCCACATTCCTATTAAAGTTTTAATTCAATTTCAATTTTAAAAAACCTAAATTATGAAAGGATGAACCCTAGAACAAAATAGATGAAATTGAAAGAAAATACTTACAATTAATTGATGTTAGATGAAGGATGAGTGAAACCCACAACTTGGAATCAATTAATTTGAGTGATTGAAGGTTTTGGAAGCTTCAACAATGGTGGAAAGAGGGTAAACCGTCGGCTGTGTGTTTTTGGGAGAGAGATAGTGGTTTGAAAAAGAATAAAATAATCAAAATGGTGCTCTGACAAACTTTACTGCCCACGGTACCTTATCGATAAGGAACCGCGGGTTTGAGCCGCCAAGATAAAGAACCGCCTACAGAGGCAGGTTTTTATCAATGAAAAACGCCAAATTTTAAAAACCAAGTTTTTCTAAAGCACTTAAAATTATATCATGAACCTTTTAGAATATCATTGGATCATCATAACACTAAGCAATATGCCTCAACGAAGGATTACGAGTTAAATCGAGATCGAAAAGAACTGAAACGGACAAACGACTACTCGTAGCAAAACAACAAAGTGGAGAGAAGTCAAGGGAAGTGAATCAAGACTAGGACCAATGCTCAAGGGATTAATGACAATCTTCAAATAGTGGTAACGAAGAGCTTGTGTCATATATAGTGGTTTAAGACGTGCCTTTCCGGCGAAACGTTAAACGGCTTTGGTAATGAATAAACACAAAGCAATTATTCAAGTATAGACTAAGATCACTTTCAATAATAGTCTTAGTTTAAACCAAAATATGAGCAAGGTATTAATTCACTTTCTCTCCCACTAAGGGCCTACTAACCGTATGGGTGCAAACCATGGAAATCATGCTTGATACTTTAAGCTACTACTAACTCACTCTACATCACCATAGTGAGTCAAGTATCCAAGCAATGAAGGTTTAAGAGGATAAAAGAAAAGAATCACAAACCACAAACAAGTGTCAAGGCAAGGATGCCAAGAGCAAGCACATAGTCAAGTAATGATCAAAAGAATGATCAAAGGGCGTGTGGAAGAACGAAAGCGTACCTTGGCCACAAAGAGCAATCCATCAAGGAATCAATGCTATGCCCAACAATGACTATGATGAGTGCTAAGTCTTCAAGGACTAGTATCATTCCCAATCATCTTGGTATCATCATTCAAAGATGTTAAAGATCAATGAATATGAGTCTTCTACAAGTGCACGTAACTCAATCCACAACCAATTAAGTGATTGATCTTCATGAGTACCTACACAAAGCAAGATGCAAACTAGTAGATACATTTCAAGAGTAGATCTAAAATGCATAAAGACTACTAATCTTAAGTGGGATGCAATATTATCAATTAAAAGACCTATTTTTCAAAAACAAAATAGTTTTGACCAAAGAGAAACTTTATACAACTTGACCTTCTAATTTGAGGAGACAATGGATCGATCCAAGTTTCAAAGTACAATATACTTCAAAGATCTTGAGTGACCATCGCTCTGATACCAATTGTAGAAACTAGAAGGGGGGGAGGGTTGAATAGTTTCTCTTCGATTGGTGACCAAATTAAACTTACTTTCAATTTGGTTTGTATCAAAACTATCTTTTGTTTGAAGCTAAGTTGCATAATGATTAGGTTCAATTCAAATGCACTAGCAAAGATAATAGGTAAGTGTAATGATAATGAAATAAGTAAAGAGTAAGGAAGGAGACAACCTAGTGGGAAGATACCAAGATTTATAGTGGTTCGACAACGAGGCTCTATCCTCGTTTCTACTCCACTCCTCGAGTACACCTACTCGAGATTTCCACTATATCCACAAGCTCCCTTCTTGGCGGAGAAAACCTTACATCGTCGCTTACATTATTTTCCGACACTAAGCTAAATGTAGAGACCTAATCTTTAGCTAGGACCAATCTACACAACGTTGCCTACTTCACAATTTAACGACACAAGGCTAGATGTCGAGTTCTAATCTCAAGGTAGAACCAATCTTCACGACGTTGCCTACTTCACCATTTTACGACACAAGGCTAGATGTCGAGTTCTAATCCAAAGCTAGAACCAATCTTCACGACTCTTTACTTTGAAGCTAAGTGAGAACTTCACACAACACAACTACTAATCACTTTTAAGTTAAGTGAGAACTCACAAGACACAACCACATCACTTTATAGTTTAGTGAGAACTACTAATCAAATCTATTACAACTCAACTAGACTTATCCAAGTACACACATGTAGCTTGGATTTACACAACACAAATCCAAGCAGACACATATGCAATGGATGTACACAACAAATCCAAGTATCCACAAATAACTTGGATGAACACAACTAGTCCAAGTATTCATAAATACAATGGATTGACCTAAAACAAAAAGGATATCATGATGAATATGACTAGCTCATAGATTCATCTTTATCACAACACTAGTGAGTGAGTGATCTTCTCATTGGACAAGGTAAAGGAGGGGATCAAGAGGATAATCATATGTAAACATCCTTAACACTTAAGTGATCATTTACTAATGATTATGCTATAGAAAATAGAAAGGTGGCTGAGAAAAACGTCCAAGAGGCTTGTTGGAAAATGAGATTTGACTCACTATTTATAGGAGACAAAGTATAACGGATATATAACGGCTATCTGGGCGCGGTACCTTATCTAGCCCGGCGGTTCCATATCGCTAAGGAACCGCGTAGCTACTTAAGGTACCGCCACTAGAGTACGCTCTGTTTTTTGTCTTTTAGTGAGGTAGGAATATCTGAGGTATTTGAAGCCTTCAAAGGATATTCTAATAGCATATGGAATATGCTATTTTCAAAGTTTCATTTTCCATTTTAATAAAACATTTTCTAAAAAGAAAGTTTATTAAAAAGTCTTTTGTCATATTAACAAAAGTGAGTTTTAAGGATAATCATTTTGATGATCACTAAGTATGATTAAGAAAGGTTAGTGATATGATTATTACCTTGATGATAGTGTTAGTTAAATAATTCGTTTTGTGTTTTATACTAAATGTGTTGTATAGTTTGTTGTGATCAAAAATAAGAAAGATTAGTTAACACTAATAATGTTTTTAGGCATTACTTGCATTAACAGAAAGAAAAATATACGGCTGAGCAACACGCTCAGTGAACGGATACAGAAAATGATATGAATGGCATAAACATAAGTAAAGTATGAAATGAAGTAAAGTGCAACGAAATAATGTAAGTCCTGGATAACCTGGTGTATGTTTATATACTGGTTTATATTCTGAAAAGACTTATGTTTATTTTATACTAAAAACTGTATTTTAAATATGCTCGGAACCCATCTAGGTCATGAAGTATCAACGTGCATGAATACTTAGAGGGGCGACCTCGTCATGCAATTAGAGGGGTTGCCTCTAATTATAATAGTCTGTGTGGAGGGATCAGCTCCATGTAACGGATGTGAGGCACACACCACAGTTACCATGTAATCTTGCTAAACTTATACTAGGACGCACCCATTCCCCCACATGATAATAATAATATAAATGGTCAATAATTGAAAGGGACGCCACGAGCAATCACTCTCACCACAGAAGAGTCATAACACCGGTGCCTCTAGTGTTATGGTTATGGTACCTCCATAACTAGGTGAAACTGGCATGCATGTATATAGCTCAGGTAAATCTAAAATATTAACCATGTTAATTACTGATATGTTTACTATAACTACTGGGAAAACAGATGGCTACAAACGGGGAATCCTAATATAGGAAGAGAGTGTCCTTACTGAAGGACGGAATACCCGTACCTTGTGTCCAATAATGAGGAAGAAAACGAATGCGGATGAATTATTCCGACTTCATGATAGCTACATAATAAAACATACATGAATAAGTTATTCGTTTAACTTATACTTACTAGTTATTAGTTTACTTGACGTGTTCCATAACTTGTTTTACTTGTTCTTGTCTTGTTTTACATGTTTTAGACTTATTATACTATTTCATGTCTTAATTATGTGTTTCTTAGTGTTTTAAGTGTTCTTGATTAGTGTATTTCATGTATTCTCATGTTATTATACTTGTAGTATCATAATAAGTAACTTCCTAAAAATAGCAGGTTTCCATAAATAGTAAGTTTCCAAATATAGAAAGTTTACAAAAATATTAAGTTTTCAAAAATAGAAAGTTTCCATAATTAGTAGTAAGCTTGATTAATAAGTATAAAATATAAGCTATAGCTTAATGAGTATATTTTATAAGTCATGATGATTTAAATGTCATAGTATAGTAAAGTTTATTAAAATAAATACTTTAGGCTAAAAATGATGATTATTAATTAATAATATAATTCATAGTTTTATTAAGGATTATTAATTAATAATATGACATGATTCATTTAATAAAACTTTACCTTAGCTTGATAATTAAATAATTAAATTAAAGTATGGTATTAATTTAATTATGTAAATAAATACTTAGGCTAAATTCATGATTAATTATGTTAAATAATTATAACCTAAGTTTCATGGTTAATTTAATTATAACTTGTATTTTATAATAATTAAATTAACAAACTTAAACTAGCAAAACATCTATGTGTGTACCCGAGCCCTTAACCCGAGCCTACCGAGACTCCCACGTCTTGGTCGCACTAAACAAACAAACCAAGCAAAACAAACCCTTGCCCTGTTCTGTCCCATATATAAAACTTCGTTCTGTCCAATATAGTAAACCCAGTTCTTTCCAATATATTAAACCCAGTTCTGTCCAATATCTCAAACCTTGACCTGCTGCCATGTGCAGCGTACCCCCTGTTTTGAATGTCCCTCCCCCCCCCCCCCCCCCCCTGACTGTGTTTTGTCTCCCCTGCTGTCTAGTTAATACCACCGAGAGTTTGGGGGACTCTCGGTTGCCACTGTTACTCAACCAACAACCCATGAAAGGGGTGTTGGTGTTGCGGTTGCCTCAAGAAAACCACCACCGACCCCTCATGGGGTGCGGCTGGTTGGACATAAATCACCACCGAGAGCATGGAAGCTCTCGGTTTGCGTGTAAGCCACAACAAATGAACCTAAATCTAATTTAAACCCGAACCCATGATTAAACCTTTTTAATTAACATGTTTTAACAATGGTTTTTAATGATTCTTGAACATAGAGAAACAATTAATAAGATTAAAGATCAGAGGATACTGAATGCGTGTTATGGTTTAGGGTTTAGATCACGAATACAATACCGTTAATTCTTTAAGATCAAAAACAAAATCCTTGTGTGCTCTTGATGTAAATTCCGCGTCTAGAATAGGAAGAAAAGAGATCGTGTTTATGGTTTTTGATTGTAAAAGTGATATAATAATAAATCCCATGGAGTTTGTTAATTAACTAGGCTTGGTTAGGTCTGGGCCCTATGCCCTTTTTCCTTCTCTTTTTGCCGACCGAACCCACACACACATATACATATTCCGTTTTATTTTTCGTGCTTTAATATTACTCACGTGTGTTCGGATTTTAAATGTCGTGTTTTTATTCTTGTTACGTTCTTAAGTATTATACATAAATACTTATCGTGTATTATAATGAATAATAACATACGTAATTCTTGTAGTAATTAATTAATATACGTAATATTTATATTAAATGTTCGTGACACGTATCGTATATTAATTAATCGTGAAGTTTTAATTTGACCGTGTTTTCATGCATTTAATGCTATTAGGTATTTTAAAACGGGTTTTACAACTCGAATTAGAGATACGTTAATCTGAAAGGACATGAACGTGACGTGGCTGATGAGAGCCTGGAAGGTGACGTGGTTGAAAAGAACATGGAACGTGAAGTGGCTGAAAAGAACATATCTGAATTATGGAATTAAAATAGGATAATAAGTCCGGATGGACTATTTCGTTCCCAAGTGGATTCCCGCTCGGGGTGGTTCCTCCAAAAGATCTTGACGAACGGAATAATCTTGGTCTTCATGACCCCGTCTTGACGATACGGAAAACATTTCTGGTTGATAAGGCAAGATAGATCCTTATGAACCTGATCGAGCGAAAAAAAACATGTAAAGATACATGAAATGATACGATACGAAATAACATGAAAATAATGGTATTAGCAATCTCTGAGCAATGATGTGCGAGACATATTGAAACGTAGTACGTGAACAATTGTGAACGTGATACGTGAACAATTGTGAACGTGATACGTAGAGATATTGTGAAATTAATTAGCGAATCATATGATGGACGTGATACGTGTAACTAGGGATGGCACCCGTGGGTAATCGGTGTGGGTATATCAAACCCATCACCCACCCACCTAGATTTTTTAAAACCCATCACCCACCCGTAACCCACTAGCGGGTATAAATTTCTACCCATACCCATACCCGTGGGTAAACCCATGGGCTAATGCATTAAAACAAAATCACAAAACCTTGATATGTATGTAAAGTAGCTATTAAAATGAGTAATAAGACACCAATCATTTTTCCAAGTATCAAGTTCACAAAAGACTTCAACATGTGTCTCAAGTTCACAAAAGACTTAACAAGTATATGTGAATCGTGTATGACTATGAAAGATATACTATTTATTAACACAAATGAGGAATTAGGAAGTGTGGATTTGACATAAATATATATTTGATTGTTGGATACTTCATATTCTCTTTTTAGTCTAGAGACACCAACAAACTTTTAATTTCTTGTGTTTTTCATAGAAAATTGATAATTATTAAATATTCATTTATAACATCATAAATATTGTTTAATTTTGGATGGGTTAATGGGTACACATAGGGTATATTAATGGGTATACCTACTGTCACACCCCACCATGGCGGAATATGGGGCGCGATGTATGGATATCATCACAACATGACGTGTCTATAGAGATAACTATATGAAATAAGAAATGTCATAAAATGGTGACACAAAAGTCATGACAATATCTCAACAAATGCAGGAGTCTAGGTAGTAGGTAACAGTCCTACCTCTTACCCAAGACAAACAAATAACATAACCAAAACAAACATATGTGTGCCAACAGTATCACTTATTAAATGAACAAATAAAATAACTAAGAAGGAACGGGGATCTCCTTCTAAATGCAATCCTAATGCACCCAAATCTAGCCACTTCTATCCTCAAGCTTAACCACATTCTCACCTGAAAGAGACACTAAAACACGTCAACATAAAGTTGGTGAGAGTCATAGGTTTAGACTCAAACGCCAAAATCATACCATAAGCTGTGAGTAACAACCAAAAGTTAAAAACATATGGACAATGTGATACTAACATGTATTGACAACTAACATTCAAGATTCAGCTAATCAAACCAAAACCAAGGCTCCCAGCCATACCAAACACCATACTCCCATAGGCATCCAAACACCTATGAACCAAATCCCAAGGCCCCGCCTTGTCAACATCCCCTTGGTACCAAGCCAAAACATAAACAATCGAGAATCAACTAGCAGTTAATCACATAAGTATGCACACACAAGTCCATTACCAACGCAAAACATTCACAGCATAATTTATAAATAACAAAACAGTGTCTCTTCCATCCCATCTGGAAGTCGTAAACATTAGTAAACATGGGACTATGAAACTCACCTGATTGAGCTTCTCCAAAAGTTCGCGCACTAGCAAAAAGCTAACAAACCAAAAATACATAATCAAAACATGAACCAATCACTACGATGGCTCATCAACCTATGATGGACATCTAACCTCCTCCTATATAAATACCTCATTTATATGCTCTAAGCATCTCATTACACCCCTCTATAAAGCCCTTAACTCATTATACTTCATAACCCGTCCCGTTAACATTTTACCCAAAATAGTCCTAGTTTTAGGTCTCCAAACTATAAGCCAAACGCCCACTTAAACCTACCCATGATCTCTGTAAAGGGAATATTTATGCCCTTACATATGTTAACTAACACCTCTCATTTGACCCAACCTTAAAGCTACTGTTAAGGCCCCGATATATATATATATATATATATATATATATATATATATATATATATATATATATATATATATATATATATATATATATATATATATATATATATATATATATATATATATATATATATATATATATATATATATATATATATATATATATATATATATATATATATATATATATATATATATATATATATATACTTTTGTCATTCCAGATTTACTGATTTTAAACATACAAAAGGTTTGTTATGATTAGGGGGTCTTCCACTATCCCAATTGATTAGAACTCCTCCAGATATCTTATATAACATATAAACTAACTTTCATGTTCGTTTCAAGGTCCAAGTGTACACCTAAGTACCCTAACCATCTTAAAACATAAAAAGAAAACAGGCTGATTTCAAAACTTTTTTGACCTCCGACTGTTGTAACCTGTTTTTGACCCACTTCCCGTCCTTAAATTTAGTTCTGGTTTCTTGCATTGGAAATCCACTTCAATTACCTTTTCAGGGATACTTGGATCGCAAAATAAGAGTTTGTAGAACTCTCGATATGATCAAAACAATTGACCCTAAATTCTGCCCAGTTTTTAAAAACGGGTTTAACTAAATTAACCTCATTAATTAACCCTAACCCCACTAATTACAAGCCCTAATTTATGTAATCATTATAACATCATTATTATAACATTAATATACTGTTTTTAGATTAATCCCTAACCTAAATCCATCATAAGATGATTTAGAAATCATTAAAACAATTTAATAGAAAAGGGTTATGAAGGTTTTACCTTTAAATTAATGAAAGATGAAAAAAACCCAATTTTATGAAGAACCCTAATTCTTCTCTACAAACCGTCGACCCTTTTTTTATTATATCCAAGGATTTATGATTTTTGGTAGTGAATAATATAATATATAGGGTGTGGGTGAATCCTAGTCCAACCCAAACCCAACCTTCCTTTTTTTTCCTTTTTTTCCTCCTCCTTTTCTTGCGTCCAAAACCGACCTACCCTCCCCTAATTTCGTTTTTTTTCTTTTTATTATTAATATATGTATTAATAATATTACCTTAATTTACCTTAATTTATTACAACCCCTAAAACCTCCAAAACCTAAAAACCGTAAAACTAGTCAAATTTACGCGTTTACCGAAAAAGACGTAAAATATACACTTTTATAAAAAATCTCAAATTTTGATATAAACTTTATAACTAAGTCCTAAATGACTTAAAACCATCCCGAAAAATATTCATATGACTAATTACCTCATCCGAGACCTCTAAATGCTAAACCGTAAATCGTAAAAATACGATTTTCTATAATACATATACGTATACGTAAAACCACTAAATAACACTATTTCACTTCATAGTCACTACCATGTGAGCTCATGAACATGAAATCATCACACATCGTTTCACTCACAAGGTACCCCGTACCGGAAACGATATCCAAACCACAATCTATACACACCAATTAGCACATAAACACGTAAAGACACGTAACTAGCACAAAATAAAACTAAGTGACGAACCTCAAAACCACAGTTGTCACATCACTCCCTCCTAATAGAAATATCGTCCCGAGATTTACTCCTTAGGATCAAAACATACCATTAGCAAACAACTGAGGATACTTGTTCTAAATTAACTCCTCTCATTTCCACGTGAACTTTAGTTCAAGTTTCAAAATACCACATATACAAACCAAAAATAATTAAACTCATTGCCAAACTCTTGACCTCACAGTCAATAAATCTCACAAATGACTCTTTTATAAAACAAAGACTCTTATTAACACATGTCCCGAATAACTGTACATGCAAAATGCATTCTCAAACAACATTTACCAATCTCAATACATGAAATGTATCATGTATACAACTCATTTTACCCAGGTAATTCTATACTCATAAGCTACTGGTCCGATCTTTCCAAAGATCATAAATGGACCTACAAAACTCTACATCAACTCTTCCATTTTACCAAAACATACCACCCGTTACTATGGGTGAAACTTCCTACATAACTTTGTCACTAAACACTAGTGGTTTCCTCCTTTTCAACATAGCATACCTTGTTGCTCTCATTCTTTCCACAAACACCATTACCACATTAGTAACCTCTTTACCAATTCTAGTCCACAATGGGGACAACTCACCCTATCCTTTCATATAGTGCCTCAAATGGCATTTATCGACTTCTAGTATGATAACTATCATTATATGAAAACTCAGCCATCGCTAGAGAGTTTCCTAACTCCCTCTAAATCAATCACTCATGCCCTCAGTGTAACTTCTAAGGTTGCATAAATATCTCACTTTTCTTCATGATGATTTTTTTTATACCCAACACTTCCTTTATACCTACACAATGTCCTACCTTCAAGGTCATATTGCTCCTCATCTTGTCTCAGTTAGACCAAGCCCTTCGTCCCTATGGCACATCACACCTATAACTCCTCATCCATTCGATTATCGATACTAAGCCTCCCAAACAATCAGTATAGGTCAGTGCCATTTCATTTTCCACACTACGACAGTATTAGCCTGCGTTGTGCTTTATTCTACTCATTAAGATCTACCAAAGTTTTACCTTCGGTTCCTATCTCGACCTATTTCATTCATGTTTCGCTTCTATACACACTTCCTTCTTCTTCCTCAACTCCTACCATACATCATGATGTGACGCTCCCATCGTTTCTTCCTTTGCCATAATCCTTCAAAAGGCATTCCATACATATTAGGCTAACTTTTACGCAAAACCCTCTATTCCATCACATCTGTACGCACTCCTTCCAACTTCTCAACTACGTGACTACTCATTCATATTGAAATATGAGATGAATTAGTCAGTCTATCGACTATCACCTAATTCTCGTCACTTTCACCAATTTCGTCCTAACATTTCCCTTTCTAAGCTACTCCTATCTATGTAGGAAGTGTAGTCTACGTCCCCTTTCTCCATATGATTGTCCAAGCCACGCAACATACATGTTGACGCGTTCTCTGCTTTAGACAACTCAAATCGTGCAACCTACATCCTTCATCCAAACCACCCTAATACGTCATCCATATAGTTCAAGTTCGTCTCAGCTTCACTTCATTCTTCTTATTCCATGTCTCATCAACTATGCTTGCCTTTCCCAGATGGTACTTGACCTTGCAATTTTCTTTCATCACTTAACTCCACCCATCACCTTTTCCAAATGTTCAATCAATATGATTAAATATGTGTTGGAGACGTTCATGATCTGTATAGATCATTCTCTACGTCTCTTACCCCAAATGCCTCTAGCATTCTAGACATATATAATAATCCAGCTCCACTAACTAAGTCTATCTAGTCATCTATACGCCAAAATTTTCCAAGTAGCTTCACTTGTTTTTCTCACAATCAGTTCTCCTACTCCCTCCTAATAGGGACAGACTAGAGTTTCATGTGATTCCATGCGGATCACACTCTAATCTTATACCCCCATTAGTTTCCATTTGTCTACTAAGTCATATTTTGAATTCTTATTCAAATCTCATACTTCTACTTTGATCTTGCACCTATCATGAGGTACTTTCAATCATCATCTTCTAGGAATACTTGGTTCTCTTCTTCCATGGTTCTCCCTATTCCTACACTATCCCGTCCAACAGAAATTTCATACTTCATTCCTCAAATCTATGGAAATCACTAGTGCATTGGATAATGCATAGCTGTCTCTTCCAAAGATCTTTCATAACACCTTCACAAAACCGACTCTCTAATCACTTCTCCACGAAACTTATTCAGCTCAGCTTCACTTCTCATCCCTCGATCCCCTTGTTACTTTCACGAGTTCTTAATCTCCCATGTCATGTATTCATTTCATCATGATCCACCGGTTCAGCTCTTTGTAGCTCCACTCCGATACTCGATCTGCCCTTCTTCGTCACGAACCATACGTAAATTTCCCATCATAGTGCTTGTCACCTTTCCAGTCCTCGCAACTTTTGTGACTCCTTCGAAATCTCTTGCATCCTTCTTGCAGCCGACACGTAGTCCTTTCAGCTCCTTGCTTCGCGATGTAGCTCTTTACGCACTCCTTCTCGTCTCCATGATGTTACCTTGGAACTTCACACTACCAGTAGCTTCTAACTTCAACTCATCTACCACAATATTTCTAAAAGTACTTCAACCCCTCAATGGCTCACTCTTCCTTACTTGTTGTACTTCACCGTTAATTAGCCTCTTACCAATCATTCTTTTGCATTCTTGTTTTCCCTTCACGTGTCTACTACTACCTTGCCTCCATAACTATACCAATCCCTTGCGTGTTATTTTCCCAATCTTTAGTAGAAAATTTCTACTCTACCCTCACATTCGTTGGTACTTTCATCAATCTCCTAATGGTACTTCAACCAACTTCTCATAGCATGACGTCTCGTTCTCACGACCAGTCAACTAACTTTACTTACTCCCTTATTCCCGTAACCAATCTAGGTTCTAAGACTCCACAAATCTTAATCACTCCTTCAACACAACCTTTAAACCAAAACACATCTCTCCATTACATTATCTAACCATAAGTAATACTACCCAACTCTATCCTCTCATCCTAATGTTCCCACAACCGTATAATAAAATCAACCATGACATGTAACCAACGAATTCTAAACAATTGTGTCCCAAAATAAAATATAGGGTAAAACGAACCCTAGCCAAAACAACTGAAAACAAAACAATGTAATCCGAAAGATCAATGGAGTGTGCCAACAACGAAAAATTAGACTAGTCACAATCAGTATTACCAAATTTCGATACATTAGAAAATTTAAAACTTTCATCCCAATTAGTTACTTCCCATAAGAACCAACTCCCATACTACTAAAACCAATCATACTCATTATTAACCAATAACTCATCCTTTATTCTCATCATTTTATTCAGATATCAGCTAGTTAATATACTACAATCTTATTCTAACCATTATCTTGTTTACCCATATTAAACTTATTTCACTTGTTATTATGAAACCAATACATGTTTATAAAATACTGTGTTTTATTTTCATTTTATTCTATACTATTATTATTATTTTATAAAATCCATTTCGGCACGTTATAACTAAACTACTACACGTTTACAAGGTGTGGTGTTATTATTATCATTACTATAATAAAATCTCCCTTTTACTCTTGCCGTCTAGTTAATTTATTCTAAAATTTTAACTCCACTTAAGAAAATTATTGTAAAATTTCTTTACCCCTTTAAAATATATTATCACATGTTAAGAAAACATACCCGAATGTAGACACACATCCAAAAGACTCAAAACATCGTTGGAACTCCATCAAACTTCAGCACCATAAAACCCAAACAAACACAAGGTACGTTCAAGTTATAATAACCAGTGAACGACCATATACCATAACTTAACACATAGTAGTATATATACATCCGCATATATATACCTATTAAATCACCCAAAACATACTCGTTACCATACATATCAAGTCAATCGATCGCGTCATACACTCGTTTTTCCATACGAGTAATCACCTTCTCACCATCTCACCATGCCACAACAAGGCACAAAACCCATTACCAAAACCAACCCATATCGTGTGACCTCATAATCACACGACACGACTATAACTCAAAACATATAACACACTTAAAAAAATAGCCATATCGTAGGCAGCCGTTACATAAACCCATATATTATAAATATACCCAAAATCCACATCTCATCATATACAAGCATGTACTAACCCTCTTTCATGCAATCATACTTAGGAACCCATTGAAGTTGTGGTACTTGTATAACTATGTTGGCCACCATACTTATACAATTACCCTTTCCCCAATGCACTCCCTCCTATGATGACACTTATAAGAATCAATACAACACATAACACATAAATCCATCAACGCACCTAAGCACATAACCACATAACCAATAAGGTCCAAAACTCCATCTATTAAAATAACATAGTAAAACTCTTGAAATACGTAAATCCATAGTCTAGCTAAAACAGCATAGACTAAATCCAAAACGAAAACACAATCAGTTAATAGTCATGTCGCCCATCAGAATGGAAACACCTAAAAATCCTTCCTACCCATGTACTCCGAGTAACTCGAACCACCACACGATTCTTAGGGAACATGACTTAAACATCAAAAGAAAAATAATATACCTCAGGTACATAAAATAACTCAACAAAAGATAGAAACTACCTTGTACCAAATTATGTACTATAACGTACAATTTAAGCAAAATACGACAATGACTAGCGTGGACGATTATGGTTCAACCCGCACTAGTCACAACCCGAAAAGAAAATAACATGTGGCTAAGTATGAACTTACTATGGTTCCATTCATACTAGTCAAACATCACAATAAATAACATCCAAACACATCAGTTATAATATAATGCACACATACTCCTATGACGCCTATATGTAGGGACCCTTAAGCTATAGACTACGCTACGCGACTAGGCAACCTAATTCTCTAAAACCTGTCTCTGATACCATTCTGTCACACCCCACCATGACGGAATATGGGGCGCGACGTATGGATATCATCACAACAAGGCGTGTCTATAGAGATAACTCTATGAAATAAGAAATGTCATAAAATAGTGACACAAAAGTCATGACAATATCTCAACAAATGTAGGAGTCTAGGTAAGTAGGTAACAGTCCTACCTCTTACCCAAGACAAACAAATAACATAACCAAAACAAACATATGTGTGCCAACAGTATCACTTATTAAATGAAAAAATAAAATAACTAAGAAGGAACGGGGATCTCCTTCTAAATGCAATCCTAATGCACCAAAATCTAGCCACTTCTATCCTCAAGCTTAACCACATTCTCACCTGAAAGAGACACTAAAACACGTCAACATAAAGTTGGTGAGAGTCATAGGTTTAGACTCAAACGCCAAAATCATACCATAAGCTGTGAGTAACAACCAAAAGTTAAAAACATATGGACAATGTGATACTAACATGTATTAACAACTAACATTCAAGATTCAACTAATCAAACCAAAACCAAGGCTCCCAGCCATACCAAACACCATACTCCCATAGGCATCCAAACACCTATGAACCAAATCCCAAGGCCCCGGCTTGTCAACATCCCCTTGGTACCAAGCCAAAACATAAACAATCAAGAACCAACTAGCAGTTAATCACATAAGTATACACATACAAGTCCATTACCAACGCAAAACATTCACAACATAATTTATAAATAATAAAACAGTGTCTCTTCCATCGCATATGGAAGTCGTAAACATTAGTAAACATGGGACTATGAAACTCACCTGATTGAGCTTCTCCAAAAGTCCGCGCACTAGCAAAAACCTAACAAACCAAAAACACATAATCAAAACATGAACCAATCACTAAGATGGCTCATCAACCTATGATGGACATCTAACCTCCTCCTATATAAATACCTCATTTATATGCTCTAATCATCTCATTACACCCCTCTATAAAGCTCTTAACTCGTTATACTTCATAACCCGTCCCGTTAACATTTTACCCAAAACAATCCCGGTTTTAGGTCTCCAAACTATACGCCAAACGCCCACTTAAACAGACTCATGTTCTCTGTAAAGGGAATATTTATACCCTTACATATGTTAAATAACACCTCCCATTTTCACCAACCTTAAATCTACTATTAAGGCCTCGATATATATATATATATATATATATACTTTTGTCATTCCAGATTTACTGATTTTAAACATACAAAACGTTTGTTATGATTAGGGGGTCTTCCACTATCCCAATTGATTAGCCCTCCTCCAGATATCTTATATAACATATAAACTAACTCTCATGTTCGTTTCAAGGTCCAAGTGTACTCCTAAGTACCCTAACCATCTTAAAACATAAAAAGAAAACAGACTGATTTCAAAACTTTTTTGACCTCCGACTGTTGTAACCTGTTTTTGACCCACTTCCCGACCTCCAATTTAGTTCTCGTTTCTTGCATTGGAAAGCCACTTCAATTACCTTTTCAGGGATACTTGGATCGCAAAATAAGAGTTTGTAGAACTCCCGATATGATCAAAATAATTGACCCTAATTCTGCCCAGCTTTTAAAAACGGGTTTAACTAAATTAACCTCATTAATTAACCCTAACCCCACTAATTACAAGCCCTAATTTATGTAATCATTATAACATCATTATTATAACATTAATATAATGTTTTTAAATTAAACCATAACCTAAATCCATTATAATATAATTAAGAAATCATTAAAACAATTAAATTGAAAAGGGTTATAAAGCTTTTACCTTTAAATTAATAGAAGATGAAAAAAACCCAATTTTATAAAGAACCCTAATTATTCTCTACAAACCGTCGACCCTTTTTTTATTATCTCCAGGGATTTATGATTTTTGGTAGTGAATAATATAATATATAGGGTGTGGGTGAATCCTAGTCCAACCCAAACCCAACCTTCCTTTTTTTATTTTTTCCTTTTTTTCTCCTCCTTTTCTTGCGTCCAAAACCGACCTACCCTCCCCTAATTTCGTTTTTTTTCTTTTTATTATTAATATATGTATTAATAATATTACCTTAATTTACCTTAATTTATTACAACTCCTAAAACCTTCAAAACCTCAAAACCGTAAAACTAGTCAAATTTACGCGTTTACCGAAAAAGACTTAAAATATACACTTTTATAAAAAATCTCAAATTTTGAATAAACTTTATAACTAAGTCCTAAATGACTTAAAACCATCCCGAAAAATATTCATATGACTAATTATCTCATCCGAGACCTCTAAATGCTAAACCGTAAATCGTAAAAATACGATTTTCTATAATACATGTACGTATACGTAAAACCACTAAATAACACTATTTCACTTCATAGTCACTACCATGTGAGCTAATGAACATGAAATCATCACACATCGTTTCACTCACAAGGTACTCTGTTGTAACACCCCACCATGGCAGAATATGGGGCGCGACGTATGGATATCATCACAACAAATGGTGTCTCTATAGAGAAAGCTAAAATGCAAATATAATGTCATAAATGGCGACACAAATGTCATGACAATATCTCAACCATGCAGGAGTCTAGGTAAGTAGGTAACAGTCCTACCACTTACCCAAGACAAGAAATAAACATAAACCAAACAAACATATAGGTGCCAAAATGTATCACTTATCAAAAAAATATAAAGGTAAACTAAGAAGGAACGGGGATCTCCTTCTATATGCAATCCTAAGGCATCCAAGTCTAGCTACTTCTATCCTCACGCATAACCACATTCACACCTGAAAGAGACACTAAAACACGTCAACATAATGTTGGTGAGAGTCATAGGTTTAGACTCAAACGCCAAAATCATACCATAAGCTGTGAGTAACAACCAAAAGTTAAAAACATATGGACAATGGGATACAAATATGCATTAACAAACTAACATTCAAGATTTAACTAATCAAACCAAAACTCAGGCTCCCAGCCATACCAAACACCATACTCCCATAGGCATCCAAACACCTATGAACCAAATCCCAATCCAAGGCTCCCAGCCTTAACAAAACACCATGGTCCCATAGATGCTCACATATCTATGTACCTCCCCAAGACCCCGCCTTGTCAACAACCCCTTGGTACCAAGTCAAAACATAAACAATCAAGAATCAACTAGCAGTTAATCATATAAGTATGCACACATAAGTCCATTACCAACGCCAAACATTCCCCAACATAATTTATAAATAACACGACAGTGTCTCTTCCATCCCATCTGGAAGTCAAAACCATTAGTAAACATGGGACTATGAAACTCACCTGATTGAGCTTCCCCAAACATCCGCGCACTAGCAAAAAGCTAACAACCAAAAACACATAATCAAAACATGAACCAAACACTAAGATGGCTCATCAACCTATGATGGACATCTAACTTCCTCCTATATAAATACCTCATTTAAATGCTCTAAGCATCTCATTACACCCCTCTATAAAACCCTTAACTCGTTTTACTTCATAACACATCCCGTTAACATTTATCAAAAACAGTCCCAGTCTTAGGTCTCCAAACTATAAACCAAACACCCACCTAAACACACCCATGATCTCTGTAAAAGGGAATATTTATGCCCTTACATATGTTAGATAACACCTCCCACTTGCCCCAACCTTAAAGCTACTGTTAAGGCCCCGATATATATATATATATATATATATATATATATATATATATATATATATATATATATATATATATATATATATATATATATATATATATATATATATATATATATATATATATATATATATATATATATATATATATATATATATATATATATATATATATATATATATATATATATATATATATATATATATATATATATATATATATATATATATATATATATATATATATATACTTTTGTCATTCCAGATTTACTGATTTTAAACATACAAAAAGTTTGTTATGATTAGGGGGTCTTACCCTAAACCACAACCTTAGCCCAAGTGCAGATACTTACTAAAATATATAAACCATCTCTCATGTTCGTTAGAAGATCCCAATGCAACCCTAAGTACCCCAAACAACCCAAAACTTAAAAAGAAAATAGGCTGAATTCAAAACTGTTTTGACCTCCGACTGTTGTAACCTGTTTTTGACCCACTTACCCACCTCCAATTTAGTTCTCGTTTCTTGAATTGGAAAGCCACTTCAATTACCTTTTCAGGGATACTTGGATCGCAAAATAAGAGTTTATAGAACTCCCGATATGATCAAAACAATTGACTCAAAATTCTGCCCAGTTTTTAAAAACGGGTTTAACTAAATCAACCCCATTAATTAACCCTAACCCCACTTATTACAAGCCCTAATTTATGAAATAATTATGATATCATTAATATAACATTAATTTACTGTTTATACATTAAACCCTAACCTAAATCCATCATAAGATGATTAAGAAATCATTAAAACAATTAAAAAGAAAAGGGTTTTGAAGGTTTTACCTTTAGACTAATGGAAGATGTAAAAAAACCCCAATTTTATGAAGAACCCTAAAAACCCTCTTACAAACCGTCGACTTTTATCTCCAGGGAATAAATTTTATGTTTTTTTATTTATTAAAAAAAATCTTATATAGTGTATACATAAAATCCTTGTCCAAGTATAACACTTGTTTCCTTTTTTTCCTCTTTTCCTTTTTTTTCTTTTTTTTAAACCGGCCTAACCCCTTAAAATTCGTTTTTTATTTATTTTTATTATTAATATATGTATTAATAATATTACCTTAATTTTCTTTAATTTATTTCAGCTCCTAAAGCCTCCAAAACCTCAAAAACGTAAAACTAGTCAGTTTTGACGCGTTTTACCGTAAAAGTCGTAAAATATACACTTTTATAAAAAATCTCAAATTTTGAAATAAACTTTATAACTAATTCCTAAATGAATTAAAACCATCCCAAAAAATATCCATATGACTAATTACCTCATCCGAGACCTCTAAATGGTAAACCGTAAATCGTAAAAATACGATTTTTTATAATACATATACGTATACGTAAAACCACTAAATAACACCATCTCCCTTCATAGTCACCACCATGTGAGCTCATGAACATGAAATCATCTCACATCGTTTCACTCACAAGGTACCCCGTACCGGAAACGATATCCAAACCACAATCTATACACACCAATTAGCACATAAACACGTAAAGACACGTAACTAGCACAAAATAAAACTAAGTGACGAACCTCAAAACCAGGGTTGTCACATCACTCCCTCCTAATATAAATCTCGTCCCGAGATTTACTCCTTAGGATCAAACACACAAACAACAAATCACACGAGGATACTTGTTCTAAATGAACTCCTCTCATTTCCACGTGAACTTTAGTTCAAGTTTAAAAATACCACATATACAAACCAAAAATAATTAAACTCATTGCCAAACTCTTGACCTCACAGTCAATAAATCTCACAAATGATCTTTGATAAAACAAAGACTCTTATTAACACAAGTCCCGAATAACCGTACATGCAAAATGCATTCTCAAACAATCTTTACCAATCTTAATACATGAAATATATCATATATACCACTCATTTCCCCCAGGTAATCCTATGCTCATAAGATACTGGTCCGATCTTTCCAAAGATCATAAATGGACCTACAAAACTCTACATCAACACTTCCATCTTTCCAAATCATACCACCCGTTACTATGGGTGAAACTCCCTACATAACTTTGTCACTAAATCTAGTGGTTTCCTCCTTTTCTACATAGCATCCCTTGTTGCTCTCATTCTGTCCACAAACACCTTTACCACATTAGTAGCCTCTTTTACCAATTCTAGTCCACAATGGGGACAACTCACTCTATCCTTTCATATATTTCCTCAAATGGCATTTATCGACTTCTAGTACGATAACTATCATTATATGAAAACTCAGCCATCGCTAACGAGTTTCCGAACTACCTCTAAATCAATCACCCATGTCCAATTATGTTCATCAACTCCCTTCAGTCCGTATCCCAAACTACTTAAAAATTCCAATTTCCTTACAAAGTGACCTATGACGGTCTTTCACATATCCATTAGTTCTTCCAATCCAAATCAACTTATGATCCATAAACATCATCAAAAGGACGGTCATCTCAGTTAGACCAAGCCCTTCGTCCCTATGGCACATCACACCTATAACTCCTCATCCATTCGATTATCGATACTAAGCCTCCCAAACAATCAGTATAGGTCAGTGCCATTTCCTTTTCCACACTATGACAGTATTAGCATGCGTTGTGCTTTATTCTACTCATTAAACTCTACCAAAGTTTTACCTTCGGTTCCTATCTCGACCTATTTCATTCATGCTTCGCTTCTTATAGTCTACGTCCCTTTCCTCCCTACGATTGTCCAATCCACGCAACATAAATGTTGACGCGTTCACTTCTTTAGACAACTCAACTCGTGCAACCTACATCCTTCATCCAAACCACTCTAATACGTCATCCATATAGTTCAAGTTCGTCTCAGCTTCACTTCATTCTTCTTATTCCATGTCTCATCAACCATGCTTGCCTTTCCCAGATGGTACTTGGCCATGCAATTTTCTTTCGTCACTTAACTCCACCTACCACCTTTGCCAAATGTTCAATCAAGGTGATTGAATATGTGTTGGAGACATTCATGATCCATATAGATCATTCTCTACGTCTCGTACCCCAAATGCCTCTAGCATTCTAGGCAGATATAACAATCCAGCTCCACTAACTATGTCTATCCAGTTCTTCCAAATCTTTAGTTCCTGCAACGTATAAGCAATCGCCTTTCTTTGTCATTCTCATACACGTCCAAATCCTTGCTCCACGTATCGTCATGTTTCGCGAATTCATCCAGTCCTTCCGATAATGCCAAGATCGGCTCATTATCCAATCCACTTCTTCAGCCTCCAAAATGCTTCCTGATCCTTCTTCACTTCGCCCCTTGCTGGTTCCATGATATGTCATCATCTCTGTTGGAAACTCACTTTATGTGACGACATTTAAGAATTCCCGTTAGTTATCATAGTCACGCACATTTAGACTAGACTAGGCTCGTTGTAAAGTTTAGGTTGTGTGCGTGACTATATATACCCCTCCTTAGCTTCCAAGGAGGGGTGTTGATTGTCATTTGTTTACTTTTCAATACATTTTCATTTCACTTTCAACCTCTCTTCTCTCTCTCTAAGTCATCAATGGCTTCCACCACCATCTACCACCACATTAGACCACCGTATCCGATTTAGCATTTCTACATTTGGCATCAGAGCCTCGGTTCCATCCTTGGATCGTGTTTATATATTTGATTTGGTGGTCTGATTATTCTTTGTGTCTCGTTATATTATTTCTGTCCATTTTATCACAAATTTTTTGGTCACGTCATATTTTTTTGTCCAACTGTCCAAATTGTCACATGTTTTGTGTCTCGGTTTCATCAATATCTTGGTCAAAGTTATTCAAATCTGGTCAATGTTTCTGGGTTTCTTTATTTCTTGTTTATACCATTAGAAAAGGACAAGTTTGCAGATCCATCATTTTCGGTTCATTCAAAACCCTTTTCAGATTGAACATTCAGATTGGGATTCAGATTGGGTTTCCGATTGGATATTCAGATTAAACATTCAGATTGAACATTCAGATTGGTTATTCAGATGGGGGTGTTTGTTTGATTCCGATGATGACTAAAAAAACAAATATTCCGATTACACCATATGCTTAAACATTCCGATTGGATTGTTTTTTTTTACATTCCGATGGGACTGTTTTTTTTTAAAACTTGTGACCCAAAAATGTGACCTAAAACAAAACCATCACCCATCACAACCGAGTCAACTCGGTAATTACCGAGTTGACTCAGTTAAACTCACTGAGTCTACCAAATCATTCCATCCTTATACCTCCTCAACACCACAATCTAACCTAATACCCATCGTCTCCTATTCCCCAATCCAACCAAAGACTCGAACTCAACATAAAATTAGAAAACTTTTAGATCTCAGATTCATTTAGTGATTGACATGCATGTCAAGATCTATAAAGATCTAAACCCACGCATATTAATTTCATCACAGATCCATGTATGGTTTAACCCATCTTATTTAATATTCGAAAATACAGAAAGATTTATAACAACTTTGTTATAATATATTCTTGTTTCGATCCACTCAACAAAAACCAATATGAAACCTACCCGAGATCTTTAATTTAAAGATCTTGAAGATGAACCTCCGATTATTATATGTGCTTCGATTTATGCTTGTCACCCAGATTGAGCAGGAATGTTTTAAACATCTTGTGATATTCGCTTGATATGCAAGCTGATGGAGGTTGATCTGTACCACGGTTTTATATGGGTATTCGATTAGATGAGATGGAGTTTTTTACGATGGGAAGTTTTGATTAAGATGAGACGAGATTGATTTTGTGTGGATGTGTTGTTTGTGTTTTGATGGGAGAGAAAAGGGGGACGGATTTCACGAGGTTAGGGATGAGAGTTGGTGTTTGGTGAGAGGATATTTTGGTGAGAGAGGCGATCGTTTCTATGTGTTTAGTGTTGACTAATGTATGAGTTATTTAAGGTGGCGTTATAACCAAAGTGGTGAAACCGGGTTTATCCCAATGTGATGGACCGGGTTTTGGACAAGTCATGGGCCGGGTATTGCCATTTAAACATGGACTCATTTTTTTTCTAAATTGATGGGCCATGACTCTCAATGGTCCGTGTACATTTACTTATATACACATAATTTTTTTAACAAAATTTTTAAATAAATTTTGTGTATTAAGTTATAATTCGGTCGTCATCAGGTCGAGACAAAAGTGACGAGACATTGTGACGAGATGGATATTTTTTGGACTTGGAATGTCATGTCTTAACCGATGTGTTCATGTGCTGAAACAATTACCATATTGTTGGAATAGTTTAAGGAGAATGGATGCTCAAACAAACAAGTTCCTTTTTTGAATTTGTAGTTTTTTTGTTGAATTTGTGGTTCTTTAATTTATTCTTGACACTGATTGGGTGACGAGAAATGTGACGCGACAAAATGACGTGACAATTGTGACAAGAATTTATTTTGACGAGACCAAGAAAAATTTTGGCGATTTTTTAGTGGCTACGAAATCGTTTGATCGGGTATTAATTACGTGACGTTGAAGACGGATTTTTCGAAGGCGTGTATTTATTTTATCTTTTAATAGATAACTTGCTCGTGCTTAATCCTAGAATGAAGACTTGGTTATCTGGTTTCCGGGTTCGGGGTGGATGGTTGATGACTCGGATAACTATCACTTAAAGGGGTTACTTTGTTGTACTCAGTGTCACGCGCTTAGTCGAGGTGGATAATTTTAAGAGGTGTTGTGCTTATAGACTTCTTCAGTTATGCATTGAGTACTTAGAGATTTCTCCACCTTTCTTCATTCAACAATAGTGCAAGCTTAAGTCACAAGATCGAAGGATTTTTATTCAGCTTCACGTTTGATGTATCCGGTTCATTCTTTCAGTGGTCACTTCAAATTGCTTTCACGTGGGTTGGTAAAGGTGGCCATGGAGAGTTTATGAGAAGAGATTTTCGATCAACAGCTGATTCTCACAAAATATATAATTCAGCTTATTTATTATTCTCACGAGATTTCAGGTTCATGTGCGTACACTTTATTGATGGTTCCGCGTTTCGAAACCATCAAGGGGGAAGAAGAAGACACATTGAACGCACAACGAGTACACGTGATGAACTTCATACCTTCTTTTGATTTGAAGATATTTCGGGATGACATTTGTCATAGCCGCAGAGAAAATCAGTGTTTTAACTCGTGTCGTTATCAATCTCCAAACGGTACACTACTGATTCGAGGTTTAATTGTTTGATTGTTGCAATTAAACATCATCATTATCCTATATGCATTCCCGGGACTTAATTGACTCTGGTGCATCTCCGGAAGAAGATATGTGCATTTCCGGGACTTGATTGACTCTGGTGTTATGATGTCAACTTCATGAATGGGATAAAGTGTCCACTTCAGTATTTGAGCTTTATAATTGGGATTGATATACCTTCTTCAACTTTTTGGGGGAATAAGTGTCTTGATTCTTTCTGGTATGCATAAGTTGAACTCTCAGGGGGAAGAAAAATTCAGAAGAATTATTCAAACGTGAGAAGAAAAGTTGTTGATCTACTTGGTGTGCCCCAAACTTTCAATCCCTCTTAGCAACATTATCATGTTATATGATGGGATTTGCTAGTTAGATTCCGCTGTGCGCTTAATCATTCTAAGCTTTATTGAAAGCTTTGAAGTTGCTTACGAGGATTGTTGGTTTAGGGGGAAGCTATTTAAAATGCTTCTACATCAAGTTTACGTGGCATGAACTAGGGGGAAGCTAATTCAGAAGCTTCTCCTTAACCAGAAGTGTATGGGTTACTTAGCTCGTGCCATTACAGTATTTCTTCTACAAGTTACTTTAAAGATGAGTCGTTTTGAAGACAAAGGCCTCAGAAGACTTCATCAGCATTGGATGATTCAAGAAAGCTCTTATTCTTAATCATTTTGTACTTGTTAGGAAGAATATTGTAAGGAATTCTACACGTCGTCCCATGGGGGAAGATTGTTGGAAACTCACTTTATGTGACGACATTTAAGAATTCCCGTTAGTTATCATAGTCACGCACATTTAGACTAGACTAGGCTCGTTGTAAAGTTTAGGTTGTGTGCGTGACTATATATACCCCTCCTTAGCTTCCAAGGAGGGGTGTTGATTGTCATTTGTTTACTTTACAATACATTTTCATTTCACTTTCAACCTCTCTTCTCTCTCTCTAAGTCATCAATGGCTTCCACCACCATCTACCACCACATTAGACCACCAGATCCGATTTAGCATTTCTACAATCTCTAACTACTCATCATGGTAAACTTAATACTAAATCTCACACTCGAAAATCTCACGTATAACTCCACTCCAAAACCAACACAGAATTCGCCTCACTCTCCTTCTCAGATTTGAGTAGATTCAAGATGTCGTCGATGCTCCCGATGACAACTCGTTTATACACGTTCATGCACACTTGGTTCATTGACACCATGAAAACCGCTAGTGCTTTGGCGAAGCCAAATGCATAACCGTAAACCCAAAGCGTTCATACAACATCCTTAGCAGTTTCAACTATGTCCTCCTTGCACCCTCTCTTAGCAGCAATACGAATAAATTCCTACCTCGTTCTACTAGCAAAATTCTACACGCATTTTAAAAGACCAATGCTTCCTCTCACCAGCCCACTCAACCGCTTTCCACATCCAATCTACTACTAAGCAACTCAACTTTTACCTTGCATCCGTTGCAATTTCCATCAACTCTTATTCTTGAAATCATTCCATCAACAATTTCCTTGGAAAGGCACTAACTCCAACTCCTCTCACTTCTCCTACTTGCTCTATTCATGGTTCTATCTCAAAATAATAGGCAAACCTATTAAATTTCAGGAAATTTTTAGAAAACATACATGCCTTACGAACAATATCCCCTTCCAACACTCTCTATGGCACGTTACTTGTGCCAATATCCATACATTTCACAAATCTCTATTCATCTCCCTTGGCACTCCTAATAGACCTCATGCCCACTGATATGTGTAAAATTACACTTGTTTAGGAAAAGAAGGTAAAAGCGGTAAGTATTAACGAGTGATTTAGGAAAACCACAAGTTATGACCCTTAATGGGGATCGTTCTCTCGAGGAGGCTAGTGCGTTGTGAATTGGATTGATTAATGTTTTTGATTATTAACAAGAAAAGAGAAGAGAAAATGACGAAGACGAAAAAATAGAAAAATAGACAAAAACACTACTAGAAAGTTAAGACGTAGAAACGTAAAAACGACAAAAATTTAAATTTTAACCTAAAAATTCCTAAAAATTACTAAAAATCCACAATAATATTCTAAGAGTTTACAAAAAATCCAAACTTGCTAAAACCTTTTAATTAATTTAATAATGACTTTTTAATGCTAATTAAAGCCCTAAAAATCACTTTTAAATATTAAAAAGCCCTAAACAAGATTTAATAGTTTGTAAACCTCAAAAATGACCTAATTAAGCTAAAAACTATTTTTAAAAATTTTAAAACCAAGTTAAACTATTTTTAAACTCCTAAAAACTATTAAAATCTATTAAATCTTAAATTAATTCTAAAAATTAATTGAAAAGCCTAAAAATTAATTGGAAAGTGAAAAAGTTCCTATTTTAATGTCTAGAATCTAGGAAAAATGAAAAAAGTTAAAAATAAAACTTTGAATTTTTATGAATAAAATAATATTAAAATAACCAAAAAAATAAAAAGTTCTTAAATAAATTCTAAAAAATTCTCAAAAATCCTAAATATTCTAACTAAGAAGAAAATGTAAATTAAAGCTCCTAAAACCTCTTAATTAATTTTATATTAGTTTTTAAAGTTTAATAAAAAACCTAAAATCAAATAAAATTAAAAATTAAAGTTTTTGAAAACTTTTTAGTTTGTAAACCTCAAATAACTTAATTAAAACCTAAAAACTATTTTTTTGGATTTTTATATTACTGTTTACTATTTTTAATACACTTTCTAAATTTAAACCTAAAAATAATCCTAATAAATAATTAAATAAAAGGAAAAATAATATTTCGTGCCAGAAAAATCACTCACCTCACATTAGTCCTAGGAAAAATCAAATAAGCTGAAAACACTTAATGAATAAGCTGGAATATCCTAAATAAGCTACGACTTAATAAAATAAGCCAAAACCAAAATGCCCTTAAGTATTTTTCAATTGCAAACCCTAGCAGTCAAAGACCCTAGGGCGCAATGGTATGTGATGTGTGTTGTGAGTGTGGAGACGGGGGTTCAAGGTTGTGCAACCCCCTTTTTGTTCAACTTTATTTTTTTTTCTTTTTAAGCTTTCCAAACCAAACTGTTACACTCTTTTTAGCCTCAAAACACAATCCAATTCCTTTTCAGCCAGATTCAAATAAGATTTCAATCCAAACGTGACCAGTATCTTTTAAGAACACCAGCAGGTTTCTTGTTTTTCTTCACAAGTGAAATAGCCAAGAGGAGCTTGGCTTGTGGCTTGTTTGTGGAACAAAGGCACCCCTACACTCTTTCTGAGTGTAGGGAGTCAAATAAAACACAAATAACACCAACACTTAGCACAAATTCACACAATCAAAGCACATACAGGCATATGCAAGTTGCTGTTGAAAATAGGTAGGTCTGTGGGTGTTCTTGCTTAACAGCTTGCACCAAACTCAATTTCAAAGCCCCATATTTTGCATACAAGCTCACCAACTGGAACACAATCAAACTCAAATCCTATAATAACCTAACCCTTAACAGATTTAAAGCTATGGTGAACAATCTTCCCCAAAACTAAACAGAATAATGACTAAGCCAATTTTTAACTTCTTTTTCACTTTTTATTCAACAACCTGCTTCAAATCTATTACAAACTTGTCACTGAACTAGCTTTCAACTTGACACAACCATATCCAAGCTATCTAACACGTTTTCAACTACAAAATCCTACAAACTCTCTTTGTAAAACTTAAATCCAAACACCCCTTTTAAAATCTGTTTTCAACTTTTTTCAAACCTACTTGAATCAAAACACTTCCAAATTAATTTCTACCCACCCTAACATGCATAATATACCATTTGAACACAAACCAAAGCAATATTACACACTTAGCATGCAAATCCACAAATCTCATACAAATTCAACAAAACTGAAATTTAAAAGGGAAAAATGATTTTTTACCTAAGGGACCTACATCCAGGTCCCTTTGTGGATGTTAATCCACCTCCCACAAACTGGTGGTTTGTGCAGACCTTGATCAACAAAGCTTAACAACCCTGCCAAGAAGAAAAAAAAAGAGAAAAAACAAGCAAAATACAATATTTTCTGTTATCTTTTTTCTTTCTTAAAAACTTTTCAAAATCTTCCTATGTGTTTTTCTTTCAAACAATATCACCTCAAACTTATATCACTGAAACTACAAATCATGAAACAAATCTCACCAAGAAATTTCAATTTCAAAAGAACCTTGAAATAAATTTTGAAAATCAAAAAATTACTTCACCAATTAAATTTGGAACTCAGAATTTTAGCATTAAACAATTACCAACTTTTTAAACCTAACAAAAGGAATTACACTTGCAATTTTAACAAACACCAACTTTATTATTCTAAAAAAGGAATTACACGTTTTTGCTAAAAAACTGGAACAAAGGAATGAACAAGCCTCATTCTCTTTAAATACTGCTAAAAGACTATTCTAGAAACTAGGAATAAAAAATTACAAGCTGAAAACCCTAATTGCTAATTTCTCTAAAATGCCCTTTGACGAATTTGTGATCTTGGTCAAAAACTGAACCCATGTGATGTGCCAGGCTGTAGAAATGATCTTGGACGTTTAAACCTTCTTGAGGACAAGGAATTGAGCTGGATCGTCCAATTTGTCGGGTATTGGGTTTTGGGTGAAAGTGACGCAGCAGGGGAGGTCCCTACTGCTCACATGGGTGTGTTGGTGGTGTGGTTAGGAGGTGGGTTTTGGTGAGATGGATGTTAATTAGCAATCTGCACTAGATGGGACAAAACCCCTTTTGTTTGGGTGTGATTAGGTCTGGGAAATAATTAGGGTTTATAGGGATTAGGGGAAATGTTTAATCCAGTTTAGGTATAAAATCATTTTTAAAAAATGTTTTAGTGGGAAAAAACGTTGACTGGGGGGGTTTGACTTATTTAAGAAACCGGGTTAAAAGGGTATTGGGCTGTTGGGGGTATTGGGCTAGTGGTAGGGTCGGGTGTAGGTTTGGGTATTTGGGTTAATGGGTGGGTTGTGGTGACGTGGCAAGTTGTGACTGGTGATGGGGGTTTGTTGGTTTGGCAGAAACAGTCCCCAAGCTATCTTGTTGTCTTCACTTTGTAAATAAATGCCATCAGCCTTAGTTTTACACATGACAACTTTTGGAAAGTTGTCAAATATGGCACAATCAATTCCAAAACTTTTCCAAGGGTATTTAATGTATATTCTTGATTCTTGATGGACTAGTCTTGTACAATCTTCAAACATTAGGGACCATACTTGTACATTTGACATTTGGAGGGTCAATTGTGACAAGTTCTTCAAAGATGAGGGACTAAAATTGCCAATCTTTAATTCTTCAAGGGTCATTTTGCAAAATCCAAACTTGGGCCCGGTTCATTGTGCGGCTTCGTTTCCCGTGTTCGTTTTTGATTGAATCTTGTGATCTTTTGCCATTTCCTCAATATCCGTACCTAAAAATACACAAGTAACAAACACGAGCATATATTTGGCATATTTGATGATATTTAATTGATTTTAAGCCCGATTTGGACGATGAGACCATGTATAAAAGAAGTCTCATCACTCCCCCATACTAAACCATTGCCGTGCCCTCACGCAATGCTAGAATAAAGTATCAAAGCATCTCCAAAATTCATTTTTTTTATTCACTTTATTGAAAGATAAACTAACTATACTACACTATTGCTACTACTTGCGTTTTAGACATAATGTATGATTTTCATCGCAAAATGGGACGTTTAGGTTCATAGAATAAGAACACGTGAATGCTTCGTGAGAAATAATTTCGTCGTCCTCGATTTTCACCTTAATTCCATGCCAAGCGTGCAACGAGATCATTGTCATTATAAGTTAGTAATGCTAACACTACTCATATGCCCTAATCACGTACTTATTCTCCCATTATTCCTAAGTTGTATCTCTTATATTTTATTTTGTCTTAATGATCACGAGGATACATCATTGACTTATGCGATAATAGAGATTTAGGTCTAAAAATAGAGTCCTAACGGTGTAACCAAGACCATCAAATCAATAACCCCTCTTAATAGACAACGATGTTAAAAAATTAAGTTGACAAGAAGAATCGATAAACACGGTTTTATAACGGTTTTGAACATGAGACTTATTACCAAGACTTTTATACGCCCCCTAACGGAAGGACCTTATTATCTTTGGTTTACCTCCATCTTTTATTCAACTTCGCCATGAAGCTTTTATTATGACTTCGGTCTTGCCTTGCCTTTTATTATCCGCCTCATCGGTGGTTTTATTAGCCAAAGACGTATATCCTCACGCTAAAGCGAATTTTGGATCTTTAAAGCTTCGAAGATTAAGGCTTGATTCACTTTCAATTTTGCATAGATTTTAGGCCTTGTGGGGCTTCAAATTGTTTGCTAGATTTAGGTGAGCACTTGAAATCTTATTATTGGGTGAAGCTTTCGATTATTCGGGTGCCAATACTTCAAAACCGTGACGCTGGCGATACCTTAATGTCTTCCCAATTTAATTACACGGAAGCTACTAGAAAAGACTAGAAACCCAACAATCCTAACTAAACCGCTAAGTCAATATTTATTAAGCAAAAAATATTTACAAGCGAAGGGAGAATAAGCAAACAATGAGAACACATGAGTTTTTGAAAGAATACGAGTACTCTACGTTTAGCATAGTAACTTATAATTAACTCTATCATTTCTCGTCCTCATTTAAGAGACTTAGCCTAATGTGTAGTTAAGGAACCAAAGCTAAGTGCTCAACACGCACGGTCGAGTCAAAAATTACTCTTATTCTCGCCATCGGAAAACCTACATTCGTGTCTTCAAACACTTATAAAATATGAGAAAAATTTAAAATTTGGCCATTTTTAGCCTTATTTTGCAACAAAACGATAAACTTTGGAAAGCGTGAAGGTTTGGCAAGGCAAGTATCTATTCACCCCCCCATACTAAAGTTAAACATTGTCCTCAATGTTTCGAGTCTAGGGGTGCAAAACACCCCCATACTAGAGACGTAGTCGAATGCCTAATCTAGCATGGAAAGGGTGTAACCAATAAGTAATAGCCGTTTATGAAGTGTGCTAAAAACCTAAGGTTAGAACATAAAAGGATATATCATATGGATATAGGGAAAGGCCTCCAAAGCAAACGATCGAGTGCTCCCATAAAACGAAACACGAGAGGCTCCAATCGTGAAGATCATGATCTAAAAACCACAATGCACAAACAACCACGGAACAAAGGTTGGAAGGGCACAAATCCCCTCTCATTAAACTAATTAGAAAGCAATAATATGTACATGGATAAGCATGGGTCTCCCCCACGAGGCACCTTGTTTTTGATAACCGAGTCAAAAGCTCGACTCGAATCCCCATAAATGTGATTATTTAGGGATAATCATGGTATGGTCAATTTTTGGTGGGGCTTACATGATAAACAAGGCCCAAAAGTACGTGGAGTACTTTAAAAACCCTATAAACGTATACCGGGGTCAAAGATAGCGTCTTCGTTTTCGGATGAAAGACGAAACAACGCTTCTTCAACACAAACCCCAATGGGGTAGAAGAAAATAGGAGAGAAGAAATAGAAGGGTGGGACAATGGGTAAGTCATAACATTGAGCTACTCGAGGTAGACTCGCACCAATCAAATGAAAAGATTTTCCATTTATTGCATCGGTGGAAGACCGAGATTTCCCTATATAAGCAATTCCAGGATCAAATATCTCGTCCTCGGTGGAGAAAGGGGAGGGAACATAAGGGGCTTCCCCCACACTACGTCCACACAAAGCATCGTCAAAAGGAGAAGACGAGCTTGTAGTACTCAATAAACGCGGTGATGACGGAGTTAGAATTGTAGAAAAATCTTTTAAATTAAATTCAAAATCTTTTCCTTTTTCATCTTTTACACTCTCTTTGTGAAAACCCGATTTAATTATGTCAAAAATATTTGGTGTACCTAAAGCAATGTTAGTCACACTAAAAATTCTCACATTTTGAAATATTTTTGGTTTAGGTGGTGGCAAGTTTTCAAATCTTTTGTCAACAAAGAAAACCTACCCATCGGGATCAACGTATTCATCATCCGAAGAATCACTCGAGATTGGAATCATAGGCTTAACACTCTTAACCTCCACCGGCGGAGGGGACGGAACTTCATTTTTCTCAACAACTCCTAAAACTCTATTGGAAATCTTTTTGCAAATGTTTTTGATGGGATTGACATTGTACAAAGATGTGATAGAATAAACATGAGAAAGAGTGGAGTTTTGGGTTGCATTAATGACGAGTTCTTCCTCATTGAAACGAAGAGTGATTTTTCTTGCATGCACATCGATAAGTGCTCTCGAGGTATCCAAAAAAGATCGACCTAAAATTAACGGAACTTTAGGATCGATGGGAATATCAACAACAATGAAGTCTACAGGATAGTAGAACTTTCCAACTTTCACAAAGACGTCCTCGGCAACTCCACAAGCTAGAATCGTAGAATGATCGGCCATTTCGATTGACATTCTTGAAGGAGTGAGATTTGGATGATTGAGCGATTTAAAAATCTCAAGAGGCATCAAATTAATACTAGCACCAAGATCGGCCAAGGCGTAGCATTCTTCCATGTCTTGTATAGCACATGGGATTAAAAACTTTCCAGGATCACCAACTTTTTGAGGTATGCGGCTTAGAAAAACCGATGAACAACTAGACGATTTTTGCAATTTTTCTTTGTTATTCAACATACTTTTGAAGTTCGCGGCAAATCAAGGCATCATGACTAAGGCGTCGGCAAAACTTATATTAAAATGCAAGTCACGAAACATTTTCATAAAGAGTTCAAATTGATAATTATTTCGTTCTTGTGCCTTTTCCTTGTCTCGTCTTGAAGGGTAGGGTAAAGGTGGTGTGGGTTGGGGCAAATTAGGCATAGGCATCGGCCTTGGAATCTCGGGTTCCATTATGGGTGTTGGTTCAACCGTAGGTGTGGTTTGAGCGGTACTTCGTGGGCTTGGAATTTGCTCCTTTTCAACCACAACCTCGGGTTCTTTCTCTTTTTCCTTCTCCATAGAAGTACTTGGACGAGAAATGGGTTCTTTGAAAGTTTTACCACTACGAGTGGTAATAACCTTCAACTCTCCTTTCGGGTTCACGATGGTATCACTAGGAAGACCACCCGAAGAAGAGGGCTTACACATGATAGCTTCAAACATTTTAGCCATACGGTCTTCAAACTTAGATTGCCTAGCATCCGCTTTTAACAACTCTTGCTTAATCTCATGTTGTCCTAATTCCATCTTTTGTTGATTTTGTAGAAGACGTTGGACATTTCCTTCCATTTTGTTTGCATGAGTCTTAAGTTCATTAGCAAGTTCATTTTTAAGCTCGGTTTTCAATTCGGACCTTAAGCTAATCATCTCACGTTGCATGTTATCAAACTTAGCATCATTAGCCTTAGCATAATCTAAAAATTCTCCTTGCAAATTTTTAGTGTGAGCATTTTGAAAACCTTGAGTAGGAGTTTGAAAATCACGGTTTTGGTTTTGGTTTGAAATTTGCCCATTACCACTTTGGTAATTACCCTTGTTATAGTTACGTTGATTTCCTTGGTAACCACCACTTTGATTGTTTCGATAGTTATTAGCATTTTGATTTTGTGGAGCATGATTTTGGCGGGAACCTTGACCGATTTGGTTATAAGTTCCCGTGGCTACAAAAGCATTCGAAGTGTTACCATCCGCGGTAATGCACTCGGAAAAATCATGAGCTCCACCACACGAAACACAACTCTTAGCAACCGCTTTAACCGAAGCGGAATTTGAAGCTTCTTGAGCTTTCCAATGAGACATAAGAGTCGAAAACCTATCGAAAAACCGATTCTCCTCATTTGCTTCATCTTGCAAGGCATTAATGGAACGAGATGATGACGAGCCCAAATTGGCAACACTCGGTGTGTTACGAGGGCTATAGACCTTAGACCTATTTTCTATGATTTTCAAAGCCTCATTGGTCGTTTTGCACAAAAAATTACCACCCGCGGCGGCATTTAAATAATCTCATTCATGATCATTAAGCCCATTATAAAACGTGTCAATTTGATGCAATTCGGAAAAATCATGGTGTGGACATTCATGTAACATTTCTTTAAACCTTTCCCAAGCCATTGAAAAACTTTCATTAGGTCTTTGTGTAAAACGTGAAATCTCGTTTTTCAAATGTGTTGTCTTAGATGGTGGAAAAAATTGATTCACAAATTTAGACACGAGACCGGCCCATGTCAAAATCGAATTCGGCGGTTCTTTCTCAAGCCATATCTTGGCGGGTCCATCTAACGAGTAAGGAAACAACATCATCTTAATGGCATCGTGTGGTACATCCTTAAACTTGCTTGTCGCGGTGAGACGATTAAATTGCCTAATGTGATAATGTGGGTTGTCTTTTTCGTGACCGCGAAACTTGTTTGCTTGAAGCATAGACATTAAAACCGTCTTGATTTCAAAGTTCTCCGCAAGGATGGCGGGAATCACAATGGCCTCTCCAAAACCCTCGGTGGGTGCTTGAAGCAACTCCATCATAGTACGATTAGACATGATAGCTTCTTGTTCTACAATAGGTTCCTCACTTGGAGACTCCTCACTAGAATGAGTTTTAGTAGGAGTTTTGTTCTTTCGTCTGCGTGCATGTTTTGCTTGATTACGAGTGAGCATAAACGTCACGTACAACGTGGAGACGAGCAAAGAAGATTCTTTTTGGTATTTTGTGTTTTTTCAATTTTTTTGTGGTTTTTGATTGTATTAACCTTTTTGGAATTTGGTGAAATGTATTAAGTAGACAATAAGGTCCACAAATCTCCTCCTTAATCAAATCTCTTGATTAAAAAGGCCTCAAGGAATGAAAACGATCACGTGGAGTGAACGCCTTCGATGACTTTAGAACGATGGTGGAATCACCAAATCGTTCAAGAGGGTTTAATCAATAGAAACCAAGAAAATATATATGATATGTAGTAATACTTTGGGCGCCAAAACCCTCGATTCACTCTCAAAATCAAATACGCACAAGCAAGCGGAGGAAACGAGGCGGCGCGAAGCACTTAAGAGCCTTTTTCCTTTAGGTTGTGAAATACAATCGCCTTATACCCACCTTATAGTTTGTATTATCAAGATTAAGCTTCACGAAAGTATTTATCTATTTTTGCCTTTTTTCTTTGGTTTGAGATTCGAATACAATGATCGAGTGATGAAATCCCGAGTCAAGGTTGTGATTGCTCACGTATTTGGAGTACTTGTGTATTTATTGTTCTACGTATACAATATAGTAATATTATTCACACAAAAACCGAAAAACGATAATACGTATTAATAGAGTGCTATTAATACAAATACTATTATGGCTAATATAGAAAAACAACAATGGTTCAATCAAAACACAACACGCCTCCCCGGCAGCGGCGCCAAAATGATATGTGTAAAATTACACTTGTTTAGGAAAACAAGGTAAAAGCGGTAAGTATTAACGAGTGATTTAGGAAAACCACAAGTTATGACCCTTAATGGGGATAGTTCTCTCGAGGAGGCTAGTGCGTTGTGAATTGGATTGATTAATGTTTTTGATTATTAACAAGAAAAGAGAAGAGAAAATGACGAAGACGAAAAAATAGAAAAATAGACAAAAACACTACTAGAAAGTTAAGACGTAGAAACGTAAAAACGACAAAAATTAAAATTTTAACCTAAAAATTCCTAAAATTACTAAAAATCCACAATAATATTCTAAGAGTTTAAAAAAAATCCAAACTTGCTAAAACCTTTTAATTATTTTAATAATGACTTTTTAATGCTAATTAAAGCCCTAAAAATCACTTTTAAATATTAAAAAGCCCTAAACAAGATTTAATAGTTTGTAAACCTAAAAAATGACCTAATTAAGCTAAAAACTATTTTTAAAAATTTTAAAACCAAATTAAACTATTTTTAAACTCCTAAAAACTATTAAAATCTATTAAATCTTAAATTAATTCTAAAAATTAATTGAAAAGCCTAAAAATTAATTGGAAAGTGAAAAAGTTCCTATTTTAATGTCTAGAATCTAGGAAAAATGAAAAAAAGTTAAAAATAAAACTTTGAATTTTTATGAATAAAATAATATTAAAATAACCAAAAAAATAAAAAGTTCTTAAATAAATTCTAAAAAATTCTCAAAAATCCTAAATATTCTAACTAAGAAGAAAATGTAAATTAAAACTCCTAAAACCTCTTAATTAATTTTATATTAATTTTTAAAGTTTAATAAAAAACCTAAAATCAAATAAAATTAAAAATTAAAGTTTTTGAAAACTTTTTAGTTTGTAAACCTCAAATAACTTAATTAAAACCTAAAAACTATTTTTTTGGATTTTTATATTACTGTTTACTATTTTTAATACACTTTCTAAATTTAAACCTAAAAATAATCCTAATAAATAATTAAATAAAAGGAAAAATAATATTTTGTGCCAGAAAAATCACTCACCTCACATTAGTCCTAGGAAAAATCAAATAAGCTGAAAACACTTAATGAATAAGCTGGAATATCCTAAATAAGCTACGGCTTAATAAAATAAGCCAAAACCAAAATGCCCTTAAGTATTTTTCAATTGCAAACCCTAGCAGTCAAAGACCCTAGGGCGCAATGGTATGTGATGTGTGTTGTGAGTGTGGAGACGGGGGTTCGAGGTTGTGCAACCCCCTTTTTTTTCAACTTTATTTTTTTTTTCTTTTTAAGCTTTCCAAACCAAACTGTTACACTCTTTTTAGCCTCAAAACACAATCCAATTCCTTTTCAGCCAGATTCAAATAAGATTTCAATCCAAACGTGACCAGTATCTTTTAAGAACACCAGCAGGTTTCTTGTTTTTCTTCACAAGTGAAATAGCCAAGAGGAGCTTGGCTTGTGGCTTGTTTGTGGAACAAAGGCACCCCTACACTCTTTCTGAGTGTAGGGAGTCAAATAAAACACAAATAACACCAACACTTAGCACAAATTCACACAATCAAAGCACATACAGGCATATGCAAGTTGCTGTTGAAAATAGGTAGGTCTGTGGTTGTTCTTGCTTAACAGCTTGCACCAAACTCAATTTCAAAGCCCCATATTTTGCATACAAGCTCACCAACTGGAACACAATCAAACTCAAATCCTATAATAACCTAACCCTTAACAGATTTAAAGCTATGGTGAACAATCTTCCCCAAAACTAAGCAGAATAATGACTAAGCCAATTTTTAACTTCTTTTTCACTTTTTACTCAACAACCTGCTTCAAATCTATTAGAAACTTGTCACTGAACTAGCTTTCAACTTGACACAACCATATCCAAGCTATCTAACACGTTTTCAACTACAAAATCCTACAAACTCTCTTTGTAAAACTTAAATCCAAACACCCCTTTTAAAATCTGTTTTCAACTTTTTTCAAACCTACTTGAATCAAAACACTTCCAAATTAATTTCTACCCACCCTAACATGCATAATATACCATTTGAACACAAACCAAAGCAATATTACACACTTAGCATGCAAATCCACAAATCTCATACAAATTCAACAAAACTGAAATTTAAAAGGGAAAAATGATTTTTTACCTAAGGGACCTACATCCAGGTCCCTTTGTGGATGTTAATCCACCTCCCACAAACTGGTGGTTTGTGCAGACCTTGATCAACAAAGCTTAACAACCCTGCCAAGAAGAAAAAAAAAGAGAAAAAACAAGCAAAATACAATATTTTCTGTTATCTTTTTTCTTTCTTAAAAACTTTTCAAAATCTTCCTATGTGTTTTTCTTTCAAACAATATCACCTCAAACTTATATCACTGAAACTACAAATCATGAAACAAATCTCACCAAGAAATTTCAATTTCAAAAGAACCTTGAAATAAATTTTTAAAATCAAAAAATTACTTCACCAATTAAATTTGGAACTCAGAATTTTAGCATTAAACAATTACCAACTTTTTAAACCTAACAAAAGGAATTACACTTGCAATTTTAACAAACACCAACTTTATTATTTTAAAAAAGGAATTACACGTTTTGCTAAAAAACTGGAACAAAGGAATGAACAAGCCTCATTCTCTTTAAATACTGCTAAAAGACTATTCTAGAAACTAGGAATAAAAAATTACAAGCTGAAAACCCTAATTGCTAATTTCTCTAAAATGCCCTTTGACGAATTTGTGATCTTGGTCAAAAACTGAACCCATGTGATGTGCCAGGCTGTAGAAATGATCTTGGACGTTTAAACCTTCTTGGGGACAAAGGAATTGAGCTGGATCGTCCAATTTGTCGGGTATTGGGTTTTGGGTGAAAGTGACGCAGCAGGGGAGGTCCCTACTACTCACATGGGTGTGTTGGTGGTGTGGTTAGGAGGTGGGTTTTGGTGAGATGGATGTTAATTAGCAATCTGCACTAGATGGGACAAAACCCCTTTTGTTTGGGTGTGATTAGGTCTGGGAAATAATTAGGGTTTATAGGGATTAGGGGAAATGTTTAATCCAGTTTGGGTATAAAATCATTTTTAAAAAATGTTTTAGTGGGAAAAAACGTTGACTGGGGGGGTTTGACTTATTTAAGAAACCGGGTTAAAAGGGTATTGGGCTGTTGGGGGTATTGGGCTAGTGGTAGGGTCGGGTGTAGGTTTGGGTATTTGGGTTAATGGGTGGGTTGTGGTGACGTGGCAAGTTGTGACTGGTGATGGGGGTTTGTTGGTTTGGCAGAAACAGTCCCCAAGCTATCTTGTTGTCTTCACTTTGTAAATAAATGCCATCAGCCTTAGTTTTACACATGACAACTTTTGGAAAGTTGTCAAATATGGCACAATCAATTCCAAAACTTTTCCAAGGGTATTTAATGTATATTCTTGATTCTTGATGGACTAGTCTTGTACAATCTTCAAACATTAGGGACCATACTTGTACATTTGACATTTGGAGGGTCAATTGTGACAAGTTCTTCAAAGATGAGGGACTAAAATTGCCAATCTTCAATTCTTCAAGGGTCATTTTGCAAAATCCAAACTTGGGCCCGGTTCATTGTGCGGCTTCGTTTCCCGTGTTCGTTTTTGATTGAATCTTGTGATCTTTTGCCATTTCCTCAATATCCGTACCTAAAAATACACAAGTAACAAACACGAGCATATATTTGGCATATTTGATGATATTTAATTGATTTTAAGCCCGATTTGGACGATGAGACCATGTATAAAAGCAGTCTCATCACCCACATTAGTTCGTCTACGAACTTTTAACTCTTTCATCCCCACTAAGGGCATTCCAACCATTCTCTCATGGCCACCTACTTAATCGTGTAGGCGCGACCAAGTCTTTCATAGGTCTACCTCAACGCTCCCAATCAATACGAAACCAAAACTACATCCTGAATCCATCAGATACGATCAACGAGTCAAACCCACGGATAACTAACGACATTTCACGTGCACCAATTAAAACCAGTCAAAACCACGAGACTCAAGAGAAAACTCAAACCCAAAACATGTATCAATTCAAGATGACCCATGACAACGAAAAATAATCCCAAAAACACCCAATGGCAACAAAAACATATTACGCCCCGCGACATATTATTTAAACCGTGCAAACGATCGACTTTTCCAAAAGAATATATTTTTATTTATATTTTTTTTTCTTTACCTTCCCATATCTATGTGACTCAAACAATCTACAAACAACCCTCTTAATAAACTCAAAACTCAACTCAAAGACTAGGTATCCCGTGCATCCCAAATCATAAAAAAAAACTACTATTCAAAACTCATCCTTTAACCCGACACTGGTACAATAATTTCGACCAGTCCACTGACTTCCCATGACTATACATTCTGAATATTTGAAAATTACGTTCCGAGTACATAACTTTTGGCTTTTGAATCACTCAAAAAGCTCTAAAAACGAACAAGTTATGACCAAAACAGTTTTATATGGCATATAGCATCAACCGGAAATAATGGAATCATAAGGCGATACTTAAGGATAGTGCGGTATTCCACCGGCGACATATGTTGACCGAGCCCGTCTATGGGGATAGCTTGTAGGAAATCTTGGGCATGTGGTGCGCGAAGACACTCGAAAACTGCTTTCTGTCTAACCGTCATGTCAAAGTGGGCTTCCATATCCTTGACCATCTCACTAAAAAGGGCACTCGCCAATGTTTCTTGGGCTTTAGATGGGGCGGTGTCCTTATTAGCGAAAACGCTAAAATCAAAGCTTGGAATCGTATCACGAAGACAAGCCAAAGCAGAAACGTAATCATCGTCCATACCACATATACCACTGTCACGTAAGATGTGGTCTTGTAGCACCCAAGATTGGGCCCTCGAAGCCACAAAAGCATAGGAGGAGACCACTTTTGCTGAGTACAAGCCCAACCCACCAAGATGAATGGGTAAAGAAGCAAGTCTCCACTGCAAGTCACCAAAAAAAGGTCCTCCACAAACCACTATATTTGTCGCAAGGCATGTTTGGATTCTTTTGGGGAACATGCGGTTCATTGTAAAGAACTTCCGGGCTTCAAGTATCGACATGATTTTGTTAGGGACGTTATTTACGACATATGTAGGCGTGCTGGGATCTCCTCCAAAAAAGAGGCACCTGTGAATTTCTTGACCGACCCGTCAGATGGAAGATCCACACTGAGACCCGCTAATATTTTGGTTTTTGGATGGGTTGGAGGTAAACATGCGTGCGTTGATTTGACAGGTGTTTCTCCTCTCGTAGGGCTAGGCAGTCGAGATTTTACAGCGGGTCAGGCTGCTATAAAAGCCGCCTCGTGCAAAGTGACTAAACACGAGAAAGCATGTGTTGAAAATCAACATGTGTTTATTCCTTTCGCGTTTGATACATTTGGTTTCCTTGCACCTGAGGCGGTGGAGCTACTTACGAGAATACAACGTGTTATGAATAGTAATGTTTTGGCTCCTAAATTCACAAACGTTGTATTTAATAGACTTGGTTTTGCTATACAAAAAGGGCTAGCGGCGCAGCTTGTTGCCCGTTTGCCTTCTCCTAATATGTAAATTATAATTATTAAGGTTTAGTTACCTATAAGAAATTAGTTTTATATTAATGAAAGATAAAATTGTATGTGAAATCTTCATAAACTCAATTTAACCTTGTATTAATAATTATAAATGACGTGAATCGGTTAAACCCAATTATATAAACTATGTAAGTAGAAAGAAATGTTACTTCGCTTTATTTTAAAGAAAGTCTTTTAGAATTTGAAATAAATAAGTGTTGATTAAAATGAAATCTTACGTTACATCTTGTTTGAAACACGACTCCAACACCTTACCCTTATTTTACCGAATATAACCAGCTATCTAACCCTATAATAGATTTCAAAGTCCCCCTTTTTCTCAATATATACCGACCAAAAGAAATGTAAGACCCAACACAAAAGATTTCATTATCTCAAAAGAAATCCCAAGTTATTTCAATAGACTTAAAACCAAGAACACCATTTTAAAACGTACACGTGAAATACGAAACTCAAAGAATACGCTACAAGACACACTTCAAAAGATTCAAAACGTCGTTGAAACTCCACCAAACTCGAGCACTAATAAATTGTTTAAACACAAGAGAGCATTAGGTACGTTCAAGTTATAATAACTACTGAACGACCGTAAATCATAACATAACATCTATTAGTATATATACATCCGCATATGTATACCTATTGAATCTCCCAAACATACTCGTTATCATACATGTCAAGTCAATCAATCTCTTTATACGCTCGTTTTTTCCATACGAGTAATCACCATCTCACCGTGCCACAACAAGGCATAAAGCCCACCTCCAAAACCAAACCATATCGTGTGACCCCATAATCACACAACACAACTATAATCCAAAACATATAACACAAAAAGAACAATAAGCCATATCATACGCAGCCATTACATAAACCTATATATAATAAATATACCCAAAATCCACATCTCATCATATACAAGCATGTACTAACCCTCTTTCATGCAATCATACTTGAGAACCCATTGAAGTTGTGGTACTTGTATAACTATGTTGGCCACCATACTTATACAATTACCCTTTCCCCAATGTACTCCCTCCTATGATGACACTTATAAGAATCAATACAACATATAACACATAAATCCATCTACTCACATAAGCTCATAACCACATAACCAAATAGATCGAAAACCCCATCTATTAAAATAACATAGTAAAACTCTTAGAATACCGAAATCCATAGTCTAGCTAAAACAACATAGACTAAATCCAAAACGAAAACATAGTCAGTTATAAGTCATCTCGCCCATAAGAGTGGAAACAGCTTAAAATCCTTCCTACCCATATACTCCTAGTAACTCGAACCACCACACGATTCTTAGGGAACATGACTTAAACATCAAAAGAAAAAATAACATACCTCAGGTATGTAAAATAACTCAACAAAAGATAGAAACTACCTTGTACCAAATTATGTACTATAATGTACAATTTAAGCAAAATACAACAATGACTAGCGTGGAAGATTATGGTTCAACCCGCACTAGTCACAAACCCGAAAAGAAAATAACATGTGACTAAGTATGAACATACTACAGTTCAATTCATACTAGTCAAAACATCGCAATAAATAACATCCAAACACATCAATTATTATAAAATGCACACATACTCCTATGCCGCCTATATTCAGGGACCCTTAAGCTATAGACTAGGCTACGCGACTAGGCAACCTAATTCTCTATAACCATTGTCTCTGACACCATTCTGTAACACCCCACCATGGCGGAATATGGGGCGCGACGTATGGATATCATCACAACAAATGGTGTCTCTATAGAAAAAACTAAAATGCAAATATAATGTCAAAAATGGCGACACAAATGTCATGACAATATCTCAACCATGCAGGAGTCTAGGTAAGTAGGTAACAGTCCTACCACTTACCCAAGATAAGCAATAAACATAAACCAAACAAACATATAGGTGCCAACATGTATCACTTATCAAAAAAAACATAAAGGTAAACTAAGAAGGAACGGGGATCTCCTTCTATATGCAATCCTAAGGCATCCAAGTCTAGCCACTTCTATCCTCACGCTTAACCACATTCACACTTGAAAGAGACACTAAAACACGTCAACATAATGTTGGTGAGAGTCATAGGTTTAGACTCAAACGCCAAAATCATACCATAAGCTGTGAGTAACAACCAAAAGTTAAAAACATATGGACAATGGGATACAAATATGCATTAACAAACTAACATTCAAGATTTAACTAATCAAACCAAAACTCAGGCTCCCAGCCATACTAAACACCATACTCCCATAGGCATCCAAACACCTATGAACCAAATCCCAATCCAAGGCTCCCAGCCTTAACAAAACACCATGGTCCCATAGATGCTCACACATCTATGTACCTCCCAAGGACCCGCCTTGTCAACAACCCCTTGGTACCAAGTCAAAACATAAACAATCAAGAATCAACTAGCAGTTAATCATATAAGTATGCACACATAAGTCCATTACCAACGCCAAACATTCACAGCATAATTTATAAATAACACGACAATGTCTCTTCCATCCCATCTGGAAGTCAAAACCATTAGTAAACATGGGACTATGAAACTCACCTGATTGAGCTTCCCCAAACATCCGCGCACTAGCAAAAAGCTAACAACCAAAAACACATAATCAAAACATGAACCAAACACTAAGATGGCTCATCAACCTATGATGGACATCTAACCTCCTCCTATATAAATACCTCATTTAAATGCTCTAAGCATCTCATTACACCCCTCTATAAAACCCTTAACTCGTTTTACTTCATAACACATCCCGTTAACATTTTATCAAAAACAGTCCCAGTTTTAGGTCTCCAAACTATAAGCCAAAAACCCACCTAAACACACTCATGATCTCTATAAAGGGAATATTTATGCCCTTACATATGTTAGCTAACACCTCCCACTTGCCCCAACCTTAACGCTACTGTTAAGGCCCCGATATATATATATATATATATATATATATATATATATATATATATATATATATATATATATATATATATATATATATATATATATATATATATATATATATATATATATATATATATATATATATATATATATATATATATATATATATATATATATATATATATATATATACTTTTGTCATTCCAGATTTACTGATTTTAAACATACAAAAAGTTTGTTATGATTAGGGGGTTTTACCCTAAACCACAACCTTAGCCCAAGTACAGATACTTAATAAAATATATAAACCATCTCTCATGTTCGTTAGAAGATCCCAATGCAACCCGTAAGTACCCCAAACAACCCAAAACTTAAAAAGAAAACAGGCTGAATTTAAAACTGTTTTGACCTCTGACTGTTGTAACCTGTTTTTTGACCCACTTCACTACCTCCAATTTAGTTCTCGTTTCTTGCATTGGAAAGCCACTTCATATACCTTTTCAGGGATACTTGGATCGCAAAATAAGAGTTTATATAACTCCCGATATGATCAAAACAATTGACTCAAAATTCTGTCCAGTTTTTAAAAACGGGTTTAACTAAATCAACCCCATTAAATAACCCTAACCCTACTAATTACAAGCCCTAATTTATGAAATCATTATGATATCTTTAATATAACATTAATTTACTGTTTATACATTAAACCCTAACCTAAATCCATCATAAGATGATTAAGAAATCATTAAAACAATTAAAAAGAAAAGGGTTTTGAAGGTTTTACCTTTAGACTAATGGAAGATGTAAAAAACCCCAATTTTATGAAGAACCCTAAAAACCCTCTTACAAGCTGTCGACTTTTATCTCCAGGGAATAAATTTTATGTTTTTGATTTATTAAAAAAAAACCTTATATAGTGTATACATAAAATCCTTGTCCAAGTATAACACTTGTTTCCTTTTTTTCCTCTTTTCCTTTTTTTTTCTTTCTTTTTTTTAAACCGACCTAACCCCTTAAAATTCGTTTTTTATTTCTTTTTATTATTAATATATGTATTAATAATATTACCTTAATTTTCCTTAATTTATTTCAGCTCCTAAAGCCTCCAAAACCTCAAAACCGTAAAACTAGTCAGTTTTTACGCGTTTTACCGTAAAAGTCGTAAAATATACACTTTTATAAAAAATATCAAATTTTGAAATAAACTTTATAACTAAGTCCTAAATGACTTAAAACCATCCCAAAAAATATCCATATGACTAATTACCTCATCCGAGACCTCTAAATGCTAAACCGTAAATCGTAAAAATACGATTTTCTATAATACATATATGTATACGTAAAACCACTAAATAACACCATCTCCCTTCATAGTCACCACCATGTGAGCTCATGAACATGAAATCATCTCACATCGTTTCACTCACAAGGTACCCCGTACCGGAAACGATATCCAAACCACAATCTATACACACCAATTAGCACATAAACACGTAAAGACACGTAACTAGCACAAAATAAAACTAAGTGACGAACCTCAAAACCAGGGTTGTCACACCCGTACCGGAAACGATATCTAAACCACAATCTATACACACCAATTAGCACATAAACACGTAAAGACACGTAACTAGCACAAAATAAAACTAAGTGACGAACCTCAAAACCACGGTTGTCACACCTACGGGTATTTAAACAGGAATAATCGTGGGTATTTTAAATGGGTATCATGGGTATACCCGTGATGGATATACTTTATCCGTCACCCACCCGCCACCCACTAATGGGTATAAGTTTTCACCCATACCCATATCCGCGGGTACAAATCGACAAAATTACCCACCCATTTTTGTACCGGTACCCGTGGGTTGTGGGTTTTTTACACCCACTGCCATCCCTATGTGCAACATATCGTGAACGTGGCATGAGAAACGTAGGGCGAACATGATATGTGAAACATATCGTGAACGTGCGATTACTGAGGAGGTAACGTCAAACGATATGAGATGAGACGTGAAGTGTGACGTGAAACGTCTGTCTGAGGATGGAAGTTTGTGCTAAGCTTGAGTCTAGTCTCCCAAGCTTTCTTCAGATCTTTCCAAAAATGAAAAGTGAAACGTAAATGGTAAGATGAAATACGATCATGAACGTGAACAACGTCATGAACGTGAGTGCGAAAAGAAAATCGTGAAATGGAATAAATACATGAACGCATACAAGGTTGTAATCGCGAACGTGAGGCGTAAATGTGAGCATCAACGTAAACGTGAATGTGAACGTAATTGTGAATGTAAACGTAACTTTCTTTCCGATATGATTGTTGATAGAATACCGTGAAATCGTACGATTTCATGTTAAAATATCTCTGTCAACTGGTAGACTACATAATTCTTTTAAATAAGACGAAATTATGTAGACTTGTCAATGATTGACACGACTCAGGTAGCGTCATGCTTCCTCCGAGTCCATGGTAGTCCGATAACAAAATCCATGGAGGTCTTGTCCCACTTTCATTCAAAAATTTCTAAGGGTTGAAATAAGCTGCTAGCATGGTGGCGTTCTATCTTAATCTGCCGATATGTCAGACATTTAGATATGAACACTACTGCATCTTGTTTCATATTCTTCCACCAAAATGTGGTTTGAGACTAAGGTACATTTTTGTACAAACTACATACATAGAAGTTTCGGAAGACTATGAGTCTCGGTAAATTGGACCTTTCTTAACGTAGGATCCACTTGGAACACATGATTTAGTGTAGGATTCTCTCCTTACGCGTAAGCCTAGTCATGAAAAAACTAACCGTGAGAAATAATGTGATTCAACGTGTCACTGTAATCAACCAAAATTCGTGCCGGAAAAATTTCAGTGTGAAATTTATTCTGTCGAAGAATTTGTAACATAAAGCAAAGATAATCTTCGTGCTCTTCAATAGACTTAGAGGAGGTCAGAATGTTAGCAATGAACAAAATGACAAACTTGTCAAGAATTCATGAAATTCGATTTATCGAGTCCATGATACAACTGGGGAATTCGTGAGACCAAAAGGCATAACCACAAATTTATAAGGACCATATGTGTGTGAAGAGCAATCATGGAAATGTTCTGCTCTTTCCATCGCAACTGTTGGTATTCTGATCGTAAATCAATCTTAAAAAGTGTTTAGATTCTGTTAGTTGATTAAACGCGTCATCAATACATGTAGTAGGCTAACGGTTATGAATGGTGATTTGTTTAAATTTTTACGATGGTTGATATATAATCTCATGCTACCGTCCTTCTTCCTTGATAAACAGAGCTGGTACACCCCAAGGTGATACGCTCGGCAAATAAAACCTCGTTCCAGCAACTCTTGCAGTTGTTCCTCCAACTCCTTGAAATAAATGTCAAACTTTACTTCACGAATGGGTGGAATACCTGGTAGTTCTTCTCGAAATGCATCTGGGAATTATGACACAATTGGCAGGTTATGGATAGAGGGACTTCGAAAGTGGATTCATAAATGGTAGCTAGAAAATATTCGTAGCCATGGGATAATGACACACGTGCTTGTAAAGCAGAAAAAATTTGTACATATTTTCCTGATAGAAAACCATGATGAATGTATTCAGGAGCCTGAACCTCGCTGAATATGATCTGATATGAATGACGATCAATTTGTAACGCGACGTGCTACTAATAAATCCATAACCAGAATTATATTGTACTCGCATCTGTCCAATGAAAAGTGCGTTAGCAGAATGGATCTTGTCGTTGAACTGAAAGGAAAGTTCTTGTACTCTTGGGTGATACAACAACGTCTTTTATGAGCGTGAATATATGAACTATGGGATCGAGAAATGAAAGTGTCTTGTCAAAATATGAGGTAAACGTGGCAGATCTCACTGAAAAGTGTTTCGCCCGTCTCACACGGAGCGAACACTGCGTGTCCAAACATGAACAATACGCCGGAGATGATACTGAAATTTTTTTGGCCTGATTCGTACATGGCACAACAGGATGGGTATACCTATTGGGGTACCTTGAATTACTGAGGCCTAGTTTAAAATTTATGCGTGAGTCATGAGTCGTGTGTCTTGACTCATGTGACATGTGTCTTGACTGGCGTCTTGACATGTATCTTGAGAAATATGCGTGAGACATGTGTCTTGACTGATGTCTTGACATGTGTTTTCAGAATATACGTGAGGCATGTGTCTTGACGGATGTCTTGACATGTGTCCTTAGAAAATATATGTGAGACGTGTGACGTGACGGATGTCTTGACATGTGTCTTCAGATGTGAAAATGAATAAATTTGAAAATTTTGGTCATAATGCCAGAATTGGCGGATCAGTTGGACTGCTGGCCTTAGTACTTCTGGTTACATCTTTTACCAAAATTTCTATTGTTATTGCTAGAATAGTTGCTGTCACAATAGTGGTTACTATCTTCTTGTCTCTCAGTTCCATGACGGTCATTTTCATGACTGTGATTCATGTAACTATTCAGCTGAGTGGCCGGCTGGTAACAGTTCCCACTCATATGACTAAAAAGACAACTGAATGACGTGTGTCATTTAACTAAAAGGTAAGGACATGGATTGTGATGGAAATCGTCTGGTGATGAAGCATCTTCTCGTCCGATCGCTTCGATCTAACGCCTTTGTCTTCGTCTTGTAGGATTTCCAGGTTGTGAGCAGCATCAGCATTTTGTAAAATCTCCAATTTATGAGCGGCATCAACATCTTGTAGAATATCAACAAGTGAAATACGCCTGAGATGATTGAGAATCGACTAAATACATATGGATTACGGTACGTGCAATACACATGTGATACGGTACATGAAGTACACGTGGAATACGGTACATGGAATATGGTACTTGGAGTACATATGGAATGCACATGAGATGATTGGTATGGGTGTCAATCATCTGACATGCTTTTTAAGGAAGTAAATGATTAACGGTTAGAAAACCGACTGAAGCGAGCAACATGATAGCCTAGCCATTCCGGCGTAGTCATAATTCTGGTTGCATAGAGAAACACAAACATATGATTAACGAAACCTGACAATGATAAGTATGAAAACATGATTAATGAAAATCAACCATGACTATCATAAAAGCAAGATTTAACTGAAATCCATCAATGTCTAGCATGAAAGCATAATAAACATGATGAAATCATAATCAACATAAAGAGGCACGAAAACATAATCATCATGAAAACGTAATCAACATGAGATCATGAAGACATAGTTGTCATAAAGAACATAAAATCATAATCAATAGAGATTTAACATTGACTGATGTGGACTGCTATGGTTCAGTTCACAAGATTCGAAGAAAATACTTGTGACTAAGTATGGATGATTATGGTTCAATCCATACTTGTCAAATTTCAAGGGTAAACTATGATGGATAGAATTTAACAACATGGGACTAAATATGGATGGCTGGGGTCCAATCCATATTAGTCAAAACTTCAATGAAATATGGCTATTATACAGCCATCTGACAGTTTAAAGAGGAACAACGTAAAATGATTAATCTGTTTGAAGTGTAGGATAAACATAAGAGATGCATGAAATAGTTTATGAAGGCATAGCCGACGAAAATTGACATGAGCATGGGTGAACGCCTATGGGTCGGTTTACAAAACAAAATTGACATGAGTAAAGGTGAACGTCTATGGGTCGGTCCACAAAACAAAATTTACATGAGCAAGGGTGAACGCCTATGGGTCAGTTCACAAAACAAAATTCGAATGAAAAGCACATGCGACTAAATATGGCCAGTACTGCCCCAACCATTAATTAGTCAAAACTTAACAAGAAACAATGATACATGAAATAAATAAATGAAAATCGACTGTTAGATTAGGAAGATCCTAGTGACTAACCACAAGTCAAAGGTCAAGTTTTAGAACCTACAGGTCGAAACCTTGGCTCTGATACCATAATTATAACGCCTCACTTTTATAAGTGGACCGTTACATGATAATTATGACGTGTCATTAAAGCATGCACGGTTAATGTCCTAAAATATAAATGACCATAAAGGGAAAACCAGAATCAAACATCGGTTCCCAAACATAAGCCCAAAACATAGATAAATTAAATGAAGTATGAAGGATAAAACAAGTATCCAAGCAAGCATAAGTATGTGAAGGCAAAAAGGAGCATGCACGTCCTCCAAATGCTCAAATCTGTCCATAGGTACCTGCCATGTGGGTCATGAAAAGGAAAATATACGACTGAGCAACACGCTCAGTGAACGGATATATGACAATGATATGAATGACATAAACATAAGTAAAGTATGAAATGAAGTAAAGTGCAGCGGAATAATGTAAGTCCTGGATAACCTGGTGTATGTTAATATAGTGGTTTATATTCTAAAAAGACTTGTTGGAAATACGTTTTACGCATTTAGAAAGTCTCGGTCACTCCAACCATGTAGTTATAGGCTCGTAGTTAAGTTAAGTAGTATTTATTTCATAGCCCGACCCATGAGCATGTTCATGGGCCGGAAGCCCAAGTCCTTTAAGGACTTGGGGTATTTAAACCTCTTTCCACCATGGAAAGAGGTGTTGGTTGTTTTATTCTTTCACTTTAATATATGTGTTTTCTTCCATTTCTCTCTCTAACTTTCTCTCTCTAGAAAAACATCAACCCCCTTGTTTCACAAGATTATCATTGTTCTACAATTGGTATCAAGAGCATGGGATGAGATAAAGGCTTGTTCTTTGTGTTGGGTTGTGTATTTACATTCGTAGAGTGTAAACTACCTTTTTGGCCGAAACTTTCAAATTTTTTTTCGTTTGATCTTAGTGATAAGTAGTGTAACATAGGATTTTGGGCTTAAACGTGTTCTTGGTATCTTAGATTTCATTAAAACTTCAGGTTTCTTGGATCAAAAGTGCTAGAAAGTGTGTTTTTCAACATTCCGAAATTTCAGCAGACGCTTCCATCGGAAAGTACAAAAAGTACTTTGGCCTCCATCGCAATACTTTAACCATCGGAAAGGGTTAGGGTCCTACTTTGCGATCATTGGATTTTTCATTACTTATTCCGATCTGAATCATTCCGATAGCTTTTGCGATCTGAGATTCCGACGGGTATAAGGAAGGTGTATTAAGTCGTTACTCTGCTCAAAATTTGCAAACCACTTTGCGATCTAAGATCATTGCGATAGATATCTCATTGCGATCTGAAGCATTCCGATAGATATCTCATTGCGATCTGAATCATTCCGATAGGCATCTCATTGCGATCTGAAACATTCCGATACCATCATCATTGCCACAAGGTTACATTGCGATCTAAAATCATTACGATCTGAGCTGATTCCGATAGTGAGATTTTCCGATCTAGGTATTCCGACAGAAAAACATTGCGACAGAACTGGTTTTAGATACTTAGTGGATTTTCTTCTATTTGGCATTTAATTTGGAAACGTTCAAAAAGCTAATACAACAACAAGATAACAATACTTTTTAGTTATCAACACAAAAAAACTCATACCTTTATTTCATTGTTCGATCATCTTTGATAATCTTATTCAAGGGATCACAAAATGAATTCACATTCATTTATGCCAACTATGACTTCACTCACCGATATATCGATCATTTCGGGTACCGATACTCGCCCGCCTTTGCTCATCAAAGACTTATTTGAATCATGGCAAAGTCGAATGAGAACATACATCATGGGCAAACAAAGTGGTCGACTTATGCTAGAATCAATTGACAAAGGTCCATTAGATTGGGGAGAGGTTACAGTTAACAATGTGACAAGGCCAAGGCAGTATCATGAGTTAACCGATGCCAACAAACTTATTGCAGATGCCGATGAAAGGGCTGTGCAAACAATTCTTCAAGCCCTTCCACCTGATATCTTCAGAATGGTGAGTGAACATAAAGTGGCTAAGAATCTTTGGGATCGACTTGCAGTTTTGCTACAAGGGACATCTCTCACTAAGCAAGAACGAGAATGTCAATTATATGATTTGTTTGATCGATTCCAATACATTCCAGGGGAGACTCTTCATGATTTTTACTGGCGTTTTACTACTCTGATGAATGACATGAATGTCTATAATCTAAGGATTGAACAATTTCAGTTAAACACCAAGTTTTTGAACACACTACCCCCTGAATGGAGTCAATATGTGACGGATGTCAAAATGATTCGTGATCTACACAAGTCCAATTTAGATCAACTATATGCTTTCTTACAACAACATGAGAAGCATGTGATCCAAAACCGAATTTCTCAAGGACCTTATCATGAACCAATGGCATTATTGGCAAATCATCCTACACTATCATATCACAACTCTCAGCTTGCTGTAGGACACAAATCTTCATATCAACCTGTGTATCAAACACCAAGCTTTCCACAGTACTCGATTCTGCCACCGCCACCAACATCTTATCACCAACAAGCAACATCATCATCACAAGGAGCTTCACACCAGTATTCACCGTATCAACCTCCTACCAACCCTGTTAGTACCTATCCACAACTCGAGGCTCCTCAACATCATTACTCACATCAAGAAAGTGTTCCAACCAATCAGTTTGTTGCTCAACCAGCATCAGCATTATACTGTGAAGATGACATCCCTGTCCCTGAATTTAAACAAGGAGATAGCCATACTGAAGTCCTAGCTCTGTTGTCTGCATTTTTAAGTCAAACTTTAAACAAAAGAGGTTACCGAGGTTCAGCACCAACTAACAATCAGTTAAGGAACTCGTCTAACTCTCGACAACAAGCAACAATTCAGGACGGCAGGGTCATGGTGCAACCACTTCAAGGGAGATCAAATTCGTCTAATGCTGGTGCACGTTCATCCAATACTACGGCTACAAGGGCCAACAGCACTGGTAAAATGAAGGTGGTTATTTGCTACAACTGCAAAGGGGAAGGGCACATGGCCCGAGAATGCAAGCAGCCTAAGAGGAGAAGGGACGACACTTGGTTTAAGGAAAAGATTTACTTGGTGAATGCTCAAGCCCAGGGTCGTGAGCTTGATGAAGAAGAATTGGCATTCCTTGCAGATCCAGGAGTAGCGGAAACTGATCATCCCACAACAGTCGTCACCAACAATGCTGCTTATCAATGTGATGATTTGGATGCATATGACTCGGATTGTGATGATTTTAACACCGCTAAAGCAGCTCTTATGGCAAATCTTTCACTCTATGGGACTGACACCATTGCTGAGGTACCAAATACTGCTACAAATACTAGCATTGTACCTTATCAAGTTGAGCAAATGTCCGAGTATTCGGAAGAGCCTCCGGTGGTTAGTAATTCAATCGATGAGACAAACAATGATAGCAATAACATTGCAAGTCCTCAGATTTTGAGTGAACCACAACCGGAAGCTCCTATGACTATTAACTCGTCTGCTCAACCTGATTTGGTTATGGTCCCTGCATCTTTGCTTAGCAGAATGAATATTGCAGTCCGTGAAACCCTTAATGCTAATCAGACTTTATCTGCTGAGCTTGCTTTGCATAAAGACAAGGTTAAAACCTTGGAAATGACTCCTGTGTCCACTACCTTAACCAATCCTGAATTTGATAGGTTTAGGAAAGTTCAAATGGACAATCTGCTTGAAATTGAAAGTTTAAGAGCAAACCTTTCGAATGAGCTTAAAGAAAAAGAGTCAGTCGTCACTAATTTTCAACAACTTCAAACAGATTTTGAAATTCTGGAATCCAAACAGCTTGAACTGGAAATTAAGACGTCTAACAGAATAAAAGAAACGGAACTTAAGCTTTTAAAACAATATGCCGCTTCACATCTAGTACACTTGTTTCATGCTTCATTTAAAGAGTTCAACTTATCGCGTCTCATAGACTTACCACCTAACCCGGGTTATGCAAAGCAAGCACTTAACCACAACCCCCGACTGTATGATGCAACAAAGTTAGGTTTGGCATTAGACCCGATAGTGTTCTCAAGTGATTCTATATCACCATACGATGAAAAGCAGTTAAAATTACTTTTGACATATCCTGAATACGATTATGCTTCAATGAATGCAAAAAATGCCACAATAGATCTTAGAACTCGTTTTAATATGAAAAAGAAAACTCTCCAAACATCCACTTTCATGCCGACTAGAGAATGCCTTAGTATAATTCCTACACTTGTCAACTCGGACAAACCAAAGGAAATTCCTAAGAATCTTCCCCCGGTTAGTACGGTAAGGCTCAGTATTGAAGAAATTGGGCAATACCTTACCGATTTTGACAAGGTCATTTTGGAATGTACGACTTCAACGGCTCAAACTGCTGGAGAATGGGCATTCGAACACATGAAATCGGTGTTTGAAGAAGCGATCGTTCCATTTGTGGACCATATTAAACAAGGAGTCTATGATCTAGTGTGTAATTTACAATTTGAGCTTGGTGAAGTTCAAAAAGTTTTCAATAACATGGATGATGCTTATGAACAACACTTAATCGAAAAGGAAAAGATTTTATCAGAATATGACTGCTTTTTAGAACATATGGTGTCTCTTGAAGTGATGCAAGTTGTTACTACTCAATATACTCGTGAAATTTCATCTACTGTGAATATTTGTGATGATGTGCATAAATCTGTGAATAATATTGAACATGTGAATACTGTAGAAAATCATTCTTGTCATGAATCCAACGCTGAATTTTTAAAGCTTCAGGATTCATATAATACACTTTCAAAAAGTTTTAACGAGCTTCAACAACATTCTATATCTCTTGAAATTGAGAATCAATCTATAAATGAAACTCTTTCAAAACTAAATGAAGGTGGAAACTCCGTTGAGATAAGTGACAAGATGATTCAGATGGTTCAAAATTTAGAAGATGAAATGATGAGACTTAAGAGAGAATTAGTAGAAACAAAAACGGAACTAGAGGCTGCAGAGGCTAATAATCATGTCCTAGAAACAAGAATTAATTCTATACTAGGAGAGCGTGAACAAGTAAGGCAGGGAGACTCACAAATTTCTGGTTCAATAGAAGAACACATCGCGTTTAATGTGACAGAGCGAAAGTCTTTAATTGACAAACTGAACAAGAAATGTGAGGAAACCTCTGACCTAAAAATTCAGCTCATAGATAAAAACATGGTTTTGGCCGAGTTAAAGGAGACACTTCTTGTCACCCGACAAGAAGTTGTTGATAACTTAGCTACTGACTCTGCCCCGTCCACTAGTGCTCCAACAACCAAGTCAGTAGTGCTATATAAGAATCCACTTCACAAGAGAAACCAGGTTACCTATGATGATTATATGAGGAATGCCATTAAGCATGTCGATCTTCTTAGGGATATTTTAGACGATCTGTATGCCTTAGATCCCTTAAGTAGCGACTATTATTCGGCTCATGAATATGTTAAGCGAGTTCAATATTGCCTAGCATATTTGCAATACATAGGTACACCAGGTTCTGCACTACTTAATAATAAGCCCATTGCTGTCACTCCATTCAATAAGACTCCACACTACAAGAAAAAGAGGATTTCAGGACACCGATTAGTGTCCTATAAAATATGTTTATGGGACCTTTAAGCTAATAGGACCAAAATAAGTGTGTCCTATAGGTAGGGGTTGTAATAGATATTTAGGACACTTTTGAGAGTCCTAATAAACACTTACATTATAAAACTAGGTTTTTAGTCCCATATAGTTGTCTTATAAAACCAAATTGGGTCCCAATATATCATATAACAGGATGCTTTACGGTGTTCTATTATACGCTTAACCTTCCATCATGTTTTGGGACACATTCACGAGTCCTAAAAGATACTTCCATAAGATGAAATAGTAATACATAAACTCTTATCAAGTACCAAAAAATAGGTCCTAAATATATATGTATGTTGTAAGGACCATATTGGATGTCCTAAAAACAGTTTCATCATCTAAGCAGTACATTTAGGCTAATAAACATGTTTCATTTACTACTATCCAAAACAAAAAATACAAACCAATTAACGGCTCTTAATTGAAGTAAATATAAGGATATAACTCGATAAGCATGAACAAAAATTATTTTCTTTATAATAGTATCCAAAATACAAGTATTCTAATATCCAACACCAAAAAGTATAAGCTGATGCTTTTGAGCCATTATGCAGCTGTCTACAACAGGAAGAAAAAAGAAGGAAGAGCCAAATAAAGTAGAAGCTGATGGTCTTGAATTACATATCACAACTTAACAATAACATGAAAAAAACCTAGAAATTGTTGGTCTCAATCATAATGCATCATCCCCACGCATCACCTACAAAAAAATCCATGTTATATAATAAAGTTCAGTGTAACTCTTGATTTATGTAAGGTGTCGCGAGTATAAAATGGTTAGCTTACTGTCACAAAAGCCAGTTGGGTCAAGGGTCACACAAAAATTTCATCTGCGACCCTACTAGCCAATTTGTGTCTGATTCGCGTCCCTCCTACCCATGATTAGCATACTGTTACAACACCCAGTTACATCTCTACTGGAAATTTTCCTCAAACTTCTTTTAATATCGTTATATAATTTTTAAGTTTAATCTTTTAAGGCTTAAACACTTAATCGTGCATCTTTTATAATATTTAATCAACAAATAACATACCCTACAACAACTTTTTCATATTCTCATGACCTATTTGATCAACAACAAACTAAAAGAGTTCTTGTGTACTTTAAGTAGGAAATTTATAATGAAAATGACGGGCTTATTATATTTTAGCATTACTCTAATAATCTAAGGGTATCATTTTTTAGTTTTTCTTTTCACATGATACAATCTCTTAATACACATGCATATGTTACGTAAACAGTTTTACAATAATAGGGCCAATAATATAGAATTACCGTTCTTTTTCACGAACTTGAGAAAAACTTGTATTACCCGTGACTCACATTATCTTCTTTTTTGTGATATTGGATTTATTTGTTTCAGCGAGTATGTGAAGAAGAAAGTGAATAGTTAAGCCAAAAGTAAACTATAATTATTCAAATTTAAAAGAATATTCCATACCTTAGACTTTCCTTTATACCAAGACTTGATGAGTTTCTTCCACTGAGGTGGACATACTCGTTTTGCCTTAGAGTTATGTGTTCATTAAATGATGAAGGCCAGTCACTATAGTCCTTTTAACTCTTGTGTTCCAGCCCTTCACTTTCCTCCCATACGATGTCCAAATACATCTTTGACCGCACCCCTAAGTTATAGTATCAATTATAAAACAGCAAACTGTTAGTAAACATTAATATTAAATCTTAATTAAATGTAGGTACGTTCCCTCATGATATGCTTTTATCAAAAAAGAAATAAGTAAACAATAAGTTGAAAGATATTTCCAACTTGGTAACCTTGCAAAATGCACCTCTTAGTCTTGACTGTGATAGAAACAAGAAGTTTTCAACGGTAATATGATATAAGAGCCTCCATGATTAAGTCATGGGCGCCTTTGGTCAGGGTAGGGTGTTTGTGGCTAGGAAATGTATCAAGGGTAGGGCTTTCTCCATGGTTGCCTAGCTCTACTACTCAAAAACTACACTGGTTTTTGTATTTATCCTGCATCTGAGATGTTGAGTATGTGTTTATTGTGTTATCCGATACGTGACACAGTTAGTGTATGTACTGTTTCTTTGTTCAAGTATTGGGTCTTGTCCAAGCGTTTTCTAATTTGTTGTAACATATCAAGTTTGGTAATATAATTCACTCTTTTACCAAAAAAGATTCTAAAAGTATGTCAACAAAACATACTATAGAAACTAAGAATAATATTAAACATCAATATGGAAGTAGTGTAGTAGTACAATGGCTATAAAAATTACTATTGCTTACCTTGATCTAAATATGGCCGAACACACTTGACTTGGATATCAACACATTTTCTGTAGAAGGAATTGAAGAACTTCCACAAATCATACATATTCATAGACGTCCCAACAGCAACCATCGTAATAAACCCACACAGGGACATAGATTCAACCCCCACACTAACAGTATTTTCACCACTAAGAGTGTTCATGGAGCATGAATCCAAACACTTGATTTTTTATCCCGACCACCAGTAACGACTTAACCTGCATAAATGAAGACTAATTTCTTTTAATTTAAATTCTGTCATACAAAAATCTTGAATTGCCAAATTCGTACTTGTATATAGACAGGTTTTTAGAAGTAACAACAAATAATGGGTTACCTGTTTGATCATAATATTCAACACAGGTTGCTAATTATGTTTAAAGATCCATATGTCATTCTGCAACGAAGCTTTTAAAAAAATCTTTCTTCAAACAAGCTAAATCTAGTGAGTTATAGTAAGCAAGATTTTGGGCGGGCAACTAGCAATTGGTGATCATCTTTAGTTATTGAAGGTTACTCTATTATCTTTTATCAGATATTCCTATATAATATTTTAATCCGGCTTACTGTGTCATTCGAACTGGTATGGTGATGGAGAAAGGAAGAAGACATGCTTGTGCAAAAGAAAACGTCGGATGGACAAATAAAGAAATGTAAAACAAAGAAAGAAACAAGGGTACCCGTACTATCTTCTCCAACAAGCACTTGCAGATAAGCTCCAAATGCTTGCGTCATCACATGACAGATTCCGACAGCCTTGGCTGACTGTGGTAAAGAATCAAGGGCTAAAGTTTTCTTAATAACGATAACAAGCAATTGATGAGTAGGCATCTTCCGTAGCATTTCAGCAATTGATCGGTCTTCTTTACTATCCCCACTGCCACATAACTACTGTCCACAAAAATTTGGTTCTGTGAACTTGAAGGTTCTTCAAACCATAACTCATAAAATGTCTTGCACACAAGATCCTGTAAGTATATATTTTCAAAACATTTAGCTAATAATTGTTAAAGGAAAAGAAACATAGAGCCCAATGCAAAAGAGTCAACACAAGTCAAGAAGGCGAATCAGAAAAAGTGATGATCAATGTCTTATGGGAAATAATATGAATCCTTTCGTGCCTGTTCTACCTAAATGCAAGATTATTAATCACTAATACGAGAAATAATTTCAAAGCAAGCGCTCTTGAACTCTAGGAATCTAGAATTAGAGGTAAACATATCTCTAACGATCTTAATGGCTCATTTCTGAACACTTAATCCAATATCCTTCACTCAATCAGCAACCATCCCATAATACTGATACAAAAAAATGTAAATAAAACAAGATCACAACTGCATAGAATAGTATCAGACAGATTGTTCGAAAAATTATAATGGTTATTACCGTCCGAGCAACATTAGGATGTGAAGCAATATACCAACCAACAAGTACTGGTGTTGCTTTTCACACAGATCTAGTAGAGTCATAAAGCCTTCCCTCAACAGATGTTTGAACATTTCTATCACTAAACACATGTGGGTGCGATTAATTACAAAATGGAGACAAAATCCTAACGAGAAGAGAGAACATTATTGAATGTCTAAGGAGCATAGATACATCAAAATATTGAATTATACTAAGCCATTTAGGATACCCATATCCATTTATATACAATTCCATGGGACCACTAACCCCATTACACAACTCAAGACCGATTAAGAAAAACAGAGACTAAAAATCTTATGCATAGATGCTATACTTATATAGTTACATAACCTTTAACTAAGAGAAGATGAGATTGATTGTTTCAAATTGTATTATATTCTATAATCGATAATCAACTTATATGAAACTCGCTTCATCTTTAAGGTACAACTTCTACTTCTATCTTTTCTTAATCCAATTATTAATTGATAAGTTGTACTAACTTTGAAACCTCTAAAATGATATGCCTTTGAAAGAAAAAATGCGGGTACTCGCACATTATAATTATTGGGTTAAAAGTTATGAAAACCAAAGTTACATGATGTTTTAAATTATATGAAGATAAATATCGTTGTTAGGCATTTAACAAAGCATAAGTGGGCAAATCGAATATTGACAATCAAGAACATTTATCAAAATCATCAAAACTAGAGAAACAACGCCAACAATCAATGATAAGATTGATACAATTAATAATCAAACTAACACAAACCAATAAATCTTTTAGCAAACTTACAAACTAAACAAGGTATTACCTTTGAATATAACATTATTTGTACTATTTTTGTTCTTGATGAAATATCACAAACACTTACAATATATACTAATACACTTGGGCAATAGGAGTACTTCATCTAAAAGATTTGACAAATCAATAAATTCGCTTGACTAGAAGCCTATACAATACACAACAACACAATTGGTTTGATGAAATTAGACATCATTCTCAACCAGAATCATGAAGAAAAAGAAATTATACCTTCAAACTAAAGACTAGCCAAAACCCTAGCTTCAATAACCGACTACTTAAAAAAAATAATTTAATTAAAACTGACCTTAAAGGGGTGTGGAGAACGTGGATCTATTAATTTTCTAGCGCCAATATTAATACTTCCTGGGAATTGCAGTTCCAATTTTGGTGAAATAAATGGCGGGTTCATTCCCCCCAAATTGGGTGAGTTACAGAAAGCTAATGTTTACAAAACAAGTCCCTCGTGTTCAATATTTCATACACTTCCTATATTTTCTAAAATTGTGTAAATAGGGGTGAGTATTTTGACCCGAATCGTATGATTTTTGGTACTCGAAACCCGTTTGGTTCGGTACCTGGACTACGAAAAAAAGGAAAAAGATTGGTACCGTTAATTCGGTACGGGACCGGTATCAAAAAGGTAAATTCCCGGAAAAACGGGAAGATCCCGATTTCCCGGTCCCAGTATCAATACACGTACCGGTACCGATATCCGAATCCCGTTCGGTACGAGATCGTTACATAACTTTTTAGATCAGAAAAAAGACTAGATGGATTTGGGACCAGATTGATACAAAGCTCATCCTTAAGTGCAAAGGTTAATAATCCGTAAGCCAAACCTGACCACAATTTGTTGTCTTTTCATAATGTGGAAGGCATATATGGCTCAATGAGCGGTTGCGGGCATGGTGTGCCACGAGTTAAACACTTGACCTTGTGTTTGTTAGATGTAAAGAGGCTTCACCTATTACCAATTGCGCTACAAGCCATTGTCATTATGTTCGGCTTGCAAAGTGAAATTGGTTGACCTTGAGTTTTAAATGATGATTGTTTACCTAAACTTCAAGTTACCCATAATATTTTTACCTGTAGTTATAGGTTGCATGTCCATGTGGACTCCAACTTACGTTTTCGTCAGTAAACTTACGTTTTTGTCAGTAAACTTACGTTTTATTCAGTAAAGTTACGTTTTCGTTAGTACACTTACTTTTCGTCAGTAAATTTACGTCTTCTTCAGTAATTTTACGTTTTCGTGAGTACACTTACGTTTGCGTCAGTAAACTTACGCCTTCGTCAGTAATTTTACGCTTTCGTCAGTAAAACTTTTTGTCAGTAATTTTTGCGTTTTCGTCAGTAAATTTACGTTTTCGTTAGTAGTTTTGCGTTTTTTAGTAAACTTACGTGTTCGTCTGTAAACTTACGTTTTCGTTAGTAATTTTACATTTTCGTCAGTAAATTTACGTTTTCCTCAGTAAATTAACGTTTTTGTCAGTAAATTTTCATTTTTGTCTGTAAATTTAGGTTTTCGTCAGTAAATATACGTTTTCTTCATTAAATTTACGTTTTCATCAATAAATTTACATTCTCCTCAGTATTTTAACGTTTCCGTCAATAGTTTTACGTTTCGTCTGTAAATTTACGTTTTCCTCAGTAAATATGTGTTTTCGTCAGTAAATTTTCATTTTCGTCAGTAAATTTACGTTTTGGTCAGTAAATATGCGTTATCTTCAGTAAATTTACGTTTTCGTCAATAAGTTTACATTTTCCTCAGTACTTTTACGTTTCCGTCAGTATTTTTACGCTTTTGTCAGTAAACTTACGTTTTCGTCAGTGAACTTACGTTTTCGTCAGTAAATGAATGTTTTCATCTGTATTTTTACATCTTCGTCAGTAAATTTAAGCTTTCATCAGTATTTTTACGTTTTCATCAGTATTTTACGTTGAAGAAGACGTAAAGTTATTGACGAAAACGTAAATTAATGACAAAAACGTAAAAGTACTGACGAAAACGTAAATTTACTGACAAAAGCGTATATTTACTGACAAAAACATAAAGTTACTGACGAAAACATAAATTTACTGATGAAAACGTAAAAGTACTGAAAAAACTGTAAAATTACTGACGAAAACGTAAAGTTACTGACGAAAACGTAAATTTACTGAAGAAAATGTAAGTTTACTGAAAGCACATAAGTTTACTGACGAAGACGTAAATTTACTTACGAAAACATAAATGTACTGACGAAATCGTAAAATTACTAACGAAAACGTAAATTTACTGACGAAAACGTAGAATTACTAAGAAACGTAAATTTACTAAAGAAAACGTAAGTTTACTGACGAAAACGTAAGTTTGCTGACGAAAACATAAGTTTACTGACGAAAATGTAAGTTTATTGATGAACACGTAAATTTACTAACGATATCGTAAAATTACTAACGAAAACGTAAGTTTGGCGATGAAAACATAAAACTACTGACGAAAACGTAAAAGTACGAATGAGAACGGAAAAAAAACTGACCAAAACGTAAAGGGTTAATATTGTTACGCAGGTTACTAAAGTTTGGCCAAAGTAATGATTTTGTTACTAAAGTTTGGCCAAGAAATAGAAAAGGGGCCTACCAAAAGCTGACTTGGCATAGCAACCGGTTGCTTAACCGGTAACCCATCTTATGAGTAACGGCGGGATAGTTTTTTGAACGTTTAGTAACAAATAAGTCAAACCCGTATACAATAATAATCTAAGTGTAAGGTTTTAAACTTTAGTAACAAAATCGCTATTTTGGCCAAACTTTAGTAACCTCTGTGTATATTATCCTAATTTCACTATTGTGGGACTTTTGTTTCAAGTGTCCTATTATGTATAATCATAATAAAACCTCAATGCATAAGGGTCCTCTAAGATGCATGTAATAGGACACACATATTGAGTGTTGAATAAAGTTCTATTTTAATAAGACCACAAGAAATAAGAGTCCTTTAAACTTTATCTGATGATACTTTTATGATAAATGTCCTATTATGTTCAATGTTAATAAAACTTCACTAAAAAGGGTCTTATAAATATGTTTTTTAGGATTCGCTAAGTAAGCATCCTATTATAAACCATTATAATAGAACTAAAAATCTAAATGGTTTTATAAAAGGTTTTTTAGGACGCTATTTAAATAAAGGTCCCAAAGAAGGGTCCTAAAAACCTTGTTTTTTTGTAGTGCCAGGAGCAAAACCGTCATTGACACTATCAAGCAAGGCACCTTTAAAATCTGTCACTAATGTTCCCTTGGCTTCTACAGGAGTAAAAGTGTCCACTAAGGCTAAAGGATCTCGAGGAAAGAAAGATAGGATCAAGCCTTCCACTAATAGGACTGAGAAGAAGAACGTAGAAGTGCACCCTAGGAACGTTGTTTCAGTTTTAAATAAAAAGAATCATGTAGCTAAGACAAAAGGTCCTCTTTATGAGTGGAAACCTAAGCAAAATGTGAATTCTAATGCTAAATGTTGGAATTGTAACGAATGTATGTTTTCTAAGCATCATGATTTATGCCTTATTGATCACGTGAATGAAATGCATGCTATTAAGAACAATCTTGAATGGAAGCCAACAGGTAAGAAATTTACTCACGTTGGGTGGCAATGGAAACCCACTGGTAGGACCTTTACTGCAAATGGAACTACGTGCCCTTTAACTAGGATCACATCCACGGAAGTTAGGTCTAAGCGTCCTTTAAATAGGAACACTAGCACTAAGAAAAAGAACAAGCGTCCTTTAACTAGGTCTGCCCCCACTAATGTGCCTACCAGTGGTAATGTCCCCAGTCACAAAGTACCTCAGAATACTAGACAACTAGAATCTAAGCCAATCACTAGTAAGAAAATCTGGAAACCTAAAGTTTTGTCTGATAGCAAATCTAAGATAACCATATCTGTACCTGCTAACTCAGAAGAACAATTAGAATCCGATACATCGTCTATGTTTGGTAAAATTTTCAGGTCGTCCAAATTATTCTTTGGTATTTGGACTCGGGGTGCTCCAAACATATGACTGGAGACCGCTCGATGCTCAAAAATTTCGTCAGCAAGTTTCTAGGAACGGTCAAATTCGGCAACGACCATATTGCAAAGATTATGGGTTATGGTGAATATCAAATTGGGAATGTCACGATTTCAAGGGTTTACTATGTAGAGGGACTTGGTCACAATCTATTCTCAGTAGGACAATTCTGTGATTCTAACCTTGAAGTGGCCTTTCGACAACATACTTGCTTCATTCGCGATCTTGCAGGAAATGATTTGTTAAAGGGTTCTCGAGGGGATAATCTATATACTTTGTCTATTCAAACATGATGGCCGCCTCTCCTGTTTGCTTACTCTCCAAAGCATCGAAGACCAAGTCATGGTTGTGGCATCGTCGGTTATCTCATCTTAACTTTGATGCTATTAACCATTTGGCTAGAAACGAACTTGTTCGTGGTCTTCCGAAACTTAAGTTCGACAAGGATCATTTATGTTCCGCATGTTCATTGGGGAAAAGCACCAAGAAATCTTACAAACCTAAAGCAGAAGACACCAACCAAGAACCACTATATCTTTTGCACATGGATCTTTGTGGGCCAATGCGTACAGCAAGTGTGAGTGGTAGAAAATACATCCTCGTCATAGTGGATGATTTCTCAAGGTTTACATGGGTAAAATTTTTAGCATCTAAGGATCAAGCACCAGAGTATATCATTACCTTCTTAAAGATGATCCAAGTACGTTGTAATGCTACTGTTCGCCGCATTCGGACTGATAACGGCACTGAGTTCGTTAATCAGACTCTTCGCACTTATTATGAAAAGGTTGGTATTTCTCATGAAACATCTGTGGCTCGCACTCCACAACAAAATGGTGTCGTTGAAAGACGTAACCGTACACTTATGGAAGCTGCTCGAACTATGTTGATTTATGCGAATGCACCTTTATTCTTATGGGCAGAAGCAGTGGCAACCGCATGTTATACCCAAAACCGCTCAATCATTCGCAAACGTCATGGTAAAACTCCATATGAGCTTCTTCATGGACATAAACCCGATATTTCCTTTCTTCATGTGTTTGGTGCACTTTGCTATCCAAATACAAATAGTGAAAATCTGGGAAAACTTCAACCGAAGGCTGATATTGGAATTTTCATTGGCTATTCACCTGCAAAGAAGGCTTACCGGATTTATAACCGTCGTCTTGGCAAGATTGTAGAAACTTTGGATGTCGATTTTGATGAGCTGACAGCGATGGCTTCTGAGCAACACAGCTCTGAACCCGCTTTACACGAGATGGGAACCGGTACAATCAGTTCCGGCTTACTTCCCAACAACCCTACTTCTCCATCATTCATACCACCAACAAGGTCCGAGTGGGATAAGTTATTTCAACCTATGTTTGATGAATTCTTTGATCCACAGAGTAATGATTCTTCAGTACCCGTAGCAGTGGCTCCGATTCCCGTAGTTGTTGCTCAAGATAATGGAAATGAATTCGAGGCAACTACTGTTACTCTTGATCAAGATATACCATCCCCTACCAATTCTCAAACAACACCTGAATCATCACCCCCACTCGTTCCTAATGATGTTGAAGAGGAATTATATGATCACGATCTGGAATACGCTCACTTACAAGAGCTTCCTTTCTTTGGTTCACACATACCTGATGACCCTACGGGTGCGTCTACTTCAGAGGAAGCTCCTGCAATCGTTCACTCCCGTCCACCAAGGATTGAAACTCACAACACTAAATGGACAAAGGATCACCCAATCCGAAATATTATTGGTGACATCGATCGACCAGTCTTAACACGTCATCAACTCCAAGAACATGCATTATATTGCTATTTTGATGCATTTCTATCAGACACTGAACCTAAAAACTGGCAACAAGCCATGACCAAATCATCATGGATTGAAGCAATGCAAGAGGAACTTAATGAATTCCAACGTCTTGAAGTGTGGGAATTAGTTCCGTTACCCAGCAACGTGGAAATCTTGACACTGTTGTGGGTATACAAGGTTAAACTTGATGAGTTAGGTAGTGTTCTGAAAAACAAAGCTAGATTGGTCGCTAGAGGTTACAAACAAGCTTTGGGTATCGATTTTGAAGAATCCTTTGCTCCGGTTGCACGTTTGGAGGCAATTAGACTATTCCTTGCTTATGCAGCTCATATGAATATGATCGTCTACCAAATGGATGTTAAGACGGCATTTCTTAATGGTGAATTAAGGGAAGCTGTCTATGTAAGCCAGCCGAATGGATTCGTCAATTCAGAGTATCCTAATCATGTGTACAAGCTCAAGAAGGCTCTTTACGGGTTGAAACAGGCTCCACGCGCGTGGTATGATCTCTTATCGACGTATCTCATCTCCAAAGGCTTCTCCAAAGGCAAAGTGGACCCCACATTATTCATTCTCAAGGAGGACAACGACATGATACAGGTACAAATTTATGTTGATGATATAATATTTGCTGCTACTAATCAACGTTTGTCTGACCGTTTTGAGAAAATTATGTCCACACGCTTTAAGATGTCGATGATGGGAAAAATTTCATTTTTTTCTAGGGTTGCAAATTTCTCAGAATCCCAGAGGCATCTTTATTAATCAATCCAAATTTGCTCTTGAATCCTTAAAGAAATATCACTTTGAAAACTGTGACCCCGTGGATACTCCAATGGTGGAGCGATCCAAGTTAGATGAAGATAAGGAAGGGATAGCTGTCGATCCTAAACTTTACCGTGGAATGATCGGCACCCTTCTCTATCTGACTGCTAGCAGGCCTGATTTACAATTTGCTATAGGCATGTGTGCCCGGTATCAGGCTCGGCCTACCGAAAAGCACTTACATGTTGTGAAAAGGATCTTTCGGTATCTAAAAGGAACACTTAATCGTGGTCTGTGGTATCCGAAGGATTCTTCTATTGCATTAATTTCATATGCAGATGCAGATTATGCCGGGTGTCAAGATACAAGACGTAGCACTTCTGGCAGTGTGCAACTCCTTGGAGATAGACTTATCAGTTGGGCATCAAAAAGGCAGAAAAGCGCTGCGATATCAAGTACTGAGGCTGAATACATAGCTATGTCCGGTTGCTGTGCTCAAGTTCTTTGGATGAGATCACAATTGACTGACTACGGCCTTGGTTTCAACAAAATCCCGATGTACTGTGATAACAAAAGTGCAATCGCTCTATGCTGCAACTATGTTCAACACTCTCGAGCAAAGCACATTGACATCCGCTACCATTTCATCAAGGAGCAAGTGGAAAATGGAGTGATCGAATTATACTTCGTCAACACTGAGTATCAGCTGGCAGATATATTCACCAAAGCCTTAGATCGAGCACGCATCGAGTTTTTGATCGAAAAGTTAGGCATGAAATCATTTTCACCAGCGACACTTAAGGAGTTGGCAGAAGAGTCTGAAGAATAGTACTGGTAAACTATTCTCTAGTATCCTTTTGATCGTGATCTTGTATATTATAGTACATACTTAAACCATCAAAAGCAAAATACAAAAATATAAAACCAAGAAAATCCATAAAAAATATAAAATCAAGAAAACCCAAAAATATTTTTTCTTTTCAAATTTCGGGCATGTCTTTTAGTACGGTAATATTTACGGCTTTAGAAATGTCGATTACTATTGACACGGCGCCATAAATAGAGTCCGTATAAAAGTTGTACAAGTTTTAAAACATGCCCATTATGGCTTGTAGTTATTTTTGACTGCAACCCGCTTTTCATATTAAAGTCACGTATTTCTTTTTGAAAACGTTGGCTCACAACGGGAATTAAGTTTCTCGGGCAAGGTTTTCTACTTTAAAACCTTGTAAGGGGCCAAGTTTACTTAATAACTTGGTCTAACACAAATTCGTGTACGTTTCAGTGCACTTATCTTGTTTAAAATAAGAGAAATCTTATTTCCACCAGAATCGTTCTATACAATCACTTAATCGGCAAATGTCCTCATTAATAGTTGTGTCCCTAATATCTTTGATTACAGCTCTTTAATTAGAAAACGGGTCAGGGATTAAGGGGGAGCAAATATTAATTCTTTAAAGTTAACAAATTCGGTCGTTCAACAGGTTACTCAGAAAATATTAGCTACCCATCATCTTCAGTTTCGCTATGTGTGCCATGTGTGAATTTAGTATATTTTGGATAGGTCATTAACACTTTGGCATCAAATACTTGTGCTTGTGTTTGGGGAATAAGTTTATCATGTGTCAAGATAACTTGTACTCTCATTTTTAAACTTACAACATAGGGGGACCCGTTTTGCAAATCTTGCAAAAATGGGAGGGGCTTGAATCAAACTTTGACCAAGTCAACATAATAAACCCCCCCCCCTCTCCTTCCCGTCGCATTCAAAACACACACAAAGAATACACCTTGCTGCCATTGTTGAAAACCTCCAACCTTCATCTTGATCCACGTTTTATTGATTATCTCTTGATTGCTTCATAACCTAGGTAACATATCTATGATTAAATTCATCTCGTATTTCATGTTTTAACACAGCAACCATAGTTTCCAGATTTTTCGATTTAGGGTTTTAATTGTTGCGATAAACATGTATTTTTAGTGCTGGGATTTGTTAAGGATACCCTTTTACACAATGGTCTTGTTCAGAATTGCTTAAAACGCTGCCTAAAACTCCAGATCGTGAAGTCAAACATGAGATCGAATCCCAGTCACGGATTTCGATGCAGATTGCGATACTGCTTTGCGATGACATCATTGCGATGAGTCATTTCGATGATTCGTTGCGATGGGCATTACGATGAGTTATTACGATGACTCATTGCGATACTCATTGCGATGAGTCATTGCGATGGTTCTATTGCGATGGGTTGTTGCGACGAATCATTCCGATGGTTTGTTGCGACAGGCTCATTGCGATGGACTTTTGATTGATTCATTGCGATGGAATGTTGCGATGGCACATTCCGATGTGACATTGCGATGGTTTCGCACTATGTATTGCGATAGGGTATATTGCGATGATTATTCAGTTATTCCGATGGAAATGCACATATTGCGATAGCCTTAGATATTGCGATAGGATTTCATTAGGATTACGATGAATGTTTCATTGCGATGGTATGGCTAGGATTTTGATAATTTGCTACATTACGATGGAATTTGGTCCTTTATTCTTATGCTATTGCCTTAGGATATACCATGAGTTTCGCCTAGATTGCACTAATCTTTCTTTAGCTTTAAGTTCTTTAGGGCCATTTAAACGAAACCAAGTGTTGTTGAAATAAGCCAATTTTTATCTCATAAGAATACTTGAACGGTTTCTTATTACAAAAGTTCATCTTAGTTAATAAGTTGATTCCGATGTAAACAAAAGAGATACAAATTACTTACTCAATATCTTGGGTTTATGTTTCCAGGCCATGGCAGACAAAGCTTCATCTTTGTTCAAGCCCACTATCATTTGGATTGAGGGTAATCCTACAATTCCTGACGTAGTGGTTGAAACTAAATCAAAACCCACTGAAGTTTTGGTTGAAATCAAACCAAGACCTACTGAGGTGTTAGTAGACATCAAACCCAAACCTACTGAGGTAGTGGTTGAAACTAAATCAAAACCCACTGAAGTTTTGGTTGAATTCAACCCAAAACCTGTTGAGGTTTTGGTCATGACCACCAAGAAATCCAAATATTGTAAGAACTAAGGCTAGGACAGTTTCTCCTTAGAATAAAATTATCACTGGCATTCATGCTATTTTCCTAAGTGCATTGCTATATGTAAAGACCTTGTTCATCTGATGTATGTGTGAATGTTGTGGTAATAAGTGTAATGATATTTTTCCTGTGTTTAAATCTGGCATTGATTGAATATATCTACATGTGTTGTATATATCATCTGTGAATATGTCATCAAAGCAGGAAATGTCAATCACCGAGGAAGAACAACGAATCCGTGATCTTGAACTTGTCCCACTCAGTCATAGGCTCCCATATGCCGAGAACAACACTAGGTTGCAAGATGATTTTGATCCGCTTTTACCTGCCTTCAAAATTGCCACGGATATCCTAGACATATCACCCATCAGCGACACACTCAGACGTACTGCATCTGTCCCCGAAGTCTACATCCATGAATTCTGGAATACTGCATCTTTCGATAACAAGATCATATCTTTCGAACTGAACAAAACACCAAGGGTACTCAACTTGAGCATTTTTAGGAAATTGTTTAAGCTCCCTAGGTTGGCACAAGGAGAACAATTTGTGCCTAACCCAAAGAATGATGAAGTGCTTCGAGTTATTCGTGCCATGAATTATGAGGGTGCAATTAACAGTCCATCACAATTTAACACTTCACACATAGGGCAACCCTGGAAAGCAATTATCACCATCATCGTCAAGTGTCTCACTGGTAAAACTAGGGGAACCGATGCAATGAGACCACCACAGGCTCACTTATTTTGGGGATTGTATACTGCATCAAAAGTCGATTATGCACTTCTTCTCTGGCAAGAATTTTGCTATCAAATTACTGGAACGAAGAAGAAATCCGTGCATCTCCCATTCCCGAGATTCACCAAGCTCATTATCCACTATTTTATGAAGAATGACCCAACCATTGACACTCGCGGGAAGTTCTTTTATCACACGAAAGATGATGATTATGTGATTCTCTTAATGAATGCAGACACAAATTCCACAAAGTATGCATTACTTCCTGCACTAGTACCTGACACGATGATTAATGATGGAATCAAGGAGAGTGATAAATACCAAGAAATGCTTCGTGACATCGACGCACAATTCAAGCGGGCAAATTTACCACCATCAGAGAAACAAAAAGGTAAACGCAAGAAACGAGTGTCACAGCGTCAACCAGCTGCTCCTAAAGATAAACGCTCAGGAAAAATGCAAATTGTTGATGAAGATGATGAAGATGAGCTGATCCACACAGAAGATGAACAAGAAGAAGAAGTACCACTCCGCAGGCCTAAGAAAGCAAGGAAAGCTAAAGGCAAAGAGGCAAGTGTTGCTCAAAATGATCCTGTTCAACAACAACTTTCTGAAGAAAAAAGACTTCGTATTATTCTTCAACAAAGTCGACAGGAAGCCTTTGGTGGATCAGGCTCAAGGGTATTTGATGACTTAGAAGATTTCGGTAATCCTGATGATGATACGGAATTCTTCGACGAAGAAGATACTTATGAAGCTGAGTATGAAGATACTGATACCTTTCAACTTGAAAGTCGGGAACCAAGTGAAGACCGTGAGAGCAGTGCTGACACAGATACAAGTATGATGTATCGGGATGCAAATATCACCACATCTCTGCCTGAACCGACTCACATGGTACTAAATGAAGATGCTCATGCAACTTTCATTCCAGACACACAACTTCAAAGTAAGTCTACTTCAAATTCTGATGATGTGTTGAAATATCTTAATTTCGAAGGGGAGGGTGTTGAGGTCACCAACACTGATCCGTCAACAAACGAACAAATGGTGGATGTCCCTATAACCACTATTACATCGACCAACACTTCCCTACTTTCAACCCCAATTATCAGTGAGGTCCCGACCACCACCATCACACCTGCAAATGTTGAACAACAAGTATCAACCACCACCATTACCACGGAATCTACACCGGCATCTACAGTTGAACAACCTGTATTAACCACCGTCCTAACCACTGCATCGACAACATCACCTATCCCGGTACAACCAGTATCATCCACGACCACTTTAACGGTTTTGGTTACACCTCCACCAACAGAACCACAAGCTTCCTCTACATCAAATCCTTTTCTCACAATCAATGATCCGTTGATCCTGTCTCTTCAACAACAACTAGAGGCTCAAGCTACCCAAATAGCTACGTTGACAGAAAAGTTTGCTACTCCTCCAAAGGAACCGCATTCTGATGAGCCCATTCTTCAAAAACTATCAGACAAAGTGTCAAAGCTCAAAGAACAACATAAAGCATTTCGTAAAGAGAAGAAAACTCGGGATAAAGAAAACGCTGCTTTTCTCGGGTCAATTGACGAGCAGATGACCGCGATCATTCAACGCGAAGTCAAGTCTTATGTTGATCAACAATTACCACATCTGGTCGGTAATGGTCTATCTACTCTTCAAATTATGACATTGCTTCAGAAACGTCTGCTAGACTTGGGAGCTCATAAATCAAAATACAAACGCAAAGTTCTGCAATATCTCAACTACGCAATTGATGAAGAGAATCCTGCAGACACTACTGACTCTGAGTCTGATGATGAGAATGTGCTAGAAGAGGAAGATGACGAGGAACATGGTGAAAAGGATGATGAGAATGAGGATAAGGATAAGGAAGAAGATGAGGAGGATGAACAAGGAAAGGATAAGAATGGTGATGACGATAAGGACGAGGACGAGGATACAGATGATGGTCAGGATGACGATGACGATAATGACAAGGGTAATGAAGTCAGCAAGGGTGATAAGAATGACAACACTGGTACAAATGCCGACGAGACAAACAAGGATGACAATGAAATGGCCACCGAGAAAGGTTTCGAGGACATTGCAGAAACGGTTGCTGACACCACAGATAAGCCACTGGAGACAACAGTATCAGAAACTCAGCAGGCTGCTTCAGGTATATCTACTGCACCAGAATTCACTACTGATTCTCATATTGAGACTGTAGAATACATGCAAGCAGAAGAACCGACAGACACAATGCTTGAAGAAGAACATCACGATGATATACCGGTGACGCAAACTCAACCTTCCACATCCTCTACAGCTCAGCATGATGATGACATGGAAGTTGAAGATTTGCATGTTCCAGAACCGACATTTGCTGAATCTCTTATCATTGATGATACGATACAAGAACAACTTTGGCTAACAAACGCAGCACCACATCATCCATTTGACACTGCAACTGTAATGGAGATGACTCAATTCCTCAACAACCCTATCGACTTCTCGGCTTTTCTAAGGTACTCTCATGGGAAACCAACGATGACCCCGGATCTGATCAAAATGGCAGCTGCAAATGTGGACTTCTTTGATACCTTAAAGATCACCCATAATGAAGCAGAATATCACCTGAATGAGCTTACCAAAGCAATGAGAGCGACAACTACAGGAATTCAAACTCCCGTATTGCAACCTCTTACACCAACGGTCATCGCTAGTTCTGCCACTATCCCAATCGAGCATTTTGTCTCTCACGATCTTGAATACCTTGAAAATGGAGCAAAGAAGTATGCCACGTCACTAACAATGCTCAAGGCTGTCAATTTGGAGAATGTTCCTTGGATAGAAGACAAAGTGCCTGACTCAATCTGGAGAAAGAAGCTGCTCAAATTTTATGACACCTATGCTTCACTTGGCATATCTCACTGGGACAAAAAGAAGAAGTTAGCCTATAATCACTTCCATCGTCCTAAGAGAGGTGCTTCTATCGTCTCATCTCACAGAATCAAAAGTATCCTTGGGGCAACTACCCAGACGGTTTTCGGTTACGATTACTTAAATGTAATCTTGCTCAAACGTACCGATGAGAAAGAATTCCGCATTGACGAAAGTGATCTCCAGTACCTTCAACTCGAAGACATAGAAGATCTATTGCTGCTTTTGGCTCAAGAGAAAGTTGACCATCTATCACCTGATATTGTCATAGCCTTGAGTTCAAACTTTCGTCAATATGCCAGGAAAATTGTCATTCAACACCGGGTGGAAGATTTTCAACTTGGGGTAGAAAGCTATCAGAAGAAGTTAAACCTGCAACGTCCCCATACGACTCCACTTAGTAACTTCCACAAGGACAAGAAGGTCTACATGGGAACTACCAAGCCGGAAGCAGGAATCTTTTATCCGAATCAGACTGGCGTCATGCAATACATGCGATTCTCAGAACTGCACAAATTCAGTGATGGAACGCTAAAGAATGTTCGAGATGATTTGTCGGTTCTCAATTCCAACTTACCTCTTCCGGCAGTCACATACACCTGGACAGCCCAGTGCAGAAAAGGATCTTCGTATGCAATCAGGAAAATTGAGGAAGTGCTAAGGAAGCGCCGATTGCTACGAAGCATAGAACGATTCGTCGGTGGACGACCATATGGAGCTCACCATCGGCTTACGGAACGAACCAATTGATTTAGGTTCGTCTCATTACAGGTCAACTCCATATGTACATTATTGTGAATATGTTATCTTTTTACTTTATCAACTTTTGTGGCTTGTTGTAGTGTTAAGGTATGATAATTTTTCAAGAATTTCTCACGAGATTCTAAATCTTTCAAAATACATCATACTAAAGCACTACAACCATCCCTTATTTAATTAAGGGGGAGCATTAACATGTTCTATGGCCAAACATCAATTTCATTTTTACCCAAAGACCGGTTAATCCATTCAATATCCCAAATATTAATGGTTAACATTTTGGATAAGGGGAGAAAATGGGATTAAGGAGACTTAAGTGATACTTGGCTAAAAGATGAAAAAGACTTAACGATAATCCAACTTAATATGTGTAAAGCACGTGTTAAGGGGGAGCGTTTTTGATAAACAAAACACCTAAGGTACAAAACTTTTGATTTCAATATCACAAGTACCTTAGGTGATTTTCAATGATTTTTCATGGTGGCAATTCCTTCCCAAAACACGCTTAATTCACGACGGATGTGGTGACAAAAGGGTGGTAGGAATAGGTTTAGTCCAATGATTCATCAGAGCCGATGGAATCTTCCCAAGGACAATTCCCTAGATAGAATTAGAAGTCCTAGGAAAGATGGAGAAAGAATGTGAACGTAGCTGAATGCCGACCAAGTACTTAAGCTAGCACTGGAACAATCACAACAAGGTGCTAGTGATGACGTATTGGTAAGCATTGAAGGGGTTGAAGAATGAAAAAGAATTGTAAAGATAAAGGGTGTAAAGAAAGAAGCCCTCCTTACAACTTTAGGCAGAAACCGGGTCAATACATATGCTATTGAGGTCATTTTTGCTAATGATTCTCGGTATTGAAGAAAGACATCATGGACCCAGTGATGCAATGCACAACCCTTCCCAGCTAACTCACATATCTCTCAAAAGGTATTTGTTTTAATCACACGGAGATCAACACGTTATCTATTGGTTTATTCACTCCGAATAGACTGGTATTGAAAAGGTGGCACTCCTCTCCAGCCATCGCTCACTAAATCAAAACGCACAATCGAGTCTAGAGCCAAGAGATCATCAAAAGTCTCATTAGGACACTTTTCATTTATTCCTTGCTTTCTCACACACTGTGAAAAGTAAGAGATTTTCATGAGTCCTACGCAATATTCCGGTAATATTGCCAGAACATCCGAGTAATACGTAAGTATTACAATGAAGATGGAAATCCTGCTTGAGCCAACATCAAACAAGCTCATGGTAGGTTACACGTGCGATTCTTTTAGAATCAATCTTGTGAAAAACTGGAAGGTAACAGTGGTTTAATTCTTAATTGAACTTAAACTCGTTCCAGGCCTCTTCGCATTATCATATGATCTTGCCAGAACACTCAGAGTGACTCTTTATTGACCACAGTGACGAGTGGAAATCCTTCTAGTGTCAACATCAAACAGCACTTGGTAGGTGACGTGCAAGATTCTTTATGAATTAAGCTCGTGACAACTGGAAAGCAACGATGGTGAAAATCTTAATTGAGATTCACTTGTTCCAGGTTTCATGAATTGACGACTTTTAATCACAAGGATAATTTATCCAAGTGATTCACTCTTTATGTTCGCAGTCAGCTTTGGACGGTCGAATAAAGAGAACGGGTTTACCCGCGAAATCCTGTCAGGAAGTTACTTAATTGAAACTATCCGTCACGGGTACGATATCTAATATCGTTCAACGGTCTTCACCGACCGGAGGTAAAATGCTACCGAATTAGAATAAAATGTTCAAAGCCATTTTATTCGTGTCGTTGCTGTGTACCTGTTAAAGACGGTGGCGTTGCTGTGTACCTGTTGAAGACGGTGGCGTTGCTGAGTACCAGTGAAGACGGTGGTGTTGCGGTGTACCTGTAGAAGTCGTTCCCACATGCTTATGTCTTTCTGCATCAAAGTTTAACAAAAATTCAAGAAAGTACAAGATAAAGTCTTCCGCTGCACCAAACTCTGAAACTTTCGAGAATTCAACAAAAAGACATAAGTGTGTGGAACATGGAGTCACGAGAAGGCAAATTCACAAGAAAGGCAAAGATCGCACGTGCAAGGCCAAAAGAACATGTTCCAAGCAAAAAGGCTGATATCATTCAATACATATTCACAAAAGAAAAGAAGACTACGAGCTCAAGAACAGAATCTAACATGCTAGATTAGGACTTTGTAAACTTGGAGTGACCTCCCTTTGGGGGAGATTGTTGGAAATACGTTTTACGCATTTAGAAAGTCTCGGTCACTCCAACCATGTAGTTATAGGCTCGTAGTTAAGTTAAGTAGTATTTATTTCATAGCCCGACCCATGAGCATGTTCATGGGCCGGAAGCCCAAGTCCTTTAAGGACTTGGGGTATTTAAACCTCTTTCCACCATGGAAAGAGGTGTTGGTTGTTTTATTCTTTCACTTTAATATATGTGTTTTCTTCCATTTCTCTCTCTAACTTTCTCTCTCTAGAAAAACATCAACCCCCTTGTTTCACAAGATTATCATTGTTCTACAAGACTTATGTTTATTTTGTACTAAAAACTGTATTTTAAATATGCCCGGAGCCCATATAAGTCATGAAGTATCAAGGTGCATGAATACTTAGAGGGGTGACCTCGTCATGCAATTAGAGGGGTTGCCGCTAATTATAATAGTCTGTGTAGAGGGATCAACTCCATGTAACGGATGTAAGGCACACACCACAGTTACCATATAATCTTGCTAAACTTGTACTAGGATGTACCCATTCGGCCCACATGATAATAATAATATAAATTGCCAATAACTGAAAGGGACGCCGCGAGCAATCACTCTCACCGTGGAATAGTCATAACACCGGTGCCTCCAGTGTTATGGTTATTGTACCTCCATAACTAGGTGAAACTGGCATGCATGTTTATAGCTCAGGCAAATCTAAAATATTAACCTTGTTAATTACTGATATGTTTACTGTAACTACTGGGAAAACATATGGCTGCAAACGGGGAATCCTAATATAGGAAGAGAGTGTCCTTACTGAAGGACGGAATATCCGTACCTTGTGTCTAGTAATGAGGAAGAAAATGAACGCGGATGAATTATTCAGACTTCACGATAGCTACATAATAAAAGGGACATGAATAAGTTATCTGTTTAACTTATACTTAGTGGTTATTAGTTAACTTGACTTGTTCCTTAGCTTGTTTTACTTATTCTTGTCTTGTTTACATGTTTTAGACTTATTATGATGTTTCATGTCTTAATCATGTGTTTCTTAGTGTTTTAAGTGTTTTTGATTAGTGTATTTTATGTATTCTCATGTTATTATACTTGTAGTATCATAATAAATAACTTCCTAAAAATAGCAGGTTTCCATAAATAGTAAGTTTCCAAAAATACAAAGTTTCCGAAAATAGTAAGTTTCCAAAAATAGAAAGTTTCTATAATTAGTAATTAAATTGATTAATAAGTATAAAATATAAGTTATAGCTTAATGAGTATATTTAATAAGTCATGATGATTTAAATGTCATAGTATAGTAAAGTTTATTAAAATAAATACTTTAGGCTAAAAATGATGATTATTAATTAATAATATAATGCATGATTTTATTATGGATTATTAATTAATAATATCACATGATTCATTTAATAAAACTTTTACCTTAGCTTGATAATTAAATAATTAAATTAAAGTATGGTGTTAATTTAATTGCATAAATAAATAAATACTTAGGCTAAATGCATGATTAATTATGTTAAATAATTATAACCTAACTTTCATGGTTAATTTAATTATAAATTGTACTTTATAATAATTAAATTAACAAACGTAAACTAGCAAAACATCTATGTGAACCCGAGCCCTTAACCGAGCCTACCAAGACTCCCATACTTCGGTCGCACTAAACAAACAAACCAAGCAAAACAACCCCTTGCCCTGTTCTGTCCAATATATAACGAATATATTAAACCCAGTTCTGTCCAATATATTAAACCCAGTTCTATCCAATATCTCAAACCTTGACCTGCTGCCTTGTGCAGCGTACCTCCTGTTTAGAACGTTTTCCCCCGACTGTGTTCTGTCTCCCCTGCTGCCTAGTTAATACCCACCGAGAGTCTGGGGGACTCTCGGTTGCTACTGCTACTCAACCAACATCCCTTGGAAAGGGTGTTGGTGTTGCGGCTGCCTTAAGAAAACCACCACCGACCTCTCATGGGGTACGACTGGTTGGACAGAAATCACCACCGAGAGCATGGAAGCTCTCGGTTTGCGTGTAAGCCACAACAAACAAACCTAAATCTAATTTAAACCCGAACCCATGATTAAACATTTTTAATTAACATGTTTTAACAATGATTTGTAATGATTCTTGAACATAGAGAAACAATTAAAAAGATAAAAGATTAGAGGATACCGAATGCGTGTTATGGTTTAGGGTTTAGATCACGAATACAATACCGTTAATTCTTTAAGATCAAAACTAAAATCCTTGTGTGTTCTTGATGTGGATACCGCGGCCAGAAGAGGAAGAAAAGAGATCTTGTTTAGGGTTTTTGATTGTAAAAGTGATATAATAATAAATCTCCTGAAGTTTATTAATTAACTAGGCTTGGTTAATGGGATGGGCCCTAAGCCCTTTTTCCTTCTCTTTTTGCCACCAAACCCACACACACATATACATATTCTGTTTTATTTTTCGTGCTTGAATATTACTCACGTATGTTCGTATTTTAAATGTCGTGTTTTATTCTTGTTACGTTCTTAAGTATTATACAAAAATACTTATCGTGTATTATAATTAATAATAATATACGTAATTCTTGTAATAATTAATTAATATACGTAATATTTATATTAAATGTTTGTGACACGTGTCGTATATTAATTAATCGCGAAGTTTTAATTTGACCGTGTTTTCATGTATTTAATGTTATTAGGTATTTTAAAGCGGGTTACATTGTTCAACTATTTCAGGTGATCTCGTTATGTTTGCGAGGCTTGATGAAAGTGGCATCACCATCAGAAGATGAGAATATAAAATGGAGGTACCTTTGGTGTCTTAACATTGTAAGAGCTTATAGTAAGATATTTATGAGTACATTAAAACTACGATACTAGTTTTAAGATAAACAAAAGTGTACATGCCATAATTTACATTATGCAACCCGTCTAGAACCTCATACGAGACTTTTAAGTGAAGAAAAGGAGTGCATCAGAAGCCATAATTTACATTACCCCTTAGAGCACCCGCAATCTTGATCTAATAATACAAAAGAAATTGTAAACGTAAATACCAATCAACTACTAGAATATAGTACAACTTTATAACTCACGTCCCACCAAAACTAGGGTTAAGTCATATATTGTTAATATACTATCTATCATTTACACATTTAGGTCATATACTATTTTTATTACTAATATCGCTTTAAAAACCAGCTAAACATTTTCAATATAGGTAATGTGACCGGCTAAGACAGGTTACAACTGGAACAAACGCTTTATTTTTTCATCTCCTTTATCTTTTCATCTAGAACAAACGCTTCATTTTTTTCATTAAGAACAAACGTTTCATTTTTTTTTTCAAAAGATCTTTAAAAAACAAGAATTTATACTCATATATGAAACCAATAACTGAGATCCATGTAGCTGCATTTATCATCTAAATGTTCACGAAGGGTTCCGTTAGTTACATATTATAGCATGATAATACGCTCACCACCATACTCTATGTAACCATAAAATCTGACCAGATTTAGATGCTCGATCTGTAATAATGTTATAATTTCATTTTTAAACTCAAATGAAGCCCCGTGGTTATAATTGTCCTGCGACATAAAAACGTAAATAATTAATAGATATTTTTTAATACCCTATGGAATTTGAATTATAATGATTTTCTATATAAAAACTTATATATTCCAGATACCATAATACTGATAACTTGATCGTGTTGCTTTAGAATCACAAGATTTGATTTTTGAGTGTTATTTAACAAGCACACGCGTATTAGATATTTATATCAAACATTAACAACTAATTTACAAGCTAAGAATTTGTTTAGGATTATATTTATTTTCAATTTATCAAGGTAGTAATAGTTATGTTCCAACTTTCGAGTTGTAACCTGTCCTAGCCGGTCACATTACCTATATTAAAAAAGTTTAGCCAAATTTTGTAGTGATATTAGTAATAAAAATAGTACATTACCTATATGTGTAAACGATGGATAGTATATTAACAATATATGGACTTAACCCCCAAAACTATAAAGCAGTGAAATAGCTATTAACCTAAACTCATGTGTACATAGATTTAGAACCATAACGAGAAGTGTTTGATTTGAATCCTTTTTTTTTACATAACGACCTTAGATAGGGGTGTAATCGAGCCGAGCCGAGTTCAAGCTTAGTAGGGTTTGAGCTTGACTTCATATTAAAATTATAGGCTTGAGCTTGGCTTGATAGCTTGTCAAGCTTTACCAATCGAGGCTTGAGCTTGACTTGATAAGGCTTGATAAAAGCTTGAGCTTGGCTTGAAAAGCTTGAATGTATATAAATTTAATTTTTTTGTAATAAAACTCGTCAATAAACATATGTATAAAAAAATCATTACGTAAAACAAATTTGATTTATTTAACATTAATAAAACCAATAACAAAATTATCGTACAATCTTGGTTTCAATATGTGTTTTGCACTCCAATACGATTAAGGTCTCAAAGGCCATTGCATGATGTGAATGCGAGCACAATTTAGACACGTTGCGTTTAGTATTAAGAAGAGTACAAAAAATATTTATACACATATATATTTCACCAAGTACCGAGTACATGGAATAATTAAATTTACAAAAATATAGAATGATTTAAAATAATACAAAGAACTAAAATATAAACGTAATTAGACTTAAAAGTCCTTCTAAAATATATTATTTATTTATGAAATTAGCCTTTAAAATTAGGTTAATACTCAAATTAAAAATTAGTTGCTTATATAAATTCATCATAAAAATATATTTTTGATAAAGCTTGATAAGAACTCGAGCCGAGCTATCAAGCTATTTTTTAGGCTTGAGCTTGTTAAAAGCTTGGCATGATCGAGCCAAACTCAAGCTCGAGCTCGAGTTGCTTGATAAAAGCTTAGCTTGATTACCTTAGATACTAATAAGCCAACTGAAAAACTCAACGCGAGAGAGCTTTTCCAGGGTGTCCTCCTGGTGCGGTAGTTCATACCTTGTGCCATTGCGTACACCCAGAAACTGGGCTATGCCCGTCTGGTATTTGAAACAGTTGATGCCATAGTGCTTCTATTACCTATGTATGCTTGTTGTTCGTGTTTTGTTCTTTTAATTATTTAGAATATATAGGTTGGTTTTGATTGGTTGAAAGAATACATGGTAATTTTTAGTGATATTTTAAGCGTACAAACAACCAAATGCAGCCAAAAGTTCAATAAAGTCCATTGATTTATCAAAGTCTCAATGGACTCATCAACACCATCCAATCTACTTTCATCCTACGGTCTAAGATTAATTTTTTTTAACAAAAACTCCTTCATCTCTCTTTAACCCGTAACACAAAAAACACAACACCATCAACCCACCACTGCCTATTACCGCCGCCCACCACCGCCACCAACCACCACCACCTACTACCACCAGCAACCACGACGAGATCCACACTATCCCGATCAAATCCACAGCATAAAACCCTACTTTTTTGCGCTAAGTTTCATTATTGATGGATATACGAGACGAAATGGATCTCGATGATTGTAAGTTGTTTTGATTATGCTTATTTTTATGTTTTCTTTTCATTTTGATTATGCTAAGACAACTTCATAACTAATTTAGGTAAAACACATGTTATTATTTTTTATGCACACCATATGTTTGATGAAATGACACAATGATAATCACATGTGATTTAACAAGTTTTAATTTATGAATGAGCTTTTTTATTGAAGTTTGATCGATTTTTGTAGTTTATAAGTTGATTACAGAAGTGGGACTCATGATTACATAACTTGGACTATGACTCGTATATGAGTCGTTGTGACTCATATATGAATCGCTGTTACTCATATATGAGTCGATGTGACTCATATATGAGTCGAGTGACTCATATATGAGTCGATGTGACTCATATATAAGTTCATATATGAGTCGTTGTGACTCATATATAAGTTCATAATTTTTAATCAAATTACATGTGTCGAAAATTACAAATTTGGGTAGTCTTTATAGAACTTAAGACACCAATTGCCTATATCTTACATCTCTAAGATATTAGGATTCTTATAGTCACCAGCTACACAACTTGCAAGTAAATTTGAATTTATATATTATTGAGCAAAAGCTTCATATGTTTTCTGATTCAGGTTCTTGATGTGGATGTTGCAAAGGATGCAACAAATTTAGTAGCCAAGTTAGGTGCGTATCACCATACTGCACAAACTACCAAGAGCATGATATCAAAGAGTATAAACAACAACCATCATGTATGAGTCACCCTGACTCATGTATGAATCACACTGACTCATGTATGAGTCAGACTGACTCATGTATGAGTCACACTGACTCATGTGAGTCACACTGACTCATGTATGAGTCATGTATTAAAAAAAGGTAGGTAGTTTCTGAAACTTCCAAGCATGTCCCAATGTCCATATTGGCTTTTGTTGTCACTGATACAAAAGAAGTAGCCGAGATAGCATCAACTGAAAAACCAACAGCTGAGAAAGAAGTAACCGAGAAAGAAGCTGCCAAGAAACCATCTGCCAAGAAGAAACAAGCAGAGCCTGGAGAAGAAAAGTGTTATATTGTAATAGAACTAATAGTAGTACTTAATTCTGTTGATAGTTTTTCAGTGTTTGAAAATGATACTTATAATTTTAAGTAGTATGTTTTAAAAATCATAGTAGTATGTTTTTGGGTGTCTGAGAATCATAAGTGCCTTTGACTCATACTTGAGTCATGTGACTCATACATGAGTCAGGTGACTCATACATGAGTCATGTGACTCATACATGAGTCAGGTGACTCATACATGAGTCATGTGACTCATACATGAGTCAGTATGGCTCATACATGAGTCATAATGACAGAATATGTATTATAATAACTTATAATATGTATTAACTATAAAAAACACTTTTACATATTTATAAAACTGTATTAAGTGTAGAAATGACAACAATCAAATGTACAAGTGTTTATAAACACTTGTAAATTTATATGACTCATGCATGAGTCATGCGACTCATGCATGAGTCAGGTGACTCATGCATGAGTCATAATGACTCAGAATATGTTTTAACTGTTAAAAACATTTTTACATATCTATAAAACTCTATTAAGTGTATAAATGAAAACAATCAAATGTACAAGTGTTTATAAACACTTGCAAATTTATATGACTCATGCATGAGTCATGCGACTCATGATATTCAATACATAGTATTCAAGACATGTTTTCAACACTTCAATAAAAGAAATCATAAATTTAAATCAAATATTCAAGACATGTTTTCACTTTTACATATTTATAAAAGAAAAACAGAAAATTAAATCAGATATTCAACATATGTTTTCAACACTTGAAGTAGTTGTTGTATTTGATTCTCCTACTTTTCTGCATCTTTACTCAACCAAAACAAGCACTCGTCTATGTGGAAGTTAGCCTCATTTGTTAGTCTCTGAATTGTTTCGTTATTCTCTCTGTATCTGCTTGTGTTTCTTCTTAATGAAAGGGTATCAAATCCCTGCATTGACAACTACATTTTCAGAAACATCAGCATCAGCAACTACATCTTCATTAACATCGCCATCAATCTGACTCATATATGAGTCACAGTGACTCACACATGAGTCACTCTGACTCATATATGAGTCACCATGATTTTGTTACAAATGAAGCTATATTATTACCCGCATTAAAATTTTTTTACTTAAGTATAGTTTCATATATGAGTCACCGTGACTCATGTATGAGTCACATCGACTCATGTATCAATCACATCGACTCATATACGAGTCATAATCCCAGTTCAGTAATTATAAGTCTTACTTTTGTAATCAGTTTATCATCCACAAAAATCGACCATACTTCAATAAAAATGCTCATTCGTAAATTAGAACTTGTTAAATCACATGTGACTTTCATTGTGTCATTTCATCAAACACATGGTGTGCATAAAATATCATAACATGTGATTTACCTATATTATTACCTGGAGATGGTGGATATGTTGTGGAAGTCACCGGAGAAGTGGGTTTGTTGTCGAAGTCGTCGGAGAAGATTGGTTTGGTGTGGTTGTCGCGGGAAGAAGGTGGGTTTGGTGTGGTGGTCGCGGGAAGAACGTGGGGTTGTTGTGGTGGTCGCTGGAAAAAGATGGGAGATGAGGTTGTTGTGGTGGTCGCGACTGAGGTTGAGGTTGTTGTGGTGGTCTTCGGTGATGTGGAGGTTGTTGAGGATCGGGGTTCTTTTTTTTATTTTTTGTGTGTGTGTAAAATAAAGTAAATTATATGAAAAGTGATTTTAATTATAGCCCTTGGATCAATGTAAGATGAATGGTGTACATTAGTCCATCAAGACTATGCTAAATATAAGAATGTAGAGGATCTCTTCCCTCCAAATGCAATATTCAAAAAAATACCATATATCACCCGCCAATCAAAACCGGTTTACATATTCTAAAAATTAAAAAAGCAGAACACGAACACCAAGCAAACACCATAGAATGAACCAGAATGACGTAAATGATGTTACTTACGAAATGATTTGAAATAGACAAAACAATATGCCCCGTTTCAATGCTCATCACGGCAGGACATGTGCAACTTGTTCAGTAAGCCACTTATTCAAAATAGTAGACCACATACAATTAAATAGCATTAAAGAATCATGACTAATGAATGATTATAAATATCTAATATATAAATATTTAAAAAGAAAAAATAGAAGTAAGAGTTCAGAGCTTGCATACGGCCTAATTGGATGTCACTGTATGTTCGAATCACTAACTACTAACTCGTCGTTAAAAAAAATAGTTACAAAATAAATATCTAATAAGCTTATTATAATATAAAAAACTTATATAAGCCGAAAAGTTTCAAAATAAGCCGCAAAAAAATCTTATATAACATAAGCAAAAAATAAAATAAGCCATAAGCCAGATGTATAAGCTTAAACAAACAGCAGAATACACAGATTTAATGACTAAAAACCCTTTCCAAATAACAAACATGGTGTCAAAATAACAAAAAACATTATTGTGAGAAAAACTCGTAAAACCTCATACGATAACTACAAAAATATTAAATGGTAGAAGCAAAAATACCATACCACAAACAATTTTCTAACGATTTCTGAAAAAGCTATTTTGACGACACAGTGAAATTTGTTTGACTCGCTCATAAAACCTCATACGATAACTACGAGCCGGGTTTGGGTTTGCATCTAGGCTTGCGTCTGGGACAGGGCGGAACCAATATTTTACGTTAAAAGGGCCCGAACATTACAATGTGAAATCAGGCCGGTTTGGATAAGATGTTCGACATATGACCCCGCCAAATGTTGACAAATATAGGCTTATATACTTTATATGACTACGCAAAGATACTCATATATACTCAACCAAACATAAATAATGTACAAATTATGTAACATCTAATTCAAATTCAAATATAGTCTTACACATTGGTGTGTCTTTAAACACTAGCATACGTAGATTACCTTTGTAGATTTAATGTTTATTGGTTGTGAATGTTAATAAATTTACAGCACACATTCTTAAAAAAACAACAATAATTTTATAACATAAAATGATAGAATTAACTTAAAATTCTCATTCTCTAGAAACACGTGGCCAGTCAAACAAAAGGTATGTTATTGCTACACACTCACGCAAGTAATAAGTGTAAAAGGTATAGTGGAACCCCCTCCACTTTAGGTTTATTGTTGCTAAATCAGTGTCAGATCACACAAAAGCAACTAATAAAAACACCTCCTATTGTCATGTCATTTATCTCTTTTATACTTTGACTCCACCCATTATTTTCATTTTTTCATTTTCACCCAAATTTAAATTCATTTCACTAAATAAAAATCATAAATACATAAATAAAAATACACTACGAAAATAAATATACAATTTAAAACTAAAAACATTTTAAAAAGTTACAAAAATTTGTAATTTTAAATAAAAAAATTATAAACACCAAACCCTAAGGGTAAAACTTGCAAATATAATATTAAAAAAAATACTCTATCCATGAATCGTCTTCTTTTTAGACACACGCACACACATTTTATAAAAAAAAACACACATAACTACACACCTGAGTATATTTTTTTCTCTTCCGTTGAAGCTACTTCGTGGGATGGCGAAGCCGCGGCGAATCCAGGGGTTGGTGTGGTGGAGAGGACCGACGAAAGCCGACGAGCTAGTCAGATCAACTAGGAGAAGCGTTTTCCGCCACCACACCACTTACACTAATAAAAAAAGTTACTTGGCCTTCATCTTCCATATAATTCCCAACGACTATTTCTTTCTTATTCGATAACTTTATTAAGCTGAATCACTAGTTAGTGTTTTACTTTATCATCGTCAATTCATCATATAAGTATATTAAAAGGGGCCTAACTTAGCATTATTAATATACTTTCTTATAATTAGTCAGTTTAATACACATGAACATAAGTGTTTATGGATTGATTGGGAAAAACTCATCACCCATAGTCACCTCACCTCCTTCGGCCCTAGTTCGAGGGGTGTGAATTGTTACTTTCTAAATAAACATTAAAAACAAGTAAATAAGTGATTTAATTATTGTTAGAGTATATTTTACTTAAATAGATACCTAGTCTTTTTTTTCTCTAGTTTCTAAGAAGTCAGCATTTGTTAAAAATAATGTCTTATTCTGATACAATCTGAGAGAGTCGTATCATTCGCACACAATTATCTTGTGTTATTACACGAAGCTCAAGTACGAAACAACCCTCCTCATTGGCTCATGACTTGCTTGTTATTTTTTTATTAAATATATTTAATTAACAAATGATTTAATACCTACAACATAAGTTTTATTAGTTACTATTTTAAGTCATATTTTTCTATTAAGTCACGAATAAACATTTTTTATATGATTTAAAAAATTTACTTTTTTTATTAATTCATTTAAGTTACTTGTCTTTGTAGTTAACTTGCACGTGGGCCTACTTCCCAATGTTTTAAAAACCGGGTTGACTCGGCTGCTTGAACCGGTTGATCCGTTAACTGGCTCAGAGGCCGGGTTGGATGTGTCCGGGTTTTTGCTTGTTTGAAAACCGGATTGAACCGCTGGTTTTTCGTTGACCCGGGGTGACCCGGTTTGATAAACCTGGTCGGGTCACTATTTTTTATAAAAAAAAATTTAAATTTTTTTTCGTATACATTTCTAAATTTAAAAATAAAAATAAAGCGATGGTACTAATGCTAGTTAAAATAAAATAAAAACTAACTTAAAACTGTTAGAAGTATTTAAAGTGATGATCATATAATATACCGTTACGAAGCTCGTGAAAAATGCTACATAATGGTGTTGAGAGTTCTAGTATAATGTTATGTATGTAACGGGAATTAGTCCCGAACACTCAAATGAGGAAGGCCTTCTATACTTTACACTTGTAGTATAAAAGGCCCCTAGCGCCTCATTTGAGTGTGCGTGTCTTCCATTTTCATAGATTGTAGAGAGAGAAACATATGTCTTTCTCTCACTAGGAATTCACAATCATTTTTGTTCTTCTCTTTTATTCTTCTTAATCTAATCTTTCTTTTTGGTTTATTCCATGATGTTATTCGTATTGGGTTAAGTCGTGTGCATAAGTCATACAAGTGGTATCATTCGCCAAGGGATTCGTGGATAGCTCTTGGGTGTTGTCCGTGTCTTTCTTGTGTTTCGTGATTCATATATCTTCTAAGTAGTTGTAGTAGCGATTTGAGTACATTGCTTTGGTTAAAAACTCAAAAATTTTGGGCGTTTGATTCACTTTTAAGCTTCGAATCTCGAACTTGTTGTGTTCTTGTCCTATCCGAGAAAAGTGGTAACTTTGATTCCATAGTACGATCTGTGTATTGCGATCGCATAAACCTGGGGTTTCTACTTGTGATCCAATATCACGATCACTTCTTACGATCCACGTTACGTGTAACACCCCAAAACCGGTTCTTAAGCATTTATTTACGATATTGCCATTTGGTTGTTTGACTATGACTTTTATAAGTTTGAACGTGATATGTGATTGGCTAGTCAAACTTGTTAGTCAAACTAATAGTCAAATATATGTAAAATGACTTTAGAAAGTATTATGTGTCACAAGTATGAGAAATAAGAGTTAAGAGGCTGAAGTTATCATATGATAAATATTTATAAAAGTTTTTGTGGCCAAATTGTGAATATTAACATTTAAGGGACCATAGTTGCCAAGTTGGCAAACTTCTAGCCTTATAAATAGCTAAACTTTCCCATAACTTCAATAAGATTTCAGATATGTGTGTGTCGGTTTAGAGAGAAGGAAAAGAGGGGGGAAATGATGGTGATGATCTTGGTGATGATGATTGAAGATAAGAAGTGTTCCAAGCTAAGAGATAAACTCATAACAATGATCCTCATCAAGTAAGTAACTTTAATTAGGTTAATTAGATAAAGAATAACTAGGGTTCATGTACTAAAAATTGGGATTTTGGGTAATTATGTTTCTAAAGAAAGAATTAATATGTTTATAATAAATATGGTTAAGGGTTTATGTCCACTTAATGGTTTAAGCTTGACTTTTGTAATTTGGGTTTCATCATATGATCAAGATATGATCATATGATGATTATTGAGAATGTTTGTAAGGTTATGTGAGTGGGTTGAGTAAACCTTTGATGATCGTATTACACTCATGGAATAATAGGTGTGTTTGGCTAGTGAGGAAGAACCAAGGTTGAAGATGATGATGGTGATGATGCCTATTATTATTTTTAACTATGAAGCTAAGGTAAGTAAATCGATCTTAATGTGTTATTATATGGATTTTATCATTATGTGTTATGTGGTCAAATGTTGAGCTGCATCGATTGATCTTATGTGCTAGAAGAACGTGTTTGTGATTGTAAGTTGTTTATTTTAGAGGCATAATGATGTAAATGATGTATAATATCATGTTATGCCTGGTTACTTACTAAGCGAAAGCTTATGTGTTATAGTTGACATGTTTTGTAGGTGATATGCCAAAAAGGTAAAGCACTTGATAAATAACTTCATAGTTGGAAGCAAGGATTGAAGTATTTTGTTTATGCGTAGGAGCTTAGTTAGAATACCGAGCTCATGGTAAAGTTGAACCCTAAGTGTCATAAACGGCTTGTAAAGGTTGTTGTCAAGTGGTAATGTCCTTTGTTATAGTCTAGTCTTCTAATGTATGCAATTGGGTCAAAAAGTGTATGTAAACGGGTCAAATGGGCGTTTGGCATACCCCATAAAGTACATGATTTCGGGTCATATAGTCCACACATGTTTATGAGATTGATGTATCTTAATGATTTATTAAGTCCTGGAAAGTTTGGTAAAGTTTCGAGTTGTGTAAATCGTTTTTGAAAGGAAATGTGAAATGTGTTAAAATGGGAAAAACCTGGGCTCGGCCTGTGACCGTGGCCACTCGGCCAGTGGCTAAAGGCCTCAGAGGTTGGAAATCTGGGCTCGGCCTACGCTGGGAACCTCAGTCTGCGGCTAAAGGCCTCAGAGGGGTTTAGCCTGCGGCCGTGAACCCTCGGTCGACGGCCAAAAGCCCTCCGTGAAGTAAAAATGGTCGTAACTTATTTTCATCGTATCTTTTGATCCGTAAAGAGTTATAATTCGTATCTTATATCGTTGGAAAGGTATTCGGTCTACTTTCTTTTAGTAATGTTATCAAGGTATGAAATTTGATGTGTTTTTGTCAGTTTATTAAAGAGTAACGTGATGTTGGTTTTGGTAAAGTATTTTCCGCGTAAATGTTCAAAATTCTCATGTTTTTGTCATGTCGGGAAAGGGGCGTTTCATTACGATCTAGTGACTGCGATCAAGACTACGATCAAGGTTACGATCAAAGAGTGCGATCACCAGTGCGATCCACCGTTACGATCAAGGAGTGCGATCACAAGTTGCGATCAACCGTTACGATCAAAGAGTGCGATCACCAGTGCGATCCACCGTTACGATCAAGGAGTGCGATCACAGGTTGCGATAAACCTTTACGATCAAGGAGTACGATCACGTGTTGCGATCACTGACCACGATCACTTGTTGTGATCACTGACCACGATCACGTGTTGCGATCACTCACTACGATCACAGGTTGCGATCCCCATTGCGATCCATTGTTACGATCGCCACTGCGATCTGTTTGGTCAAATCTTGTTCGTGTATTTTTTAGACTTAACCACTATCTAGACTTGTCTCGGAACATAGTTTACACGAAGATTAAAAAAAAAGTGAAAATTTTTAGGTCAAGTAAAATCAAATTTTTTCCCTACTAGTTTTTGGCTATCTCTAACTCAATTTCAAAATTTGGCGATACACAAATTTTTCAGCTTACCGTTTTGTCGGACTGAGGAATTTATTGTCGGACTGAGAAAAAAATCGGAAGTTTCGTAATGTCAACAACATCACACGCTTTCTACGAATTGAGATCCTGTTTTTCACACGACTTCTACGATGACGTCTCAACAAGATATTTATGCTGCGGGTACTGAGAATCGTCCACCCATGCTTACCAAGGAGAATTACACTACATGGGCTATGTAGAAACTAGAAGGGGGGTTGAATAGTTTCTTTTCGATTGGTGACCAAATTAAAATTACTTTCAATTTGGTTTGTATCAAAACTATCTTTTACTTGAGGCTAAGTTGCATAATGATTAGGTTCAATTCAAATGCACTAGCAAAGATAATAGGTAAGTGTAACGATAATGAAATAAGTAAAGAGTAAGGAAAGAGACAAGCTAGTGAGAAGACACCAAGATTTATAGTGGTTCGACAACGAGGCTCTATCCTCGTTTCTACTCCACTCCTCGAGTACACCTACTCGAGATTTCCACTATATCCACAAGCTCCCTTCTCGAAGGAGAAAACCTTACATCATTATTTTTCGACACTAAGTTAAATGTCGAGACCTAATCTTTAGCTAGGACCAATCTACAAAACGTTGCCTACTTCACAATTTAACGACACAAGGCTAGATGTCGGGTTCTAATCTTAAGGTAGAACCAATCTTCACGACGTTGCCTACTTCACCATTTTACGACACAAGGCTAGATGTCGAGTTCTAATCAAAAGCTAGAACCAATCTTCACGACTCTTCACTTTGAAGCTAAGTGAGAACTTCACACAACACAACTACTAATCACTTTTAAGTTTAGTGAGAACTCACAAGACACAACCACATCTATAGTTTAGTGAGAACTCCTAATCAAATCTATTACAACTCAACTAGACTTATCCAAGTACACACATGTATCTTGGATTTACACAACACAAATCCAAGCAAACACATATGCAATGGATGTACACAACAAATCCAAGTATCCACAAATACTTGGATGAACACAACTAGTCCAAGTATTCATAAATACATTGGATTGACCTAAAACAAAAAGGGTATCATGATGAATATGACTAGCTCATAGATTCGTCTTTATCACAACACTAGTGAGTGATTGATCTTCTCATTGGACAAGGTAAAGGAGGGGATCAAGAAGATAATCATATGTAAACATCCTTAACAATTTTAGTGATCATTTACTAATGATTATGCTATAGAAAATATAAATAGGGCTGAGAAAAACGTCCAAGAGGCTTACTGGAAAATGAGATTTGACCCACTATTTAAAGGAGACAAAGTATAACGGATCTATAACGGCTAGCTGTGCACGGTACCTTATCTCACCCCGCAGTTCCATATCGCTAAGGAACCGCGTAGGTACTTAAGGTACCGCCACTAGACTACGCTCCGTTTTTTGTCTTTTAGTGGGGTGGGAATATCTGAGGTATTTGAAACCTTCAAAGGATATTCTAACAGCATTTGGAATATGCTATTTTCAAATTTTCATTTTCCATTTTAATAAAACATTTTCTAAAAAAGAAAGTTTATTAAAAAGTCTTTTGTCATATTAACAAAAGTGAGTTTTAAGGATAATCATTTTGATGATCACTAAGTATGATTAAGAAAGGTTAGTGATATGATTATTACCTTGATGATAGTGTTAGTTAAATAATTCATTTTGTGTTTTACACTAAATGTGTTGTATGGTTTGTTGTGATCAAAACTAAGAAAGATTAGTTAACACTAATAATGTTTTTAGGCATCACTTGCATTAACAATCTCCCCCTTTTTGATTACGACAAACGATAAACTCATTTACGTAGAAACACAAAATATGGAATTATTAACTAGTTTATCACTATCATTTCTCCCCCTTTGTCGTAGCAAAAAGGTTAGCACAAGTCTTTGAAGAACATCGAATTTGCTAGTAGCTCCCCTTGGTGGTTGCTCCCCCTTGCTTGGGGCACCAAGTTTGTGAGCTAAGGTGACATGCTACACAAAGGTTAGTAGAAAGGAAAGAAACACCAATGTATATATGATCACTACCTACTAAGTAACTTGAGAGGGAGAGAGAGAAGAAATCTCAAATTAGAAGCAAGTATTTTGCTAAGTATGTCCAAAGAGGTAATTGACAAAATCAAGCTTCAATCCGATGAAGATGATAAGCTTGTCAATGGGTTAAAGTTTAGAATTGATGGAATCACCCATAAGCAATTGTAAAAATTAACCATGATCAACTCAAAATAGAACTAATGAAATAACACACAAAGAACACAAAGGTTACATAAAAGAAAAAGACACAACAAAGAAGATAGTCATACACACAATATGAGTATCTAAAAGCAATAAATATGGAAAATAAACCTTTAAGCATAAGCTAGTCTAATAGTGATATTTTCCAAGATCGCTAAAAAAAATAAAAGAATAAAAAGATGACGATGCATCATTCGAAGTTTTGTCCACCGGAACGAAAACTTGAATAGGAGGTCGAGTGAGGAAGAATTCAAGAAAATTTAACTTCTCATACACATGAGCAAGTTCAATTTGTTGAAATCGACAACAAGCACACGAGGATCCATGATGCAACACAAAATCGTTTGATGGGGGTATGACATCAAACTTAGGGTTTGGTGGTGGTGGGGTAATGGGTTTGGGAATGTTTTCACAATGTCTTGTGAGGTTTGGGAAGGTTGAAAGGTCATTGAGTTGAGGGGTGTTGAAGGATTGTGGTGGTGGGGGAACATTTTCTTTAGCTCCGGTGATGGGGTTTATGGTGTAAGTCTCATTCCAATACTTGATTGGAGAGAAGGTAGGGTTTATGGGTGGTTTGGACGAAGATGGTTCATTCTTCTTAACTCAAATAGGTCGAACCGGGATTTTCGTTTTCTTTGAAAGATTGGATGAGGAAGCTTTGGGTGAGTGGGGTTGTGACAAAGAAATGTCAAGGTTAGGAATGTAGGAGTTATGCATTGTGAGAGTGTGAGAATGAAATCTCAAGGTTATGTAAGAATGAATTCTCAAGGTTGGGAAGGTGTGAGAATGAAATCTCAAGGTTGGGGTATAAGTAAAATGTAATCAAAGTAAGAATTTGAATACAAAATGTGAAGTGTCAAGGAATGTTTAGTCAATTTGAGTAAACAAGGAATCTTGACAGGGTATAGGGTTTTAAAAGTTTTGACCAAAAATTCGTCAAAAACTGATTTCTGCCCGCGGTACCTTAAAGGGACCGGCGGTTCCTTACCACATAAGGAACCGCGCGACTTTATTGAGCCGTGTCCAGTGGACATGAAACCATGTTTTTCCAGGTTTTTGGGAAAAACTAAGACTTTTTCAAAAAAAGTTGCAAATCTTGGATTTTACCTCTATTAGTACCAAATTATGCTAGGGTTGCATAAAGCAACACATTCACAAAGAATGTCTTGACAAAGGGTGACAAAATAATTTAGATATCATTTTGAACCAATTTTAGTCAAGTTTTTAGAGGTTGTGATAGATTTAGGTTCAATTTTAATTTCAAATTAAAGTTGATTAATGTGCACATAAGGATAGAAACACACAAAGCTAAATCCATAGATCAACAACATGAAACATTCATGAAGGAAGCAAGTACAATAACAAATAAAACTAACTAATACATAGCTAGCTTAACATTAAATCTAGATAAGTAGTTTTCTTTGGCTTGGTTTTGTTGAAAACTCTTATTAAGAAAACTCCATCATTCATCTCCTAGGAGGAGGCATGGAGAACAAGGCAAGCAAGAACTCTTTCAACCTCCTATGTAGTCCATACATATCCATCCTAAGGTCATGGATGATGTAGTGGTTGTAAAGACAACATGGACAACTAGGACCATGTGTTTGTTGAAACCCATAGTATGGATCACCTAAAAGGAGGGAAAGTGGAACACCCAAAATTGGAATGTTTGAGTTGGGTGGAGGTGGAGGAGGCAAGTTCTCCAAGGGTGATGTGGGTGAGAGTGGAGGCATGTTCCCTAAAGGGGAAATGGGTGAGTGTGGAGGTAAATTCTCCAAGGTTGGTGAAATGGGTGAGTTATGAGGGGTAAATGGTGAAGTCACCAAAGTGTCATCAAAGTCATTCACAAAAGGAATGCTTTGGATTGGTTGGGGTTGTGTGGTCACATCCAAGGGTGCACTTGGAGTGAAGGGTGAAGAGAGCTCATTCATTCTTGAGTTGAATGAAGAGGAGGTAGAACCAATGGAGTGGTTAGTACCATGGGTGGATGATGTCTTGCATGGTGCAAGAGGTAGGGAAGGTGATGAAGAAATGAGGATAGGAACCATCTCATTCTTAGATGTGTGGAAAGGTGAGGAGTTAGGCTTGGCTACCTTAATCCTTATTTTGAGTGTTTTCCTTGGGGTGGAGGTCTTGGAAGTGTTTGAGGTTTTGGTACACACCATGGTTGTTTAGGGTTAAGGGAGGTATGTTTGATGTGTGAAGAACATGGCAAACAAGGTGGGTTTAAATGGGTGAGGGGATGATCCAAACTAGTAATGGGTTAAAATCATTTTAGGTGAATAATGAATTTAGGTAAGCTAGTTAAGGAAATGTGCAGTTTATTACTGAAAATCATGCAAGGTTTACACAGATTTAAGAAAACAGTGTAAAGCAAAAGATGCTGTCGTGCACAGTGGCCGACGGTTCCTTATCTAGGACCCGCGGTTCCTTATTGATAAGGAACCGCTGGTCGATATTGAACCGCGACCAGAGGTTTCAAAAAATCTTTCATCCCAGTTTTTGTAAAACCCAGATTTTTCCCAAAAGATTCACAAGCCAAAGTTAACTACAGATCATAATCTAATAAGCTAACTATCATAAGGCATGCACAAAGCTATGTAAATCACAAACATCATTGCATAATCAATAATTAGGATCATAAATAATAATCCAAACATGTAACATAAGTCAATACACAACCAAATGAAGAAAAGAAAACAAGAAGCCGTCCTTGATGAGAGTGGCATATAATCATGAGCATAACTTCTAATTTCTTGATTCACTTCTGAGACGTTCTCGAAGAAGATGATTGAGATAAAATTGATAATCGGAATCAATTTCATGGGAGGAAGAAATTGAGATAGAAGAAGTCATGAAGTTGATGAAATTGGAAGGAGGGTTGCTAAAAGAATCTTCTTGAGAAGTATTTTTGACTTGACTCGAGTTTACATTGATCTCAGGTGAAATGTTCTTTTGAATGGGAGACGTGACACGATCAACGGAGCAATAAGGTGAAGATAGAAGAGACGGAAAGTCAATAAGGACTCTTCTAAGAAGACGAGAAAGAAGCATTCCATAGGGAAGACTTGACTTAGACTCAAGAAGAACAAATCTAATTCTTCTAGCCATGAAAAATGCGAGATTGTAAGGAGTTGTGGTGGCAACACACTACAACATATGTGCAAGGCAAGCGGGTACTAAATCCCGATTCCCATCAAGAAACATTGCATTTTCCCTAATGATTTCGGCCCAAGGAGTCATGAAATCATTAATATCACTAGATAATAATTCCCAAGGAGAGAGAGTTCGAACAACTCCTTGAAATTTACCATGAATAGGATGCTCACGAGGTTTAGAAATAGCACGAATGATGTCCGAAGGAGTTGGAAGCACGGTCACATAATGAGCATCAATAGGGGCCGATTCTAAAGAGTCTAAACTCCAAGCATCGGTGAATCGACATTGACCATTAGATGGCACTCCAAGAATATCACCGAATTCTTCAAGAGTGTAAGTAATGATTTTCCCCATGATGGAAAATCATATAGATATTCCATTATTGATGCCTATCAAAGTGAATGAGCTAAAGAACTCCATAAGGAACGAAGGAAATATTGGCTCGTCAATATCAAGAAGACAATCAAAGTTGTTGGAAATACGTTTTTACGTATTTAGGAAGATTCGGTCACTCCGACAATATATTAAGTTGTAGCTCGTAGTCTAGATATCTTTATTAAACAAACAAAGTCAAGCCAAGCCTACAACATGTGTAGGCCGGCCCAACATTGTAAAGCCCAAGCCCATCACAAGGCTTGGGTATATAAACCCTCTCCTTTGATGGAGAGGGTGTGTGGTTTCATAATTTACACATAGTTCTCTTAACTTTCTCTCTCAAAAAGTGTGAAATCCACCATCTCTTTCTCTCTCTAAAAACATAAGAAAGATTTACATTTCTACAAATGGTATCAAGAGCCATGGGATGATTGTTTAGTTCTTGTGTTTGTGTTCATGATTCTCTCGCCATTTTTGATCTATTTTCACACGAACCAATTTTTTTTTTTGTGTTTTTATGGGTTAATCTTGATTTACTTCATCTTATTACTTGTTATAGTGATTTGGTATCGTTATTTGGGTTAAAAACACAAAATATTTTGGTTGTTTGATTCATTTTTTTGGCTTAGAATCTTGAATTGTTTGTGTTCGTGTACTGTCCGAGAAAAAAGGTAAGTAGGTATCCAGTACGATCTGACTTTGTGTTTGCATAAACCCTGGGGGTTTCTACTTGCGATCCATCGTCACGATCGGTTGTTACGATCCACACTACGATCAAGGTAAGTTTGTTCAGTACGATAGCTCACTACGATCCCTAGTACGATCCATCAGTCCGATTGCTTAGTACGATCCAAGTTGCGATCTTGACTTCGATAGCTCACTACGATCCATCACTACGATTGCAGAGTACGATCCCTCAATCTGATTGCTTAGTACGATCACTTGTTGTGATAAGGGAATGCGATCAGGGTACGATCGTTGGGTACGATCTGGGAGTCCGATCTGAGTGCGATCACTTGTTGCGATAAGGGAGTGCGATCAGGGTACGATCGTTGGGTACGATCTGGGAGTCCGATCAGAGTGCGATCACTTGTTGCGATAAGGGAGTGCGATTAGGGTACGATCTTTGGGTACGATCAGGGAGTCCGATCTGAGTGCGATCATAGGGAGTGCGATCAGAACTACGATCTGAGTACGATCACCACTGCGATCTGAGTACGATCCAACATTTTTTTTTTCAAAAACGTGTTTTTGAAAATTTCATGTGTAATTTCGTCTTGGAATTTTTTGGTTTATCGAGGACATAATTTAGGGGATTTTAACATTATTTCTCGGTTTTAACACACTACAACAAACACATTTACTTTCTTTCATTGATCGATCAAGTTTGTAAATCTTAACTTATCGAAATGGAGTACACATCTCTTACGGATAAGTCCATCCTCTCGGGTACGGATAATCGTCCACCAATGTTGGGGAAGTCTATGTACGAGGATTGGACTTCCCGAATGGAACTTTACATGTTGAACAAGGAGAACGGACATCTTATTTGGGCATCGGTGCTCAATGGACCATTAGATTATGGTACAGTAACGGAAGGTACAACTACTCGTCCTCGCACAACGGGTGAATTGACTGGAGATATGAAGATTCAAGATAAATGTGATAAGTATGCTACAAACATCATTCTCCAAGCCCTTCCTCCAGATGTCTACAAACTCGTCAGCAAACATAAAGTTGCCAAAGAGTTATGGGATAGAATTCGTGTTCTCATGCAAGGCACCTCGTTAACTAAACAAGAACGAGAGTGTAAGCTTTATGATACTTTTGATAAGTTTGCCTATGTGCCAGGGGAGACTCTCAATGATTACTATCTGAGATTTACCCTATTGTTGAATGAGCTTAATATCTATGGCACGGCAATTCCTACCTTTCAATTGAACACCAAGTATTTGAACACTCTTCCTCCAGAATGGAAAGAATACGTGACGGATGTTAAATTGGCTAAGGACTTGCATAACACCAATGTGGATCAGCTTCAAGCTTTTATTCAACAACACGAATGCCATGTGATGGAGGCTCGGTTGTCTACACCTCAAGTTCATGATCCACTTGCAATGTATGCTTCTCAACAAAACATGGCTTATACTTATCAGCAACCATCATACTTGCAGCAACCACTACCACACAACTATCAGCAACCATCTTATCCACCACTAATGATGCCACAACAAGCATTTCAACAAAGTGTTCATCAACAATCTTTTCCACAACAACCACCATATCAGACATCACCATCACAAGCCAACACTTCTCCAACGGGCTATACCCCTCAGCAAGGATACTTTCCTATTGAAGCACAACCAGCACAAGCTTTCTACTCTAATGAACTTCCACCAATCCAAGCACCGGTCTTTACTCCAAATGATACGCCAGCTGATGTACTAAACCATCTCACTGCTTACTTGTCAAAACTTGTTGCAACTAGAGGATTTCCACCAACAAACAATCAGCTCCGCACCTCTTCAAATCCTCGACAACAAGCCACTGTTCAAGATGGTCAAGTGATGGTGCAACCTATTCAGGGAAGGCAAAATTCATATGGACCTCCTACAAGGACTGGGAACAATCAAGCTGTAACTTCTCAAGCTAGTGGAAATGGAAGTCCTATTGGTCCTAAAAAGGTTGTGACTTGCTACAATTGCCGAGGACAAGGTCATATGGCTAGGGAATGCACTCAACCAAGGAGGAGAAGGGATGATGCATGGTTTCGTGAGAAGATGTATTTGGTTGATGCTTAGTCTAAGGGGAAGATCTTGGATTCAGAGGAGTTAGCATTTCTTGCAGACCCAGGGGCAGCAGATACTGAAGGCATTGTAGTCATTTCCACTTCTAATGCAGCTTATCAAGCGGACGATCTTGATGCATACGATTCGGATTGTGATGACATTCACTCTGCCCAAGCTGCTCTCGTTGCTAATCTCTCTCACTACGGTTCTGATGTCGTCAGTGAGGTACCAACCACATCTAATAATATTGATGATAACCAACATCAAGTTGGGCATGAAAATGACAACCTCGAACAACATTCGGGGACTAGTAACTCAAATGATATGGTATCCAATCCTACACATTTGAGTGAACCTCAACCAAATGCTACGACGGGTATGGAATCTTATGCTCAACATGATTTGGTCATGGTGCCTAAACATATTATTGATCAAATGCATATGGCCCTCAGACAATCCGTAGATACGAATTCCACCCTAACTGCTGAGCTTGCGTTGCATAAAGAAAAGGTCAAAACTTTTGAAATGGTCCCTCAAGCAGAGAAAATAACATGTTCTGAATTTGACCAATTTCGTTTTGAAAAGATTGAACACTTGAAAGAATAGAATCATTAAAAGCTAATCTTTCTAATGAATTAAAAGAAAAGGAGTCGGTTGTCAATGATTTTCAGAAACTTAAAATGGATTTCAAAACTCTCGAGTCTAAAAAGGTTGAATCAGAAATTAATGCTACCAAACTTCTTAAATTCAAGGAACAACAGCTTTTAAAACAATACGCTTCCACAGAAAAGGTTCATCTTTTAACTAAATCATTTAAAGAACTCGAACTTAAACGTCTTCAAGATTTACCACCTAATCCCGGTTATGCAAAACAAGCTCAGGAATATATCCCCGGTCTTTATGATATGACCATAATTGGCAAATCGAAAGAAGCACCTTTTGTTCGTAGTACTGAGGAGACACAATCACTTGCGGATGAAACTCATTCTAAAATGATTTCAAAATTCCATACAATTGATTATGATCAACATAACAAAGATCAATTTTTAAAAAAGACACGCATTCGCTTACAAAAGGAATTAGCAGAATTAACAGTTCTTGTGCCCCAAAGTTTGTCAAATGAAAATCTTCCTAGTACGTCTCCTACACTTGTCAAAACGGATTTAACAAAGTTAATTCCACCGGTAAGCAAGGCGTCCGTTAACTTAAATGCGGTTCACCAACACTTAGCCGATTTTGACAAGGTCATTTTGGAACGTACGACGGCTTCGGCCATAACGGAAGGTGAATGGAATTTTGAGCACACGAGAGATGCGTTTCGAGATGAAATTGTTCCGTTTGTAAAGAACGTTAAAGCTTGTCTTAGTAATCTTGATCAAGATTTGCTTTTGGAAATAGAAGAAGTTAGACATGTTTTCAATGAAATGGAAAATGCTTATGAAAACAGTTTAATTGAAATAGAACGGGTTTCACGCCAAAATGATCAGCTTCTGAAGCAAGTGATGTCTCATGATATAGTTTCTGTCTGTGTGATTAAAAGTGTTGATAATGATTCTATTGTGCATAATGTTGAATCTGTGGATACTGTGGTAGATAGTACTTGTCACGAATCTGACGCTAAATTTTTAAAGCTTCAAGATTCATATTCTTCGCTTTCAAAACGTTTTGATGAGATTCAAACACATTGTATTTCGCTTGAATGCAAGCAACAATTTATTCAAGAAATCTTTGAAACGTCATTCGAAGGTGTTAATATCGATGATGCAAACTTTGAAAAGAATTTTCGATTGAATTTACAATCAAAACAGCGTCAGCCAAGTGACAAAGTTGCTAAATCTTTGCCGATAGACATAGAGAAATCTAAGGAGCTTAACTGTGTGAACGTACTTGAGGCCGCTGAGAATTTTAAACTTGATCTAGATAATCGAGTTTCCAAGATTTTGTCTAAAGTTGATCACTTAAAACAGAAAAATACACGACTCTTCGATTCAGTAAAGCCCGCATGTGTTGATACCACTGCACAGAATCAATCATTGATTGAACAATTGAATCGAAAGTCGATGGAAATATTTGATTTGAAGGAACAAATTTGTGATAAGAATCTGGTCTTGGTTGAGTTAAAGGAAACACTTCGTACTCTAAAAGGTAAGAATGTTGTGGATAACGCAGCCACTGTCTCAGCATCGTCCTCTAGTGCAATCAAAAGGAACCTTATAGCCGTCACACCACTTAACAAGGGCCCTAGGACTAAACCATCTCAAATTTGGTCACTAAAGATAAGGCAGAATCAAAACCAGCTTCTAATATTCCCGTGTTGCCTTCTACAGGAGCACCACTACTAAGGCTCAAAGATCTAAGCTTAAAAGAAACAAGAAGACTGATAGGATCTTGCCCCCATCTAGTAGTCAAGTGAAGAAGAAAGTAGAAGCCCATCCTAGGAATGTTATTTCTGTTTTGAATAAAAAGAATCATGTAGCTAAACCTAAAGGCTCTGCGGTTGTGCAGCGTTCTAAGCCTACTGTGAATTCTAATTTGAAATGTTGGAATTGCAATGAAAGTATGTTTTCTAGTCGTCATGATTCTTGCCTTATTGAACATGTGAATGAGATGTATGCCCGGAAAAATGGATTAGAATGGAAACCGACTGGGAAAGTGTTAACCCAAGTTGGCTGGATGTGGCGCCCCAATGGTAGAACTTTCACTATAGTAGGAAATACGTGCCCTTTAACTAGGATCACTCCCACTAAAGCGAAGAAAGCGTGCCCTTTAACTAGGAGTACCAAGGCTACCAAAACACAAGCGTGTCCTTTAACTAGGAACACCGACACTACTATAGGAACTAAGTGCCCTTTAAATAGGTCTGCTCCCACTGTAGTGCCCGCGAATAATCCAAAACCTAAGAAAGTTGGAATAGTAAAACATGTTAGTGCTAAAACTCACATTAGAAAACGCAGGAAATCTAAGGGTCACAAACATGTTAGCAATTCTGATAATATTTTATCTGTACCTGCTAACACTCTGGAACCAATAGTTTCCAATGCATTGTCTACTGTTGTTGTTGAAAACAGGTGGTCCAAATTGTTCTCTGGTATTTGGACTCTGGTTGCTCCAAGCATATGACCGGAGATCGCTCTCAGCTCAGAAATTTCATCAGCAAGTTTCTTGGTACGGTTAGATTTGGAAATGATCATATCGCAAAGATAATGGGTTACGGTGAATATCATATTGAGAATGTTATAATTTCAAGAGTGTATTACGTGGAAGGTCTTGGTCACAACTTATTTTCTGTGGGACAATTTTGTGATGCAAACCTAGAAGTTGCTTTTCGAGAGCATACCTGCTTCATTCGTAATTTGGAAGGGGTTGATTTATTGAAAGGTACTCGAGGGAATAATTTGTATACTTTGTCTCTACAAGACATGATGGTCGCCTCTCCCGTATGTCTTCTCTCCAAAGCATCGAAGAGTAAGTCATGGTTATGGCATCGACGGTTATCTCATCTTAACTTTGACGCTATTAATCACTTGGCGAAAAACAAACTTGTTCGTGGTCTTCTGAAATTGTGTATAATGATGTTCGTTTTTCTCAGTTCTTGTCTAATTGAAAGTCCTAACAATATCGGGTTTTTAACTGTTTTTGGTTGTTAATATTTTTTAGATATTCTATTTGCTAATTCAAACAATGCCTTGCAAAACTGAAAAATATTGTCTACTTATATGTAAAACATCGTGCAAATACCAAATATTTATTCAATTAAAATTCAAAATGTAAATTTTACAACTAAAAGGACTGAAAATGTAAATTCTATGAAAAGTAAATGCTCAAAATGTAAAGCTAACAAGTATAAGGACTGAAAGTGTAAAATCAATTAACTATGAGGACTGAAATTGAAAACTATGCAAACTACTAACCAATTTCCAAACAAATTCAAACTAACTAACTGAATTTTAACAAACTCTGAAAGTTAAGGGACCTGATTTAAGCAAACCCTAAAAACTTGTAAGTTTAGCCAAGTTTTAAAACAGTTTAATACATGGAGGACTGAAATGCAATTTTTGAAAGTTTTTAACTAAAAACGGGTTTCAAACACAAATAAGCTCGTTTGAGCTTATTTCTCAACCAAAATCAACCAAACCACTTGCAAAATGCTTAAAATAAAAAATAAGCTAAACCTGTAAAAGGAAATTGGATAATACTGACTAAAACTTTGATAAGCACTTTTCAATAAGCACAAAATAAGCTACAGGGAAATCTAGACTTGCACAACTGGATTTTTGTAATGAAACTGATTAATGAGCTCAAAATATGAATGGGAAATCAAGTCTTGTTTAAAAACATCCAGTAATAAGCCCAGAATCTGAAATAAGCTAAAAATAGGGCTTATGTTGACCAGCGTTGACCAAAACTTTTTCAATAAGCTCAATTTCTCAGAAATCAACCATGAGCACTAACTAAGTGAATTCGTAAAAGAAAATTGATCAGTTTATGAATAGGATTGTGAGATATGAAAAAGCAGTTTGAACTTTACAGAAACATGCATTTGCTTATTGGTCTAGATTTTTGCTTATTCCCACTTCCTTACTGAATACTGTACAAAATCCTTTTAGAATCTAAAACTTCATATTATAACCTAGAATTGAGAGCTGGTTTGATGGAATTTCACTAAGAAACAAGTAAATGCTAGTCAAATTAAAATCACAACTTTTCTAAACAAAACTGACTGAAAATGACCCAAACTTTTTAAACTGCCATTTGCCTTTTTGACCTTAATGTTGACTGCAAAATGGTTTAAAACTACTTGTTATGACTTTGTAACTGAAAACCAAGCAAAATTAACCAATTTCTTACACTTGATTATCAAACATAAGTTAATGCCAAACACCCTATCTGATTTTTATAAGAATTTTTGTGAGAGTTTATGAGCTAATGTTCAAACTGAATGAAGAGCTTTATCAAACCAAATTCAGTAACCAAAATGAGATGTGTGAAAGCTAGTTGCAAGCATTTGAAAGCTACTAGGATTCAAATAGGATAACAAAGCTAAAATGACCGAATTAAGCTAAAAACTAGGACAAGTATCAAATCAATAAGCAGATTAAGCTACACTTAAGCTATAACAAGTCTAGAACCAAATCAAGAACAGTCTAATCAACTTTTATCATACAATCAACAAAGATTTTAGCTAGGAATGAAGCATGCCATTGACAATTTAGAGGAACAAAAAATAAGAAGCGTTTGCACCTTTTGAAGTACCATTTGAGAAGTAGAGGAGTGCTGAACTCTCTAGTCTAGTGCTAACCACCACCTTAGCACTAGATACAACTATCAACAATCAATCAAACAGCTACAAATCATCAACATGGCTAAAATGGCTTGAAATCATCAAATCTGCTATGAACTTGGACTGAAATCAACAAACAGCTACAATCTTCACACAAAGTCAGTTATGATCAAGATATGATCATAACAAACTCAAAACAACAACAAGAGTATCAATGGTGCAAGGTATGAACAGTATAGAAGGAAATGAGATTTGGCGAGAAAGTGAGAATTTGAATTTTATTGAATGAAAGTTGTTACAAAGGTAGGTAATTGGTTACAAACTAACTAACTAACTCAAGGGTGTGTCAGACTCTTGAGTTGTTAAGCTAATAACTAGAAATGGTGAAAGAAATCTAAAAGTGTGTGTGTTTTCACACTTTTCTACTACAACCAGAAATGAGGCCTATCTAGGGTATTTATAGACTTTAGGAGAAGAGCAGTTGGGGTTGGTGACATGTTGGAACCAATCCCAGGCTTCCACGTGTCCAATTGAAGTCAATTGATTTTGCAGGTTATGAACTTGAATTGGGGATTTATCATTGAGTTGATTTCAGGTTAATTGGTTATGACCAATGGATTCGTCTCTTGATTTTGAGCAAGTTTGATGTTAAGCACTTCTCTTGAAATCCATTCTAGCTTGAAATCGATCCTGGAAATTTTGTTTGTTTGAAGATGCCACGTGTCAAGTCTTCATTGGTTGAAAAGAGTGCACACGGATTGAACTGTTGTGATTTGCTCATTTATGACTGGCGGCGATAGTGGGTATTAATTGCCATGATGTGGCAATCCATTGTTTCCTTTTTCTGGCTTCTTATTGGTCCTTAGCTTAAAACACGGATCACACTTGTATTAACTTTCCAAAAATGGCAATATTTACCCCTTGACTTTGGCAGATTTCATTTTAAGCTAGCAACTTCATTTCTTTGGCATTTTTGGTCCTTCAAACTTCATTCTTGAGAAAATATGATCCTTTGACTGAGTTGACTTGAATGTTGACCAAATTTGACTATGATCTTGACTTTTACAAAATTACACTTTTGGTCCTTCATCTTTGGCAGATTGTCAAGATAGGTCCTTGCACTTCAAAGTCTTGTCACTTTTGATCCTTCTTTGTCTTTTTTCATCAAATTAAGCTTGATTATTCCTTGTTTGCTTGAAAATGCATCCTTTTACCTACACAAGTGTACACAAACACAAACATACCACATAATACTATTTTGACAAGATAAATTGGTATTTTTGCTTGTGTTTTAGGATGATTTGTTGATAAATTGATATGCGTTTTTGCTCATATCAAATCCCCTACACTTGAACATTGTCATGTCCTCATGCAATTCTATATATTTTAAAGCACAAATTTACATTCTCCTCATAATTAATCCACCTTGGCCATAATGGAATGCATCTACACTACTCTAAACTACATGATGCATGATTTTGATTTTTAACAATGCAATGAACAAAATACAATTCTATCTATGTCTTTTTGGTTTTTCTTGAAATGGTTTTGATGGAAATAACTCATATAGAATTCAATGACTTTGATTAGGGCTTGGGTACCATGGACATTTATGACCCTCAAGTTTCACTTTCCCCATACCAAGCTTAAAAATAGGATCATTGCATTCACAAGTAAAAAGTGCATCAACTTATTCGTGACAATTAAATGTGGAACCGGTTATTATTTGAGCAAATTGCTTGTGGGCAAATTTGTCATTTATTCAAGTGTGAAGTATAAGAAGTGCAAAATCCAAAAATAAGGAAGCACGATTTTAATCCTAAGTAATCCTCTCATCCATTACTTGAAAAACCGCTCACAATTAATACAAGTCCGTTTCAAGAGTAATAAGTCATGCGCCTTATGTGTAAAATCCTCATGTCATGCTTTCATAAGTAGCTACACACTCGCTAAGGAAAGAAAAATAAAACTCACGCAATAATTTACATCCGCCATCTTTTTGAGACTTTGGATCTTCAACCCCGCAACCCGTCAAGGTAATATTGGATTGGAGCAATCTATTGAATCCCCGCAACCCGTCAAGGTAATATTGGAACTCAATAGTCACTATAATTAACACCACACTGCCCCTCTTGGGAGTCTTGTATATATATTTTTTTCTTTTCTTTTTCTTTTTTTTTCCTAGCCACTCATTTTTTTTCATAAGCCGCTCTTATTTTTCTTTATTCCTCACTAAGAAATTTGAAAAGAATAAAAGGAAAAACACCCGCTAAATATTGAGCATGACATAAGTCTAGTACACATAAAACGTTCTAACTTAGAATCTTAAGACGTACTTATATCAACCATGAATGATTAGGCAAAAATGCATAAGAGATTACAAACCAATTAAAACCGTTCTTGATTATTTATTAACAATTATATACATGCGAAGAAAATAGAGGTTAAGAAGAGAAGGGTTTAGCCACAAGTAATTATCATGAAGTTTATCTAGCCCTTTTATACTTGCTTCAACTCTATCATTTCCCATTCTCCACAAATTTAAAATCTCAAATAATGAGATTGGTGGATGCTTAGCCTAATAGACCAATGAAGGACTACATGGTTAAGGATACTAGCTAGAGAGTGCTAAGATAAGCAAACTCGGGTTGAGTCAAAATATCCATGGCGGGCCTAATATGTCAAAGAAGTCTAAACTTGTTAAAACCATGTTTTATTATATTTTTTTCCTTTTTCAATATTTTTGATGAAACATAAAGAAGAAATATATACAATGCAAATGTGTTATGAAAATAAAAAATGATTGATGCAAAAATTATGAATGCATATTTTTGGTGGCCAAAGTAGATCAAAAATTTGAAAAATGTTTGAAAATCCAATTTTCCATGTTATCATGAAAGACAATGACAAGTTCTAGGTAAGGTCACTTCGATAGAAGACCCCCCTACACTTAAGCTAAACATTGTCCTCAATGTTTAAGAGCATGGAAGTATAAAAACTTCCCCTACAATTATGACAATGAATAGACTTTGCTTAACCCAAGTTAAGGAGAGGACAACTATTAGTGAAATCATGTTTAAGCACAAGGTGTCAATGAAAGATCACAATAGTAACAAAGTGAACCGGATACAAGGGCCTCCTCCATAAGCTCCAAAGCATGAAATGAGTGAGCAACCCTACAAACAATCATGAAGACAAAAGAAGGTCTCCCCTACACTTATCTCCAAGTCTATCCCTTTATTTCTAACCTAAAACACTCTAAACCTAGTTATACGATGCTTGAGTTAATGAGTCTCTAGCTCGACTCGTCCCTCAATGAATCAATTCATGGGAAAATGGGGATCTCTTGGACCATTTCAACGGAAATGTCCTCCCCAAAGTAATGCTTCACACGGTGACCATTCACTTTTTTGGACCATCGGGTTGTGACAACTCAATAGTTCCATATGGAAACACTTGAGCAATAGTGAACGGACCGGACCATCTCGACTTAAGCTTGCCCGCAAAAAGTTTCAACCTTGAGTTAAAGAGGAGAACCGGCTCTCCAACTTTGAACTCACGATTCTTGATCTTAGCATCATGCAATTTCTTAGTCTTTTCCTTGTAAAGCAAAGAATTTTCATAGGCATTGGCTCTCAATTCATCCATTTCATTGAGTTGATCTTTCCTATGGGAACCGGCTTGGTTTAAATCAAAGTTAGCCCACTTGAGAGCCCAAAATGCCTTGTGTTCTAACTCGAATGGGAGGTGGCACGCTTTTCCATAGACAAGCCTATAAGGAGTACAACCAATTGGTGTTTTAAAAGCCGTCCTAAACGCCCACAAAGCATCATCAAGCTTATCCGACCAAGAAGCGCGATGCTCTCCCACCGTTCTCTCTAAACTTCTCTTTAAACCACGATTTGTGACCTTGGTTTGACCATTTGTTTGAGGGTGATACGCGGTAGAAAGTCTATGATTAACTCCATATTTCTTCATAACTCTCGTGAATTGATCATTACAAAAGTGCGTACCACGATCACTTATGATGGCCCGAGGTACACCAAATCTAGCAAACAATTGTTTCAAAAACTTCACAACAACTCTAGCATCATTGGTAGGTAAGGCTTTAGCCTCCACCCATTTGGACACATAATCCACCGCCACAAGTATATACTTGTTTCCCTTAGAGGATGGAAAAGGTCCCATGAAATCAATGCCCCACACATCAAATATCTCACACTCTTGGATAAAACTTTGTGGCATCTCATCACGTTACGTAATTTTTCCTTGTCTTTGACACACATCACAAAATTTCACCATTTCATGGGCATCTTTGTAAATGGAAGGCCAATAGTAACCCGAATCAAAGACTTTCTTGGCGGTATATTTGGGCCCAAAATGTCCACCCGTAGGTCCTTTATGACACGCTTCTAAGATCTTAAATGCCTCGGGCCCATCTACACACCGTCTAATGATTTGGTCCGCACATTGCCTAAAAAGATAAGGATCATCCCAAAAGTAGTACTTAACTTCCTTAAGAAATTTCTTCTTTTGTTGATAAGTAAGACCCTCAATAAGCACATTGCCCACAAGATAGTTTGCGATATCCGCAAACCAAGGAGTAGCATCCTCTTGGGAAGAGATAGACATGAGCTCCTTTAATGGAAAGGATTCATTGATTTCTTGATGTGGCAAATCTCCTTGAAAAGGATGCTCAAGTCTACTCAAGTGATCCGCCGCTAAATTCTCGGCCCCTTTCTTATCACGAATTTCTATCTTAAATTCTTGAAGCAACAAAACCCATCTCAAAAGCCTAGGCTTAGCATCTTGTTTTGTCATAAGATACTTGAGAACGGAATGATCCGTTCCGTATACACTATGGTTTTGGATAACACAAGGTATGGTCTAAATTTCTCAAAAGCATAGACTATAGCAAGCAACTCTTTTTCCGTGGTAGTGTAATGAAGTTATGCACCGGTCATGGTTTTACTCGCATAGTGTATAGGTTGAAAATGCTTATTAACTCTTTGTCCTAAGACGGCCCCCACCGCATAATCACTAGCGTCACACATAAGCTCAAAAGGTAATTCCCAATTTGGAGAAACCAAAACGGGAGCCTTAGTCAATTTCTCCTTAAGAGTCTCAAAAGAGTCCAAACAATCTTGGTTAAAAATGAAAGGAGCCTCTTTCTCCATGAGGTGAGTCATCGGTCTAGCTATCTTAGAAAAATCTTGTATAAAGCGCCTATAAAATCCCGCATGACCTAGAAAACTCCTCACACCTTTAACCGAGGTGGGTGGGGGAAGCTTAGCAATCACATCAATTTTAGCTCGATCCACTTCTAATCCCTTGTTGGATATTTTGTGTCCTAAAACAATTCCCTCTTTCACCATAAAGTGACATTTCTCCCAATTAAGCACTAAACGTGTTTCCTCACAACGCTTAAGCATTCTCTCAAGATTGGTGAGACATGAGGTAAATGAATTTCCAAAGACGGAAAAGTCATCCATAAAAACCTCCATAGTTTGCTCTATCATGTCATGGAAAATCGCCATCATGCACCTTTGAAACGTCCCCGGTGCATTACATAAGCCAAAAGGCATCCTCTTGTAAGCAAATGTACCGTAGGGACAAGTGAATGTGGTTTTTTCTTGATCCTTAGGGTCAATGGGTATTTGGAAATAACCCGAAAAACCATCAAGAAAGCAATAGTACTCATTTCTCGCTAAACGTTCAAGCATTTGATCCATAAAAGGTAATGGGAAATGGTCTTTCCTAGTCGCCTCATTGAGTTTTCTATAATCAATACAAACTCTCCAACCGGTGACAAGTCTCGTAGGAATAAGCTCATTGTTCTCATTAGGCACCACGGTGATTCCACCCTTCTTTGGAACACAATGAACCGGGCTAACCCATGGAGAGTCGGAAATGGGGTAAATCATACCCGCATCTATGAGTTTAATCACTTCCTTCTTAATAACCTCATGGATTTTTGGGTTAACTCTCCTCTGACTTTGAATGGCGGGTTTATAGTCATCCTCAATAAGGATTTTGTGTGTACAAAAATGTGGATCAATTCCCCTTATGTCGGATATTTTCCATGCTAAAGCTTTCTTATGTTTTTTAAGGACTTCAATAAGTTGCTCCTTCTCATCCTCTTTCAACTCTTTAGCAATGATCACAGGTAATTGGTCTTTGCCCTCTAAGAAAGCATACTCTAGGTGGGATGGAAGGTCCTTAAGTTCAATAGGAGGTGGAATCTCTATGGAAGGTTTTCTATGGAAGGATCCTCAATGGTAACTTCTTGTGGAATAGGAGAAGGAATAGGGTCCTCATTGAGCAACTTTTGGATAGTAAGAATATCTTCTTCCCAATTAATCGGAGAATCATCATCACCAAGAAAGTTTGACTCAAATTCCTCCAAGAGGAAATCACTCTCTCCAAAAGGTGTTAAAGAGGGAGCAATTGAGGCCACGGTTTCAACATGGGGCATCTCATCACTAGTACTCTTGCAAGCATCATGAAAGTGTTCATCACATACCTCATCTAGCACAACAACAATGTTAATAGTCTCACAAGGTCTAGACTCTTTAGCCTCTTTCCTATCACAAACTTTCCCTAACTTAAACACCACTCTCTCATCTTCTACTCTCATAATTAGTTCTCCTTCCGCCACATCTATCAAAGTATGACCCGTTCTCAAAAACGGTCTACCAACAATCAAAGGAACTCTAGGATCCATGTCATAATCAACCACTACAAAGTCGGCCGGAAACGTAAACTTATCCACACCTACAAACACATCCTCCGCGATACCTACGGGGTAAGCTATGGTTCGGTTGGCTAATTCAAGAGTCATCCTAGTGGGAGTGAGCTCGGGAAGAGAGAGTTTTTTCCAAACCGATAAAGGCATGAGGTTAATGCTTTCCCCTAAATCCGCCAAAGCCATGCAATTTTCAACACCGGGAAAATTACAAGGTATCAAGAAGCACCCCGGATCTCCAAGTTTTGTTGGTAAGGTTTTAAGTAGAACGGCGGAACAATTTTCATTAAGGGATGTGTTGGGCAAATCAATCAATTTTTCTTTGTTTGAGAGTAAATCCTTGAACATCTTAGCAAACTTTGGCATATAAGCAAGAGCTTCCGCAAAGGATATATTGATGTTGAGTTGCTTGAACATCCTTAAGAAATTTGAGACTTGGATGTCATCCTTGTTCTTTAACTTGTCCTTTTTCAACCTTGAAGGATATGGAAGAGTAGGTTTTGGTGTAGGTGGAATAGGTGTTGTAGTGGAAGATTTGTCTTTGTTAGCTTCTTCATTGAGAGGTGTGGAAGGTAGAGGAGAAGTATGAATGGGTTGAGAAGGTGTGTTTGAGTGAATGGGAGCATTTTGAGGTGGTGAAGTAGAGGTAGAAGGCTTGTCACAAGTAGGAGCACAAGTGGATGGAACAATAGGAGGTTTAGGAGGTGAAGGATCCTTTGTTGTCTTTCCACTTCTTGTTGTAATAGCATTGACATTTGCCCTTGGATTTGTTTGTGTGTTGGAAGGTAAAGCCCCTTGTGGTCTTTGATTATACATAATTTGGTTTTGAAGAAGAGCAAATTTCTTGTTATTTTCCTCTTGATTATCTTTCAATTGTTTCTCAAAAGAAGTAAACTTTTGAAGAATCAAATCCATGGGGTTAGGTTGCACATTTCCTTGATAAAAACCTTGTTGTGGAAAAGATGGAGGTGTTGGATTAAATCCTTGATTTGGTGGATAGAAGTTATTTCCTTGAGGTTGAAAATGATTGGGTGCCTTATAATTATTCCCTTGGTAAGGTGGTCTTTGCCCTTGATTCCTTGGTAAAATTTGAGGAGGATTTTGTTGAATTTGGGTGGGTGGTTGGGGTGGGAATCCCGGTGGAGTAAGGTAATTTTGGGACTTGTAAGAAAGGTTATTTGGATTGATATTTGGCTTGAAGTGTTCACGATGTTCGTCTTGGTAAGCATAGCATTCCCCTTGATAAACTTGCACCTTATCACATTGTTCATAAGAATGGGGACCTCCACAAGTTACACAAGAAAGAGTAATGGCATTCACATCATTTGAAGAATTGTTCAATGAAACGGTCTTAATGGCTTGAACTATCTCTTGAATCATCTCTTGTTGACCTTTATTCATTTGTTGAATGATCTCTTGGTGATATTTGAAGAATTGGTTATCACAAGGTGTTTGAGAAGTGTTTTGGATAACATGAACCCTTTCTTCAAATTGAGTGTTTGTTTGAACCATTGCTTTAGTCTCAATGATGTCCACGGCCTCTTGCATGGATTTAAGAAGAATATTCCCTCCCGCGGAAGCATTGAGTGAATCTTGGTGGTGAGATTTAAGTCCATTATAGAAAGTATTGATTTGGTGAACGTCATCCAATCCATGGTTAGGGCATCGCCTCAATAACTCTCTATACTCTTCCCAAGCATCACTAAAGAATTGAATAGGTTTTTGTTGAAAGCCTATAATTAAGTTCCTCAAGGTCATGGTCTTAGATGGAGGAAAGAACTTGTTCAAAAACTTAGTGGTGAAACCATCCCATGTGGTGATACTATCGGGTGGTTGGGTGTCTAACCAATGCTTAGCTTGTCCCTCTAGTGAAAATGGCACTAACATCAACTTAATAGCATCATGTGGAACTCCATTGTGCTTAATGGTATTGCAAAGAGAAAGGAATCTCTTAAGGTGATCATGAGGATCATCATTCTTGTTACCATAGAAAGGTGTTTGTGAAACCATGGTAATCATAGCCGTTTTTAGCTCAAATGTATTTGCGGGAATGTCGGGAATCCTAATAGCACTAGCATATCCATGAACATTGGTTTTGCAAACGTTCCATCAAAGAACGATTATCAACAGCCATGGCTTCTTGTTGTGGATGAATCAAAGCAAGATTCTCGTGATCGGCTTGATGGACGGTGATAGTCTTACTCTTTCTCTTTTTCTTCCTTTTCGGAGGAAGAGGTTGTACACCAATCGGTATTTGTGCACGCCCGCGAGTGAGCATGCAACTCAATACGAGGAATGAGAGAGAAGCTCTCGTGTGACTTTGAAGAGAAAAGGATTATCCTCTTCGAGTTTCAATATGAAATATCCACAAGAAAATAATATGTATGTATGTACTACTTGGGTGCAAGACCCCCAATGAAACCTTCCTTCTTAGAATACTCACAAGTGAACGGGGGGTTAGGTGGCGCGAAGCACTTAAGTACCCATTGACCCTTAGATGGCATTTTATAGCACATCGCCTTTCTATTCACTTAAATGTTCGTATTCTTCGAATTGTTGCTTATTGAGAGTATTTATCTATTCTTGCTTTATTTTGTTTGATCGATAAACGTGTCAAGGACCGGAACGCCCCTCAACACGGTGTATTGCCTTGGCAATACTTAGGGAGAATATGTATATTGGTTGTTCTTATACGTATACGTATTTACTTATAATAATATATGGAAAATATTTTTGTATTTATGAGTTTTTAAGAGAAAATACTATATGTACATAAAAACCGAGAGAATCCAATAATATATATTTTTGGGTGCAATCTCTTAGGAAAAAGATTGCTTTTTGGATTTTTTTAATTTGTTTGGTCAATTTTTAGGAAAAGAATTGTTTTGTTAATTTTTTAGTTTTTATATATTTTTATATTTTTGATTTTTTATTTGTTTTTGATTTATGATACGTAAAAATAATGTTCACAAGGTGAACGGATCCCAAAAGCCAATGAAAACCGTCAATCGATAGTCTCTCGTAAAGTCAAAGAGCCGGCAGCGGCGCCATTTGAAATTGTGTATAATGAAGTTCGTTTTTCTCAGTTCTTGTCTAATTGAAAGTCCTAACAATATCGGGTTTTTAACTGTTTTTGGTTGTTAATATTTTTTGGATATTCTATTTGCTAATTCAAACAATGCCTTGCAAAACTGAAATATATTGTCTACTTATATGTAAAACATCGTGCAAATACCAAATATTTATTCAATTAAAATCAAAAATGTAAATTTTACAACTAAAAGGACCGAAAATGTAAATTCTATGAAAAGTAAATGCTCAAAATGTAAAGCTAACAAGTATAAGGACTGAAAGTGTAAAATCAATTAACTATGAGGACTGAAATTGAAAACTATGCAAACTACTAACCAATTTCCAAACAAATTCAAACTAACTAACTGAATTTTAACAAACTCTGAAAGTTAAGGGACCTGATTTAAGCAAACCCAAAAAACTTGTAAGTTTAGCCAAGTTTTAAAACAGTTTAATACATGGAGGACTGAAATGCAATTTTTGAATGTTTTTAACTAAAAACGGGTTTCAAACACAAATAAGCTCGTTTGAGCTTATTTCTCAACCAAAATCAACCAAACCACTTGCAAAATGCTTAAAATAAAAAATAAGCTAAACCTATAAAAGGAAATTGGATAAAACTGACTAAAACTCTGATAAGCACTTTTCAATAAGTACAAAATAAGCTACATGGAAATCTAGACTTGCACAACTGGATTTTTGTAATGAAACTGATTAATGAGCTCAAAATATGAATGGGAAATCAAGTCTTGTTTAAAAACATCCAGTAATAAGCCCATAATCTGAAATAAGCTAAAAATAGGGCTTATGTTGACCAGCGTTGACCAAAACTTTTTCAATAAGCTCAATTTCTCAGAAATCAACCATGAGCACTAACTAAGTGAATTTGTAAAAGAAAATTGATCAGTTTATGAATAGGATTGTGAGATATGAAAAAGCAGTTTGAACTTTACAGAAACATGCATTTGCTTATTGGTCTAGATTTTTGCTTATTCCCACTTGCTTACTGAATACTGTACAAAATCCTTTTAGAATCTAAAACTTCATATTATAACCTAGAATTGAGAGCTGGTTTGATGGAATTTCACTAAGAAACACGTAAATGCTAGTCAAATTAAAATCACAACTTTTCTGAACAAAACTGACTGAAAATGACCCAAACTTTTTAAACTGCCATTTGCCTTTTTGACCTTAATGTTGACTGCAAAATGGTTTAAAACTACTTTTTATGACTTTGTAACTGAAAACCAAGCAAAATTAACCAATTTCTTACACTTGATTATCAAACATAAGCTAATGCCAAACACCCTATCTGATTTTTATAAGAATTTTTATGAGAGTTTATGAGCTAATGTTCAAACTGAATGAAGAGCTTTATCAAACCAAATTCAGTGAGCAAAATGAGATGTGTGAAAGCTAGTTGCAAGCAATTAAAAGCTACTACGATTCAAATAGGATAACAAAGCTAAAATGACTGAATTAAGCTAAAAACTAGGACAAGTATCAAATCAATAAGCAGATTAAGCTACACTTAAGCTATAACAAGTCTAGAACCAAATCAAGAACAATCTAATCAACTTTTATCATACAATCAACAAAGATTTTAGCTAGGAATGAAGCATGCCATTGACAATTTAGAGGAACCAAAAATAAGAAGCGTTTGCACCTTTTGAAGTACCCTTTGAGAAGTAGAGGAGTGCTGAACTCTCTAGTCTAGTGCTAACCACCACCTTAGCACTAGATACAACTATCAACAATCAATCAAACAGCTACAAATCATCAACATGGCTAAAATGGCTTGAAATCATCAAATCTGCTATGAACTTGGACTGAAATCAACAAACAGCTACAATCTTCACACAAAGTCAGTTATGATCAAGATATGATCATAACAAACTCAAAACAGCAACAAGAGTATCAATGGTGCAAGGTATGAACAGTATAGAAGGAAATGAGATTTGGCGGGAAAGTGAGAATTTGAATTTTATTGAATGAAAGTTGTTACAAAGGTAGGTAATTGGTTACAAACTAACTAACTAACTCAAGAGTGTGTCAGACTCTTGAGTTGTTAAGCTAATAACTAGAAATGGTGAAAGAAATCTAAAAGTGTGTGTGTTTTCACACTTTTCTACTACAACCAGAAATGAGGCCTATCTAAGGTATTTATAGACTTTAGGAGAAGAGCAGTTGGGGTTGGTGACATGTTGGAACCAATCCCAGGCTTCCACGTGTCCAATTGAAGTCAATTGATTTTGCAGGTTATGAACTTGAATTGGGGATTTATCATTGAGTTGATTTCAGGTTAATTGGTTATGACCAATGGATTCGTCTCTTGATTTTGAGCAAGTTTGATGTTAAGCACTTCTCTTGAAATCCATTCTAGCTTGAAATCGATCCTGGAAATTTTGTTTGTTTGAAGATGCCACGTGTCAAGTTTTCATTGGTTGAAAAGAGTGCACACGGATTGAACTGTTGTTATTTGCTCATTTATGATTGGCGGCGATAGTGGGTATTAATTGCCATGATGTGGCAATCCATTGTTTCCTTTTCCTGGCTTCTTATTGGTCCTTAGCTTAAAACACGGATCACACTTGTATTAACTTTCCAAAAATGGCAATATTCACCCCTTGACTTTGGCAGATTTCATTTTAAGCTAGCAACTTCATTTCTTTGGCTTTTTTGGTCCTTCAAACTTCATTCTTGAGCAAATATGATCCTTTGACTGAGTTGACTTGAATGTTGACCAAATGTGACTATGATCTTGACTTTTACAAAATTACACTTTTGGTCCTTCATCTTTGGCAGATTGTCAAGATAGGTCCTTGCACTTCAAAGTCTTGTCACTTTTGATCCTTCTTTGTCTTTTTTCATCAAATTAAGCTTGATTATTCCTTGTTTGCTTGAAAATGCATCCTTTTACCTACACAAGTGTACACAAACACAAACATACCACATAATACTGTTTTGACAAGATAAATTGGTATTTTTGCTTGTGTTTTAGGGTGATTTGTTGATAAATTGATATGAGTTTTTGCTCATATCATCTTCCTAAACTATCATTTCACAAGGATCATTTGTGTTCCGCGTGTACAATGGGGAAAAGCACTAAGAAGTCATACAAACCCAAGACTGAAGACACCAACCAAGAGAAACTTTATCTGTTGCATATGGATCTTTGTGGGCCAATGCGTGTTGAAAGTCTTAGTGGCAAAAAGTACATCCTCGTCATTGTCGATGATTACTCTCGGTTTACATGGGTGAAATTTATTAAAGCAAAAAATGAGGCACCTAAATTCATCATCGGATTTCTCAAGATGATTCAAGTGCGTCTCAACACTACTGTCCGACGCATTCGTACAGATAATGGAACCGAATTTGTGAATCAAATTTTGCGTGATTATTATGAAGAAGTTGGCATATCTCATGAAACATCCGTTGCACGCACTCCACAACAAAACGGTGTCGTTGAAAGGCGAAATCGCACACTTATGGAAGCTGCTCGAACGATGTTAATTTACGCAAAGGCTCCATTTTTTTATGGGCAGAAGCAGTATCTACAACAGTGTACACCCAAAACTGGTCACTAATTCGTAAACGCCATGGTAAAACACCTTATGAGCTTCTCCATGGAAAAGTACCAGATTTATCATATCTTCATGTATTTGGTTCTCTTTGCTATCCAAATAATGATGGTGACAATTTGGGAAAACTTCAACCAAAGGCCGATATTGGTATTTTCATTGGTTACGCACCCGCAAAGAAGGCATACCGAATCTACAACCGTAACTCTCGCAAGATCCTCGAAACTATGAATGTTGATTTTGATGAGCTGACAACAATGGCTTCTGAGCAAAGCAGCTCTGAACCCGCACTTCATGAAATGGGACCCAGTAACATTAGTTCTGGTCTTGTCCCAAATAACCCTACTTCATCATCATTTACACCACCTTCTAGGACTGAATGGGATACGTTGTTTCAACCATTCTTTGATGAATTCTTTACTCCTCCAAGTATTGTTGCTCCAGAACCTGAAGTAATAGCTTCGGTAACCGAAGTTGTCGCTCCAGCAACCGTTGCACAATCAGACACATCTGCACCTACAATTGGTCTAGATATACCATCAACAAGTAATTCTCAACCAACACCTGTTTCAACTACCCATGTCATGCCTATTGATGATGAAGAGGATGATGATGATCACGATTTGGAATTCGCTCAAATGCGTGAACTTCCATTCTTTGGTGTACCAATTCCCGAACCTAATAAAGTCGGGTCGTCCACCTCAGAAGAAGCTCCTTCTATAGTTTACTCCAATCCACGGATTCGTGAACATGACAGCAAGTGGACAAAGGATCATCCTATAGATTCTATTATTGGTGACCCTAATCGTCCGGTATCCACCCGAAGTCAGTTACAAGAAAGTGTAATGTTTTGTCACTTTGATGCTTTTCTCACTGAAGTTGAACCTAAGACATGGCAACAAGCTTTTACTCAATCCTAATGGATAGAAGCTATGCAAGAAGAACTCAATGAATTTATACGTCTTGAAGTATGGGAACTTGTCCCATGCCCGGATCAAGTGCAGTTACTCACTTTGAAATGGGTTTATAAGGTGAAACTCGATGAGTTAGGCGGAATACTGAAGAACAAAGCTAGACTAGTAGCTCGTGGATACAAGCATTTATTGGGCATCGACTTTATGGAATCCTTTGCACCTGTTGCCCGTTTGGAAGCTATTAGACTATTCCTCGCTTATGCAGCCCACATGAATATGATCGTCTATCAGATGGATGTGAAGACGACATTTCTTAATGGTGAACTCAAGGAAGAGGTCTATGTTCAACAACCGGATGGTTTTGTGAATCCTAATTATCCTAATCATGTGTACAAGCTTAAGAAGGCTCTCTATGGGTTGAAGCAAGCTCCTCGCGCATGGTACGATCTATTGTCACAATACCTCATTACACAAGGCTTCACAAAAGGCAAGGTGGATCCCACAATGTTCATTTAGAAACGAGGTAAAGATATGATTATGGTACAAATATATGTTGATGATATTATATTTGCAGCCTCGACCCAAACCTTATCCGACGAGTTTGGGACACTCATGTCTTCCAAGTTTAAGATGTCAATGATGGGCAAGGTATCATTCTTCTTAGGTCTTCCGATATCTCAAAGTCCCAGAGGCATCTTTATCAATCAATCAAAATATGCCCTTGAATCGCTAAAGAAGTATAAGCTGGAATCTTGCGACCCCGTGGACACTCCAATGGTGGAGAAAACTAAGCTTGATGCAGATCCACATGGAGTTGCCGTTGATCCGACACTTTATCGTGGAATGATCGGTACTCTTCTGTATATCACAGCCAGTCGACCTGATCTTCAGTTTGCTATATGTATGTGTGCCAGGTATCAAACTAGGCCTACTGAGTTACACTTAGCTACTGTTAAAAGGAACTTTCAATATCTTAAAGGAACCATTAATCGGGGACTTTGGTATTCGAAGGACTCTTCTATTGCACTAATGGCATATGCAGATGCGGATCACGCGGGTTGTCAAGATACAAGGCGTAGCACAAGTGGAACTTTGCAACTACTAGGAGATCGACTAATCAGTTGGGCATCGAAAAGGCAAAAAAGCGCTGCAATTTCAAGTACGGAAGCAGAATATATAGCTATGTCCGGTTGCTGTGCTCAAATTCTTTGGATGAGATCGCAATTAACCGACTATGGTCTAGGTTTCAACAAAATTCCGATGTACTGCGACAACAAGAGTGCAATTGCCTTATGCTGCAACAATGTTCAATTCTCCCGGTCGAAGCATATTGACATTCGCTACCATTTCATCAAGGAGCAAGTGGAAAATGGAGTAATAGAGCTTTACTTTGTCCGATCTGAGTATCAATTGGCGGATATTTTCACAAAAGCTTTAGATCGCGCTCGAATTGAATTTTTGGCCGACAAGCTAGGAATGAGAACTTTCTCTCCTGAGACTCTAAAGGAAGTGGCAGATGAAACGAAAGAATAGTGGTGGTAAAACTATTCTCCTTATCCTTGGTGATCATCTGTATATATTGTTTATATTTTTATCCACAAAAACAAAATACAAAAATATAAAACCATATAAAAACCATAAAAATTGAAAAAATTCATAAAAATCCAAAAATATTTTTACCTTATTTTTCAAAGGCATGTCTTTTGGTACGATAATATTTACGGCCTTAGAAATGTTGATTAATATTGACACGGCGCCATAAATTAAGTTCGTACAAAAGTTGTAAATATTTCATAAAACATGCCTAAATGGCTTGTAGTTAATTCTGACTGCAACCCGGTTTTCACATTAAAGTCAAGTATGAAGGTCTACGATATCTAAGGATTTGGTAAACTATGGATTAGATCTATTGATAAGAATGGATGAAGGAGGAAGATGGGGAAGAAGGAGATGAGGTGTAGAGAGAGAAAGAAGAGAAAAGAAAAGTAGAGAGAGAAAGAGAAATTTATTAAATGAAAGTTGTGAAATGAAAAGAACCACCCTTCCTAACATGCTAGGAGGGGTATATATAGCCCACCCTACATGTGGGCTATATGGGCTATACTTGGATCACGAGCCTAATACATTAATATATCGTTGGAGCGACCGATCCTTCATAAATACGTAAAAACGTATTTCCAACAATCTCCCCCTAAGGGAGGTCGCTCCAAGTTACAAAGTTCTAAATATTCTATAGCTCGTGATCTATGCTAATAATGATGTGACCAAGACTTTCTTTGGGAAAACATATTTCCAACAATCTCCCCCTAAGGGAGGTCACACCATTTTACAAAATCTTAAACCTAGCATCTATGCTTGAGTCTTCGATCTTGTTCTTGTGAATATGCTTGATGTGATCTTTGACTTTAGTCTTGAGCATGTTTCCTTGCCTTGACCTTGTGCATTCATCACTTGTGAAATTTGCCTCTTCGTGACTTCATGTTCCACATACTTATACTTTTAAATTCTTGAAAGCTTCAGAGTTTGGTACAGCGGAAGACTTGACCTTCAGACTTTCTTGAATTTGTTGAAGTACTAATTGTATGTAGTATAAGCATGTGGTGAAGACTTCTTCTGGATTGTACACCGCAATGCCACCTTCTTGTTACGCTGCATAAGACAGTTAGCAACAAACAATATACACGGATTAAATGGCCTTGAACATTTCATTCTAATTCGGTAGCATTTTACCTCCGGTCGGTGAAGACCGTTGGACGATATTAAATATCGTACTTGTGGCAGGTAGTTTCAATAAAGAACCTCCTTGACAAGATTTCGCGGGTAAACCCGTTCTCTTTACTCGACAGTCCAAAGCTGACTGCGAACGTAAAGAGTGAATCATTTGGATAATATTATCCGCATGATTTGAAGCCGTCAATTCATGTTCCTGGAACAAGTTAAGTTCAATTAAGAACCGCACCATCGTTGCTTTCCAGTTGTCACAAGCTTAATTCGTATAGAATCTTGCAAGTTACCTACCAAGTGCTGTTTGATGTTAACACTAGAAGGATTTCCATTCGTCACTGCAAATACTTAATAGTATTACTCTGAATGTTCTGGCAAGATCACTAAGATATTGCGTAGAGGTCTGGAACGTGTTTAGATTCATTTAAGAGTTTAAACCACTGTTGCTTTCCAGTTATCACAAGTTTGATTCATAAAGAATCGCACAAGCACCTACCATGAGCTTTTTGACGTTCGCTCAAGAAGGATTTCCATCTTCATTGTAAATACTTTCGTATTACTCGGATGTTCAGGCAAGATCATGAAGATTTTGCGTAGGACTCTTAAGAACTTTCTTACTTTTCACAGTGTGTGAAGAAGCAAGTAAATATGAAAGTGTGTCCTAATGAGATATTTGATGATCTCAAATGGATCTAGACTCGATCGTGTATTTTAGATTTTAGTGATCGGAGGCTGGAGAGGAGTGCCACCTTTTCAATACCAATTTATTCGGAGTGAATAAATCAATAGATAATGTGTTGTCTCCGTGTGATTAAAACAAATATATTTTGAGAGATATCTGAGTTAGCTGGGATGGGTTGTGCCTTGCATCACTGGGTCCATAATGTCTATCTTCAATATCGAGAATCATAAATGATCTCAATAGCATATGAATTGACCCGGTTTCTGCCTAAGGTTGTAAGGAGGGCTTCTTTCTTTACACCCTTTATCTTTACAATTCTTTTTCATTCTTCAACCCCTTCAATGCTTACCAATACGTCATAACTAGCACCTTGTTGTGATTGTTCCAGTGCTAACTTAAGTACTTGGTCGGCATTCAGCTACGTTCACAATCTTTCTCCATCTTTCCTAAGGACTACTATTTCTAGCTATGGAATGTCCTTGGGAAGATTCCTCCGGTTCTAGAGAAATCATTGGACTTTAACCTATCCTACCATCCTTATGTCACCACAATCTTCACCGTCGTGAATAGAGATGTTTTGGGTAAGTGTATGTCACCATGAAATCTATTTTGAAGTACAAATCCATTTTGCTCCCCCTTAACATATGCCACGATATTCGAAAACATTTCGCACATGTCGGGATGAGCTAACACGTTAAGTCAAACCATTTGTGATTAATTATTTCCCATATTAAATCACATTTTCTCCCCCATATTAAAAATATTAACGCAAGCGATGTTTTTAATATCAATTGATTTAATAGCATTTTAAGAAAATTTGGGAAGAAAAATGCAAATCTAGTTATCTTCATGATTTTAACAAGCTCCCCCTCAAATTAATGAGGGTGTACTTGAAACGTAAATTAAATACCTTTTAAACACAAGTGTAAGGTATTTATCACGTGCAAGGATCATATATGATAATGTATTCACAAGATTAACAATTTACGAGGTTGGACCTGAATAATAGAGAACATCATATGAAAGAAGCACATGGTTCTTGTTCACGAATGTTGGTCACCTCGTCACGTCCCCGAGAAAATTAATTCCCGTTGTTGAGTCAAAGCTTTCTGGTGAAATGCTTGACTTGAGTATGAAAAGCGGGTTGCTATCTGAAATAATAGCAAACCATTTTGAGCATGTTTTAAAAGTTTGAACTTCTGCTCGAACTTTATTTACAACCCCGTGTCATTATTGAATGACATTTCTAGGTTCGTAAATATTATCGATTCCAGAAGACATGCTCTTTTTATCAAAACATTTTTGAACACACAATTTTGAAAGATTTAGAAAAACCTTTTGAGAAATTCTCGAAAAATTGTGTCCAAAGTTTTGAAAATCAATTACTTGAGCTTAAGATGTTGAATATCTTATAAAACGAGCTGAAGTCCGAGAAGTTGTAAACTTCCCGTTGTTAAGGATAAGTTTATCATCGGCGATAAACTTTCCTTTTATCTGAAGAACGAGTCCTAAGCTGACATTTACTTAGAAGTCGTGTTCATGAGCTTGAAAACTTTGACTGTTTTAACGGAAAGCTCATGACCGAGAAAGGTTAATTTCTCGTTACGAGGAAAAGTTCTCTTATTTAAAAGATACACTTTCCTTTCTGAGCTTAAAACTTCGAATGTTTTAATACAAGCTCATGACCGAGAAAGGTGAATTTCTCGTTAAGAGGATAAGTTATCATAAACGATAAACTTTCCTTTATTTTAAGTTCGAGTTACAGTCTGACATTTAACTGTAAGTCATTGTGCATGAGCTCAAAAACTTAGAATGTTTTCGATATAAGCTCATGCCCGAGAAAAATTAATTTCTCGTTGTAAGGATAAGTTTATCATCGGCGATAAACTTTCCTGCCTTTGAAGAACGGGGCATAAACTGTAATGTGATTATACGCCATTGTGCAGCTTAACCATGAATCCCCTGAGACATTTGTTTCTCCGATATCTGCTTCTTCAGCAACCAAACTCTAAGAGTGTCCTTAGTTGAACGGTATACAACGATTGGACCGCTTCGTTCTTTTGGAACATCAACTTTGGTACCTGCAATCTCATTAGGAATTTGCATGCTTTGACGTGGGTTAGCGATATCAATTATAGAAGCACATGGGGGTTCACAGTTGGCTTTACTTGTGTCAGAGGCGACCTGAGTAGATGATTCACTTATCTTAGCTGGTAAACGTTTCCTTTTATAGAAAACCTTAAGTTTAGGCTTAAGTGACGTATCATCTTTATCAATTTCCTCCCTAGTAGTCTTAGTAGAATCGGAGACTATCCTAGTTAAAGGGCACTCGTTTCCTACAAGAGTGAAAGTTCTACCAGTGGGGCGCCACATTTTACCAATGGGTTTGCTTTTAGCTACCCACTGGGATTTAAGTCTAGCACGGGAGTTCACCTCATTAAGCAATTTTTTGATACAGGAATCATGATTGGCTCTAAAGACACATTTCCTACATGTTTTACAAGTAGCATATTTAATGTCCGAGTAATTCCTAGATGATTGATCGATGCTCCTAGGAGATGACATGCTACGGTTAGGAGTGTTGGGTAATCTAGAAGGCATCTGACTAGGTTGGACATTGCTATCTCTTACATGTGTCCTTTGAATAGCTTCCCTTTGACCAGAATCATGGCACACATCAGTTGAACTAGTTCTAGATGTGTTCATTGAACTATTTTTAGAGAAACTAGGGGCAATCATGTGATGAGGTCTTGCTAAAACCGATTTAGTCACATTAGGCCTAGTTGGTGTAGTGACTGTTCTAGAAATATGACCCAAATCAACTTGGGAGGCAAACCGCGGTCTCGAGGATTGTGGTCGCTCGGATCTAAATGCAGTAGGTTGTCTGACAATCGGTTGTCTGACGAACTGATTTGTAGGCGGTTTCCCCAAGATTGATGGTTTTTCAAGCTTAGTGTCCACACTAGGTCCTCTATTTTTCCTTAACTCGTTTTTCAACGCAGCTATAGCAAACACCTTTTCCTGTACTTGGGCCTTTAAAGTCTCATTCTCTTTGAGCAAGTTATCTTAGGATGCCAACTTAGATTCAAGCAGTTGAATTTGTTTCAAAAGATTATCCTTTTCAGCTTTAGAATCTAACACTTTTTGATCCAATTTTCTTTCAAGAACAACATTTGATTTTTCAAGTTTTTCAAAATATGTTTCAAATTTGTTCGTTTTCTTTGAAAATTCAATTTTGGCATCCTCAAGATCTTTTGATTGTTGAGCTACAATCGTTTCGAGCTCTCTAATCTTGGAATCAGCAACTGTCAATGAAGCAGTTATAAGACAATTATCATGATGTTTAGCATTTTGAACACTTTCTCCCCCATTATGACTCACATCGGATGAATCATAAGTGGTATTTCTATCACTCTTGTCCATCCCATGTTTGTCATAATTAGGTTCAGAATGCCCAATATGCGGCATGTCATCAGCATATACATCATAACCAACATCACATTGTACCATGTTTGCAGGCTCTTCGTCATAAACGGGTAAGGTGTCATCAAGAGAGATCTCGTGAACATTCCCCGACGTGCCACTGATATCATGTTGTCCTTCTGAATTCGTGCTCTTGCCATCGTTAGGCTCCAAGTTGTCAACTGTATGACCATTCTCCTCTTGCATCTCAGATTCTTGCATTCCATTACTATACGCCTGCTGAAGTCGAGATCTTTCATAAATAGAAGATGATACCGATGTCATGAGTTTCAATATTGAATCGCGGAAAACTCGAAGCTCGGTATGTGTATCTCGAAGAAAGGATTGGCAAATCACTGAACTTTCCGGCTTGATGATATTGAATTGGAGGAAAGGCGTGAGTTGTGTCACAAGATCCTTATATGCAAGTGCCGATGCAGAGTGATTAAAATTTTCATGGTTGAGTTGCTCGGCGAGTTGGGTCAAAGTGGTGAAAATTGAGTCGATGAATATATGACGATCTTGTCCAAAGATGGTCACAAATTCGCTCCCTCCTTGAATCCCCGAAAGAGTGACAAGATGAGACTGGAGCATTTGAAAGGAAGTGATGCCGCTTTTCCTAACTTTGTTTTGCATTAAATACGAATCTCCCTTTTGAAATGTCGAATCGAACGAATCCATTAAATATCGATTAAGAATGACGGGGATGTTGTTGTTGTCGGGATTTTAGAGTTCGTGAAAAAACGAAAGACCCGAAAAAAATACTTAAAATTCCTCAATGGATGTTATAAATGAAGCTCGTCACTTTGACTCGTCACGTTTTTCTTGAAATCCGGCCACAATAACATTTATCCCGACCAATATTTTTCCACGTTAATTCTTTTAAAATACCCGCCTCAACACGATTTGCCAAAAAATTAATATAAAAAATTAACTTAATTTAAAAAAGAAAATTTTGATTATCTATTTAAACTAAAAAAGATTAGAAAAATTTGAAATTTAAACTAAAAAATTTTCGTGGATTAAAATTTGAAAATTTAAACTTAGGATATTTAAATATGAAAATTTAAAGATCCGTAAAAATTTGATATGTTAAATTTGATATTAAAACTAAAAAAAATAGAAAATTTTGATTATCTAGTTAAAGAAAAAATTGATATTTAAACTAGAAAAGATAGGCAGAGTTTCGTGGCCATCCTTGAGCCAGAAAACGTGTATACACGTTCCCACAAAAACACGTGTATCCCACTCAAACTTTGTAAACTCCGCCCCTAATTAATGCAAACCACTCTATCACTTTGACTTTATAGCCCTCTTTCTCTCAAACGAAGTAAACACAATCCTCCGTCTCCTAATTAATCTCTCTCTCTCACACAAACTAATTCTCCTCCGTCTCTTTTGCTCTTCCCTCTCTCAAAAACAAAAACTTTCTTTGTCAAACACAGGTAAACGAAAATCACACAAAAACTTTCTCCAAATCACATCAATCAAATCTGTACCCTCTCATCTCATCATAAAACCCGATTCACAATCAACCCCAATCCCAAAATTACACCGTGATGTGAAGAAGGCTTCAAGATCTTTGAACAAAGATCTCAGGTAGGATTTTCTTTCTTTGATTTGTTGAGTCTTTCTATCATCTGTAGAGTCTTGCTTGTGATGTTTTTCTTGGATTTATTGATCGAATTAAAGAAAGATTGTAACAAAGTTGTTATAAATCTTCTTTAATTTCGTAGATTAAAGACAAATCTATGATGAAATGCTCGTTTTCGTGTTAGATCTTAATTGATCTATGCATGCATAACGAAAAAGAGCAAAATCTGAGATCTTAGTTATATGTTATGAGTCGAGATATGAGGGATTGAGTCGAGGTCAAAGTGAGAAACTATGTTTGTTGATTCAAGTTTGTTTTGAGTGTGTTTTGTGTTGAGTGTGGGTTGGAGTCCGAGTGTGTATTGTGTGAGAGTCTGTTGTTCGTAACAGTCTAATGTGAGGTCTTCAAGAGTATTGTGAGGATGTGAGTTCGAGGGTCGAGAGTATTGTGAGTCAGATGAGTCGAGTCGAGTTGAGATGTTCGAGGGTGTACGAGTCTTGATTGGTAAAGTTGGATGTTGAGACTTGTTCGAGTCCGGTCCCGTTATATTTTTTCAGTCAAGAGTTTGTCAATTCCGAATAGTCTATTCGGAAAGCCTATTCGGAAAACCGTCTATTCGGAAAACCGTCTATTCGGAAAACCGTCTATTCGGAAAACCGTCTATTCGGAAAACCGTCTATTCGGAAAACCGTCTATTCGGAAAACCGTCTATTCGGAAAACCGTCTATTCGGAAAAACCGTCTATTCGGAAAAACCGTCTATTCGAAAAAACCTATGCGGAAAACCTATGCGGAAAGTCCATGCGGAAAGTCCATGCGGAAAGTCCATGCGGAAAGTCTATGCGGAAAGACGGAAAACTGATACGAAAACAGATACAAAAACTGATACGAAAACTGATAGCTTTGGATATGTTTGGACAGTTTGGACTGTAGACAGTTTTGACAGATTGGATTGGACTGGTATGAAACAGAAGAAGAAAGAACTGATTAAAAAATTGTGATTAAAAAACTGATCTAAAAAAAAAAACAAAACGGATGATTTTTATAAAAAGTTTGATAAAAAATACTGATTGGACAAGAACTGATGATTTAATAATAAAAAAATAAAAATAAAAAAAATTGATACGCAAACTGATAGAAAAATAAAATAAATAAAAAAAAATAAAAATTGATAAAACAATAGATGAAAAGGATTATAAAAAAATGAGTGATTATAAAAAAATGATTTTTATAAAAGATTATAAAAGAGACAAAGTGATTTAGAAAGAAAGGGTTTTTATTATAAAATCAATAGATAAAAAAAAATAATGAGATAAAATTATGAGAGAAACTATGTGTCTTTTATTAATATGAAAAACATGAAATGTGAACAACAACCACCCCTTTCCAAGGAGGAAAGGGGTATTTATACTTCCAAGTCATATGTGGACTTGGGCCGGCCCATGACAAGCCCATGGACCGGTTCTTACTTAACTTAATAAGCAACTATAAACTAAGAGCTATTACAACATTAATAATATTGTGGAGTGACCGATACTTCTAATATACGTAAAAACGTATTTCTAACAATCTCCCCCTAAGGGAGGTCACTCCACGTTACAAAGTTCTAAATATTCTATAGCTTGTGATCTATGCTAATAATGATGTGACCGAGACTTTCTTTGGGAAAACATATTTCCAACAAAGTATTTCTTATGAAAGCTTTGGCTCACAACGAGAATTAATTTTCTCGGGCAAGGTTTACTTTAAAACCTTGTAAGGGATCAAGTTTACTTTATAACTTGGTCTAACACAAATATATGTACGTCTCAGTGCATTTATTTGTTAAAATAAGAGAAGTCTTGTTTTTATGAAGTTATCATCTCTACAACCATAGCAATCTACAATTGGTATCTACATACTCGACGATGCGACTATTCAACGGATGACTACAGCTCTTTCAATAGAACACGGGTCAACAATTGAGGGGGAGCAATTGTCAAGCATTCAGAATCTTCGATGCCGAACGTGCCAAGCTCACTAACTGGTGTCAAGACAACAATACCAATCGTACATGTGGTGTCAAGAGATGACTTTAGACGTGACGAGGCGACCAACATATGCTGACAAGAACCATTTGATCTTATCATATGATGTTCTCATCTATCAGGTCCAACCTTGTCAATTCTTTTCTAATATGGTAAATATGTGATCATGTTACAAATCGATATCATATCTCATACATTTGATATCGTGAAGAATAAACGGACTTGCATTTTTCTTCCCAAAACCTTTGTTAAAACTTCATTAAATCAATTGATATTAAAAACATCGATTGGGTTAATATTTTTAATATGGGGGAGAAAATGTGAATTAATATGGGATATTATCACAAATGGTTTGACTTAATGTTCTGGCTCATCCCGACATGTGCGAAATGTTTTCGAATATCGTGGCATATGTTAAGGGGGAGTAAAATGGATTTGCATATCAAAAATGGATTTTCATGGTGACATATACTTACCCAAAACCCATTTATTTCACGACGATGAAGATTGTGGTGACATAAGGATGGTAGGATAGGTTAAGTCCTATGATTCTTCTAGAACCGGAGGAATCTTCCCAAGGACATTCCATAGCTAGAAATAGTAGTCCTTAGGAAAGATGGAGAAAGATTGTGAACGTAGCTGAATGCCGACCAAGTACTTAAGTTAGCACTGGAACAATCACAACAAGGTGCTAGTTATGACGTATTGGTAAGCATTGAAGGGTTGAAGAATGAAAAAGAATTGTAAAGATAAAGGGTGTAAAGAAAGAAGCCCTCCTTACAACCTTAGGCAGAAACCGGGTCAACACATATGCTATTGAGATCATTTTAATGATTCTCGATATTGAAGACAGACATCATGGACCCAGTGATGCAATGCACAACCCATCCCAGCTAACTCAGATATCTCTCAAAAGGTATTTGTTTTAATCACACGGAGACAACACATTATCTATTGATTTATTCACTCCGAATAAATTGGTATTGAAAAGGTGGCACTCCTCTCCAGCCTCCGATCACTAAAATATAAAATGCACGATCGAGTCTAGAGCCATTTGAGATCATCAAATATTTCATTAGGACACACTTTCATATTTCCTTGCTTCTTCACACACTGTGAAAAGTAAGAAAGATTTTAAGAGTCCTACGCAAAATCTTTATGATCTTGCCTGAACATCCGAGTAAAACGAAAGTATTTACAATGAAGATGGAAATCCTTCTTGAGCGAATATCAAAAAGCTCATGGTAGGTGACTTGTGCGATTCTTTATGAATCAAACTTGTGATAACTGGAAAGCAACAGTGGTTTAATTCTTAACTGAATTTAAACACGTTCCAGGCCTCTACGCAATATCTCAGTGATCTTGCCAGAACTCTCAGAGTGATACCTTAGTGTTCACGGTGATGAGTGGAAATCCTTCTAGTGTTAACCTCAAACAGCACTTGGTAGGTAACTTGCAAGATTCTATACGAATCAAGCTCGTGACAACTGGAAAGCAACGATGGTGCGGTTCTTAATTGAATTTCACTTGTTCCAGGAACATGAATTGACGGCTTCAAATCATGCGGATATTATTATCCAAACGATTCACTCTTTATGTTCGCAGTTAGCTTTGGACGGTCGAATAAAGAGAACGGGTTTACCCGCGAAATCCTGTCAGGAAGTTACTTAATTGAAACTATCCGTCACGGGTACGATATCTAATATCGTCCAACGGTCTTCACCGACCGGAGGTAAAATGCTACCGAATTAGAATGAAATGTTCAAAGCCATTTCGTTCGTGTCTACTTATGTTGCGGCATTTGAAGACGGTGGCGTTGCGGAATCCAAGAAGAAGTCGTCCCCGCATGCTTATACTTTATTTACTTAATATCTTATCTAATTCAAGAAAGCCTAAAAGTTAAGTCTTCCGCTGTATTGAACTCTGAAGCTTTCAAGAATCACTAAGGTATAAGTATGTGGGACGTGAGGTCACGAAGAGGCGAAGATCATAAGTGATGGATGCACGAGATCAAGGCAAGAGATTAATGCTCAAAGATTGATATCAAAGATCAAATCAGCATGTTCACCAGAAAAGAAAAAGAAAAAGAAAGACGAAGACTACGAGCTCAAGACAAGCATAGTATGCTAGGTTTATTTCATTATTGTAACTCGGGTAACGCCCTTGTTTGGAGTGACCTCCCTTAGGGGGAGATTGTTGGAAATACGTTTTTACGTATTTAGGAAGATTCGGTCACTCCGACAATATATTAAGTTGTAGCTCGTTGTCTAGATATCTTTATTAAACAAACAAAGTCAAGCCAAGCCTACAACATGTGTAGGCCGGTCCAACATTGTAAAGCCCAAGCCCATCACAAGGCTTGGGTATATAAACCCTCTCCTTTGATGGAGAGGGTGTGTGGTTTCACATAGTTCTCTTAACTTTCTCTCTCAAAAAGTGTGAAATCCACCATCTCTTTCTCTCTCTAAAACATAAGAAAGATTTACATTTCTACAAAAGCCAATAGACACAAACATGAAGCGAATAAGCTCATTTACACAATTAGAAGGAACGATGCGTCCTTCATGGAAACAACGATGTTTAAGAGACTTAGACGAGTTTTTATGAGAATGAATCAAATGAGGGTAAGGAGAAGAGGGCATGTATGCTCGTGTTCGTTCATGATCTTTTTGATATCTTGAGGACATGATAAGTACCTAAATAAGAAAATATCTTTTCAATTACTTATAAATAAATCGAAAAATGAAAATGTGTTATATCAATTTCTTGATAAACATAGGATTGAATCCATATCATTTTCATGTTCACAATGTGTCTATTCCATCATTAACCAAGAACACATGATCTATGTTAGATCAACAATGGATTAGAACATTGGTTTTGCAAAACAAGGTTTTTAGGTAAGCATTAACAATGTCATTACCTACTTGTTCATGGGTTCATCTCAAATCCATCTTTTAACCAAAATAATTTAGCCAAAATTCGGATTTGTTCTACAAGTGGGTTTTAGTGAAATCTTAATGAATATGAACCTAAGGAATCATAGTAAAATAACCATGTAACCCACATTCCTATTAAGGTTTTAATTCAATTTCAATTTTAAAAATCCCCAATTATGAAAGGATGAACCCTAGAACAAAATAGATGAAATTGAAAGAAAATACTTACAATTAATTGATGCTAGATGAAGGATGAGTGAAACCCACAACTTGGAATCAATTAATTTGAGTGATTGAAGGTTTTGGAAGCTTCAACAATGGTGGAAAACAAGAAACCCTTCGGCTGTGTGTTTTTGGGAGAGAGAGGGTTTGGTTTGAAAAAGAATAAAATACTCAAAATGGCGCTCTGACAAAAGTTTCTGCCCGCGGTTCCTTATCGATAAGGAACCGCGCCTTTGAGCCGCTGAGATAAAGAACCGCCTCCAGAGGTCGGTTTTTATCTATGAAGGACGCCAAATTTTAAAAACAAATTTTTCTAAAACACTTAAAAATATGTCATGAGCCTTCTAAAATATCATTGGATCATCATAACACTAAGCAATATGCCTAAACGAAGGATTACGAGTTAAATCGAGATCGAAAAGAACCGAAACGGACAAACGACTACTCGTAGCAAAATGACTAAGTGGAGAGAAGACAAGGGAAGTGAATCAAGACTAGGAAAAATTCTCAAGGGAATAATGACAATCTTCAAATGATGGAAACGAAGAGCTTGTGTCATATATAGTGGTTAAAGACGTGCCTTTCCGGCGAAGTGTTAAACGGCTTTGGTAATGAACAAACACAAAGCAAATATTGAAGCATAGGCAAGATCACTTTTAATAATAGTCTTAGTCTAAGTCAATATATGAGCAAGGCATTGATTCACTTTCTCTCCCCACGAAGGGCCTACTAACCGTATGGTGCAAACCATGATATCATGCTTGATACTTTAAACTACTACTAACTCACTCTACATCACCATAGTGAGTCAAGTATCCAAGCAATGAAGGTTTGAGAGGATAAAAGGAAAGAATCACAAATCACAAATAAATGTCAAGGCAAGGATGCCAAGAGCAAGCACATAGTCATGTAATGATCAAAAGAATGATCAAAAGGGCGTGTGGAAGAACGAAAGCGTACCTTGGCCACAAGAGCATTACAATCCATCAATGCAAACCCCAAGAGTGACTATCATGAATACTAAGTCTTCAATGACTAGTATCAATCCCACTCATCATTCAAAGATATTGAAAATCGATGAAGATAAGTCTTCTACAAGTGCAAGTAACTCAATCCGCAACCAATTTAATGATTGATATTTATGAGTACCTACATAAAACAAGATGTAATCTAGTAGATACATTTCAAGAGTAGATCTAAAATGTATAAAGGCTACTAATCTACGTGGGATGCAATATTACCAATTAAAAGGCCTATTTTCAAAGGAAAAAATAATTTTGACCAAAGAGAAACTTTAGTACAACTAGACCTTCTAATTTGAGGAGACAATGGATCGATCCAAGTTTCAAAGTACAATATACTTCAAAGATCTTGAGTGACCATCTCTCTGATACCAATTGTAGAAACTAGAAGGGGGGGGGGGGGGGGTTGAATAGTTTCTCTTCGATTGGTGACCAAATTAAAATTACTTTCAATTTGGTTTGTATCAAAACTATCTTTTACTTGAGGCTAAGTTGCATAATGATTAGGTTCAATTCAAATGCACTAGAAAAGATAATAGGTAAGTGTAATGATAATGAAATAAGTAAAGAGTAAGGAAAGAGACAACCTAGTGGGAAGACACCAAGACTTATAGTGGTTCGACAAGGAGGCTCTATCCTCGTTTCTACTCCACTCCTCGAGTACACCTACTCGAGATTTCCACTACATTCACAAGCTCCCTTCTCGGCGGAGAAAACCTTACATCGTTGCTTACATTATTTTCCGACACTAAGCTAAATATCAAGACCTAATCTTTAGCTAGGACCAATCTACACAACGTTGCCTACTTCACAATTTAACGACACAAGGCTAGATGTCGGGTTCTAATCTTAAGGTAGAACCAATCTTCACGACGTTGCCTACTTCACCATTTTACGATACAAGGCTAGATGTCGAGTTCTAATCGAAAGCTAGAACCAATCTTCACGACTCTTCACTTTGAAGCTAAGTGAGAACTTCACACAACACAACTACTAATCACTTTTAAGTTTAGTGAGAACTCACAAGACACAACCACATCACTTTATAGTTTAGTGAGAACTCCTAATCAAATCTATTACAACTCAACTAGACTTATCCAAGTACACACATGTATCTTGGATTTACACAACACAAATCCAAGCAAACACATATGCAATGGATGTACACAACAAATCCAAGTATCCACAAATAACTTGGATGAACACAACTAGTCCAAGTATTCATAAATACATTGGATTGACCTAAAACAAAAAGGGTATCATGATGAATATGACTAGCTCATAGATTCATCTTTATCACAACACTAGTGAGTGAGTGATCTTCTCATTGGACAAGGTAAAGGAGGGGATCAAGAAGATAATCATATGTAAACATCCTTAACAATTTAAGTGATCATTTACTAATGATTATGCTATAGAAAATAGAAATAGGGCTGAGAAAAACGTCCAAGAGGCTTACTGGAAAATGAGATTTGACCCACTATTTAAAGGAGACAAAGTATAACAGATCTATAACGGCTAGCAGTGCGCGGTACCTTATCTCACCCCGCGGTTCCATATCGCAAAGGAACCGCGTAGGTACTTAAGGTACCGCCACTAGACTACGCTCCGTTTTTTGTATTTTAGTGGGGTGGGAATATCTGAGGTATTTGAAACCTTCAAAGGATATTCTAACAGCATTTGGAATATGGTATTTTCAAATTTTCATTTTCCATTTTAATAAAACATTTTCTAAAAAAGAAAGTTTATTAAAAAGTCTTTTGTCATATTAACAAAAGTGAGTTTTAAGGATAATCATTTTGATGATCACTAAGTATGATTAAGAAAGGTTAGTGATATGATTATTACCTTGATGATAGTGTTAGTTAAATAATTCATTTTGTGTTTTACACTAAATGTGTTGTATGGTTTGTTGTGATCAAAACTAAGAAATATTAGTTAACACTAATAATGTTTTTAGGCATCACTTGCATTAACAGGCTAGTCGTCTCCTTTGTTATGAAAAATGTAAACATTTGGGAAAGTTGATTGTCAACTCGATTCAAAAAGGGCCGTGTGTTAGAAGAAAAATTCTTGTGCCTGGGGACCCTACGAATGCTAACCCAGTGGCTGACTCTAGTCATGAGCAAACGGATGAAGAATTAACTGAAGCTGAATCCAAACAACTCGACGCTGATGATCAAGCAATTCAAGTCATTCTCATGGGACTCCCTGAAGATGTTTATGCTGCTGTCGATAGTTGTGAAACCGCACACGAGATGTGGCTTAGGATTCAAAAAATGATGAAGGGGTGTGAAACTGGTTTACAAGAAAAGGAAACTAAGTTGCTTCGTGAATGGGAGAAATTTACGTCTACTGAAGGGGAACAAATTGAACCTTACTATCATCGGTTTTCAACCCTCATGAATCACCTTAGAAGAAACAAACATGAACCTGCTCAAATTGCTGCCAATATCAAATTTCTTGATAATCTTCCTTCTGAATGGTCACGATATGTCACTCTTGTCAATCAAACCAAGGATCTTCATGTCGTGGACTACACTCAAGTATATGATTATTTGAAGATGAATCAAGATGAAGCTAACGAAGTTAGGGCGGAACAACGGGCCAAGACACAAGATCCATTGGCTTTTATGGCAAACTCTCCATCATCGATGTCATATCCCATGGTCCCTTAGCATCAACCCTCAACAAGTAACTTCGTGCCACAACAACAACAACAACAATTCACCTCTTATGGATATCAACCTCTTACTGCTGTGAATTACTTACAACAACCCATTGCCTGTTTTGATGACATCACCGATCCTACTCATACGATTAATACTGGTCTTGCACTTCTCGCAAAGGCATTCAAATTGACCATTAACGCCACCAACAACAATCAGAGAATCTCCTCGAACACTAGAAATAGGCAGATTGCTCAACCTTTCATGAATGCGAATCAAGATCGCCAATTGATAGTTGCTGGGAACACAGGGACACAATATGGTCAGAATACTGGGCAAACTGTTGGGAATGCAGGAAATCAGTATGGACAAATTCGTGGTCAAAATCCGAATGTTCCAAATGTGGGTAATCAGAATGGGTTAATTGTTGTGCCAGCGGTTAATAATCAGATGTGAAATATTGTGGCTGCAAGGGCTGAGAATACTTGTACGGGAAATGGAAACAACAACCATCAGGTTCAGTGCTACAACTGCAGGGGATTTGGTCATTATGCTCGAGATTGCACAGCTAAAAAGAAGAGGGATGCTGCTTATCTTCAGACTCAACTTCTTATAGCACAAAAGGAAGAGGCAGGGATTCCACTTCAAACTGAGGAATTTGATCTTATGGCTTCTACAACTGAATATGACGAGGAAGAATAAGTGAATGCCAACTACATCTTGATGGCAAACCTACAGCAAGCATCTACCTTAGGAATACATGATGACATTGCTCCCGTCTATGATTCAGACGGTCCCGCTGAGGTACACCCACGTTTCAATGATAATGATATATATAGTACGTCGAATTAGGATGAGGAGTATACTGAGATACTTGAGCCCTACATTGAGACACACGGGGATCAAACGAATAATAGTAATATTATTTAGAATGAGCCCAGTGTGGACCTTGGTGTGGATCAAGTTGCCCAGCCTACAACCCTTCCTGATGCGACACTTGTGCATTATAAATCTTTATTTGATAAGCTTGATAAGGATGTTGACCATGCTACAGTGGTTAATAATAAGTTTAGAGAAACTAATGCCAAATTGACCACTGAGCTTGCGGGATATAAGGAACGGGAGAAAAGTTTTGAAATTCATCAGACTAAAATTAAAGAACTTGAACAAGCTCATGCTACATCGGTTTATCAAGAATGCACAACTAAGAAATTAAATCCTTACATTTAAGTAGTGCTAAAAAGATAAGTGGATTGAATGATGAAATCACCTCTCTTAATAAACAGCTTTCAACTGAAAAATCTACTATTTTGGATTTAAAAGAATAACGAAAAAAGCTGAAACGTGATTTCAAAATTCGAGAAGATGGGCTTCTTGAGGATTTTTGCAAAGCTCAGGATAAGATTAGAGAATTAGACAACCTCTTAGTAAAACGTGACCAAACTATGCAGACGATAAATATGCGCGCACCAAAAGTGAATGAAATAAATTACACTCGATACAAATTGGCTTTAGGTTGTCCTCTACCTCCTAATCTCGGATATCTTAAGCAAGTTCATGCCACTAATGAAACTTTATATAATGGTAGTGTGCTCTTGTCTGATGAGCATGATCCTCCTAGTTTGCATGATTCTTAGGAAACTACTGAACTTGCAGTAGAGACTCATTTAAGAATGAAAAAGCTTGATAAAGAAGTGACACCCGTTTATTATCCAAAAGTTAATCCTACAACTGTTTTTGTTCGGTCTAAAACGAGTACTGAAATGCTTTTGCTCCCAAGTGAGGAATTTTCTGATGACCCTACTAAACCGAGTATCACACGCCGATTTATAAACGAGCTAAAAGATAACTTTGTCATACTTAAACGTTTTGTTAATTCCAAAATCATTGGAGGAAATTTTACATCACCTGTTCAGATTGAGATCCAGAAAATTCTTCAAAACGATATTAATCCGATTATTAATCAAGTTGATGCTCGGATAAGCAATTTGGAAAACGCTTTTCTAAAAGAATTAGCCAACTTTGTTGAAGACTTTAAATCTTTAACGAAGGAGGCTGATGAATCTCTTGATAAAATCAAAGTTTTGGAAAACGATCTTGAACGTCTCTCTAATGCACGTGATAATGTTGATAGTAGGCCCATTGCGTTAGATACCTCTGTGTCGAATCAAGAAACCCTCCAAACTGAGCTTGAACGTATGAAAGAGAAAATGGAATCTGTTGTCATTAAAAAGGACAAAGAATTTACCGATCTATGGAATAAGCTTGTCAAAAAATGTGATGAATGCAAATATGACAAAATTTCGTATGATAAAGCCTACAATGAAACGCAACAAACTATCGCACGATTGCATGCTCAGTTAGGAGGGGTTAAGGAAAAGAATTTGACCTCTTCAGGGTTAGAGAATGTCAGTGATGGAAATGTTCAGAAGCTTAAGGCTAAAATTGCAGATTTAGAATCTGTTGTTGTTTCATATAAGCGGGCTGTTGAACAAAGTAAGTCTGTCTATCAGAAACAAATTGATAAAATATATGAGAACTGTAAGTTAAAAGCCTTATTGAAAGATACGACTTCTGAGCCTAGTACGATTCAGACACCAGCAACCTCGGGACCCACTCGTATTGCCGTGACACCTTTTCCCAAGGTTGCTGGAAAGAAAACTGTTGTGATTGCCCCAGGAATGTTTCATGTTAGTTCTCCCTCTGTGTCTAGCAAACAACGTAAAGCAAGCGCTAGGACAAAACCAACCACTATAACTCAACCACAAGTCATTGATTTAAGTGCTAATTCTAATAGACGCGTGTCTTCTTCTACAGGAATAAACAACTACACTAAGAGCAGAAGGCCACAGCCTACGAGAAATACAAGGAATGATATGGTCCCTTTTGCCTCTAGAAGTAGTCGCCCCAACATCAATAATGTGGAAGAAGAAGAACACCCTAGGAATTTACCGCTTTTTAATCATAATCATAACTTTAATTCATCTGAATGTAATGACTTTAAGCTTGCTATTCGGAATGAAAAATCTGAACTTATTTGTGCTAAATGTAATAAATGTTTCTTTACTTTTAGTCATGATGCTTGTGGTTTGACTATGAATGGTTTGAATTATGGTGGTTACACTCGAATTGACAAGCTGTCAGTCAGTGAATATCGGGAGGATCATTCATTTGAGGTGGAACCTCAGGATAATGTTGATCATGTAGATGTTTCAAAGAAAGGACAAACTCAATATATGAGATACTATTATCTAGCACGTGATAGGGAGCAACACTTAGCACGTGAACTATTAATATATAGAGAAGACAGTAATGATGCTGCTTTTGCAGTTGCTGCAGTGGAGAAGATATTTGCACACGAGTCATTGACTTTTAATGATACAGTTTCTTGTGAGGTTCTTTCCAAGTGGATGGATGGATTGAAGGAAGAAATGGATACTCGGTTACATGTGCATGTGCTCAGCAACGGTTGCAGGAAAAGAAGTGACGACAGATACGGTTATTACTGGGAGGATACACCAAGTATGTTCATACATCTATTTCTCTATATAGATTGTATGGTATTTTCTTACGGATGCAAGGCTGAGATCTCGATTACCAAGGTTTTGCTGGTTAAAGCAAAGGAAAATATACTTGGTATTATGATCATCAGGATTCAGAGTAGTAATACTCTGAGGGTGTCACAGTCCATGTTTACAACGGAAAGTTGGTACAAACTTCGTTTAAGGGACACTTCATACTGTTGTTGGAGTTAGTCTATCAGGGGGCTGTGATGTCGAAAATAATGGTAAATAGTCATATATATATACGCGGTTGGAAGCTAGGAGTATCAAATGGTCTGCACGAGACCTGACATAACATCGGCAGGTGTGGTATTTGGATAGGTTTGTTCGTGGATTACAGACTTACGTATAGGTTTTTGTGGATTTTGACTACACCATAGTTAGATCAATCACTGTCATGGGTAGATCAATCACACGGTACGGGTTCATGATACATGGATGTGCAGGAAGCTGAAAAGCTAAGATGTTGCACATAATGGCTTTGTCAACAACTGCAGCTGCGTATATGACACTTACGGAGGCTGCTAAGGAGGCTATTTGACTAAAGAGACTCTCGATAGAGTCAGGTACTAAACTAAGGTTAGTAGCGGTTGTTGCTACTGGTGCCTTGACAAAGGCGGTCCCCGGTCCGAGGGTCCAACACACTGGTTGAAGTTGCTGTGTATCAAAGAACTCTAATATGATACTAAGGTGGAAATTGTTATAATTAGTATTCATATTTCTCTAGGGGTCATTGTGTAACATTAGTTTTTCCAATTGTCAAATAGGAAACATGTATGTCGGTTGAAAATCTATATATACCATCACGTACGATGGTTTAGGAGTGGGGTCCTAAGTAGAGTCGACTGTGTATTCTCCACTGTAGGAGCAGCCGTTTACAACTCCACAAAGAGTTGGGTATCTTCCCCCTCATCTCCACAATAAAGAGGTGAGTGGGAGGGGTCGTTACAACTCAATTTTTATCAATAAAACTAATCGGTTCGATTAGGGACATACCTTGTGGGTTTACTTTTTTGTCGATGCATCTTTGATCGAAGTTATCCGCATCTAGTTAACCAGGTTGTAGTCGAATTACTACATAATAGAAATAGTAATTTGAGATGCAATTGGATAGGTTATTTACAAAGCGTTATGTTGGCATTAATCTCTTTGTAAGTGTTAGGTTTTGTTTCTCTAACTCTTTGTTAGAACTTGTTAATTAAAGTTGTCGTTTAAAAAAAATAGCTTATGACGTGTGTGATTTTTGGTGTAATAGTTGATAAGATTTTGACAGCTTTTAGTATTCAATTATTTTCCTTTTTGTTAATTCTATATTATTATTTCACATTGTTTATAATGTGAATATAATTTCTTAATTGATGGCATATATCTATTTAGTGTGAATATAATTTCTTAATTGTTTGTTGAATCAAAATCAACTACATTCATGTATATAAACGGGAGTAACTGATCTTTCGAAATAAACGACGGTTGGAATGGAAGAAATGGTGTATCTTGACTAAGATTACAGTTTGATTGTATTTTTAGTTGTGTCATTAAGTTTTGGGTCGTAGAAATATGTTTTCGTTAATATTTTATCATGTAAATGTTAGAAATCAAGTGATATTACTATAAATGTGGCAGAGACTAGTAGCCACGTTTCCTTCACATGTCAGTTTGCTTTGGATATATGGAGACAAATTGCTCGTTGGTGTGATCTGGATATTTCCCATACGTCGTCGATGAAGGAATTGTTTGGGTAGGTGGACAATCTTAAAATTACGAAAATTCAAAAGAAGGGTTTGATCATTGTTGCTATTACGCGGCTTGGAGCATTTGGAGGTTCCGAAATGAGATGGTTTTTGGAATCGATAAGCCCAAGAAATCCTTAATATTTGATTTCATCGTATCCCGAGCTTTCTTTTGGATGTCTAATATGTTATAATTAGTATTCATATTTCTAAAGGGTTCATCGTGTAACATTAGTTTTTCCAATTGTCAAATAGGAAACATGTATGTCGGTTGAAAACTCTATATATACCATCACGTACGATGGTTTAGGAGTGGGGTCCTAAGTAGAGTCGACTGTGTATTCTCCACTATAGGAGCAGCCGTTTATAACTCCACAAAGAGTTGGGTTTCTTCCCCCTCACCTCTACAATAAAGAGGTGTGGGGGGGAGGGGTCGTTACAACGCATTCTTTATCAATAAAACTAATCGGTTCGATTAGGTACATACCTTGTGGGTTTACTTTTCTGTCGATGCATCTTTGATCGAAGTTATCCGCATCTAGTTAACCAAGTTGTAGTCGAATTACTACAAGTGGTATCAGAGACTTGGTTCGCAAGGGCTGGTTACTAGGGTCGATCAAGAAGAGGGTTTTGGTGTTTCTGGTTCGAGAACATCAAGGAGCAGCAGCAGCAGGTCATCGACAGTTAAGGGTTTTTCTTTTTGTAAAGTTCAATCAAAGAAGATCGAAGGTGTGGTGGTGGTGTATGTTGCCGCCATTGATATCGAAGAAGAAAAAGAAGATAAACAGATTGTGTTGTCTTTTTTGATGTAAAGTCAACTAAACCCTCCAAAGAAAATATACGATTATAGTTTTAGTGTTTGGGACAAGCGTTTTTTTGGGCCAACCTTAACTATTAATCGGGCCAAGGTTTAATACACATAAATTTTTTGTTTTGTTTGGTTTAACATAAAAGAAAATATATTGTGTTTTAATTTGTAGGGATTTTACACAAGGTGAGTTCGTAATTCGTGATTGTGAGGTTTAAAATATCACAAGGTTTAGCGAATTATCGAAGGGGACTTTGTTAGTTTGTGATTGTGGGGTTCTTCACAAGGTTTAGCAAACTAATAAAGGGGCTTTGTCGGTTTGTGATTTTGAGGTTTTTCACAAGTTTTGGCAAATCAACAAAGGGATAAAGAAGCGTTCAAGACTTGTCGAGGTTGCAAGATTTCTTAGGTTATTATAGATCGGTTTGAAAAATTAAAAGTACGATAAGGGTTACTTCAAAAGGCGTCGGGTACTTTCTTGATTCAAGGGTTGTCGATTTGTTTGATAGGTTAATTTCCAAGGTTAAATCGATATTTGAGTAAGAAAGTGTTTTCTTTTGAAGGGTTACTTAGTTTGATCGATTGCTGAGATTTTATCTTAGGGTTATATCGATAAATCAAGGGGTGTTTTATACACGGGATACTTTGCTAGATCGTGGTTTTTGTGTAGGTAATTTCACAAAAGGTTAAACTGTTAGCAAAGGGTTAAAATAAGATGACGCTGAGCAAATTTGACATCGATAAATTCGATGGGAAGAATGACTTTGGCTTATGGCAGGTAAGGATGAAGGATTTGCTGGAACATCTCGAATTAGATGCAGCATTGGAGGAATTACCCGCCACCACCATAATGGTGGCTTACGATAACGTCATTTAGAAAAAGGCTTACATCGCATTGATCTTGTGTTTGGATGATCGGGTCCTACGGGAGATCACAAAGGAGACGACTGCAACAGGGATTTGGAAAAAGTTAGAGAATTTATACATGACAAAGTCTTTAGCTAATCGTTTGTACTTGAAGAAAAAGTTATATACTTTTCAAATGCATCAAGGTAGGAGTCAGTCTGAACATATTAATGAGTTTCACAAGCTCGTAGGTGACTTAGTGGCTATAGATACTGCTATATCGGATGAGTATCAGGCATAATTATTACTCACATATTTACCATCGTCTTGCGATAATTTCGTGGAGACTTTGCTATATGGTCGGGATATTTTGAAGCTAGAAGACGTGGTCGCGACACTTAATTCTTGGGAACTTCAGAAGATGACGGAAGCAAAGGGTGATGGTGGTGAAGGGCTGTATGTGAGGGAGAGATCTGGTTAGAGAGATATGGAGCAGGGTGCAAATAGTTCGTGGTCAACGTCACAAGGAAGGAGCGGCAGACTCAGGTGTTATATATGTCAGTCTAAGGATCATTTGAAGAGGGATTGTCCCAGGTATAATCACAAGAAATCTCAAGGTTTTGTCAGAAATGAAGATCATGTATTCGGTTCTAGAGCTGATGGGTATGGCAATGCTGATGTTATCATGGCTATGAGTGTTGATGAACTTTTGGACTGGATCATGGATTCAGGGGGCTCATACCATATGACATATAGAAGAGATTATTTGGTTTATTTTAAGGAGTATGACGGTGGTAATGTACTGCTAGGTGATGGCAGGGAATGTCGTGTATGGGGGACAGGCCAGGTTCGAGTACGAATGAGAGATGGGTCAAGTTTCTTGTTGGACAACGTCAGATATGTTTTGGAATTAAAACGAAATTTGGTATTGCTGGGCACTCTTGAAAAAGAGGGTTTTACCGTGAAGATGTAGTCGGGCAAGATCAAGGTTATTAAGGGTTCACTGGTGGTACTATCAGGAACAAGAAGGGCTAATTGCGTATATACCCTGAACCGTCAGGCTATGACCGGGAAGACAATGAAGGGTAGGAAGCAGTTAGGAAAACTTCAGACTGGGTGGAAGATCAAGACATGTGATGTTCTTGATTCTTGTAATCAGAAGTCTACACAACAATGTCTGAAGAGTGGGATCGCCAAACATTTGGATGTTGCAGGGTTACAACAGTAGAATGGGTTGGTTGAGGACACGAACGTGACACTCTTGGATAAGGTACGTTGTTTTCTGATTCAGTCTGGTATGTCTAAGGTTTTTTGGACAGAGGATATAACCATGTCTACATATCTAGATAATAGGTCACCATCAGCGGCGATTGGATTCAAAAAGACTATAGATATGTTGGGGTTCTTTTGGTTGGCTTGCTAGTATTGAGCAAGGGATGCTTGAACCGGTTAAGGTCAAGTGCATATTCCTGGGATACCATAAAGGTATGAATGTTTATCAACTTTGGAGGTTAGATGACGTAACTTAAAAGGGAGTGCTTTACAGGAATATGAGTTTTAATGAAAGTGGGCAATACAAGAAAACTTTCATTGGTTCTGGTGTATGTACAAGTTCAGTGCATGTATTGCAAGGAGTTGTGTTTGAGGTGGAATATCGGGAGGATCATTCATTTGAGGTGGAACCTCATGAGAATGTTGATCATGTAGATGTTTCAAAGAAAGTACAAACTCAAGATATGATATACTATCATCTAGCACGTGATAGGGAGCAACACTTAGCACGGGAACTATTCAAATATAGAGAAGACAGTAATGATGCTGCTTTTGCAGTTGCTGCAGTGGAGAAGATATTTGCACACGAGTCATTGACTTTTAATGATACAGTTTCTTGTGAGGTTCTTTCCAAGTGGATGGCTGGATTGAAGGAAGAAATGGATACTCGGTTACATGCGCATATGCTCAGCAATGGTTGCAGGAAAAGCTGTGACGAGAGATACAGTTATTACCGGGAGGATACACCAGGTATGTTCATACATCTATTTCTCTATATAGATTGTATAGTATTTTCTTGCGGATGCAAGGCTGAGATCTCGGTTAGCAAGGGTTTGCTGGTTAAAGCAAAGGAAAATATACTTGGTATTATGATCATCAAGAGTCAGAGTGGTAATACTCTAAGGGTGTCACAGTCCATGTTTACAACGGAAAGTTGGTACAAACTTCGTTGAAGGGACACTTCATACTGTCGTTGGAGTTAGTTTATCAGGGGGCTGTGATGTGGAAAAGAATGGTAAGTGGTCATATATATGCGGTTGGAAGCTAGGAGTATCAAATGGTCTGCACGAGACTTGACATAGCATCGGCAGGTGTGGTATGTTGGATAGGTTTGATCGTGGATTACATACTTACGTACAGGTTTTTGTGGATTTTGACTACACCATGGTTAGATCGATCACTGTCATGGGTAGATCAATCACAAGGTACGGGTTCATGATACATGGATGTGCTGAAAAGCTAAGATGTTGCACATAATGGCTTTGTCAACAACTGAAGCTGCGTATATGACACTTACGGAGGCTGCTAAGGAGGCTATTTAACTAAAGAGACTCTCGATAGATTCAGGTACTAAACTCAGGTTAGTAGCGGTTGTTGCTACTGGTGCCTTAACGAAGGCGGTCCCCGGTCCGATGGTCCAGCACACTGGTTGAAGTTGCTGTGTATCGGAGAACTCTAATATGATACTAAGATGGAAATTGTTATAATTAGTATTCATATTTCTCTAGGGGTCATCGTGTAACATTATTTTTTCCAATTGTCAAATAGGAAACATGTATGTCGGTTGAAAACTCTATATATACCATCACGTACGATGGTTTAGGAGTGGGGCCCTAATTAGAGTCGACTGTGTATTCTCCACTGTAGGAGCAGCCGTTTACAACTCCACAAAGAGTTGGGTTTCTTCCCCCTCATCTCTACAATAAAGAGGTGAGGGGGAGGGGTCGTTACAACGAATTCTTTATCAATAAAACTAATCGGTTCGATTAGGGACATACCTTGTGGGCTTACTTTTATGTCGATGCATCTTTGATCGAAGTTATCCGCATCTAGTTAACCAGGTTGTAGTCGAATTACTACATAATATAAATAGTAATTTGAGATGTAATTGGATAGGTTATTTACAAAGCCTTATGTTGGCGTTAATCTCTTTGTATGTGTTTGGTTTTGTTTCTCTAACTCTTTGTTAGAGGTTGTTGATTAAAGTTGTCGTTAAAAAAAAATAGCTTGTGACGTGTGTGATTTTTGGTGTAATAGTTGATAAGATTTTGGCAGCTTTATGTATTCAATTATTTTCCTCTTTGTTAATTCTATATTTATTATTTCACATTGTTTATTTTAATGTGAATATAATTTCTTAATTGATGGCATATATCTATTTTAGTGTGAATATAAATTTTTAATTGTTTGTTGAATCAAAATCAACTACATTCATGTATATAAACGAGAGTAACTGATCTTTCGAAATAAACGACAGTTGGAATGGAATAAATGGTGTATCTTGACTAAGATTACAGTTTAATTGTATTTTCAGTTGTGTCATTAAATTTTGGGTCGTAGAAATATGTTTTCGTTAATATTTTATCACGTAAATGTTAGAAATCAAGTGATATTACTATAAATGTAGCAGAGACTAGTAGCTACGTTTCCTTCACATGTCAGTTTGCTTTGGATATATGGAGACAAATTGCTCGTTGGTGTGATTTTGATATTTCCCATACGTCGTCGATGAAGGAATTGTTTGGGTAGGTGGACAATCTTAAAATTACGAAAATTCAAAAGAAGGGTTTGATCATTGTTGCTATTACCGCGACTTGGAGCATTTGGAGGTTCCGAAATGAGATGGTCTTTGGAATCGATAAGCCCAAGAAAGCCTTAATATTTGATTTCATCGTATCCCGAGCTTTCTTTTGGATGTCTAATATGCTATAATTAGTATTCATATTTCTCTAGGGGTCATCGTGTAACATTAGTTTTTCCAATTGTCAAATAGAAAACATGTATGTCGGTTGAAAACTCTATATATACCATCACGTACGATGGTTTAGGAGTGGGGTCCTAAGTAGAGTCGACTGTGTATTCTCCACTGTAGGAGCAGCCGTTTACAACTCCACAAAGAGTTGGGTTCCTTCTCCCTCATCTCTACAATAAAGAGGTGAGGGGGGAGGGGTCGTTACAACGCATTATTTATCAATAAAACTAATTGATTTGATTTGGGACATACCTTGTGGGTTTACTTTTCTGTCGATGCATCTTTGATCAAAGTTATCCGCATCTAGTTAACCAGGTTGTAGTCGAATTACTACAAGTGGTATCAGAGACTTGGTTCGCAAGGGCTGGTTACTAGGGTCGATCAAGAAGAGGGTTTTGGTGTTTCTGGTTCGAGAACATCAAGGAGCAGCAGCAGCAGGTCATCGACAGTTAAGGGTTTTTCTTCTTGTAAAGTTCGATCAAAGAAGATCGAAGGTGTGGTGGTGGTGTTTGTTGCCGCCATTGATATCGAAGAAGAAAAAGAAGATAAATAGATTGTGTTGTCTTTTTTGATGTAAAGTCAACTAAACCCTCCAAAGCAAATATACGATTATAGTTTTATTGTTTGTGCCAAGAGTTATTTTTGGGCCAACCTTAACTATTAATTGGGCCAAGGTTTAATACGCATATATTTTTTGTTTTGTTTAGTTTAACATAAAAGAAAATATATTGTGTTTTACTTTGTAGGGATTTTACACAAGGTGAGTTCGTAATTCGTGATTGTGAGGTTTCAAATATCACAAGGTTTAGCGAATTATCGAAGGGGACTTTGTTAGTTTGTGATTGTGGGGTTTTTCACAAGGTTTAGCAAACTAATAAAGGGGCTTTGTCGGTTTGTGATTTTGAGGTTTTTCACAAGGTTTAGCAAATCAACAAAGGGATAAAGAAGCGTTCAAGACTTGTCGAGGTTGCAAGATTCATTAGGTTATTAGAGATCGGTTTGCAAAATTAAAAGTACGACAAGGGTTACTTCAAAAGGCGTCGGGTACTTTTTTGATTCAAGGGTTGTCAATTTGTTGGATAGGTTAATTTCCAAGGTTAAATCGATATTTGAGTAAGAAAGTGTTTTCTTTTGAAGGGTTACTTGGTTTGATCGATTGCTGAGATTTTATCTTAGGGTTATATCGATAAATCAAGGGGTGTTTTATACGCGGGATACTTTGCTAGATCGTGGTGTTTGTGTAGGTAAATTCACAAAAGTTTAAACGGTTAGCAAAGGGTTAAAATAAGATGACGCTGAGCAAATTTGACATCGATAAATTCGATGGGAAGAATGACTTTGGGTTATGGCAGGTAAGGATGAAGGCTTTGTTGGAACATCTCGAATTAGATGCAGCATTGGAGGAATTACCCGCCACCACCACAATAGTGACTTACGATAACGTCATTCAGAAAAAGGCTTACAGCGCATTGATCTTGTGTTTGGATGATCGGGTCCTACGGGAGATCACAAAGGAGACGACTGCAGCGGGGATTTGGAAAAAGTTAGAGAATTTATACATGACAAAGTCTTTAGCTAATCGTTTGTACTTGAAAAAAAGTTATATACTTTTCAAATGCATCAAGGTAGGAGTCAGTCTGAACAAATTAATAAGTTTCAGAAGCTCGTAGGTGACTTAGTGGCAATAGATACTGCTATATCGGATGAGTATCAGGCATTATTATTACTCACATCTTTACCATCGTCTTACGATAATTTCATGGATACTTTGCTATATGTTCGGGATATTTTGAAGCTAGAAGACGTGGTCGCGACACTTAATTCTAGGGAAATTCAGAAGATGACGGAAGCAAAGGGTGATGGTGGTGAAGGGCTGTATGTGAGGGAGAGATCTGGTCAGAGAGATATGGAGCAGGGTGCAAATAGTTCGTGGTCAACGTCACAAGGAAGGAGCGGCAGACTCAGGTGTTATATATTTCAGTCTGAGGATCATTTGAAGAGGGATTGTCCCAGGTATAATCACAAGAAATCTTAAGGTTTTGTCAGAAATGAAGATCAGGTATTCGGTTCTGGAGCTGATGGGTATGGCAATGCTGATGTTATGATGGCTATGAGTGTTGATGAACTTTTGGACTAGATCATGGATTCAGGGGGGCTCATTCCATATGAAATACAGGAGATGCTATTTGGTTGATTGTAAGGAGTATGAAGGTGGTAATGTATTGCTAGGTGATGGCAGGGAATGCCGTGTATGGGGGACAAGCAAGGTTCGAGTACGAATGAGAGATGGGTCAAGTTTCGTGTTGGAAAACGTCAGGTATGTTCCGGAATTAAAACGAAATTTGATATCGTTGGGCACTCTTGAAAAAGAGGGTTTTACCGTGAAGATGCAGTCGGGCAAGATCAAGGTTATTAAGGTTTCACTGGTGGTACTATCATGAACAAGAAGGGCTAATTGCGTATTGAAGGTCTACGATTTCTTAGGATTTGGTAAACTATGGATTAGATCTATTGATTAGAATGGATGAAGGAGGAAGATGGGGAAGAAGGAGATGAGGTGTAGAGAGAGAAAGGAGAGAAAAGAAAAGTATAGAGAGAAAGTGTATTTATTGAAATGAAAAATATGAAATGAAAAGAACCACCCCTCCTAACATGCTAGGAGGGGATATATATAGCCCACCCTACATGTGGGCTATATGGGCTATACTTGGATCACGAGCCTAATACAATAATATATCGTTGGAGCGACCGATCCTTCATAAATACGTAAAAACGTATTTCCAACAATCTCCCCCTAAAGGAGGTCGCTCCAAGTTACAAAGTTCTAAATATTCTATAGCTCGTGATCTATGCTAATAATGATGTGACCGAGACTTTCTTTGGGAAAACATATTTCCAACAATCTCCCCCTAAGGGAGGTCACACCATTTTACAAAATCTTAAACCTAGCATCTATGCTTGAGTCTTCGATCTTGTTCTTGTGAATATGCTTGATGTGATCTTTGACTTTAGTCTTGAGCATGTTTCCTTGCCTTGACCTTGTGCATTCATCACCTATGAAATTCGCCTCTTCGTGACTTCATGTTCCTCATACTTATACCTTTAAATTCTTGAAAGCTTCAGAGTTTGATACAGCGGAAGACTTGACCTTCAGACTTTCTTAAATTTGTTGAAGTACTAAGTGTATGTAGTATAAGCATGTGGTGACGACTTCTTCTGGATTATACACCGCAATGCCACCTTCTTGTTACGCTGCATAAGACAGTTAGCAACAAACCATATACACGGATGAAATGGCCTTGAACATTTCATTCTAATTCGGTAGCATTTTACCTCCGGTCGGTGAAGACCGTTAGACGATATTAAATATCGTACTTGTGGCAGGTAGTTTCAATAAAGAACCTCCTTGACAAGATTTCGCGGGTAAACCCGTTCTCTTTACTCGACCGTCCAAAGCTGACTGCGAACGTAAAGAGTGAATCATTTGGATAATATTATCCGCATGATTTGAAGCCGTCAATTCATGTTCCTGGAACAAGTGAAGTTCAATTAAGAACCGCACCATCTTTGCTTTCCAGTTGTCACGAGCTTGATTCATATAGAATCTTGCAAGTTACCTACCAAGTGCTGTTTGATGTTAACACTAGAAGGATTTCCATTCGTCACTGCAAATACTTAATAGTATTACTCTAAGTGTTCTGGCAAGATCACTAAGATATTGCGTAGAGGCCTGGAACGTGTTTAAATTCATTTAAGAGTTTAAACCATTGTTGCTTTCCAGTTATCACAAGTTTGATTCATAAAGAATCGCACAAGCACCTACCATGAGCTTTTTGACGTTCGCTCAAGAAGGATTTCCATCTTCATTGTAAATACTTTCGTATTACTCAGATGTTCAGGCAAGATCATGAAGATTTTGCGTAGGACTCTTAAGAACTTTCTTACTTTTCACAGTGTGTGAAGAAGCAAGTAAATATGAAAGTGTGTCCTAATGAGATATTTGATGATCTCAAATGGCTCTAGACTCGATCGTGCATTTTAGATTTTAGTGATCGGAGGCTGGAGAGGAGTGCCACCTTTTCAATACCAATTTATTCGGAGTGAATAAATCAATAGATAATGTGTTGTCTCCGTGTGATTAAAACAAATATCTTTTGAGAGATATCTGAGTTAGCTGGGATGGGTTGTGCCTTGCATCACTGGGTACATGATGTCTATCTTCAATATCGAGAATCATAAATGATCTCAATAGCATATGAATTGACCCGGTTTCTGCCTAAGGTTGTAAGGAGGGCTTCTTTCTTTACACCCTTTATCTTTACAATTCTTTTTCATTCTTCAACCCCTTCAATGCTTACCAATACGTCATAACTAGCACCTTGTTGTGATTGTTCCAGTGCTAACTTAAGTACTTGGTCGGCATTCAGCTACGTTCACAATCTTTCTCCATCTTTCCTAAGGACTACTATTTCTAGCTATGGAATGTCCTTGGGAAGATTCCCCCGGTTCTAGAGAAATCATTGGACTTTAACCTATCCTACCATCCTTATGTCACCACAATCTTCACCGTCGTGAATAGAGATGTTTTGGTAAGTGTATGTCACCATGAAATCCATTTTAAAGTGCAAATCCATTTTGCTCCCCCTTAACATATGCCACGATATCCGAAAACATTTCGCACATGTCGGGATGAGCTAACACGTTAAGTCAAACCATTTGTGATTAATCATTTTTCATATTAAATCACATTTTCTCCCCCATATTAAAAATATTAACACAATCGATGTTTTTAATATCAATTGATTTAATAGCATTTTAAGAAAATTTGGGAAGAAAAATGCAAATCTAGTTATCTTCATGATTTTAACAAGCTCCCCCTCAAATTAATGAGGGTGTACTTGAAACGTAAATTAAATACCTTTTAAACACAAGTGTAAGGTATTTATCACGTGCAAGGATCATATATGATAATACATTCACAAGATTAGCAATTTACGAGGTTGGACCTGAATGATGGAGAACATCATATGAAAGATTCACATGGTTCTTGTTCACGAATGTTGGTCACCTCGTCACGTCTGAAGTTATCTCTTGACTCCATGTGTATGATTGATATCGTTGTCTTGACACCAATATGTGAACTTGGCACTCTCGGCATCAAGGATTCTGAATGCTGGACAATTGCTCCCCCTCAATTGTTGACCCGTGTTCTATTGAAAGAGCTGTAGTCACCGTTTGAGTAGTCGCATCGTCGAGTATGTAGATATCAATTGCAACGAACTTTGGATTGAGGAGTTGATAACTTCAGATTCTGAAGTCAAAGCTTTTCGGTGAAATGCTTGACTTCAATGTGAAAAGCGGGTTACTATTGGAAATAATAGCAAACCATATGGAGCATGTTTTAAATCTTTTAAACTTCTGCTCGAACTTTATTTACAACCCCGTGTAATTATTGAATGACATTTCTAGGTTCGTAAATATTATCGATTCCAGAAGACATGCTCTTTTTATCAAAACGTTTTTGAACACACAATTTTGAAAGATTTAGAAAAACCTTTTGAGAAATTCTTGAAAAAATTGTGTTCAAAGTTTTGAAAACCAATTACTTGAGCTTAAGATGTTGAATATCTTAAGGGCGAGCTCAAGTCCGAGAAGTTGTAAACTTCCCGTTGTTAAGGATAAGTTACCATCAGCGATAAACTTTCTTTTTATCTGAAGGACGAGTCCTAAGCTGACATTTACTTAGAAGTCGTTTTCATGAGCTTGAAAACTTTGACTGTTTTAACGGAAAGCTCATGACCGAGAAAGGTTAATTTCTCGTTATGAGGAAAAGTTCTCTTATTTAAAAGATACACTTTCCTTTCTGAGCTTAAAACTTCGAATGTTTTAAGACAAGCTCATGACCGAGAAAATTGAATTTCTCGTTATGAGGATAAGTTTATCATTAATGATAAACTTTCCTTTATTTGAAGTTCGAGTTACAGTCTGACATTTAACTGTAAGTCATTTTACACGAGCTTAAAACTGTTGAATAGTTTTTTAAGTAAGCTCGTGTCCGAGAAAATTTAATTTCTCGTTTTTGACGATAAGTTTATCATCGGCGATAAACTTTCCTTTATTTGATGCACGGGTTATCGTCTGATATTTAACGATAAGCCATTGTGCATGAGCTTAAAAACTTGGAACGTTTTTGATATAAGCTCATGCCCGAGAAAAATTAATTTCTCGTTGTTAGGATAAGTTTACCATCGGCGATAAACTTTCCTTTCTTTGAAGAGCGAGTTATAGTCTGTGATGCGACTATAAGTCCTTGTTCACGAGCTTAAAACCATTGAATAGTTTAAATGTAAGCTCGTGTCCGAGAAAATTTAATTTCTCGTTTTAAGGATAAGTCATCATCGGGATGAACTTTCCTGTCTTTTGAGAGCGAGTTACAGTCTGTTATGTGACTGTAAGTCCTTGTACATGAGCTTAACCATGAATCCCCTTAGACACTTGTTTCTCTGATATCTGCTTCTTCAACAACCAAACTCTGAGAGTATCCTTTGTTGAACGGTATACAATGATTGAACCGCTTCGTTCTTTTGGAACATCAACTTTGGTACCTGCATTCTCATTAGGAGTTTGTATACTTTTGCATGGGTTAGAGATATCTATTTTAGAAGCACGTGGGGGGTCACGGTTTTCTTTTCTTGTATCAGAGGTGGCCTGAGGGGATGATTCACTTGTCTTAGTTGGCAAACGTTTCCTTTTATAGAAAATCTTAAGTTCAGGCTTAAGTGATGTATCATCCTTTGCAATTTCCTCCCTAGTAGTCTTCGTAGAATCAGAGACTATCCTAGTTAAAGGGCACTCGTTTCCTACAAGAGTGAAAGTTCTACCAGTGGGGCGCCACATTTTACCAATGGGTTTGATTTTAACGACCCACTGGGATTTAAGTCTAGCACGGGAGTTCACCTCATTAAGTAGTTTCTTGATACAAGCATCATGATTTGCCGTAAAGACACATTTTCTACATGTTTTACAAGTAGCATATTTAATATCCGAGTAAGATCTAGAATTCCTAGATGATTGATTGATGCTCCTAGGATTGGACATGCTACGGTTAGCAGTGTTGGGTAAACTAGAAGGCATCTGACTAGGTTTGAAATTCCTATCTCTTACATGTGTCTTTTGCTTAGCTTCCCTAAGATCAGATTTATGGCAAACGTCATTTGAACTAGTTCTAGACGTGGTCTTGGTATTTTTAGGGAAACTAGGGGCAATCATCTGATTAGATCTTGCTAACGCTGTTTTGATCACATTGGGCCTAGTTGCTGGAGTGACTGGTATAGAAAACTGAACCAAATCAACTTGGGAGGCAAACTGCGGTCTCGAGGATTGTGGTTGCTCGGATCTAAATGTAGTAGGTTGTCTGACAATCGGTTGTCTGACGAACTGATTTGTAGGCGGTTTCCCCAAGATTGATGGGTTTTCAAGCTTAGTGTCCACACTAGGTCCTCTATTTTTCCTTAACTCGTTTTTCAACGCAGCAATAGCAAACACCTTTTCCTGTACTTGAGCTTTTAAGGTCTCATTCTCTTTGAGCAATTCATCTTGGGATGCCAATTTAGACTCTAGTAACTGAATTTGTTTCAAAAGATTATCCTTTTCAGCTTTCGAATCCAAAACTTTTTGATCCAATTTTCTTTCAAGAACAACGTTTGATTTTTCAAGTTTTTCAAAGTATGTTTCAAATTTGTCTGTTTTCTTAGAAAATTCAAGTTTGGCATCCTCAAGATCTTTTGATTGTTGAGCTACAATCGTTTCGAGCTCTCTAATCTTGGAATCAGAAGCAGTCAATGAAGCAGTTATAATACAATTATCATGATGTACTATAGCATTCTGAACAATCTTTCCCCCATTATGACTTACATCGGATGAATCAGAAGTGGTATTGCTATCACTCTTTTCCATCCCATGTTTGTCATAATTAGGTTCAGAATGCTCAATATGCGGCATATTATCAGCATATACATCATAAAGAACATTACATTGTACCATGTTTGCAGGCTCTTCGTCATAAACGGGCAAGGTGTCATCAAGAAGGATCTCGTGAACATTCCCTGACGTGCCACTGGTATCATGTTGTCCTTCCGATTCCGTGCTCTTGCCATCGTTATGCTCCAAGTTGTCAACCGTATGACCATTCTCCTCTTGCATCTGCGTCATTCATTCTTGCACTCCATTATCATACACTTGCTGAAGTTGTGATCTTTGATAAATCGAAGACGAGACCGATGTCATGAGTTTCAATATTGTATCACGGAAAACTCGAAGCTCGGTATGTGTATCTCGAAGAAAAGATTGGCAAATCATTGAACTTTCAGACGTGATGATATTGTATTGGAGGAAAGGCGTGAGTTGTGTCACAAGAGTCTTATATCCAAGTGCCGATGCAGAGTGATTAAAGTTTTCATGGTTGAGTTGCTCGGCGAGTTGGGTCAATGTGGTGAATATTGAGTCGATGAATATATGACGATCTTGTCCAAAGATGGTCATAAATTCGCTCCCACCTTGAAGCCGTGAAAGAGTAACTAGATGATATTGAAGCATTTGAAATGAATTTATACCACTTTCTCTAGCTTTGTCTTGCATTCGATGCAAGTCTCCCTCTTTAAGTGTCGAATTCAAAGACTCCATTGAATTTTGTGGTTGTTTTCGTGATTTTGCAATTCGTGAAGAAATTTAGAAGCAGAAATTCACGGAATATGACAAAACCAACGAAAAATCCGTAAACAACTCTTAAAAAAATCCTCGTTTGATAATATATCTCTTTTCTCGGCTCAAACGATGATAAATTAAACCGGAGACCAAAGCAAAGTCGGCTCACTCCAAAAATAAAGCCCGTCAACAAATAAATCCAAGTTACGGTGAATATAATGATCGGCCCGTTAAATATTTTACCACTTTAGTTCTTTCTAAATACCCGCCTCAATACAATGTACCAAAAACTAATTATTCAAAATTAACTTAATTAAAAAAAAATTAACTTTAAGATATAAAAATATAAAAAGGGAACTTAAAAAAAATAACTTGACTAAAAATTAGAAAACCAAAAATAGAAAAATCTGATATGTTTTTATTTTTATTATTATTATTATTATTATTTTTTAAATATCTGATATTAAAAATAGAAAAATCGGGTATATATTTAAAAAAAAATCTGATAATTTAAACTAATATAGAAAAAAAAAATCCGATTTAGAAAATAAAAGGAGAAAAATATGATATTTTTTTTAAAAATAACTGATATTAAAAATTGAAAAAGAAATCTAATACAAAAATAGTGACAAAAAATCACACGTGTTAGAGCTAAAAAGAGAAACGTGGCCTAACTAAACCCACGTATGAACATAGTTTCCTCCGCCCAGATATAATATACCCCCATCCCTTTCTTGTTTCCTCATTTCTTCCGTCCCTCTCTCCCCTAATAACTCTCAATCCCTTGTATCTCTCTCTCTCTCCTTCACACAAAAATACTCGTCCGTCTCTTTGCTACCCTCAACCAAATCTGCGATCTAATCTACTCCGTCTCTTTACTCCGTCTCTTTATTTCCCCACAAAAATTCTCTCAAATCCACACACAAATGAGTCCCAAAGCCTAATCTCACAATTTTGTTATTTCACTAGACCAAAGATCAATCCCTGACCACTCTAATAAACCCTTTTAATCTTCAAGTGCAGCAAGTGAATCGTCAAGATCTCTCTATTGAGGTCTCGGGTAGGTTTTTATGCAATGTTTTAATTTTGGTTTTGAGTCAGTAATCGAGGATGTTTGTTTAACTGAAAGATTTTTGGGTTCGAAACCGAAACAAGAAAAACCAAATCAGAACACTCTTGTTATTGAAGAGATTTTGAATTTTGTGACCGGATATATAACGGATCTTGACATGCAAGACACGAAATTTAGAAATCTGAGATCTTAAAGTTTTGATAGGAGTCTTGTTTAGCTACGATTTGTTGGTGGAGAGAAAGTTGTCAGTCAATACGATGGGTGAGAGAGGTTCGAGGTCGAGGTCGAGTCTGGGTCTTTTGGTCTCAGTCGAGAGAGTCGAGTCTTGGGTGTGGTGTTTTTAGACGAGAGGTGAGGGATTGTTGAGAGGCTGTTTGGTGTTTGTGACGGGTGTGTTTTTGGTGTGACGAGTCGAGAGTGGGTGAGTGTTAAGTTTGAAATGGTTTGATTGTGTGTGGTATCTATACGGAATAAGTTCTATCCGGAATAAGTTCTATCCGGAATAAGTCTATTCGGAATGATCCGTGTCTATACGGAATCATCCGTGTCTATACGGAATAATCCGTTATACGGAATAACAAGAAAAGGAAACAGAAAGTGGAGATTGATGGATCAAAGTGATGAAACTTTTGACAGATTTGGACAGATTGGTTGAACAAAAAAGGACAAAATAAAAAATGACAAATTGAATGTATTAAAAAAAACTGATAAAAAACTGATTAATTTAAAATTAATAAAAATCTGATAAAACTGAAACTGCTTATCCAGACATCAATTTGATAAAAATGATTATAAAAAGATGAGAAAAAAAATTATAGAAAAAAAGAGATTTTGAAATTTAAAATTTTAAAAAATGATAAAAACTGATTGGACAAGTTAAATCATAAAAAAGATTGATTGGACAGATTTTTAGAAAAAAGAGACGAAAGATTTTCTAAAAAAAATTATAACAAGAAAATCAATAGAAAAAAACGCAAATACTAAGATTTAACCATGGCTTTGATACCAATTGAAGGTCTACGATTTCTTAGGATTTGGTAAACTATGGATTAGATCTATTGATTAGAATGGATGAAGGAGGAAGATGGGGAAGAAGGAGATGAGGTGTAGAGAGAGAAAGGAGAGAAAAGAAAAGTAGAGAGAGAAAGTGTATTTATTGAAATGTAAAATATGAAATGAAAAGAACCACCCCTCCTAACATGCTAGGAGGGGATATATATAGCCCACCCTACATGTGGGCTATATGGGCTATACTTGGATCACGAGCCTAATACAATAATATATCGTTGGAGCGACCGATCCTTCATAAATACGTAAAAACGTATTTCCAACAATCTCCCCCTAAGGGAGGTCGCTCCAAGTTACAAAGTTCTAAATATTCTATAGCTCGTGATCTATGCTAATAATGATGTGACCGAGACTTTCTTTGGGAAAACATATTTCCAACAGTCTATGACCGGTCAGGCTATGACCGGGAAGACAATGAAGGGTAGGAAGCAGTTAGGAAAACTTCAGACTGGGTGGAAGATCAAGACAGGTGATGTTCTTGATTCTTGTAATCAGAAGTCTACACAACAATGTATGAAGAGTGAGGTCGCCAAACATTTGGATGTTGCAGGATTACAACAGTAGAATGGGTTGGTTGAGGAGACGAACGTGACACTCTTGGATAATGTACGTTGTTTTCTGATTCAGTCTGGTTTGTCCAGGGTTTTTGGGACAGAGGATACAACCATGTCTACATATCTAGATAATAGGTCACTATCAGCGGCGATTGGATTCAAGAAGACTATAGATATGTTGAGGTTCTTTTGGTTGGCTTGCTAGTATCAAGCAAAGGATGCTTGAACCGGTTAAGGTCAAATGCATATTCTTGGGATACCATAAAGGTATTAATGTTTATCAACTTTCGAGGTTAGCTGACGTTACTTCAAAGGGAGTGCTTTACAGGAATATGAGTTTCAATGAAAGTGGGCAATACAAGAAAACTTTCATTGGTTCTGGTGTATGTACAAGTTCAGTGCAGGTGTTGCAAGGAGTTGTGTTTGAGGTGGAATATCGGGAGGATCATTCATTTGAGGTGGAACCTCAGGAGAATGTTGATAATGTAGATGTTTCAAAGAAAGTACAAACTCAAGATATGATATACTATCATCTAGCACGTGATAGGGAGCAAAACTTAGCACGAGAACTATTCAAATATAAAGAAGACAGTAATGGTGCTGCTTTTGCAGTTGCTGCAGTGGAGAAGATATTTGCACACGAGTCATTGACTTTTAATGATACTGTTTCTTGTGAGGTTCTTTCCAAATGGATGGCTGGATTGAAGGAAGAAATGGATACTCTGTTACATGTGCATGTGCTTAGCAACGGTTGCAGGAAAAGCAGTGACGACATATACGGTTATTACTTGGAGTATACACGAGGTATGTTCATACATCTATTTCTCTATATAGATTGTATGGTATTTTCTTGCGGATGCAAGGCTGAGATCTCAGTTACCAAGGGTTTGTTGGTTAAATCAAGGAAAATATACTTGGTATTATGATCATCAGGAGTCAGAGTGGTAATACTCTGAGGGTGTCACAGTCCATGTTTACAACGGAAAGTTGGTACAAACTTCGTTAAAGGGACACTTCATACTGTCGTTGGAGTTAGTCTATCAGGGGGATGTGATGTGGAAAAGAATGGTAAGTGGTCATTTATATGCAGTTGGAAGCTAGGAGTATCAAATGGTCTGCACGAGACCTGACATAGCATCGGCAAGTGTGGTATGTTGGATAGGTTTGTTCGTGGATTACAGACTTACGTACAGGTTTTTATGGATTTTGACTACACCATGGTTAGATCGATCACTGTCATGGGTAGATCAATCACAAGTTATGGGTTCATGATACATGGATGTGCAGGAAGCTGAAAAGCTAAGATGTTGCACATAATGGCTTTGTCAACAACTGAAGCTGCGTATATGACACTTACGGAGGCTGCTAATGAGGCTATTTGACTAAAGAGACTCTCGATAGAGTCAAGTACTAAACTAAGGTTAGTAGCGGTTGTTGCTACTGGTGCCTTGACAAAGGCGGTCCCCGGTCCGAGGGTCCAGCACACTGGTTGAAGTTGCTGTGTATCGAAGAACTCTAATATGATACTAAGGTGGAAATTGTTATAATTAGTATTCATATTTCTCTACGGGTCATCGTGTAACATTAGTTTTTCCAATTGTCAAATAGGAACCATGTATGTCGGTTGAAAACTCTATATATACCATCACGTACGATGGTTTAGGAGTGGGGTCCTAAGTAGAGTCGACTGTGTATTCTCCACTGTAGGAGCAGCCGTTTACAACTCCACAAAGAGTTGGGTCTCTTCCCCCTCATCTCTACAATAAAGAGGTGAGGGGGGAGGGGTCGTTACAACGCATTCTTTATCAATAAAACTAATCGGTTCGATTAGGGACATACCTTATGGGTTTACTTTTCTGTCGATGCATCTTTGATCGAAGTTATCCGAATCTAGTTAACCAGGTTGAAGTCGAATTACTACATAATAGAAATAGTAATTTGAGATATAATTGGATAGGTTATTTACAAAGCCTTATGTTGGGGTTAATCTCTTTGTAAGTGTTTGGTTTTGTTTCTCTAACTCTTTGTTAGAGCTTGTTAATTAAAGTTGTCGTTTTAAAAAAAATAGCTTATGACGTGTGTGGTTTTTGGTGTAATAGTTGATAAGATTTTGACAGCTTTATGTATTCAATTATTTTCCTCTTCGTTAATTCTATATTTATTATTTCACATTGTTTATTTTAATGTGAATATAATTTCTTAATTGATGGCATATATCTATTTTAGTGTGAATATAATTTCTTAATTGTTTGTTGAATCAAAATCAACTACATTCATGTATATAAACGGGAGTAACTGATCTTTCGAAATAAACGACGGTTGGAATGGAAGAAATGGTGTATCTTGACTAAGATTACAGTTTGATTGTATTTTTAGTTGTGTCATTAACTTTTGGGTCGTAGAAATATGTTTTCGTTAATATTTTATCACGTAAATGTTAGAAATCAAGTGATATTACTATAAATGTGTCATAAATTTAGATTATCAATATAACTTGTTTTTTCGTAAAACTTAGTATGTCGCTATAAAATAAACAAACAGATCAATTCTCATAAAATAAACACCATCTTACAACTACACAAATACTATAAACTTATATAACAATAACTATAAGAAAATGTTCGATTTTAATCGAAACTACGAAAACGTTACACGTTGGGGAACATTTTACCCATAATTGCAACTAATCGACATACTTTCTAATTACATTCGGGGTGATACATTAAGCAATAAAAAATATATCCCCAGCCCGCGTGTAACGTGCGAGTTTGTACGCCTCGTTTATAAAAAATTGTAAGTTTGGAAGTGCAAATAAAATAAAATTATGATAGATCTCCTTTTAAATGACTGGTATTGGATTACGGTTTGACGTTTTGTGGACTCGTCTTGTTTAACCTCAGGAACCTAATAGCGTTTAAGCTCTCAAACCTAAGGGGACCTCCAACCTTGTCAATTAAAACAACATTTAAAATTATAGTTTAAAAGGTCACTTGTATAAAGTACAGTACAAATGGACTATCTTATTTCTCTAGTTTTAGCAACTCTTTTTTTACATATGTACGTAGTTGTCTGTTCGGTTTCGGTCATCTTATAGCCCGCAAATAGGGCTCATATAAATGCTACTCGCTAATTGATCAACGATCAATAATTATTTGTCAAACAAGGATATATGCCAGATGCAATAAGCTACTACTATGACTTGTGTCTTATTGTGAACAATTCATCAGGAAACACTCCAAACCATTGTGATACTCCGAAAAAAGAGACTTGATCTAAGTTCTCCTAGACTCTTGATTTGTGATGACGAAAAATGTACTCCCGCCTATTCCAAATGTACTTAGGTTTGCCATAAACAATGTTATGAATTGTATATAAAGACATTGGTAGGTTTTATGCTTTTATAAATTTGAGTCCCTAATCTAAATGATACCTACCCTTGCTGCTTAGACTCCACATTATCCGATGAAATTGTTAGTCTTTATTTCAGCTTATATAGCTTAAGGGCCATTTAGTTTTCGGCTTATGTTTCATAAACTTACTTTTCATAATGAACTTATATGAGCGAAAAGCCAAAACCAAATAAGCCATAAGGGCTATGTAAACCTAAACAAACACCCCCAAGTGTACGTAAAAGATGTGGTTGTTGGACTGGATTTCAACCCAATTCACTCCCACATAGTGCAAATCTATATCTGTAGCAACTTGCTAGATTGATAAGTATTTGATTTTATAAAACTAAGAACAAGTATCAATGTAATTCAACCAACCACCCCTTAATCTTTTATTAACTGCGTATAGCTATCACTTCAAATGTGATACTATGCTGTTTGATCGTACATACAAAGAAGAAAGAAACCAACAACTGAATCAAGATCTTACAATCCAAGATCAAGACTCATAAACCAAATCAAGAACTGAAACAATGAACGGAACGAGAGAGAGACTTTTCACACTTTTCACACACACACTAATCTACCTAACAATGAAGATAAAACAAGTATATAAAGACGAAAGGTCAAGTGCAGCTTGTAAGTTTCCCATATTGACACTTCCAGTCCTCCATCTTCTAATACCTGTACACAAGAAGAAAAAACAAAGGAAACAAAAAATAACAAAAGGAAAAACTTACCATTTAACCCTCTAACTATGGATCACTTATCAACTTACATTTAATACCCCCTCTTAAGTTGATTTGTGATATAAGTTGACAAGATTAAGCTTATCACTCAGAAATTTATGATCTTTGATTGATAAGCCCTTAGTAAACATATCAGCCACATTGTCTTCAGATTTGATTTTCAAAGTCTTAATCAAACCTGCTGACACCTTTTCTCTTAAGAAATATATGTCAATTTCAAAATGTTTTGTCCTTTCATGAAACACAGGATTAGCAGCTATCTGAATTGCAGAACTGCTATCACAATTGATAGGAACTGGTAAACATATATCAACTTTAAGATCCTTCATGATCTTAATAATCCACATTATCTCACAAGCAACACTGTTCATTGCTCTGTATTCAGCTTCTGCTGAAGATTTAGCAAGCACAAACTGCTTTTTTCTTTTCCATGAAACAAGATTGTTGCCAAGATAAACAGTATAACCTGTTACAGACTTCCTAGTAACCTTACACTTTGCCCAGTCTGAGTCAACAAATGCAGCAAGACTAAGATCATTGTTCCTCATAAAAGAAATACCATTACCAGGAGAACTCTTAAGATATCTAAGGACATGGAAAGCAAGCTTCAAGTGTGATTTATAAAGATCATGCATAAATTGACTCAGACTGTGAACAGCATAGGAAATGTCAGGCCTAGTTAAAGTAAGATAGATCAATTTCCCAACAATTTTCTGATAACATGTTTTGTTATCAACTGGAACATCTTGTTCTATGACCTTTTGATCTTTTTTCTTTTTAGATGGATCAGGAATAGGTGCTTTAGCTGGCTTACATGCCAGCATACCATATTCATCAAGTAATTCAAGACAATACTTCCTTTGATTAAGCACAAGACCATTATTAGCATCAAGTACTTCTATGCCTAAGAAGTACTTAAGCTTTCCAAGATCTTTAATTTTAAATTTAGAACTCAAGTATTTCTTAAACTCATTAATAACAGATTCATTGTTACCAGTTATGATAATATCATCAACATAAACCAGTAAAGCAACAAAAGAATCATTCTCATTTTTAGTGTAAAGAGACACATCACTTTTACTTTGTATGAATCCATTTTCAACAAGCACACTAGTTAATTTCTCATTCCACTTTCTTGGTGCTTGTTTAAGACCATACAAAGATTTAGTGAGTCTGCAAACTTTATTATCATTAGACCCATATCCCTCAGGAAGAGTCATGTAAATCTCTTCATCTAATTCACCATATAAGAATACATTATTAACATCAAGTTGATACACAGGCCAAGCATAGTGAACAGCTACATAAATAAGGCATCTAACAGTAACAATTTTCACTACTGGTGAAAAAGTTTCCTCATAGTCAATACCCTCTTTCTGACTAAATCCTTTAGCCACAACCCTAGCTTTAAACCTTTCAACCTCACCACTAGATTTGTACTTAACTTTCCATAACCACTTACAAGCAACTGCTTTTCTACCAGGAGGTAAATCCACAATTACCCAAGTGTTATTTCTGTTAAGTGCATCCATCTCTTCATTCATAGCTTCAATCCATTCTGGATTTTTGATAGCTTCTGAATAAGATTTAGGTTCATGAATCTTGTTCAAATTATTAGCAAAAACAAAGTTATGCATAGACAAATTGTCATAACTAATCACACTATTTATATCATATCTGACCTTTTTATCCATCACATAATTGTCAAATTTAGCAGGAGTTTTAACAGCCCTACTAGATCTTCTTAACTCTGGTCTTTCTGGACTATTACTACTTTCAGACTCAAACATTTGTTTAAATTCCACAAAGTCATCTCACTCAGACTCATAATCATCATCATTATTATTGATAATGTCATCTCCTTCATGACTTCCTATATTATCACCTAGACTATTCTGGCTGCTGTCAATCTTGTCTAAACTAGACTCTTTGACTACCCCCCTAGAATGTCTGGCAACAACAGGAGAAGTGTCACTAGACACATCTACAAAGTCAGGAGTCAACCTATTATCAATATCATTTTTCCTGTCTCTCTTATCATCATAGGGTTCATTTGACTTTGATTCTACTAGGTCAAAAAAGTTTTGACTATTCACACCATTTTCTTCAAAAACAAAATCTTTAACCAACAAATCATTTTTAAAAGGATAAACAGTCTCATAAAACTTCACATCTCTAGAAAAGAAAAAACTCTTAGTTTCAAGGTTATAAAGCTTATAACCCTTTTTAGTGTTAGAATACCCCATAAAAACACATTTATCAGACCTAGCAGAAAATTTATCTGAATTATTTAAAACAGTTGCAAAACACAAACAACCAAAACTTTTAATCAAAGAGAGACTAGGTGGAACATTGTAAATCATTTCATAGGGACTTTTTCTATAAAGCACAGAGGTAGGAAGCCTGTTAATAAGGTACACAGATGTTAAAATACACTCAGACCACGTGTTTAAAGGAATGCCCCCCTGAAACATGAGGGCTCTAGCAACATTAAGCAAATGTCTATGCTTTCTCTCAACAATACCATTTTGTTATGGTGTGTATACACAAGAAGTCTGGTGTATTATACCCTTAGATGTAACAAATTTTTCAAACATATGATTTATAAACTCTGTTCCATTATCACTTCTAAAAACTTTAACAGAAATATCAAACTGATTCTTAATGAGATTATAAAATTCTACAACTTTTTCAAAAACCTCATCTTTTCCTTTAAGTAAATACAACCAGACAGCTCTAGTATAATCATCAACAATGGTAAGAAAAAATCTGAAACCTTCCCTACTCTTAATTTTATAAGGACCCCAGACATCTAAATGAATAATATCACCCAAATGCTTAGTCTTATGATCACTAAGAGGAAAAGGTTCTCTGGTTTGCTTAGCCTTGTGACACACATCACAAGGCTGAGTTTCACTCAAATCATCAATCTTAAGTGTATCTTTCAACACATTCAGAACCTGATCAGATGGATGACCAAGTCTGTTATGCCAAATACACTTAGAAAGCATACAACAAGTAATCTTACTATTAAAAATTTTCCTACCTGAATCAAACACATACAATCCATTATTCTCACTACCAGTCCCCAAGAGGGACTTTTGAAGAGAATCCTGAATAAAACATTTAGATTCAGTAAAAGAAACAACAAACTTATTGTCCTTAGCAAGCTTGTGAATAGAGATAAGACTGACTTTGTATCCTGGTACTACCAACACATTTTTCAAACTAATTTTCTCTGTAAGTTTATAATTCCCAACAAATTTTACCAACTCAATAGTTCCATTAGGATGTGAAACAGTTATATTCAAATGAGAGACATTTATAACATCAGTTAAATGATCAGTTGAAAAAGTCATGTGTTGAGAAGCACCAGAATCAAAAATCCAGCCAACATAAGTACTATATGTACTTATGTTAGTGTTGTAGTTAAAAAAAACTTGCAAGTAACAAAACTAATCACATGATTAGAATAAGATAAAGTACCAGCAGCACCAGACTGCAACTCACTATTATCAGGCTTAGAACCAATCAAAGCCATCAACCTGTTAATCTGATCTTGAGTAAAAGGCATAGAGTTCCCTGTACTTGGATCATTCTTAACAGAAGCAGAACTAGAATTAACACCACCAGATGAAGTATTAGAATTATTTCCACCAGGAGTTCTTTTCTTGAATCCTGATGGATATCCATTAAGCTCAAAACACCTATCAATGGTATGACCAGTCATATTACAATGTTTACAAATCAAATTATTATTCCTAGTAGTTCCTCTCCCTTGAGAAGACCTACCATTGTTATTATTATTATTGTTGTTAGACCAGTTGTTGTTATTACTATTAGACCAATTAGATGGTCTAGTAGCAAAAACAGAAGAGTTTGGTCTAACAGAAGCATTATGAACCAAGTTATTCTTATGAGATTCCACCCTAGATAGGGTAGCAAATGCAGATTTCACATCTGGTAAAGGATCAGAAGTCAATAATTGACTTCTTACAACACTATAAGTGTCATCCAATCCCATAAGAAATTGCATCAATCTCATTAGACTATTATGACTTTTAAGTTGAGGAGCACCCTCACATGCACAACTAGGCAGATTAACCAAAGAATCAAATTGTCTCCATAGACTGTTATAATTGTGATAGTACTCAGATAAGGAGGACCCAGATTGAGTAAGAGAGCAAATCTTAAAATGCAAATTATATATAACAGATCCATCAATCTTATCATATGTTTCTTTAAATTCATCCCAAACATCTTTAGCACTCTTAGAAAAAATTTGCCCTTGATACAACTCAGAAGAAATACAACCAAGAATCCATGACAAAACAACAGCATTTCATCTATCCCATTGTTCTTGTAAAAACTCATCCTCTTTATCTTTAACACATGTACCATCAATAAAACCCAACTTATTTTTAGTATGTAAAGCAAGTCTAAAGGCAGCAGCCCATACTTTATAATTTTCAGGACCAGACAATTTAGTTGTCACAATAGGTTGACCATTAGTATCAGAAGGGTGCAAATAGAGAGGGTCATTAGAGTGAATGACTGGATTACTCTCATCATCAGTATCACTAACCTCTTTATCACTTTTCTTATCTTCACACATGATGCCAGATAAAAACAAACAAAGAAAACAACCCTTGTAACTCCTCTACAAATAACTACCAAGAAGCACAAACCTCTCAATCAATCAAACCTCCAAACTACCTAGATCCCTTCGACACCTAATCACCCTCTATAAACAAGAAATAAAAAGAGAGAGACGAGTGGTATTACAAAGCACGCGCTGCAACAAACTCCAAACAGAAACCAAGATTTACAAGATCAAGCAGATCTTATAAACCAATATGCACAGCGGAAGAACTCACCTGAAAACAAGATGAAACACCAAAAAACAACAAGAAACAACCACAATTACCTTCAATCAAGAAAACCCTAATTTCTGATTTTTAGGGTTTCTTGACAAAACTTACCAGATGTGCAATTAAACCTAATTAATTGCACAAGAACCCAATTAATCACCTCAGGACACCAAGGATCGAAAAACCCCCAAATTCTTAGAAACCCTAAAAAATTAAATTGATCAAACTTGCGATTAAACACAATCAAGATATGATTAACCACAAGATTAATCAATGTATTCTCAAAAAACCCAGTTAAAAACAGATATCAAGAACCAATGGCTCTGATACCATATCTGATTTTATAAAACTAGGAACAAGTATCAATGTAATTCAACCAACCACCCCTTAATCTTTTATTAACTGCGTATAACTATCACTTCAAATGTGATACTATGCTGTTTGATCGTACATACAAAGAAGAAAGAAACCAACAACTGAATCAAGATCTTACAATCCAAGATCAAGACTCATAAACCAAATCAAGAACTGAAACAATGAACGGAACGAGAGAGAGACTTTTCACACTTTTCACACACACACTAATCTACCTAACAATGAAGATAAAACAAGTATATAAAGACGAAAGGTCAAGTGCAGCTTGTAAGTTTCCCATATTGACACTTCCAGTCCTCCATCTTCTAATACCTGTACACAAGAAGAAAAAACAAAAGAAACAAAAAATAACAAAGGGAAAAACTTACCATTTAACCCTCCAACTATGGATCACTTATCAACTTACATTTAATAATAAGTAGTACTTCATCCTTGTTCACAAAATATTCAAAGTTATGGGTTGTCATATAACACGTGTTTTTTTTTCAAAAAGTATGACAAAAAAAAGTGGGTCTAAAGTTTACAATATAATTTGGTAGATTTGTAGTTTTAAATACCAGAATGCCTCGAGCCAACTTTTAGGTTCTGCCAGAGTCAAACGAGTCGGCTCAAGTCGGCGAACAAGCTCGATAAAACTTTAACGTGTGTGCATGATTTTAAGTCAACACCCAAATAGTCCATAGTCAAAGGTCAGAAAAACCTTATCGAATAGAATAGATGCATACTGACCGAAAAGATATAATCAAGGGAAAAAGATCAATTTGGTCATTTTGATCACTTAAGAACTTTATCATGATCAAGTTTTCAACTAAAAACAAATATAATCATCACCATTCATATTGTGACAAGTGCCCCACTAAAGATACTTTTTAAATGATCAACCGACAGCGCTCAACCTTCAAATGCACAACTTCTGTGTTTCACTTTATTGGAAATTGAAAAATTATATACTATTGTCATAACCTTGATATCCGGTTGAGCATTTGCAAGTTGAGCGCCGTCAGTTGTGCATTTGATAACATAATAAGACAAATATTGTCATAGTAAATGGGGACATATGTGGGTCCGGTCTCTTGTTAAAATCTGAAGTTGGAGGGACACGTGGCGGTAATTGGATGGAGTTGTGCAGTTGTGCACTTGTGTATGACTAAATTTGTCCCAATAAAAACTTGACCATGATTTAACTTTTAAAAGGTGATTTTGACTATTTTCGTATTTTTTCCTATAATCAATGTACTAAACTTTTAGCTTTGTTTCCAAGCCTTAAATGTGTAAAACTACACTACCAAACATGAATCTGCTTTGTTCCCAGGCTATATAATGTTTTAACACATGTTTTGTACACATATATATTAGTGTGCCAATTAATGGAGGTTTGCATAACAAAGTTTACACGACAAAATATATCTTCTTGTCGCGTAAACTTTGATAATCGCATGACAACACAATTGTCAGTACTTTTCGATTGAATGATAATACGTGAAAAATAATGTTAAGAGTCACTCAACGTCTGCTTATAAGTGTAAACCGCTTGACCATTCTCTTGTAAAATCTTCTTCTCCGAAACCAACTATAACCTAAGCGTGCGGAACACTAAAACTTGTTACGAAGCTGCTACCCGTGGGTTTTTACTTGAGCCAAAACCTGTCAATTTCTATCAAAATTATCATTCTGCTTTTCAAATATTTTACTGGTATTCATTGACTAAACCTCAGCAACGTAAAAGACCCTTTACTCATAAAATATCGCTACAAAAATGACTGTTAGTAGAAAAAAGAGTGTGACCATGCATGTAACCAATTATTTTGCAATAATTATATAGATATTATATCATGACTCATGTGGTATATATAAAGCCAACCTTGATACCATCACTCACAATCTCTTAGCTTGACTTTGTGTTACGAAAGGACAAACTAGTGTTCACAATCATGGCCTCGGTAGCTCCCACCTCCAGGAATCTATCTCAACTCTCCGAAGATGCTGCTCCCAAGAAGCTCGATGCCGGAGCTCTATTCGTTCTCAAATCACGAGGTAATTAAGCTTTTATCGCAACTTAAAACTCGATACAAACGTATCATTAGTATTATTTACATAGTGTTGGATGACAAACGGACAACAAGTGCACCTGTTTCTGTCTTGCAAGTTTCTTTTATTCTGAACGGGATTTTTTCACACCATGCATGTATCATCGTTTCATAATATATCTCATATATGTCTTCAGCGAGTCTTCAACAACCTCTATTAGCAACCACTTGAACAAAATGTAAAACGATATATGTTGTTTGTCAAGCAAGCTTTGTATATTTACTAGTATGTACCCGCGCAATACGGCGGCGAGTGTTCATAATAATTTTTTTGAGGCTAAAAAATATTAATCTTTTATTCATTAAGTTTGTATTTTTAAAATTGTAAAAAAATCAGAAAAAACCTATAAATTTTAAAAAAATTAACAGTTAATAAAAATTTAACAAAATGGATATTGAATTAAAAAGCATAAAATTTTACAAAATATGGTGAAATTAGATTATAAAAATAACAAATTAATAAAAAAAAATTCAATTTAAAAGAAAAATGTTATTTAAGTAGGTTGTTACAAAAGTTTGTTACAAAAGGTTGTTAGAAAAAGTTATAATATATAATGTTAATGAAAATATAACAACTTGCCTTATTTAATAAGAAAAAAAAGTTGAAATTTCAGCCTTCCTATTTTAAAAAGTTCTCAAATATTTTATATAATATTATAAAAATATAGATAAAAACTAAACGTTAGTTGCTTCAAAATGCATGATGCGAGCTAAACATACCATTAATTAGCCTTCCAAGCTTTATGCAATATCCACGTATATAATATGTAGAGTGAAACGTGTCCATCTTCAAACTAATCAAGCAACATACCTCATCTTAACTGTTAAAAAAAAAAAACCATGCCTCATCTTAAGATGAAGTGAAACGTGTCCCTTTTTTATTGGTTTTATCAAATATAAGTTTTAAGATATAAGTTTTAAGGCTATGTTTAATGGAAAAATTATTAAAAGAGTTCACTAATTAAAAAAAATGGTTTGTTTATATAAGTTTAGAGCAACTGATAAAAATAGGGCAACAATCGTTAAATTTTAATTTTTTTTCAAAAAATAAAACAAGTCTAACAAATTGCCAAAAAAAATAAAGCAACAAAAGGACATATGACACCTGCACCCGAACAATTCAAGTTTAAACTTGAGCTTGACTACATAAAATCAATCTTTTATTGAATCTGAGCCCAATTCCAATGAACGAGCTCGATACACCTAATGAGACGAGCTCAAACTTTTATTTAACTTTTCGAGTCTTTAGAGTAAACGGTGTCACGACGGAGGGCCCTCGTCGGTCCGACGTGACACCCTCGTCGGTGCTCGCCGTGACACCCACCCCCTCGCCATGATCAATTCGCTAGTATTCAACGAGAGGAAAAGGAGAAAATTTTGGGTCCTACTCAATTTTAAACCGTTGCCAAACGGTAATATTTAAATTTTTTTTTTTATAAATTTATTTATTTTCCTATATATACACACATTATACACACACTACATTCACAATATACACACACTACATTCACAAATTTACACCTACAATCACAAAAAAATGTCAAACTTCCCAAGTGATTATCCTCACCCCTCCTACTCGCAACTTCTTAACCAAAGCACGAATCCTAATCAATCGTCGTCCTCTTCTCCGGCGATGCAGTCCGGCCAAGGCTCCGGTCAATTCGCAGCCCTCCCACCATTTTCGCATCAATACTTTCCAAACTTGTCACCCCAACAAATCTACTATAATCAACTACTAGCTTTGCAACAATATCAATTTAATCCATCTCAGTTGAATCCATCTCAGTTTAATCCTAATCCATCTCAAAGTCAACAAATCGCGGCGAAATATGCAGATGATTAAGATGTTTTTTTTTCGTATTTTTTTAAGTATTTGTATTTTTATTTGAAGTATTTGTAATTTTTAATTTTATGAAATGAATTTTTATTTTGTGTAAAATATGAAAAAAATAAAATAAAATGGTGAGTGGTGGGACCCAAGTGAAGAGGAGAGAGACTAGTTGTGAGTGAGGGGTGTTTAGTTGGTTTTTTGTTTTGTTTAGTTGAGATAATGTGACGCTGGGGTGACACAAGTGAAGAGGTAAACAACCATTAATGTGAATATATGTATAGGGCGAGGTTATTTTCAGAACCAAATAAATGTACAGAACTGCGAGAACCACCTTTTTACTCTTAAAATGCACATGTATATATATCGGGTTAGTTTATTAGGTAGAAATACATGAATTTTCATTGTCGTAGGTCACTAAGAACATGTATGCACATGTATTTGTTTTGTATGTATGACAACTATCTTTTCGTTGGATAATAAGAAAACACATGTGCACTTTTCATATCGCTCATTATACTCGGATATATAACCAACAAAACAACTATTAAAGGTTAATTTAAACATAATAATGAAAATACATATGCATTGTTAAGAGTATTAAGGTGGTTCTCGCAGTTCTATATATTTATGTGGTTCTGAAAATAACCTTTCACTATAGGTATAATAATTAAATATGTATCGTAAAAGGACTTTTAAACCCTAATGATCCCAAACGTTTTATAAAAACTTTTTAGTGTTCATTGCACATTTTCTTGACGTTATTGATGAGTTTGGCTATCGAATACACGATATCTGGTATAACTTTTCGAGCCGATCTCAAGCCCTATCAAGCTCGACTTGGCTTGATTAGGAGGTTGGCCGCGTATCCTAGGTCTTCCCATTTCAAATAACATCGCAGGCTCGATTACAGCCATAGTTATGATTAGCGTACAATCATATATATATATATATATATATATATATATGACCTCCTAAGCATAGCCATATGAGGTGTTCTTGAACTCATCACATCGCTTTTTATAATTTCAATCAAACCAATAAATATCGATTTTGTTCTTTTAAATGTTTTATAGAAGATTAATCTTTCAACCATATTTTGTAATAATGTTATCTCTAATTTCTTATCATGTGCACATTCAACCATATTTCAGGATCATGGTTACATTGTGGGTACCATTTGACGACCGCAATTGTAGCGCCAGCACTACTAAGCCTACCGTTTGCCTTGGCACTGTTGGGGTGGGAGGGAGGTGTAGTGGTATTGACACTTGCAGCAGTCGTCACATTCTACTCCTACAACCTCCTTTCTCTTGTCTTGGAACATCATGCTGAGCTTGGCAAGCGCCAACTCAGGTTTCGCGATATGGCCCATGATATTCTAGGCCCGGGATGGGGCCGATACTATGTTGGTCCACTTCAATTGGGCTCGTGCTATGGCGCAGTTATTGCTTGCACTCTGCTTGGAGGGCAGAGTCTCAAGGTTAGCAAATATATCATTCGTGTTAACTTACGTACTGCTACACTTTACATTATTATAAAGTTTGAACATTATATGCGCGCAGTTTATATACTTATTGGCAAGACCAGATGGGAGCATGCAATTATCCCACTTTATAGTGATATTTGGAATCTTCACACTCATTTTAGCACAAATTCCATCTTTCCATTCCTTAAGGCACATAAATCTCGTGTCGCTCGTCTTGTGTTTTGCTTATTGTGCTTGCACAACTGCTGGTGCAATTTACATTGGTACGCTAGACTTTTATACTGTTTGCTTATTTTCATATACTTTTATCAATGCTTATATTGAAGATGGAATGATTTCAGGAGATACGAATAGGGGGCCTCCCAAGAATTATTCCTTGACCGGGACAGGAGTAAATCGCATTTTTGGTTTTTTCAATGCTATTTCGATCATTTGTACTACTTATGGCAACGGCATTATACCTGAGATACAGGTTTGTGCAATTTCCCTATTACCGCTTTAGAGATAATAACAACGATACTACAGCTTCACCATATGTCGCAAGTTCAATAAGAAAAAAAGGGTACATTTTTGTTAATACTCAATTCGTATATACACGAATGAGTTATGTATAATTTATTTTAGGTCAAAAGGGTACAATCAGTGCAACAAGAAAATTTACCCTAGTGGGAAACAAGTCAAACAGGCCAAATGTTATAAGTTGCTAGTTATGTACATATTAATGTAAGCGTAATTGCTGATATGTCGGTTCTTAAAACAGGCAACAATAGCAGAGCCGGTGAAGGGTAAAATGTTCAAAGGGCTATTGGTGTGTTACACAGTTGTGATCTCAAACTATTTTAGTGTTGGCATTTCCGGTTATTGGGCTTTCGGTAACCAAGTAGAGAGTTCTGTTCTTCAAAATTTTATGGTGGGTTCTAACCCGTTGTTGCCCAAATGGTTCCTTCTTATGACCAATGGCTTCACTGTGTTGCAAGTCGCAGCTTGTAGTTTGGTAAGTTTCTCACATGTCCAAGGTTAAAAACTGCCGAATTATATTTTTCTCGTGTTATAATAATTTCTGGCTATTGGGCTTTCGGCAACAATTTGTTCATACAGTTTTAAGCCCACGTTTTTTGTTATGTCATTGGCTTAATGTATATAGTTCTTGGAGATAATCTTTTCTTTTGCTAACATCTAAATGTCACCGATTTTTGTCAAAACAGGTTTACTTGCAACCATCAAACGTGGTTTTAGAGCGCAAATTTGCAAATCCAGAAAAGGGTCAGCTCTCACTAAGAAACTTTGTGCCTCGACTAATAGCAAGATCATTATCTGTGATCATTGCAACTACTTTTGCAGCAATGTTGCCTTTCTTTGGCGATATAATGGCATTGTTTGGTGCATTTGGGTGCATACCGTTGGACTTCATATTGCCCATGGTTTTTTACAACTTAACATTCAAGCCATCCAAAAAGAGCATGATTTTCTGGGTGAACACAGTGATTGGTGTCGCCTCAACGGGGCTCTCATTGATAGGGGCCGTAGCATCTGTTCGACAAATTATTCTAGATGCTAGAACGTATCGTTTGTTTGCTAACATGTAGGTTGTGTTAAAATTCATACATACGTATCGTCGTTAATCAAGTTCCAATAGAACATCCATTTATATATCCATATCAATTGTAAGCGAAAAAACGCTTATCAACATACGAATTTATCATTATATACTTGCTTATCCTTGTATTATTGATCATTGTGTTTCATTCATTTTGTTTTACTAGCAGCGTACCTGCGCAATGCGGCGGCGGGTACCCACTAACTATATTTTGCGACGAACAAACGTATTATCAATGGAGAGATTCTATGTTTCTTTGTTTTGTACTTTTGTGGGTGAAAAATATATATGTCATTAGTTTTAGTGTTACTTAATGGGCTGTTATAATAATGATTGGGCTGTTATAAAATTGACTACACATTAAGACATTTCAATTTTTAGTTATAACTTTTAGTTATATGTGTATGGTTTTGTAGCAAAATTAATACATATCTTTCCTAAAGAAGAAATAATGTTTAAGGCTTAAACTTTTTAAGACTTCTAAAAATAAAAAGGTATAAATGCTTTATAAAGTATTAAGATAAAACTAGATATGATTTCTATTTGCTAAATTACCAAAAAGTTAAGTTAAATCTATATTACATATCATGCATTTTATATCTTCTCTCCTAATTAATACATAAAAAAATTTAGTACTATTAAATTAACATGATTTATTTTCTTTTAATGCACAAAATAAAATATGACTTAAGTAATACTGTACAATTTAATAAGTCAAGTGTACAACTATTTCACCATACAATAATTACAAACTTTTTAATACACTAATAAATTACAAACTTTATAATGCGTAATTAATACTTTTAATAAAACACTCAATTACATAAATATAAATACTATATGCACATTGTACAAACATGAAAAAACATCTATACTATACTAATGCAAACTATAATATACATATATTTATCAAAGAAATTATAACATTACAAAAAGTTTTATGCATGCATCAAATGAAAAGTCTAATTGAAAAATAATTTATCTATATCTATATTACATATAATGCATTTTATACCTTCTCTCCGAATTAATGCAAAATTTTTTAAGTAGTACCACTAAATTAACATGATGTACCTCCTTTTAATGCATAATATAAAATATGGTTTAAGCAATACAATTTAATAAGCTAAGTGTACAACTGTGTCACCATACAATAATTACAAACTTGTTAATACACTAATAAATTACAAACTTTTTTAATACGTAATTAATACTCTTAATAAAACACTCAATTAAATAAATATACAATAGTATATGCACATTGTACAAACATTAAAAAGTGTTTATACTATACCAATGCAAACTATAATATACATATATTTCACAAAGAAATTATAACATTACAAAATGTTTCATGCATGCATCAAATGAAAAGTCTAATTGAAAAATGATTTATCTATATCTATATCATACTATCATACTATCTTATAAAGCATATTAGACACTCTCTCTTATTAAATGCTAAAATTTTAAGTAATCCAATAAATAAAGCATAATGTACAATATAATGCTGCAAATAACAAAATAAGCTTTAAGTAATACAACCTATGAATTCCTAATGTACAACTTTAAAGCCTACAAATGCTATTGACCTGAAGAACTTGAAATTCTAACTTACAATAATATATGCATTGTGTACAACAAAAACAAACGTAATTAATACTATAATTAAAACAATCCATCATCACAATTTATAAATAAAATAACAAATTGTGCAAACACCATTCCAACCTATTGTTTAACCCATTTGTAAAAGAAAAAATCAATTAAAAAAAATAAAAGTGGTGGCTGAAAGTGAGCAATAATAGTGGTGGTGAAAGATATATTCCAACAATGATCCATCTCTCATTGACGCTTTGGAGTGAGCATCGACGCAAAACGATAACTCGGCAAAGACAACGCCGGTGGTGAAAGATTTTGCAACTCAGTTGCTCCAGGAAAGAGTTGATACAGCTTGTAATATATATCTAAAACAGTTGCTCCGTATTTTTTTTTATTAAATATTCAATATTCCCAATATTGTACAATGTTTTACTCTATATGCAATAAACATCTAACACAAAAAGAATAGACGGTGTATTTTTTCACACAATAAATTATTTCAGAGTGATAAATGGTGTATACAAAAAAACGTATCCATGCTTTCTAAGATACAAGCGAATATTTTGCTTACCGGTGTATGATAAACACGGTGCTTTGTAATTATAAAGTGAATAATTTTTAAAGTTATCTTTTATTGTCAAGATTAGAATTAGAATTCACCCTTATACAACAAGCCAATAAGGTAACCGCGTATTGCGGTAGCGGATACCCCAACGCGAAAACTGTTGAAGTGCGACATTTTGAAATTGTCACAACAAAATATGTATAATCGTAAAACATTGGATGCTAAAAATTTTAATGTCAAGGTACCCACAGCCGCAACGCGCGGGTACCCTGCTAGTCTTATCTGAAATGGTTTTTAGTTGTCCTTAATTCCAACTTTAATACACTAAATAAACACTTTTGCAAGATAAGAACAACTATTTTTCTATAAGTGAAAAAGTAATTAATTCTAACGGATGACAAGCTAGTTTATCCAACAAAAAGTAACATTAAAAAAAACAGTATCAAATAGGATTAAATATTTTGACATAACCAAATGAGGTTAAAAGATTAAGACCCTATAAGTCGATTAAAACCCCAGATTCATACTAAAACCACGATGATTCAATAGAAATACTAAGTTAAGCCCAAAGATTCCCTAAGTAAGAATCCGCGGATCATCCCTTATTCCACGAAAAGAAAATAACCAAAAATCCGAAGAAAGAGTTGTCTTACTTAACTTTTTATTTAAAGGAAATTATTTGCCATATGTTATGATAACTATAAGGTGTTAAGATATCATTTCTTAACTATAATTTGTCATATATATGACATACTAAAGCATGTTTACTAACTGATATAAGTCGAAATTAAGCCAAAACTTGATCAAAGTTTATCCACATGTCTTCTATACTTCTGTGTAAAATACAGTAGCATTTAATAATAATTGCACACCATGTCTAAAATCGAAGCTTATAAATTTGTTTCCAACATATGATTAGTTAAAAGATCTCGTATACAAACAATATTTGTATGTAAAGTGTTGTTTTTAATTGGTATGTAAAAAAGGTAATACATTAATTAACTTGAAGTTATTGTGATAAGATCAAGAATGATGCAAATAAAACCCAGAGGCTTTATTGGACCAGATTCATTTTATGGTTTTATGAGTCAATTAATCTTTTGAGGTAGATACTTTATATGTCCTTATATATAAGGGAAAAAAATCAAATTGTTGTATGCAAAAATTGAAATAAACTTAAATACTGATAAAGTGAGGACATAGTTTAGTGATTATGAGAACATACAGGTTAAGTGAAATGATGTTTTGTAAAGGTAAATTCTTAATGTTTCATTCCAACAAAGTGGGAACAATTCGTTAAAATTAATTAACTTATATTTTTAAAATCACCGTCAAGTAAAGTTTACACAAAAAGAATAACTTTTAGTAACGGTTCCAACAAGTAATTAAAGAAATTTATGTCTTTTGTCTCATCTTGGTTTTCCTATAAAAAGGGTATATGCATGGCTTAGTGTACTCACTTCAAACAAAACCATATACTAGAAACAACAACAACAAAAGTTTTCGATGAATCTTGAACAAATGTCTTCGGCGGATCTTGAACAACCTCTATTAACAACCATTTGAACAAAATATAAAACTATAGAGTAAATTGTATTTTTGGTCCCTATGGTTTGGTCAAATTGTAGAATCAATCCTTATTTTTACAAAATTACAATGGACATTTCTATTTTCAAGTTTGCATTGCAGTTTTGGTCTTTTTAAAGTGTAGTTTTAGTCCCTGTTGTTTGACTAAATTACAGATTCAATCTCTACCTGGAGACTAAACATGCAATACAAACATTAAAATAAACATGTTTATTTGCAATTTCGGAAAAATAGGGACTGAATATGCAATTTGCCTAAACCACAAAGACTGAAAATGCAATTTACTCAAAACTATATATGTTGTTTGTCAAGCAAACTTTGTATATTTATAAACACTAAACGTTAGTTGCTTCAAAATGATGCGAACCAAACATACCGTTAATTAGCCTTCCAAGCTTTATCAAATATGCAAGTATATAATATGTATCTTCAAACTAATCAAACAACATGCCTCATCTTAAGATGAAGTGAAACCATTTTTTATTGGTTTTGTCAAATATAAGTTTTAAGGCTATGTTTAATAGGTTATGACATTTTAGCTACCAGTAGAGGTGCACATAACCAGTTTTTTTCCATAACCGGTTTCGATCAGAATCCTAATCGATTTGACCGGTTCTACTCAATAACCGGTTAGGATCGGGTACGATTTTGAGGGTAGAAAACTCTATCCGTTACTAAACGGTTAGGGTCGGTTAGTAACCGGTTAGAGAGTGAAAAACCGATTATAAACGGGGTTTTTTTGCTCACGGTTGGAGTTTATCAGGGAAGAAAGCTTTTTTATTTTTGTAACTTGAAGAAATTGAAGGCTACTTCTATATGTATTTATCAGGGGCGGAGCTAGGTGTTCCCGTTGATGCACGGGAGCCCGATGAAATTTTGTCGCATATTGTATATATTTGCTAAAAGTTTTTGTTTCTTCAAAATGAAACCGGTCCCAAAATTACGTACTACATAGATACTTGTATTAAAAATTTTATGCACCCGATGACTTTATACTCTGACTCCTCCCCTCGTAGTTATGTACGATGATAGTTAAGTTTAGCAATACTTTTGCTCACTGTATGTTAGTCTACTATCTTTTGAAGTGTTTAAGAAAAGAATTTGATATGTATAACAAGCTTTTATACTTCTTATTTATGCTTCTTTTTCTTCCTAGGCATTGACAGTGAGTTTGCAACGTTCACAAAATATAACCGGTTACAAACCGGTTATTTCCTAACTGGTTGCCTAACCAGTTATCCACTAACCGGGTTTAATGGCTGGAAGAAGTAACCGGTTAGTAACCATCGTTTATTGCGTAACCGAAACCGATTATGATGAATAACTGGTGTTGACCAGTTTTAGTTATGGTTATTATGTGCACGGCTAGCTACCAGTGACATAGCAGTTAAACTTAAGGCATTAAGAGGTTAAACTCTTATCAAACAACTCGAGTTTAAACTTGAGCTTGACTACGTAAAATCATTTTTTTATTGAATTCCAGCCCAATCCCAATTAAGTAGCTCGATACACGTAACGAGACGAGCTCAAGCTTTTATCTAGCTTTTCGAGTCTTTATATATATAAATAAACAACCATTATTGTAAATATAGGTATAATAATTAAATATGTATCGTAAAAGGACTTTTAAACCCTAATGATCCCAAACGTTTTATAAAAAAGTTTTTGTGTTTATTTCACATCTTCTTGACGTTATTGATGAGTTTGGCTATTGAATATGATATCTGGTATAACTTTTCGAGCCGATCTCAAGCCCTATCAAGCTCGACTTGGCTTGATTAGGATTTAGGAGGTTGGCCGTGTATCATAGGTCTTCCCATTTCAAATAATATCGAAGGCTCGATTACAGCCATAGTTATGATTAGCGTACAATCATATATATGACTTCCTAAGCATAGCCATATGAGGTGTTCTTGAACTCATCACATCAATTTTTTAAATTTTAATAAACCTATAAATATCGATTTTGTTCTTTTAATTGTTTTATAGAAGATTACTCTCTCAACCATATTTTGTAACAATGTTATTGTAGAAAAAGATGGTAAGATGATCTTAAAACCTTTTATATTAACTCAAAAGAATTGATAAGTAATATAGAATCAAGAACAATAAATCCATCACAGATTAGATCTGATGTGGATCTATTATCTAAACTTATAATAGTTTTACAAATATTAAACAGAAAATAATAACATGAATCAACAATGGTGAAGAGAGAGTATGGAGGCCATTGATGGCTAACCAAAACACACACAACACTCTCTTAACCCTAACTCGTTATGAGTTAGTGCATGATATAGTCAAAGTGAGCCAACGGTCACAGACCCAATTGGTTGGGCCTTCACTTCATAGCCCAAAACCTAGCAAGCCCAAGTCCACAAATGAGATTGCATTGGCACAACTTAAGTCCCTGCACTTACACAAAGACACAATAAGTCACTATGGTTTATATCAGATTACCAAAGTGTCATTTTAACATCCCTCCTTCATCTGATATTTTAAACAAATCAATCATCCCTAGTTTCTTAACCAGGTTCTCATGCTGAATTATGTCCAATCCTTTGGTATGGATATCTGCAACTTGATTTACATAATCCACTTTTCTAGTCCTAACAATGCCACTAAAGATCCTTTCCCTCACAAAATGAAGGTCAATTTCAAGGTGCTTTGTTCTTTCATGGAACACAGGATTGGCAGCAATCTTAATTGCTGAATTGGTATCACTAAAAAGATCCACAAGTAAAAGATTATCACATTCAAATCTTTCAAAAAATTTAGGATCCAAATGACTTCACTAGTCACAGAAGAAAGAGCCCTATACTCTGCTTCTGCTGATGACTTAGAGAGAATATTTTGTTTCTTACTTTTCCAAGAGACTAGATTATCATTCACAAACACACAATAACCAGTTACAGATATTCTAGTCACAATACACTTAGCCCAGTCTGCATCAGAAAAGGCTTTGAGAAACATACCAGAATTTTTGGCCACATGAATACCAAGGCCTGGAGTTCCCTTCAAGTATCTCAAAATACTAAATGCAATTTTAGGATGATACATCAAAAGGGAAAGCATAAATCGACTTAAACAATGCACAACATAAGAAAACTAGGCCTAGTATTAGTCAAGAAAATAAGTTTGCCCATCGGTTTCTGATAGTCAACAACATTTTCAAGTAAGGGGTCAATTTCAAAAGCCTCATTAGAAATAGACATTTTAGACATAAGTGGTGTCTTAGATGGTTTGCAGGCAAGCATACCATATTTAGACAAAAGATCCAAAACATATTTTCTTTGATTTAAGCAAATACCAGAATTGGTGTTAACAACCTCAATCCCCAAAAAGTGTTGCAATTTCTCCAAGTCCTTTATCTTAAATTTTCCTTTCAATTTTTTTTAAACTCTCAATTTCCTTTTCGTTGTTCCTAGTCACAATGATATCATCAACATAAACAAGCACATCAATAAAAATTTATCATTGGATTTAATATACAGAGAGTAATCAGATTTGCTTTGAATAAAGCCATTTTCAATAAGGACATAAGTTAGTTTGGATTTCTATTGTCTAGGAGATTGTTTAAGCCCATAAATAGACTTTTTTAATCTACAAACAAGCTTAAAATTGCTAGAATAAAACCCTTGAGGAGGTTTCATGTAAATAATTTCATCCAATTCACCATACAGAAAGACATTATTGATGTCAAGTTGATAAATAGGCCAAGACTGATTGATAGCTAAATTAACCAGACATCTAACAGTGACCATTTTCACAACAGGAGAAAAGGTCTCCTCATAATCAATCCCCTCCTTTTGGCCACATCCCATAGCAACAAGTCAGGCCTTATACCTTTCTGTTTCACCACTGGATTTAAACTTATGTTTCCAAACCCATTTAGAATTTAAAGCAGTCTTACCAACAGGTAACTCAACTAAGTCCCAAGTATCATTTTCAAGTAATGCAGCAAACTCTAAATTCATAGCATCAACCCGATGTTGGCTTTGAGAGGCTTCAAAAAAATTTCTAGGTTCACTACTTTTATTTAATTGAGTCACAAAGCATAAAACATCCCCTTTGATCTTAGAATAACCAACACATTTTTCAATCCCATATTTAACTTTTAAATTAACAACAAAGTCATTGTAGTTTTTAGGAAAGACATAAGGTCTAGAGGACCTTCTCAAGACTTGGTCTTCCTGAGCATTAGTATTAGAGGTATCACCCAAGTATTTTCCATGGAGGGGAAAACTTTGATTAAACTCTAAAGTTCCCTCAGAAACTTGATTATCATCAAGTGTGGCAGCCTCAATCCCATTTGAGCTGGAATCTGTGGTGTCATTGCCTGAGGCAATGTTTCCACTATCACCTAGACTCAAGGGTGGGATGCTAGCACTTGGTGACCCATTGTCACCATTATGTTCTTTTGGTACTCTCTCATCATCATCAGGAAGCTCATGATTTTCTAAGTAAAAAAAGGTCAAAACTTTATTATTTTGAAAAACTTCAAACTTTTCGTTATTATTCTTCTTATTCAAAATAGCATCCTTAAAAGGAAATATATATTCAAAAAATTTAACATCTCCAGAAACAAAAACTGATGTCTATCAGGACTATAAAGTTTATAACCCTTTTGAGAATTAGAAAAACTCATCATAACACATCTTTCAGAACTATTGGTGAGTTTATCATGACTATTAATAGTGTCAAAACAAATAGAACCAAAAGTTATAATATGAGAGAGATTAGAGGATGAATTATAAATCATCTCATAAGGAGATCTACCATTTAGCACATAAAAGGGTAATCTGTTGATAAGATAAGTAGCCGTTAGAATGCATTCAATCCAAAATCTCAAAGGTATTCCCCCATGAAACATAAGTAATCTAGTAATATTAAGAAGGTGCTTATGTTTCCTTTCAACCACCCCATTTTATTGTGGGGTATAAGCTCAAGAGGTCTGGTGTACAATTCCCTTTTCATGACAAAATTTTTGAAAAGTATGATTTACAAATTCAGTCCCATTGTCACTTCTAAAAACTTTAACATTCCTTTTGAATTAATTTTTTAAAAGATTGTAAAAAATCTCAATGAAGGTACAAACTTCATCTTTAGTTTAATCAAGTACACCCAAATAGCTCTTGTGAAATCATCTACAATAGTTAGAAAATATCTATGACCAGTGTGACTGGTCACCCCTATAAGGACCCCATAAATCTAAATGAACAAGTTCACCAAGAGACTTAGTTTTATGATCACTTAAGGGAAAAGGTTCTCTAGTTTGTTTAGCCCTTTGACATATTTCACACAATTCAGTTTGATCAGAAGATGTAATATTTAAAGAATTTTTAAGAACATTTAGAGCTGGGTAAGTAAGGTGACCTAATCTACAATGCAAATCATGTTTAGACAAAGAGCAAGTAAGCACATTGGAATCATTCACACATTTAGTACCTTCTATATATAAATAGTACATACCACTACATTGCCTACTAGTCCCCAAAACATTTTTGAGATTCAAATCTAAATTCACAAAAAGCATTTATTTTCATAAAAAACAACCAAAACCTTATTATCCTTAGCCAATTTGTGAACAAAGAGTAAAGTCACACAATAATCAAGTATAACAAGAACATCAAACAAAACTAAACCATATGAAAGCTTTAAACTGCCAATTTTAGAAATGATGGCCTCAGTCCCATTAGGATGAGCCACCTTAATGTTAAGGTGTGATATATCAAACAAATTTTCAGATTCAGTATCATTGTTGGTCATATGTTGATTTGCCCCAGAATCAACAACCTTCCCATTTTGCCCAAGTTTAGTTTTGATGTTGGTGTTAGAACAAAAAAACTTCTCAAAGTTATCATTAAATATCCTACTGTTGTTAAAGTAAATACCTGCCATATTGGCTTAAACACTTTTTCCAGAAACATTAGTGCTACCCTTGTTGTCTTTAATCATAGAGAGCAAAGTGGCAAGTTGTTCATCAGTGAAACCAGATGAAGGGGATGTCTCAACAGAATTGTTGGAGACACTTTTGCCTTTGAAACTTTGCTCCCCTTTTTTCTTACCAAAGTCATTAGGATAACCAATAATTTTAAAGCATCTATCAATGATATGACCATTATAACCACAATTCTCATAAACAATTTCAGCATTAGAATTACCATAAGGTCTAAACACATTACTGGTAGGAGCATTAGGTCTAAATCTAGTGGTGACAGGAATTAGGTCTAAAGGTCCCATTGTTCCCACTATTAGGTCTAAAATTACCACTGTTAGTGTTCTGATTTCTTTGAAAATTATTTCTAGCAGGCCCATTAGAAAGAAATGCAGATGTCTGAGTCCTTTGGGAGGAACCATCAAGGGTACCAGAAGCTACCCTGTGAGATTCCTCACTGGAGATAATATCATAAGCACCCTTAACATTTGGTAAACTCTCTCTAGACACAATAGAACTCCTAATACTCATGTAAGAATCATCAAGTCCCATAAAAAGTTGCATCAGCTTTAATAATTGATTTTGTTTCTTAAATTCACTAGAAGTAGAACACACATAATTAGGCAGCTCAATCATAGTATCATATTGTTTCCAATAAGAATTCAATTTATGGTAAGAATCAGACAAGTTAGACCCATTCTGCTTAAGAGTATTAATCTTATGATGAAGATTGAAAATCACAGACCCATCAACTTTATGGTATTTTTCTTTTAGTTCATTCCAAAAATGTTTAGCCTTTTTTTGAAAAATCTGTCCAAGGAACAATTCCTCAAAAATAGATTTCAAAATCCAACCAAGAACAACAACATTCACCCTATCCCACTGTTTGCCCAAAATATCATCAGTTAAGGACCTTTTGCAAGTAACATCAATAAAACCAATCTTATTCTTTCCTTCTAAAGCAAGTAACATTGCATTAGCCCAAACTTGATAAATTTCAGTCCCTTTTAATTTAACAGAAACAACAGTTAAAACAACCGTATCATTAGGTGTAAATGTAATGGATCGCTCAAATCAAGCTTGCTTATAAGTGTGACTGTATCAGTCACACTTTGAGTATCATCATCACCATGTGCAGACTCCTCATGGTCAGACATAGTGAAAAGTCACAAGGGTAAAAAAAGAACTCACAATACTGTCAACAAAGTTCCCAGGCTTCCAAACCACTCAAGGGTGGCAGGTCAAGGGCAAGACAATGCGTGAGGGTCCAATATAAAGGGTAAAAAATAAAGACAACCAACCCAAGAGATAAACAAAAAAAGTAAAAAACACAGAATCACTTAGCAATTAAAAAGAGAGTATAAGAGGTGTTACAGTGAGCTCCAACAAGCATAATCGAACTGATACTCCTAGATTCACTTAGTCTAGGATGAATCAGAACCTCCAAGAAGACAAACCCTAATTTTTCTTCTCAAGAAAAATTAGGGAAAATTAATTAAATCAAAAGATCCGCCACCAAGATAACCAGCCAAAGTACCTTCAAGAACAATCATAAATAGTAAACCCTAATTTTGTAAAAAAATTAGGGATTCACCACATATGACAGAGAGAGTATCAATTAAGATCCAATAATAACACCAATCAACCACCGGATATCTTAAATCAAAAATCCCCAGAAAAAGTCAAACCCTAATATTTTTCAAAAAATTAGGGGTTTTATAAATCGAAGATGTATAAAGCTATTTCAATAGCAGATTAAAAGGAAAAAACTTTAAAATCAATTTTCATAAAAGTATCAAAAAACTTATATATTTTATAATGTTTATCACAATAAAAGTGTCAGATTCGAGAACCAGTCTCTAATGCCATGTAGAAAAAGATGATAAGATGATCTAAAAACCTTTTATATTAACTCAAAATAACTAATAAGTAATATAGAATCAAGAACAATAAAATCCACCACAAATTAGATCTGTGTGGATCTATTATCTAAACTGATAATAGTTTTACAAAGATTAAACATAAAATAAGAACATGAATCAACAATGGTGAAGAGAGAGTATGGACGTCGTTGATAGCTAACGGTCACAAACCCAATTGGTTGGTCCTTCACTTCATAGCCCAAAACCTAGCAAGCCCAAGTCCACAAAGGAGATTCCATTTGCAGCTTAAGTCCATGCACTTACACAAAGGCACAATAAGTCCCTATGGATTATATCAGATTACCAAAGGGTCATTTTAACAGTTATCCCTAAGTTTCTTATCAGGTGAACATTTAACCTGTAACACCCCATTTTGATAATCGAATGTCACGCGTAATTATGGCGTGTCATCAAAGCATGCAAGGATAAATGTATAAAACATTACATGACCATAGGGATAACCGGAATCAAACATAGGTTCCCAAACATAAGCCCAAAATACAATAAAACAAAAGAAATGAATGAAAGACTAAACAAGCATAAGTATATGAAGGCAAAAAGGAAAAGAAGTCTCTGGCAGCTTCCATCCTATGCACGTCCTCCAATTGCTCGAGTCTTTCCTAGGGTACCTGCCGTTTTGGGACATGGAAAGGAAAGTAACGGCTGAGCAAAACGTTCAGTGCACGGACATAGACATAGTATAAGTGACTAAAACATAATAGAGACTTAATAGCAGCGGAAATGTATAAGTCCTGGAAAACCTAGAACATGTTTATAAAACTGGTTTTATAGTTTGAAAAGCCTTATGTTTATCTTATGAAAACTGTTTAACATATTTTACCATTAGCCAATATAGGTCATGAAAATCCACCGTGCATGAATACTTGGACGGGTGACCTCATCATGCAAATTAGAGGGGCTGCCTCTAATTTAATATACTGGCTTTGGGTAGGAGGGATCAGCTCCTTGTGAAGGATGCAAGGCACACACCACATTCACCATGAAATCCTGAATAAAAACATGTAACTAGGATGCACCCATACGCCCCACATGATAGATATAAATAAATGGCCAAAAGCTGAAGGGACGCCACGAGCAATCACTCCGCCGTGGTGAAGTCATAACATCAGTGCCTCTAATGTTATGGTTATGGTACCTCCATAACTAGGTGAAACTGGTCATGCATGTATATGGCTATAGGTAATCTTAATTAAACATAAGCAATCAAACACGCAACTTATACTACGGGAAAACAGTTGGCTGCATACGGGGAATCCTAATAAGAAAAGAATGTCCATAGTGAAAGGACGGGAATCCGTACCTTATGTCTAGTGAACGAAGAAGATGAACTGAGAGAAATCCTACTTCCGAATCACTAGTGCTACATAAATACATACATGAATAAGTATCTGCTTACTAAATACGTAGCTGGTTTTATGTCATGTCTTAGCTTATTTTATGTGTTCTTACTATGGTTTACTGTTTTTAAGCCTTAAACCGTGTTTATCTTATATTCTGTTTAATCTGATTAAGCATTTCTGGTATTTCATGTGTTATTATACTTACTGTGTAATAATAAGTAACTTTCCAAAAATAGCAGGTTTCCTAAAATAGAAAGTTTCCAAAAATAGAAAGTTTCCAAAAATAGAAAGTTACCAAAAATAGAAAGTTTCCAAAAATAGAAAGTTTCCAAAAATAGAAAGTTTCCAAAAATAGAAAGTTTCCAAAAATAGAAAGTTTCCAAAAATAGATTTACTGCTTAAAATAGATAAGTTTCTAAAAATAGAAAGTTTCCATAAATAGATTAGCTGCCTTAATTAAATAAGTTTCCATAAATAGATTAGCTGCCTGAAATAAATAAGTTTCTAAAAATAGAAGGTTTCCATAAATAGATTAGCTGCCTTATTTAATTAAGTTTCTAAAAATAGAAAGTTTCCATAATTAGAAATAAGCTGGTTAAATAAGCTAAGTATATAAGTCTAAGTGTTTTCATGATTATTTTCTAAGTCATATGATATAAGGTATAGTTTAATAAATATTTCATGTAATTAACTTAAACTATAGGTTAAAATATTTAATTAAAGTATAACATGTTTTTAATTAAATAAGTTAAATACATAGGTTAAAATACGTATTATTATATATTAATAATATAACCTAAGTCATGTTAATTAACTAATTATATCCATGGTTTTAAAATAATTAATTAATTATAAGTCTTAAATATATAAAAATACTTAGGTTAATTAATTTCATGATTATTAATAATTAAATAACCTAAGTCATGTTATTAAATTAATCATATCATTTTATCAATTTAATTTTTAACATAAGATCATAAACATAAAAAAAACGAAGCATACACCATGAACCAGATCTAGGCTAAAACAATGAACCGGACATGAAATCGACACCGTACCCCGAACCAACTCGGGGTACCCCGTGTTTCCCTTGCTGCCGTGGGACCCACACGCACCAACCAAGACCATATGGTCTTGGTGGTGGTCGGCTTGGCAAACCGAAACCCATTCGGGTTCGGTTGCAGCCTGCGGCCAAAACAAACGCCCCTTAAAAACAACCTTTTGATTTAATTTAACACCAAAACATGTTAGATCTATGCTTAATTATTTTGTTTTGTAAAAACATCACATGTTCATAATTTATAAAAAGATTAAATCAAAAGAAAAGGTTTAAAAAGGTTTTAAAGAATTCGTGGATCAAGAGGACGAAGAACCAACACGATCAATCACCAAAACTTCAAGATCAAAGATCAAAAATCACCTTGTATGGTGTTTGTAGGGTGGCGGCACAAAGAGACAAAGGAAGGAGGTTTTAGGTTTTCTTAAAATCTTCTGTAAAGTTTATTTTGTGTAGTGTAAAAAGTAAATAACCCCCTTTAATAAATTTGACAAATGGGCTTGGCCCATTTGTCCTTGTTGGCCGCGGGTAGGGACCCCACTTGGGGTACCGGTACCTTTTTCCGTGTCTCGTTATTTAGTTACATGTTTGTGATTAATTATGTTCGTGTTTTAAATGTTCTCGTTACGTAAATACCGTGACCTAATATATTTAATTACACTCGTAATAAATATATATACGTAATTAATAATAGTTCGTGTTTTAATTACGTTCATGATTTCATGATCGCATGTTCGTGATTCATTATCGTCAAATAATTATTACGTGCTCGTGCGTAGTAAATACTTATCGTGTTCTAACACGTACGTAATACGTAAAATCCTAACACGTAATCGTAATCATGCTATATTAGGAAGTTTAAATCTAGTACGTACGATCTTAAGGGTACTATTCATGGTAAAAACATGCGGGTTTTACAACTCTTCCCCCTAAAAAGAATAATTCGTCCCCGAATTATAGTTAACGTAACTGAAAGAGAAACATACCCGAATCAAACTGAGAGGGTATGTAAGATAAATTAACGTGCAGGTGACCTGGCAGAAAGAACGCGGAACGTGACATGTCTTAAAAGGACATGGAACGTGACGTGGCTGAAAGGACATATCTAATTGATAAGAGAAAACGGATAAGAAGTCCGGATGAACTTGTCCGTTTCCAAGTGGCTTCCCTCTTGGAACGGTTCCTTTATAAGATCTTGACACGAATGATAAGTCTTGGTCCTCCTGACCTTGACTTGGAATACGAAGAAGTTCTTGGTTATCCACGTAAGGTAGATCCCCTAAATTCGATCGAGGAAAATAAGAGTTAACGTGCAAGGGTAACTGAAACGTTACGATGTAAGACAATCTGACTTAACTATTAACTAGAACGATGCGCGAGACATAAAGAAACGTAGTACGTGAAAAATTTTGAACGTGATACGTGAAAATTTTTGAACGTGCTACGTGGAGATATGGCGAGTGTAGTATGAGTAAACATATCGTGATCCATGATACGTGTAACATATCTTGATCATGATATGAGGAACGTGGAATGAACATGACATGTGAAACATATCGTGATCATAGAATACAATGGCGGTAACGCCAAACGCTACAAGGTGAGACATAGAATATGACGAGAAACGTCTATCTGAGGATAGGGAGTTATACTAAACTTGGGTCTGGTCTCTCAAGTTCTTGCAAAACTTCCCCAGAATGAAAAAAATGGACGTAAAATCGTAAGCCAAGATACGATCTTGAACGTGAATAGCGTCATGAGCGCGAGCGCGTAAGCAAGACGTGGAATTAGAATGAACGTGAATAGTGTCATAGATGAGGGATTACCAAGTGGTCGGATGAGCCTTGGCTGGAACATGTTCGATCAATCTGTTGGTTCTGCGATCCTTGCGGATGTAAGGATTCTACAGACTTGATCAAACTGTTTGCAATAACCCAGATAGCATCATGCTTCTTCTGAGTTTGCATTAATCTGGTAACCAAAATCCATGGAGATCTTGTCCCATTTAATTTCACAATTTCAGATGATGAAAAACATCCCAGTCTGTTGGTGTCCTATCTTAACCTGTCGGTATGCCAGGTACTTAGATATGAACGTAAGTGTATTTTGCTTCGTAGAACTTGATACATAGGAGTTTGTGAAACTCCGAGTCTCTGAATCTAGACTTCTCCTAGCGTAGGATTTTCTAGAACACCTAATGTAGTTTAGGGTTCTCTCCTTTACGCATAAGCTGAGTCATGGTAAGATTAACCGTAGAAACCCATGTGATTCAGCGTGTCACTGTAATCAAATAGAATTGATATTGGACAATTTATAGGGTAAAATTTCTCTTGTCATAGAATTTGCAACATAGTGCAGATATGGTCTTCCTGTTCTTCTCTGGGCTTAAAGGAAATCAGGTTATCCTTAATGAAAACACTGATGAATTTGCTATGAGTTCATGGAAACTCATTCCTATAATGCCGTTGGAGCATTGATGAGACTAAATCAAAATCATAAATCTAGCATGACCGAGTCGTGTACGAATAGCAGTCATGGACATGTCCTGCTTTTTCACTCGTCACTGTTGGCAACATGATCATGAGTTCGATCTTGGGAAGGTGATTACCACTATACGGTTGATTGGACATGTCGTCAATACGTGGAGGAGAATAATGGTCATGAATTGTGATTTGTTTAAGTCAATGGTACCATCCTTCTCCTTGTAGATTCTTCTGGAATGTATAGGAAGACTTTGGAATAATCAACTGGCTATGCGTAAAAGAATTAAGTGGTCGTGTCTTACTGACAGCTAGAAAATTTTAGCGACCATGGCTAACAACGCACATGCTTGTAAGCATAGATAATTTGTACCGATTTTCCTGATGGAAAATCAAGCTTAATGTATTCAAGAGCCTGAACATTACTGTACATAATTATGAATCGTAGCATGGTGTGCTGTTCATAGTACATAATTAGGATAAAATTCATCTCGTGTCTGTCTGAGGAAATGCGTTAGCAGCTTGGATTTCATCATTAAGCTGAAGGAAAACCTTCGTATACGTGGGAATACGAAAGGCGTCCTTCATGGTCATGAATATATGAAATATGATGAAAGAAATTAAAGTGACATCGGCAACGTGACAGTTCTCACTGATGCGCCGGTAATGGTATTGAAATTCTTGTGGCCTGATTAATACATGGCACAACCAAATGGATATACCCTTGGAGGATACCCTTAATTTCTTAGACATGTTCCATAGTTGGACGTGAGTCATGTGTCTTGACTCGTGTCTTGGAACTATAAGCATGACATATGTCTTGACTGGTGTCTCGACATGTGTCTTTAGAAAGTATACGTGAGACATGTGTCTTGACTGATGTCTTGACATGTGTCTCGAGATGTGAAACAAATATAACCATAATATAAGGTTAATATGCCAGAATTGGCGGATCGGTTGGACTACTAATCCTTGTATTTCTGATCACGTCCGTGGCCAGAGTTTCGGTTGCGATTTCTAGGATAGTTGCTGTCATAGTAGTGGTTACTATCGTCCTGTCTGTCAGTTCCATGATGGTCATTCTCATGACCGTGATTCATGTAACTATTCAGCTGAGTGGCCGGCTGGTACCGGTTTGCACTCATATGGCTGAAATGACAGCCGAATGACGTGTGACATGTAACTAAGAATTAGGGAATATGATTGATGGGAATCGTCTGATGGTGAAGCATCTTCTCGTCCAATTTCTTTGCTCCGACGCCTTCGTCTTCGTCTTGTAGGATCTCCAGGTTGTGAACAACATCCGCATCTCGTAGCGTCTCCGAACGTCAGCGGCATCAACCTTTAGTAACATCTCCAAGTTATGAGCGGCATCAGCAATCTTGTAGAATATTAGCAATAGAAAATACGCCTGAGATGATTCAAATTCGACTAGCGAATACTCGTGAAGTATTGCAAGTGGAATACAAATGGATTAAGGTACATGTAATACACATGGAATACGGTACGTGGAGTACACGTGGAATGCACATGAAATGATTGGTATGGGGTCGATCATTTGTCATGATTTAAGGAAATTATACCGGTTAAACGGTTAGGAAAACCATCATGATAACCTGGCAGTATTAGCATAGACATCATTCTGGTTATAACGGAAACGTTAAAGTGTGGTTACACAAAATTCAACGATGCTTTGCCTGACAGCATGATTAATGAAAACCAGCCATGACTATCATGAAAGCATGATTCAGTGAAATCTAACAATGCCTTGCAGGACAACGTAAATAACAAAAGAGGCGTAAAACCTAATCAACATGAAGACGGAATTATCATGAAGAAACATGAGACCATCTACCACGAAGAAGTGTATAACATAATCAGCATGAAACTGAAGTTAAACATGACAGTATGAAAACATACTTGACATAAAAACATAATAACTTATGAGGGGACATGAAAATTTTTTTTATGCCAATTTATATCATGAGAAAAATATTATGCATGAAAAACGGTGCATGAATGCGTAATGTAGTTTATAAAACCTTTATATGTGCGAGGGAACGCCTATGGGTCGGTTCCAAAACAAAAGACATGGCGAGGGGACGCCTATGGGTCGGTCCCAAAGTTAAAAGTTTCGATAAAAGCACATGCGACTAAATAGGGCCAGTCCTGTACCAACCATTACTTAGTCATAATCCCTACAACAATGATACATGAAACATAAATAAATGAAACTCGTTTGTCAAAACTTATCAGAAAAAATTTATGTGACTAATTATGAACTACTGGGGTTCAGTCCACATAGCCACAGTTCACGAGGGACATTATGCATGAAACAATGACACATAACTAAATATGAATGACGGTTTTCCATCCATATTAGTAAAACAATATCGATGAAAACATCAAGGTTAAAACCTCAAGGTGCTGAAAACATCATGGTTAAAACAACAATGCGCTGAAAACATTAATACGTAGAATAACAGACGTTGGCTTAGGAAGCTCCTGGTGACTACCCACTAGTCACAGGTCGAGTTTTTGAGCCTACAGGTCGAAGCCTTGGCTCTGATACCATAATTGTAACACCCAATTTTGATAATGGAATGTCACGCGTAATTATGGCGTGTCATCAAAGCATACAAGGATAAATGTATAAAACATTACATGACCATAGGGATAACCGGAATCAAACATCGGTTCCCAAACATAAGCCCAAAACAAAATAAAGAAAAAGAAATGAATGAAAGACTAAACAAGCATAAGTATATGAAGGCAAAAAGGAAAAGAAGTCTCTGGCAGCTTCCATCCTATGCACGTCCTCCAATGGCTCGAGTCTTTCCTAGGGTACCTGCCGTTTTGGGACATGGAAAGGAAAGTAACGGCTGAGCAAAACGCTCAGTGCACGGATATAGACATAGTATAAGTGACTAAAACATAATAGAGACTTAATAGCAGCGGAAATGTATAAGTCTTGGAAAACCTGGAACATGTTCATAAAACTGGTTTTATAGTTTGAAAAGCCTTATGTTTATCTTATGAAAACTGTTTAACATATTTTACCATTAGCCAATATAGGTCATGAAAATCCACCGTGTATGAATACTTGGAGGGGTGACCTCATCATGCAAATTAGAGGGGCTGCCTCTAATTTAATATACTGGCTTTGGGTAGGAGGGATCAGCTCCTTGTGAAGGATGCAAGGCACACACCACATTCACCATGAAATCCTGAATAAAAACATGTAAGTAGGATGCACCCATGCGCCCCACATGATAAATATAAATAAATGGCCAAAAGCTGAAGGGACGCCACGAGCATTCACTCCGCCGTGGTGAAGGCATAACATCAGTGCCTCTAATGTTATGGTTATGGTACCTCCATAACTAGGTGAAACTGGTCATGCATGTATATGGCTATAGGTAATCTTAATTAAACATAAGCAATCAAACACGTAACTTATACTACGGGAAAACAGTTGGCTGCATACGGGGAATCCTAATAAGGAAAGAATGTCCATACTGAAAGGACGGGAATCCGTACCTTATGTCCAGTGAACGAAGAAGATGAACTGAGAGAAATCCTACTTCCGAATCACTAGTGCTACATAAATACATACATGAATAAGTATCTGCTTACTAAGGGGGTGTTTGGGATTGCTTATTTAAAATAGATTATGTGTTTTGAAAACGAATAATCAGATAATCACTTTTTGTAAAACGTGGTTTTAAAATTTAGTGTTTGGATTTGATTATCCACTTTGGTAGCGTAATAATAAAATAATCCATTTTTAAAATATTTTATTTACCCAATTATTTATAACTTGACACGTACAATTACTAAAATAGACATTCTATATAACGTATATAGGCAATTTTTATATAAATAGATAATGATATATAATGCATATCGGCAATTTGATCTTATCCTATTTGTATAACAACACCTCATTTCCATTGCCTCTCACCCATTTTTCATATTCCCAAAACCTGAAAGTATAAAACTCATCGTCACCCTCGTTTCATCCGTTGCCACCATCAGTCAAAAGACTTTCTACCATCATGCACTTCTATCAAATGTGGAAAAGTTGTGTCACGTATAAGATTTTTTTTTGGTTAAATATTAGCAGCAGCACATAAGTTTAATAAAGAAGGCCAAAGGGTAAAAGGGTAAGTTTATACTTTTTTGGTTTAAGGATGGATTGCGTTTTGGAAAAAGCATGGAGGCACCTGCTTTTTCAAACTGGCGTTTTGATGGGTTATAAACGCCAATAAGTGATTATTCATGTTTCTTATCCAAACACTTTCAATTAGATTATTGCGTTTGTTAGCCGCAATAAGCAGAAAATCTGCTTCTAAACGCAATGACAAACACCCCCTAAATACGTAGCTGGTTATATGTCATGTCTTAGCTTATTTTATGTGTTCTTACTATGGTTTACCGTTTTTAAGCCTTAAACCGTGTTTATCTTATATTCTGTTTAATCTGATTAAGCATTTCTGGTATTTCATGTGTTATTATACTTACTGTGTAATAATAAGTAACTTTCCAAAAATAGCAGGTTTCCTAAAATAGAAAGTTTCCAAAAATAGAAAGTTTCCAAAAATAGAAAGTTACCAAAAATAGAAAGTTTCCAAAAATAGAAAGTTTCCAAAAATAGAAAGTTTCCAAAAATAGAAAGTTTCCAAAAACAGAAAGTTTCCAAAAATAGATTTACTGCTTAAAATAGATAAGTTTCTAAAAATAGAAAGTTTCTAAAAATAGAAAGTTTCCATAAATAGATTAGCTGCCTTAATTAAATAAGTTTCCATAAATAGATTAGCTGCCTGAAATAAATAAGTTTCTAAAAATAGAAGGTTTCCATAAATAGATTAGCTTCCTTATTTAATTAAGTTTCTAAAAATAGAAAGTTTCCATAATTAGAAATAAGTTGGTTAAATAAGCTAAGTATATAAGTCTAAGTGTTTTCATGATTATTTTCTAAGTCATATGATATAAGGTATAGTTTAATAATTATTTCATGTAATTAACTTAAACTATAGGTTAAAATATTTAATTAAAGTATAACATGTTTTTAATTAAATAAGTTAAATACATAGGTTAAAATACGTATTATATATTAATAATATAACCTAAGTCATGTTAATTAATTAATTATATCCATGGTTTTAAAATAATTAATTAATTATAAGTCTTAAATATATAAAAATACTTAAGTTAATTAATTTCATGATTATTAATAATTAAATAACCTAAGTCATGTTATTAAATTAATCATATCATTTTATTAATTTAATTTTTAACATAAGATCATAAACATAAAAAAAACTAAACATACACCATAAACCGGATCTAGGCTAAAACAATGAACCGGACATGAAATCGACACCGTACCCCGAACCAACTCGGGGTACCCCGTGTTTCCTTGCTGCCGTGGGACCCACACGCACCACCCAAGACCATATGGTCTTGGTGGTGGTCGGCTTGGCAAACCGAAACCCATTCGGGTTCGATTGTAGCCTGCGGCCAAAACAAACACCCCTTAAAAACAACCTTTTGATTTAATTTAACACCAAAACATGTTAGATCTATGCTTAATTATTATGTTTTTGTAAAAACATCACATGTTCATAATTTATAAAAAGATTAAATCAAAAGAAAAGGTTTAAAAAGGTTTTACCGAATTCGTGGATCAAGAGGACGAAGAACCAACACGATCAATCACCAAAACTTCAAGATCAAAGATCAAAGATAAAAAATCACCTTGTATGGTGTTTGTAGGGTGGCGGCACAAAGAGACAAAGGAAGGAGGTTTTAGGTTTTCTTAAAATCTTCTGTAAAGTTTATTTTGTGTAGTGTAAAAAGTAAATAACCCCCTTTAGTAAATTTGACAAATGGGCTTGGCCCATTTGTCCTTGTTGGCCACGGGTAGGGACCCCACTTGGGGTACCCGTACCTTTTTCCGTGTCTCGTTATTTAGTTACACGTTTGTGATTAATTATGTTCGTGTTTTACATGTTCTCGTTACGTAAATACCGTGATCTAATATATTTAATTACGCTCGTAATAAATATATATACGTAATTAATAATAGTTACTATTTTAATTACGTTCATGATTTCATGATCGCATGTTCGTGATTCATTATCGTCAAATAATTATTACGTGCTCGTGCGTAGTAAATACTTATCGTGTTCTAACACGTACGTAATACGTAAAATCCTAACACGTAATCGTAATCATGCTATATTAGGAAAGTTTAAATCTAGTACGTACGATCTTAAGGGTACTATTCATGGTAAAAACATGCAGGTTTTACATAACCATATCTCAGGATCATGGTTACATTATGGGTACCATTTAACGACTGCAATAGTAGCGCCAACACTGCTAAGCCTATCGTTTGCCTTGGCACTGTTGGGGTGGAAGGGAGGTGTAGTGGTATTGACACATGAAACAATCGTCACATTCTAATCCTACAACCTCCTTTCTATTTTCTTGGAACATCATGCTGAGCTTGGCGAGCGCCAACTCAAGTTTCGTGATATGGGTCATGATATTCTAGGCCCGGGATGGGGCCGGTACTATGTTGGTCCACTTAAATTGGGCTCGTGCTATGGGTATATAATTGATCATTTTCATGGTTGGTTTTAATCCAAAATGTGATTTTATACAAGTTTTTGATGGTCATTTTATAACAGTAAGTAAACTGAAAATCTGAATTATTATGTTTTGATAATGGCTTAACTTATAGCCTAGGGTTTTAGATAATTTTATTAGCTTCGATTTGATATAAAGTAGAGCTTCTAGCTCCAAACGAGCGCGAAGTTATGATGTTTTGATTATTCGTGTACCGGGAGACGAGTATCGACACTACATATAGTTGTTGTCGATATTTGGATCGAATCTCGGGGACTATAAATTGAAGTTTTGAAATGTGTAACCTAATGATAATGAGGTGTTAACCATATAGGGTGAGTTTACTTTAAAACCCGAGTGTCGGTTTTGTAAACGGAGTCATTTAAAGAAGTTAAGACGGTTGTATGAAAAATTAACGTAAATCTGTCCAGATTTTGTAGTTTGAAAATGAGTCGGGTAAAGGACTTTAAAAGTAATTTCATTTGATAAACTTGTAGGAGGAATTTCTATATATAGTAAGTTTGTTTATTGAGTCGTTTCATAAACGTTTGACAAGTTTAAAAGGGGTAAATAAGCTAGTACATGTAGTATGTGCCGGCGGACTTTGTTAAAAGTGTAAAATGGTAAAGTAAATGTGTAGGAGAGTGTAATGAAGTTATTTATATCGTTTTCTCTCGAGTTTATTTTGACTTTATGAGTTTGAGTTTGATGTTGTTATGTATAATTTATTTCTCGAGTCACTATTAATGAACGCGCCTTATTTGATAGGTAGCGGTTCTCGTGTTTGAAAGGCATCCATTATCATCGACGATCATCTCGCTAGATCTCTTATACTAAGGTGAGTCTGTAGCCTCGCTTTTTTTATGCTAGCTACTAAATGTTTTATACCCGCGAGGGGGATACATGCTATTTGAAAATAAATGAACACAAGTCATGAGTAATTGTTGGACCCGAATGTTGCCTAAATTGATTACATTGTATTGAGTACCTTGTTGCTAAAGACCCTAAATTCATGAGCCATTAACTATCTTCTGACTTGATGTTATGAGTCGGGAATAACCGCTTATTCTAATGATAGTACTATTGGGTTGACCACCCTATCTGAGACCAGGGCATTACTGTGACAACCCTGGTTTTGAGGTTCGTCACTTAGTTTTATTTTGTGCTAGTTACGTGTCTTTACGTGTTTATGTGCTTATTGGTGTGTATAGATTGTGGTTTGGATATCGTTTCCGGTACGGGGTACCTTGTGAGTGAAACGATGTGTGATGATTTCATGTTCATGAGTTCACATGGTAGTGACTATGAAGTGAGATGGTGTTATTTAGTGGTTTTACGTATATGTATATGTATTATAAAAAATCGTGTTTTTACGATTTATGGTTTAACATTTAGAGGTTTCGGATGAGGTAATTAGTCATATGGATATTTTTCAGGATGGTTTTAAGTCATTTAGGACTTAGTTATAAATTTTATTTCAAAATTTGAGATTTTTTATAAAAGTGTATATTTTACGTCTTTTACGGTAAAACGCGTAAAAACTGACTAGTTTTACGGTTTTGGGGTTTTGGAGGCTTTAGGAGCTGAAATAAATTAAGGAAAATTAAGGTAATATTATTAATACATATATTAATAATAAAAAGAAAAAAAACGAAATAAGGGGTGTTGGGTCGGTTTGGTATACGCAAGAAAAGAAAGGGAAAAAGGAAAAAAAGAGAAAAAAGAAAGTGGGCTATGGGTTGGACTAGGATTCACCCATACCCTATATAATGTTTTAATTAGAAAACAAAAGCCATATTTTTTCTCTCATGGTGTTGAAGTCGACGGCTTAAGGAGTTTTTTAGGGTTTTCATAGTTTTTTCATCTTCCATTAAATTAAAGGTAAAACCTTAATAACCCTATTTAATTAAATTGTTTTTATGTTTTCTTTAATCATCTTATGATGGATTTTGGTTAGGGTTTAATTTAAAAACAGTAAATTAATGTTATATTAATCATAATATGATGATTACATAAACTAGGGCTTGTATTTAATGAGTTTATGGGTAATTAATTAGTTTAATTTGATTAAACCCGTTTTTATAAACTGGGCAGAATATTGAGTCAATTGTTTTGATCATATTGGGAGTTCTACAAACTCTTATTTTACGATACAAGTATCCCTGAAAAGTTAATTGAAGTGGCTTTCCAATGCAAGAAACGAGAACTAAATTGGAGGTCTGGAAGTGGGTCAAAAACAGGTTACAACAGTCGGAGGTCAAAACAGTTTTGAAGTCAACCTATTTTCTTTTTAAGTTTTGGGTTGTTTGGGGTACTTAGGGTTGCATTGGGATCTTCTAACGAACACGAGAGATGTTTTATATATTTTAGTAAGTATCTGCACTTGGGCTAAGGTTGTGGTTTAGGGTAAGACCCCCTAATCATAACAAACGTTTTGTATGTTTAAAATCAGTAAATCTGGAATGACAAAAGTATATATATATATATATATATATCGGGGTTTTAACAGTATCGTTAAGGTTGGGGCAAATAGGAGCTGTTAGCTAACATATGTAAGAACATAAATATTCCCTTTACATAGATCATAGGTATGTTTGGGTGGGCGTTTGACTTATAGTTTGGAGACCTAAAACTGGGACTGTTTTTGATAAAATGTTAACGGGATGTGTTATGAAGTAAAACGAGTTAAGGGCTTTATAGAGGGGTGTAATGAGATGCTTAGGGTATATATATAAGGTATATATATGGGAGAAGGTTAGATGTCCATCATAGGTTGATGAGCCATCTTAGTGATTGGTTCATGTTTTGATTATGTGTTTTTTGTTTGTTAGCTTGTTGCTAGTACAAGGACATTTGGAGAAGCTCTATCAGGTGAGTTTCATAGTCCCATGTCTACTAATGATTTTGACTTCCAGATGGGATGGAAGAGACACTGTTTTGTTTTGTTATTTATAAATTATGCTGTGAATGGTTTAGCGTTGGTAATAGACTTATGTGTGCATACTTATATGATTAACTGCTAGTTGATTCTTGATTGGCAAGGCGGGGCCTTGGGATTGGTTCATAGGTGTTTGAGTACCTATGGGAGTATGGTGTTTGGTAAGGATGGGAGCCTTAGATTTGGACTTGGTTTTGGTTTGATTAGTTAAATCTTGAATGTTAGTATGTTAATGCATGTTAGTATCACATTGTCCATACGTTTTTAACTTTTGGTTGTACTCACAGCTTATGGTATGATTTTGGCATTTGAGTCTACACCTATTACTCTCACCAACTTTGTGTTGACGTGTTTTAGTGTCTCTTTCAGGTGAGAATGTGGTTAAGCTTGAGGATAGAAGTGGCTAGATTTGGATGCATTAGGATTGCTTTTAGAAGGAGATCCCCGTTTCCTTCTTAGTTTATTTTTATGTGTTTTGAATAAGTGATGCTGTTGGCACCTATATGTTGTTTTGATTATGTTAATTGTTTGTCTTGGGTAAGGGGTAGGACTGTTACCTACTTACTTAGACTCCTGCATTGGTTGAGATATTGTCATGACATTTGTGTCACCTTTTTATGACATTATAGTTGCATTTTAGTTTTCTCTATAGAGACACCGTTTGTTGTGATGATATCCATACGTCGCGCCCCATATTCCGCCATGGTGGGGTGTTACAGAATGGTATCAGAGACAATGGTTATAGAGAATTAGGTTGCCTAGTCGCGTAGCCTAGTCTATAGCTTAAGGGTCCCTGCATATAGGCGTCATAGGAGTATGTGTGCATTTTATATTGATGTGTCTGGATGTTATTTATTGTGATGTTTTGACTAGTATGAATTGAACAGTAGTAAGTTCATACTTAGCCACATGTTATTTTCTTTTCGAGTTGTGACTAGTGAAGGTTGAACCATAATCATCCACGCTAGTCATTGTCGTATTTTGCTTAAATTGTACATTATAGTACATAATTTGGTACATGGTAGTTTCTATCTTTTGTTGGGTTATTTTATGTACCCGAGAGATATTATTTTCTTTTGATGTTTAAGTCATGTTCCCTAAGAATCATGTGGTGGTTTGAGTTAGTAGGAGTAGGTGGATATGAAGGATTTTAAGCTGTTTCCACTCTTATGGGCGACATGACTTATAACTGATTATGTTTTCGTTTTGGATTTAGTCTATGCTGTTTTAGCTAGACTATGGATTTATGTATTTCAAGAGTTTGACTATGTTATTTTAATAGATGGAGTTTTGGACTTTATTGTTTATGTGGTTATGAGCTTATGTGAGTAGATGGATTTAGGTGTTATATGTTGTATTGATTCTTATAAGTGTCATCATAGGAGGGAGTGCATTAGGGAAAGGGTAATTGTATAAGTATGGTGGCCAACATAGTTATACAAGTACCACAACTTCAATGGGTTCCTAAGTATGATTGCATGAAAGAGGGTTAGTACATGCTTGTATATGATGAGATATGGATTTTGTGTATATTTATAATATATGGGTTTATGTAACGGCTGCCTACGATATGGCTATTTTTTTGTGTTATCTGTTTTGAGTTATAGTCGTGTTGTGTGATTATGAGGTCACACGATATGGGTTGGTTTTGGTAATGGGTTTTGTGCCTTGTTGTGGCATGGTGAGATGATGAGAAGGTGATTACTCGTATGAAAAAACGAGCGTATAAAGCGATTGATTGACTTGACATGTATGATAACGAGTATGTTTGGGAGATTCGATAGGTATACATATGCGGATGTATATATACTAATAGATGTTATGTTATGATTTACGGTCGTTCAGTAGTTATTATAACTTGAACGTACCTAGTACTCTCTTGTGTTTAAACAATTTATTAGAGCTCGAGTTTGGTGGAGTTTCAACGAAGTTTTGAATCTTTTGAAGTGTGTCTTGTAGCGTATTCTTTAAGTTTCATACTTCACGTGTACGTTTTAAAATGTTTTTCTTGGTTTTTAAGTCTATTGAAATAACTTGGGATTTCTTTTGAGATAATGAAATCTTTTGTGTTGGGTCTTACATTTCTTTTGGTCGGTATATATTGAGAAAAAGGGGGACTTGGAAATCTATTATAGGGTTAGATAGCTGGTTGTATTCGGTAAAATAAGGGTAAGGTGTTGGAGTCGTGTTTCAAACAAGATGTAACATAAGATTTAATTTTAATCAACACTTATTTATTTCAAATTCTAAAAGACTTTCTTTAAAATAAAGCGAAGTAAAATTTCTTTCTACTTACATAGTTTATATAATTGAGTTTAATCGATTCACGTCATTTATAATTATTAATACAAGGTTAAATTGAGTTTATGAAGATTTCACATACAATTTTATCTCTCATTAATATAAAATTGTTTTGGTCATAACTTGTTCGTTTTTAAAGCTTTTTGGATGATTCAAAAGCCTAAAATTATGTACTCGGAACGTACTTTTCAAATATTCAGAAAGTATAGTCATGGGAGGTCAGTGGACTGGTCGGAATTGTTGTACAAGTGTCGGGTTCAAGGTTGAGTTTTGAATAGTAGTTTATTTTTATTTGGGGTGTACGGGATACCTAGTCTTTGGGTTGAGTTTTGAGATCGCCTAGAAGGTTGTTTGTAGATGGTTTGAGTCACATAGATGTGGGGAGGTAAAAAATAAAATAAATAATAAATAAAAGTATATTCTTTTGGAAAGGTCGGTCTTTTGCACGGTTCAAATAATATGTCGCTGGGCGTAATATGTTTTGGTTGCCATTGGGTGTTTCTTGGATTATTTTTTTTTGTTGTCATGGGTCATTTTGAATTGATACATGTTCTGGGTTTGAGTTTTCTTTTGAGTCTCGTGGTTTTGACTTGTTTTAATTGGTGCACGTGAAATGTCGTTAGTTATCCGTGGTTTTGATTCGTTGATCGTATCTGATGGATTCAGGATGTAGTTTTGGTTTCGTATTGTTCGGGAGCGTTGAGGTAGTCATATGAAAGACTTGGTCGCGCCTACACGCTTAACTAGGTGACCATGAGAGAACGGTCGGAATACCATTAGTGGGGAGGAAAGAGGTTCGTAGACGAACTAATGTGGTCATGAGGTCTATTAGGAGTGCCAAGGGAGATGAATAGAGATTTGTGTAATATATGGATATTGGCACAAGTAACGTGCCATAGAGAGTGTTGGAAGGGGATATTGTTCGTAAGGCATGTATGTTTTCTGAAAATTTCCTGAAATTTAGTAGGTTTGCCTATTATTTTGAGATAGAACCATGAATAGAGCAAGTAGGAGAAGTGAGAGGATTTGCAGTTAGTGCCTTTCCAAGGAAATTGTTGATGGAATGATTTCAAGAACAAGAGTTGATGGAAATTGCAACGGATGAAAGGTAAAAGTTGAGTTGCTTAGTAGTAGATTGGATGTGGAAAGTGGTTGAGCGGTCTGATGAGAGGAAGCATTGGTCTTTTAAAATGCGTGTAGAATTTTGCAAGTAGAACGAGGTAGGAATTTATTCGTATTGCCGCTAAGAGAGGGTGCAAGGAGGACATAGTTGAAACTGCTAAGGATGTTGTATGAACGCTTTGGGTTTACGGTTATGCATTTGGCTTCACCAAAGTACTAGCGGTTTTCATGGTGTCAATGAACCAAGTGTGCATGAACGTGTATAAACGAGTTGTCATCAGGAGCATCGACGACATCTTGATCTACTCAAATCTGAGAAGGAGAGTGAGGCGAATTATGTGTTGGTTTTGGAGTGGAGTTATACGTGAGATTTTCGAGTGTGAGTTTTAGTATTAAGTTTACCATGATGAGTAGTTAGAGATGATGGCATATCATGGAACCAGCAAGGGGCGAAGTGAAGAAGGACGAGGAAGCATTTTGGAGGCTGAAGAAGTGGATTGGATAATGAGCCGATCTTGGCATTATCGGAAGGACTGGATGAATTCGCGAAGCATGACGATACGTGGAGCAAGGATTTGGACGCGTACGAGGACGACAAAGAAAGGCGATCGCTTATACGTTGCAGGAACTGAATATTTGGAAGAACTAGATAGAATTAGTTAGCGGAGCTGGATTGTTATATCTGCCTAGAATGCTAGAGGCATTTGGTGTACGAGACGTGGAGAATGATCTATACGGATCATGAACGTCTCCAACACATATTCAATCATCTTGATTGAACATTTGGCAAAGGTGGTGGGTGGACTTAAGTGACGAAAGAAAAGTGCAAGGCCAAGTACCATTTGGGAAAGGCAAGCATAGTTGATGAGACATAGAATAAGAAGAATGAAGTGAAGCTCGAACTTGAACTATATGGATGACGTATTATGGTGGTTTGCATAAAGGATATAGGTTGCACGAGTTGAGTTGTCTAAAGTAGAGAACGCGTCAACGTGTATGTTGCGTGGCTTGGACAATCATATGGAGAAAAAGGGACGTAGACAATACTTCCTACATAGAAAGGAGTAGCTTAGAAAGGGGCGATGTAAGGACGAAGTTGGTGAAAGGGATACATAATGCGGTGGAGGATTGAGTACGATGAGAGTTAGGTGATAGTCGATAGACTGACTAATTCATCTCATATTTCAAGAGGAATGAGAAGTCGCGTAGTTGAGAAGTTGGAAGGATTGCGTACGGATGTGATGGAATAGAGGGTTTTGCGTAAAAGTTAGCCTAATATGTATGGAATGCCTTATGAAGGATTATGGCAAGGGAAGAGACGATGGGAAGCATCACATTGTGATGTATGGTATGAGTTGAGGAAGAAGAAGGAAGTGTGTATAGAAGCGAAACATGAATGAAATAGGTCGAGATAGGAACCGAAGGTAAAACTTTGGTAGAGCCTAATGAGTAGAATAAAGCACAAAACAGGCTTATGCTTTCGTAGTGTGGAAAAGGAAATGGCACTGACCTATACTGATTGTTTGGGAGGCTTAGTATCGATAATCGAATGGATGAGGAGTTATAGGTGTGATGTGCCATAGGGACGAAGGGCTTGGTCTAACTGAGACAAGATGAGGAGCAATACGACCTTGAAGGTATGACATTGTGTGGGTGCTACTAATGACCTATCCAAAATTAATGGAAGTAGTTGTAGCATGAGAGTGGATGGCAGTTGATAGACTAACTGAGATAACCGTCCTTTTGATGATGTCTATAGATCGTAAGTTGATTTGGATTGGAAGAACTAATGGATATGTGAAAGACCGTCATTGGTCACTTTGTAAGGAAATGGGAATTTTTAAGTAGTTTGGGGTACGGACTAAAGGGGGTTGATGAACATGATTGGATATGAGTATATCCAGCTGACAGGAAAAGGAGTGACAAGTGAGATATTTATACAATCTTAGGAGTTACACCGAGGGCATGAGTGATTGATTTAGAGGGAGTTAGGAAACTCTTTAGCGGTGGCTGAGTTTTTCATACAATGATAGTTATCATACTAGAAGTCGATAAATGCCATTTGAGGCACTATATGAAAGGATAGGGTGAGTTGTCCCTATTGTGGACTAGAATTGGTAAAAGAGGCTACTAATGTGGTAATGGTGTTTGTGGACAGAATGAGAGCAACAAGGGATGCTATGTAGAAAAGGAGGAAACCACTAGATTTAGTGACAAAGTTATGTAGGGAGTTTCACCCATAGTAACGGTTGGTATGTTTTGGTAAAATGGAAGAGTTGATGTAGAGTATTGTAGGTCCATTTATGATCTTTGGAAAGATCGGACCATTAGCTTATGAGCATAGATTTACCTGGGGGAAATGAGTTGTATACATGATACATTTCATGTATTGAGATTGGTAAAGGTTGTTTGAGAATGCATTTTGCATGTACGGTTATTCGGGACTTGTATTAATAAGAGTCTTTGTTTTATCAAAGAGCCATCTGTAAGATTTATTGACTGTGAGGTCAAGAGTTTGGCAATGAGTTTATTATTTTTGGTTTGTATAGGTGGTATTTTGAAACTTGAACTAAAGTTCACGTGGAAATGAGGGGAGTTCGTTTAGAACAAGTATCCTCAAGTGATTTGTTGTTTGTGTGTTTGATCCTAAGGAGTAAATCTCGGGACGAGATTTCTATTAGGAGGGAGTGATGTGACAACCCTGGTTTTGAGGTTCGTCACTTAGTTTTATTTTGTGCTAGTTACGTGTCTTTACGTGTTTATGTGCTTATTGGTGTGTATAGATTGTGGTTTGGATATCGTTTCCGGTACGGGGTACCTTGTGAGTGAAACAATGTGTGATGATTTCATGTTCATGAGTTCACATGGTAGTGACTATGAAGTGAGATGGTGTTATTTAGTGGTTTTACGTATATGTATATGTATTATAGAAAATCGTGTTTTTACGATTTACGGTTTAACATTTAGAGGTCTCGGATGAGGTAATTAGTCATATGGATATTTTTCGGGATGGTTTTAAGTCATTTAGGACTTAGTTATAAAGTTTATTTCAAAATTTGAGATTTTTTATAAAAGTGTATATTTTACGTCTTTTACGGTAAAACGCGTAAAAACTGACTAGTTTTACGGTTTTGGGGTTTTGGAGGCTTTAGGAGCTGAAATAAATTAAGGAAAATTAAGGTAATATTATTAATACATATATTAATAATAAAAAGAAAAAAAACGAAATAAGGGGGTGTTGGGTCGGTTTGGTAGACGCAAGAAAAGAAAGGGAAAAAGGAAAAAAAAGAGAAAAAGGAAAGTGGGCTATGGGTTGAACTAGGATTCACCCATACCCTATATAATGTTTTAATTAAAAAACAAAAGCCATATTTTTCTCTCCTGGTGTTGAAGTCGACGGATTAAGGAGTTTTTTTTAGGGTTTTCATAGTTTTTTCATCTTCCATTAAATTAAAGGTAAAACCTTCATAACCCTTTTTAATTAAATTGTTTTTATGTTTTCTTTAATCATCTTATGATGGATTTGGGTTAGGGTTTAATTTAAAAACAGTAAATTAATTTTATATTAATCATAATATGATGATTACATAAACCAGGGCTTGTATTTAATGAGGTTATGAGTAATTAATTAGTTTAATTTGATTAAACCCATTTTTAAAAACTGGGCAGAATTTTGAGTCAATTGTTTTGATCATATTGGGAGTTCTACAAACTCTTATTTTACCATCCAAGTATCCCTGAAAATTTAATTGAAGTGGCTTTCCAATGCAAGAAACTAGAACTAAATTGGAGGTCAGGAAGTGGGTCAAAAACAGGTTAAAACAGTCGGAGGTCAAAACAGTTTTGAAGTCAGCGTGTTTTCTTTTTAAGTTTTGGGTTGTTTGGGGTACTTAGGGTTGCATTGGGATCTTCGAACGAACATGAGAGATGGTTTATATATTGTAGTAAGTATATGAACTTGGGCTAAGATTGTGGTTTAGGGTAAGACCCCCTAATCATAACAAACTTTTTGTATGTTTAAAATCAGTAAATCTGGAATGACAAAAGTATATATATATATATATATATATATATATATATATATATATATATATATATATATATATATATATATATATATATATATATATATATATATATATATATATATATATATATATATATATATATATATATATATATATATATATATATATATATATATATATATATATATATATATATATATATCAGGGCCTTAATAGTATCTTTAAGGTTGGGGCAAATGGGAGGTGTTATCTAACATACGTAAGGGCATAAATATTCCCTTTACAGAGATCATAGGTATGTTTAGGTGGGCGTTTGACTTATAGTTTGGAGACCTAAAACTGGGACTGTTTTTGATAAAATGTTAACGGGATGTGTTATGAAATAAAACGAGTTAAGGGCTTTATAGAGGGGTGTAATGAGATGCTTAGGGCATATATATGAGGTATATATATGGGAGAAGGTTAGATGTACATCATAGGTTGATGAGCCATCTTAGTGATTGGTTCATGTTTTGATTATGTGTTTTTGGTTTGTTAGCTTGTTGCTAGTACGAGGACTTTTGGAGAAGCTCTATCAGGTGAGTTTCATAGTCCCATGTCTACTAATGATTTTGACTTCCAGATGGGATGGAAGAGACACTGTTTTGTTTTGTTATTTATAAATTATGCTGTGAATGGTTTGGCGTTGGTAATGGACTTATGTGTGCATACTTATATGATTAACTGCTAGTTGATTCTTGATTGTTTATGTTTTGACTTGGTACCAAGGGGATATTGGCAAAACGGGGCCTTGGGATTGGTTCATAGGTGTTTCAACACCTATGAGAGTATGGTGTTTGGTAAGGCTGGGAGCCTTGGTTTTGGTTTGATTAGTTAAATCTTGAATGTTAGTTTGTTAATGCATGTTAGTATCACATTGTCCATACGTTTTTAACTTTTGGTTGTACTCACAGCTTATGGTATGATTTTGGCGTTTGAGTCTAAACCTATGACTCTCACCAACTTTATGTTGACGTGTTTTAGTGTCTCTTTCAGGTGAGAATGTGGTTAAGCTTGAGGATAGAAGTGGCTAGATTTGGATGCATTAGGATTGCATTTAGAAGGAGATCCCCGTTTCCTTCTTAGTTTATTTTTATGTGTTTTGAATATGTGATGCTGTTGGCACCTATATGTTGTTTTGATTATGTTAATTGTTTGTCTTGGGTAAGGGGTAGGATTGTTACCTACTTACCTAGACTCCTGCATTGGTTGAGATATTGTCATGACATTTGTGTCACCTTTTTATGACATTATAGTTGCATTTTAGTTTTCTCTATAGAGACACCGTTTTTTTTGATGATATCCATACGTCGCGCCCCATATTCCGCCATGGTGGGGTGTTACAATTACGTTGAGTAACCTCTGGGAAGGATAATTTACGGGAATAAGAATGTGGTATTCTAGCAACTGATACCCTAGAGGGGCAATGGTTTTATTCTAGTCATGCCGACATTTGGCGTGGGTGACTATTTGGTTAAGGGGTCGGTGTCATGAGCTTAATTACAATGTTTATTATTGCCTTGAATATAGATTGTGTGTACGAAAATTCTATAAATGATTATGATTGATTTTCTTCTTGTGTTCAAATGCTATTTGATAAACCTATATACTCGCTCAACATTATTGTTGACTCGTTTTAGCATGTGTTTCAGGTAATAGGAAGTGATGGAGGATGGAGCTTTGCTGTGGAGGTTGTGGCTTGGCTTTTGGAAGAATGTTGGTCTAAAAACTATTTCTATCCTTTTACTATTGAACAATTTGTTGTAAGCTTGTGTACTATAATAAACTTGTTGGTTGTTGGTCGAGATCCATGGGGACTAAACGATTTACTCTGGTTTCGTTTTTGTATAATCATGGGGATGAAATTTATGTTTTAGACCTATTATGAAAATCTTGTTTATATTTATGTGTAAACGTCTCACTTTTGAGTCGTTCAATATACCTTGTGTGATGATGCTTGTGTCTAGCACCCAATTGTGTATTTCCGCTGCACAATGTAAATTGGGGGTGTTAAAGATTGGTAATCAGAGCTGCAAGTTATAGAGAACTGGGTCGATTTTGAAAATTGTCCTAAACTATAACTTTGGTGTCGAAAGTATTTATTCTTCAAAAGCACACAACACCTCTGCAACGCTCCGGTAAGATCACTTTCAGTTTTTTTTACATTGTAGATGTATCCCTCATAAATGAAATGATTTCCCGAGTATTTATTAAGTAAATACTACGATATTGTATTGGAATTACTGAAAGTACGCTGAGTGCTTGTCAGTATCATATTTATTTTTTTGCGAGCATTGCATAAACATCATTTGCATTGTGTTGCATAGCATGGATTATGTATAACATTTGCATAAGCATTGCATACTAATTTTTATTTTATTAACAATGACCTTAAGTATCCTTGAACCCTTATTATTGTAGAAAATGGATGGTTTACCTCGTGAGGATGGATGGATTGATATGAGTAATGTATTGGACGATGAGGAAGTAGATAACTTTGGTGCTAGTGACGATGAGGAGCCTTTTGAGTATTTAGATGATGGGATTCCACCTACTACAGTTGGTCAGACAGAGCCTGAATTGATACAAGGTAGTTATGATCCAAGGGTTAATGTTGTGCCACAGACTGTTCCAGATTGTCAGCGACCTGTTGTTCGTTCTTCGACGCCTACTTGTGATGCCTATGTTAGCAGTTTGCCTGGCATTTGCTAGGGGTGATGTTCCTGTTGAGTCGAGTTGTGCTCCTAGTGCTCGATCTATTCATGATGGCATATCTAATGTTGGGAATAAATTATGGGTCAGTTCACTAGACGCTGATAAGAAGAGTTCAAGCGCTGATAAGATGACATTGGACGCTGACAGCCAAGCGTTGACAGTTAGGAAAGTCAACGCTGATAGCCTGGAAGACAAGCACTGATGGAAGTTATCTTATACGAATCTTTTGTTTCTTTATTTGTATATGGTAAAGATAAACTCGACATTGTATTTTCCATTATTATCTTTACCTAGAATAGTTGATTCGTAGCTTCTTGTACAAGACTTCTTAATCTATAAAAGAAGATCTTTTAGGTTAATGTTAATCATCAGTTATAATAAGTTTTCACAAGTATTCGACTGTTAAACCTCTTTCATTGTAATCAAGTTCAATTATTCTAATACAAGTGAAAGTTTGTTTAACATCTTTGTGTTTTAGATTAAGTGTTAATTCCTCATAACACTTAGTTACTTTATTCATAAGCAAAGGTTTCTCTACGTGTATTACTTGATCTAATCTCGTATACACAAAGCTTAATCGATCTAAGTTTGGGATCAACAAGTGGTATCAGAGCTTGTTGAGAAACTTTTGATCTTTAAGTAACGCAAGAACCCTAAAACACCAAAAACCCTAAAACAACGAAACCCTAAATCTCTCAAAACCCTAAAAACATCATGTCTGGCTCAGAACAACCTCCTGCTCCTATTTTCCTACAAAGCAACACCACAAACCCTAGTATCAAAATTCCCATGTTTGATGCCAGGAACTTCGAGCTTTGGAAGTCCAATTTTGAGCAAGATGTAGCCATCCATGACTACACTCTTTGGGAGATTGTTGAATATGGGAACACATTCAACAAAGCTCAGAAGATTGCTAATGCTATTGCCACAAGGCCAGCTGTTCCTAATTGTCCTGAAGCTGATAAGAAGGAAAAGCCTGAAGATGGAAGAGCTGTATCTGCTGAAGATATAGCCAAGAAAAGGGTGGACATGAAAATTTTGAACATCATGAAACACGCCTTGGGTCATGAGAATCAGCACAAGTACAAACGCTTTGAGTCTGCAAAAGAGCTTTGGGAAGCTCTTGAAGTAGCACATGGTGGCAATGCTGACACAAAAGAAGAAAAGAAGAAGCAACTCATGCATGAGTATGCTGTCTTTAAGGCTCAACCCAATGAGAATCTCAGCAGTGTGAGAAGTAGACTGCTTGACATTACAAGTCAACTCTCCTTCATGGGAACACAGATTGATGACCCTGACTTGAATGCTACTTTTCTCAAAAGTCTTGGTGATATATGGAAGATTGAGGCAAGATCCATTCTTGTCAATAACACCCACAAAACCTCTAGGTTTGATGACATCTTCAACAAACTAAGGCTGTTGGAGAATGAATGGCTTCTGGAGCATGATACTAAACCATCTAGTAGCAACATGGCCTTCTTCTCACAAAGTGAAGGTCAATTTGATTCCATGAACTCCTATGGACATCCAGTCACTGGATCTGCATGTGTCAACGCTGGATCACATCCTATCAGCGTTGGAACACATCTTGTCAGCGCTGGATTACATCCTGTCAACGCCTCTCACTCAAGCGCTGACACTTACGGTTTTGGTGCTGATGGACTTAAACCTGCTGGTTTAGATCTAGATACTATGTGTGCATTCATTGCTTCTTTGCCCAGTGATTCAAGGATTACATATGAGGATCTTGAGCAAATAAGTGATGAGCAATTGGAAGAGATGGACATCAAGTGGACCATGGCTCTTGTAAGTTTAAGAGCAAACATGTTTAATAAAAGGTTCAAGAAGAAGATGACCTTTGATGCTAAGGATGTTGCTGGATTTGACAAATCCAAAGTTGAGTGCTACAATTGTCATCGTATGGGGCACTTTATGAGGGAATGTAGATCTCCAAGAAGATCTGATGCTGGTAAGCCTTCAAGCCAAATGGTTAAGAGCCAAGATTCCAAGGCCATGGTAGCTGTTCAACAAATTGATGGTGTTGGAGGATGGGACTGGAGCTGGAACTTTTTGGCTAAGGATGAGGAAGAGGACAAAGCATTGGTTGCTGAAGTTAAAGAAGAGCATGTTGAATATGCTCTCATGGCACACTCCTCCTCTTCATCAGATAATGAGGTATATGATGATGCTTTCTGTTCTAAGGGTTGTCGTTTAAATACTGAAAAACTAAATCAAGAGATAGTAAAATTATTAGATGAGGCAAGTGCTGAAAGATGCAAAGTATCTAATTATCAAATTGCTCTCACCCAAACAGAAAGGACAGTAGCTGAGTATAAGAAAATGGAGTTTGATTTAAAGGATAAAATAAATATCTTAAATCATGAGTTACATCAAAGTAAAGATATTCAAGATATCACAAACAGGGTTAATCTTGATTTGATAGCTAAGTTAGATGAGGCTAACAAAAATAAAGATAATGTGAGTCTTAAAATCCAGAGATTTGATAAGGCCACACAAACCCTAGGAGAGTGTGTTAGTAAACAAAGAGACTCTAAGGACATGAGTGGGATTGGGATGAAAGATTATACTGGTGTTCCACCACCAGCTGGGGATTTCTATGGTGTCCAATCAAAGGACTTATCTTGGACTGGCTTGCCAGAACTCCAAGAGAAGGAATTCATTCCTCCACCTAGAGTGACTTCCTCAGTTGAAGAGTATAAACAAAAACTGACTGACCTAGATGAGTGGAAGAAAGCTAACCACACTTTGTTTGTTAAGGGAGGTTTGTTGTGTGAAAGTCCAAATGAGCCCACACCAATCACGAGCCATGATCCTACACCTATTAAAATCACACACCCAACCACTGGCAAAGCTGTTGACCTTGGCTCACAAACTATTAGAAAACCTAGTGTTAAGTATGCAGAGATGTATAGAAATACTAGGTCACCAAAAAGTCAAGTTAGTAACCATGGAACAGGCTTCTTCGTTTCTAGACCTAAGACTATGTCTAGAAAAGCCTGTTACACTTGTGGTAGCTTTTCACATTTGGCATACAAATGTGTCAATGCTTCAAATGTCAACGCTGACAAGAACCATTTCAGCGCTGACAAAAGTCAACATAGGTCAAACACTGTCAGACCCAAAACCTTTGTGAACAAAAGTTCACAAGTTGTTAGACCAACCCCATTCTTTTCTAGAGGGTCTAACACACATGGCCTAAGACCTTTCCAAAAGACAAACACTTGGTCCAATAGGCAATGGGTTCCTGTAGCAAACCCTAGGTTCAACGCTGATAAAGGCAATCGGGGCGCTGACAAGAACAATTTCAGCGCTGACAAACACACTGCCAAACCTAGGTATTTGCAACCACAGGGAAATGGGTCTAAAGCTTCTACTAGTTTAACATGGAGACCAAAACAAGACCAAAACCCTAATTCTACTGGTCTTTCTATGACATGCAACAGGTTTCATTATATTTCAAAGGTCATGTCAAGACCAATTGGGGTTAACTGGACTTTTCATCCTAAAAGGGATGAGAATGGGGTTGTTGTGAGAACTAAGTCTGTTCTTATTGAACAACCAGATGAATCCAAGTCTTCTGAGACTTGGGTTCCCAAAGAAAACTAATGTGTTTTCTTTATGTACAGGGCATTCAAAAGAAGATCAATGATTATGGATATTGGGATAGTGGATGCTCAAGGCACATGACAGGAAAGGAAGACTATCTGACGAACTTCACTCCTATTCAAGATGGTGATAAGGTATACTTTGGAGGGGGCTACGACACCATCACAGGAAAAGGAACCCTTATCACCAATAATCTACGTTTTGAGAATGTCTTCCTGGTAAAAGAACTAGATTATAATTTGTTTAGTATATCACAAGTGTGTGATAACAAAAATAAGGTTCTTTTCACAGATACTGAGTGCTTGGTATTGAGCAAAGATTACAAGCTCCCTGAGGAGAAATACATAGAATTTAGAACACCAAGGCATAAAGACATATATAATGTGAATCTTAATAGAATTAAGATGAATAATAAAATGATGTCATGTTTTTATGCTAAAGCTTCAGTAGATGAAAGTAATCTTTGGCACAGGAGATTAGGGCACATAAACTTTAAAAATATCAATAGACTTGTGAGACTTGGTTTAGTTGATGGTTTGCCTGAAAAGGCTTTCCACAATGACCACTCTTGTGTTGCATGTCTTAAGGGCAAGCAGCACAAGGTCTCATTCAAATCTAAACAGGTGCACTCTAGTTCTAAACCACTTCACTTATTGCATATGGACCTCTTTGGTCCAACTAATATAGAAAGTTTGAAGGGTAAATCATATCGTTTTGTCATCACTGATGATTTTTCCAGGTTTACATGGACTTTCTTTTTAGCCAAGAAAAGTGAAACTGCCCAAATTTTGATTGATTTCATTACCTAGATTGAAAAGAAGAGTGGTAATGAGGTCAAAATTCTTAGAAGTGACAATGGGGGTGAGTTTAGAAATCAGTTACTAGAGGATTTTTGTGCCAAGAAAGGGATTACTAGGCAGTTTAGTATAGCTAGAACCCCACAGCAAAATGGGGTTGCTGAAAGAAAGAATAGAACCCTAATTGAAGCAGCCAGAACCATGTTGGCTGATGCCCACTTTCCTATAGCCTTTTGGGCTGAAGCTGTTAACACAGCTTGTTATGTTCAAAATAGGGCATTGGTCAACAAAATACACAATAAGACACCTTATGAGTTACTTTGGGGAAGGAAGCCAAATATTGGCTTTCTCAAGCCTTTTGGTTGTCATGTAGTTGCTTTAGAAACTAGTGATGCCCTAGGTAAATTTGATGCAAAAGGTGAGGAAGGCTATTTCATGGGTTATTCAGTGCAGAGCAAAGGATATAGGGTTTACATTAAAAAGGAAAAACGTATACTTGAAAAAGTACATGTTAGGTTTTTAGAGAGTAAACCTAGTGATCCTGAAAGTGGTCCAAATTGGTTGTTTGACTTGGAACCTTTGTCTAGAGCTTTAAATTATATGCCTGTTACTAATCCAGACATTGTGAAGGTAACTTCAAGTGTTTTGGAAAAGAGAATTGATAATGTTTCAGGTACACAGGTTGCTAAGAAGGATGGACCACCAGCAGTTGAGTCATCTCCCACACAAGAATATGTTACATTTCCTATATGGACAGATGAGTATTATGCTGCTGCTGCTGCTAGAAAGGATAAAGGTGGTTCTTCAATACCACCAGTTGATAACATGCATGGTCATTCAGGCGCTGACAAGCATAATTCTAGCGTTGACAAGACCAATTCAGACGCTGATGACTCAAACGTTGACAACAATGATTCTGGCGCTGACAAAAGTAATTCCAGCGCTGACAAGCAAAATTCCAACGTTGACAACACTTATGAGCATTTCGTATCTTCCAATTTTGAACAAGGTGAACCTTCAAGAATAAATGAAGAGGTTCAAGATGGAAGAGAGTCTGAAGAAGATATTAGCAACATGGAGGATGATATTGAAGACAACATAATTCTTGAAAATGGAATTCCTAGATCTACTTTGAAGAATCATCCTCCCTCTCAAATCATTGGGAATATCATGACTCCTGTTCAAACTAGAAGATCTCACCAGACTCATGATAGCTTCATTGCTAATATCCACAAGAAGGTTGATACCCCTCTTGTACAAACATGTTTGTTTGCCTGTTTTCTGTCACAACAAGAACCCAAGAAGATTTTTGATGCTCTCAAAGAACCTAGTTGGGTGGAAGCAATGCAGGATGAGCTTCACCAATTTGCTATGTATGGACTTCATCAGGCCCCAAGAGCATGGTATGGTACATTGTCCACCTACTTGGTGGAAAATGGTTTTAAAAGGGGCACCATAGATCAGACATTGTTTACAAAGAAGAAAGGTAAGGATGTCTTACTTGTTCAGGTCTATGTTGATGATATCATTTTTGGATCCACAAATCCAAAGATGAGTGAAGACTTTTCCAAGCTTATGACAGATAAATTCAAGATGAGTGCAATGGGTGAGATGAACTTCTTTCTAGGATTACAAGTTCAGCAGAAAGAAGATGGTATCTTCATCTCCCAAGACAAATATGTAGCTGAAATCTTGAAGAAATTTGGTTTTTCTCCACATGAAAAGAGTGCTTCCACTCCTATGGATAGGGAACACCCTTGGGGAAAAATTGGAGCTGGAAAAGATGTGGATGTTAGGCACTATAGATCAATGATTGGCTCATTGATGTATCTTACAGCCTCAAGACCTGACATCATGTTTGCTGTGTGTGCTTGTGCACGCCATCAAGTGAATCCCAAAGAATGTCACCTTTTTGCTGTGAAAAGAATCTTTAGGTACCTGAGATGTTATCCAGATCTTGGCTTATGGTACCCAAAAGATTCTCCATTGGAGCTTATTGCATATTCGGACAGTGACTATGGTGGTGACAAGTTTGATAGAAAATCCACAACTGGTGGATGTCAATTTCTTGGGAGTAGATTGATATCTTGGCAATGCAAGAAACAAACAGTGGTGGCAAACTCTACAACTGAAGCAGAATATGTGGCTGCAGCTGCTTGTTGTGGACAAGTCTTATGGATTCAGAACCAGCTGTTGGATTATGGGTATAATTTCATGCATACCAAGATTTTTGTAGACAATAACAGTACTTTATGCATTATTAAAATCCTGTACATCATTCTAAAACCAAACACATAGAAATTAGGCATCATTTTATAAGAGATTGCTTTGAGAAAGGTTTAATACAACCAGATAGGGTAGACACAGAAGATAATGTGGCTGATTTATTAACTAAACCTTTTGATACTGGAAGATTTCAATATTTAGTAACAAATATTGGAATGGTTAATCTCACTTAATATGTGTTTTGGAACCTTTTTGTAAAAGTATGTACAGGATAATGCATTGTTATTGGTCTTTGTGATGATTTAGATTTTTCCACTTTATTTTTCTAACACTGACAAAGGTAAATTTAACGCTGACAAGTGTTATTTTGCCGTTGTTAGAGATATTATTGTCTAACGCTGACATGAGTTCCTTCAACGCTGATAAGTGTTGTCGGGGCGCTGTCAGCAACAATGTTAGTTTTGTGGTTTTCAATCTAAATGTGTAGGTGGTGTTAGCTTTATGCCATTGGATACAGAGTTGCTTATGGATCTTTGAAGAGCTATTTGGACATGTTTTTGTTTATGGATGATGGTTGGAATATTTATATTCCTATCTTGACATAAATTTTTAATGTTCATATATATTTTGAGAAACTCATGTATCATAGTTTAAGGGGAGGTTTAAGGAACCTTTAGGACTTTTGGGTATTCTTATAATACTCTTATCACAATTCTAGATTGTGTCCACAGGTGAGTATGGGTTAGTTTTACTAAACCATGAGGCACTGTAGCATACAAAGTTGACAAACTATGCATGCTGCCAAGACATTTTTGGCCTAGAATTGGTTGTGGTCTGTTGGGAGACTTGGGAATATTTTTGTTATGGGTTTACCTGGGAGTTACAAAGGATTTTATGAAATAACTTTGTTGGTAAGTATTTTGGTTAGCAAGGGACACTTGAGGACATTTGTGTCTATCTTGCTTAAGCAAGTGTGCATAAGTGGACAGTGCTTGCCGCCCAGTAATTATTATCAACTTGCAAGATATTTCCCTTAGGATAAATTACTTTGTTAAGGTCTTTTTCTTTTTAAAATATTTTTATTTTTAGACGCTGACAAGTTTTTCTCCAAACGCTGTTACGACCAATCGTGACGCTGACAAGGCTTTAGGCAAACCCTGACAAGAAAATATAGCCGTTGGGCGTTGATGGGCTATTTTTGACCGTTGACACCTAGTGGGCCCTACCCAGTTGTTATTTTTGACTAATCTTTGGCCGTAATTTTTGGGGAGTTGTTACTTTTAATTAATGCATGAGATAAGTTATATTTGATTCAATATTTTCATCATTACTCTTTGAATATAACTGCCTCAGTTTTGACCAATCATAATCATGCATCTCTCCTATAAATTTGGCTAACTTTTCATTCTGGGTATTCATATTTTCTTGTCTAACATTTTTCTCCTAGATTTTTCCCATATCACATAACCTAAACAGCTTTCAATATGGCACCAAAGTTCAACTCAAACAATCTGACATTGGAGTTCAAGAGCCAACATAATATGGTAGCTTACTTGGACGCTGATAATGATTTGTTCCCTCAGTATTCACAAATGGTGGCATTTTTAAATGCATCCTCCATAAGGTATGCACTTTCTCATGAACCACTAGTCCCTGTCGCACACATTAGACAGTTTTGGAATAATGTAAGTTCCACAACAGCTAATGGAGTGACTACATTAACATCTACTGTTCATGGAAGAACATGGGTGGTCACTGAAGCCTTGGTTCGCCAAGCTTTGCGTCTTAATGACGCTGATGGTGTGACTACTCTTGCCATTGCAACAATAGAACAAGGTCTTAGGGAATTGGGTTATCCTATTCCTGCTGATAAAACTTTAAATAAATATCATAAGCAGGAATTTCCCTCGGATTGGAAATATTTGATACATGTCCTTCTTCAATGCTTAAATCCAAAATGTACTGCTTTTAATGAAATAAACAGGTCCATTGCAAGTGCTTTGGTTTGTATGTCACGTGGGCTTAGGTATAATTTTTCAAAAATGATTTTTGAAGGGATGTGTAAAAATAAGGGAAGTAAAATGACTTTGGGTTACCCAAGATTTTTGCAAATGGTGTTTGATTTACAAGAATATTGTACTAGGGATCATGACCATTTTTATGAGATACCTAAGCAAAAGAAAACCATTTTTGACAAAATGATCTCCACAAACAGACCTATACCTCTCACCCAAGCCATGCTTGAAGTAATTCAGGCTGCCCAACCACAACCAGACCCTGCACCTCAACTTGAGCCTATCCTTGAACCATTACCTTCACCTGAACACATGGACGTTGACCAAGCCAATGTCAACGCTGACACTCAAAATGTTGACGCTGACACAGCCAATCCCAACGCTGATGACATCCCTGAACAGTCCCAAACACCCCTTAACCAACCAACACCCACACAATCTACCTCATCTTCCACCCTATTACAATCTAGGTTGAATAAACGCCAAAGGACTACTGGAGTGTTCTCCTCTAGTGGTCCTAGCCTTGTTGCAGAGAGAACCACCTCCACAAGTGTGGCTGGTGACATGGATGAGGCTGGGGCTATTGGCACATGCTTAGATGCTGGTCAAGACAGTCCCAACATCATTAAGACCTCATCCATGCCCTATGATTCTATTTTGGGAGGTCAAATCCCCATTCTAGCTGAGGGCAGATTGGAACCTATGACATTGAATGAATTGACGGCTGCTGTCATTAGCTTGCAAAAGCAAAATGTCAGCCTTGTACAAATTGTCAATAATCAGGGCCGTGAACTCCAAGCATTGAGGGAGCGGGTAACTGTTTTGGAGAATCCTAGTAGCAGGAGTAGGATGGAGGAATCTTCCAAAGGGGAGGATGAAGTGGATGAGCTTATACGTACTGCAAGTGAAAGGAGTTCACATGATGGTGGATCCTTAGATATTGCTGAAGCTCTTACAAGCCTGAAGAAGCATCCTGTCCTTGATACGCCCAAGGTATCTCCATTAAACTTGGAAGGATCTTTCACAGCAACAATGGGCGCTGATACAGGTTTGAACGCTGACACATCCAGCGCTGACAAAGGTAATCGGGGCGCTAATAAAGGTAACTTGAATGCTGACAAAGTTGCAAGTGGTGTTGATGTATTCCAGTCATCAACAATCATCAAAGATGTGTCTACACAGGTATCTTCATCTACTTTACCTATCATTGATCCAAAAGACAAAGGTAAAGGAATTATGGTTGAAGAAGATGTTCCAAAGAAAGATGCAGCACAAATTGCATTTGATGAACAGTTGGCTGCACAACTTTTGGAGCAAGATTTGAAGAGAAGTGGGACATCATCATTTGTTGCCACTTCTGAGAGTGAGGAAGAGAGTGATGATGAAAAAGAAGGAGCTAGCTCAGATTCAAGTGTTCAAATCATTGAAGATCCAGAAAGACTTGAATATGGGGATGAGTTGGCAAAAGAAAGATTGAGTGATTTGAAGAAGCAGGTTAATTTGGATCTTCCAGAAATCACCAGAATGTACCATGCTTGGGAAGATAAGGTAATGGACAACCCAGGAATGAGTTTGTCAGATCAAATTTGGGGGTTGGAAATTCTTCTCAGGGTACAAGATGATATAAAGGTGATTTTGAGGTATAATGCACAAGAGGTCAAGACTTGGCTTAAAAGAGATAGAAGGCAATTGTATTACAAGTTGCTTAGATGCCATCAACCTGGATGGACATACAAGAAGTTGCTGGCTTTATCTTTTGAGGAGCTAGAGTACAGGGCACATCCTATTTGGAGGCATGTGCAAGAAAATAATGTCTTACAGTTTCTTTCAGAAGAAAGGAAACAAGAGCTTGCTGAGGAAATGCAGATTCAAAAGGAGATGAGGATTGCTCAAAGACCAGTGAAGAAAGGAGATCCTCTCCAATTTCCCAAAGATATGGATGTGTATTATCCAAATGAAACTGTCATAAGGAAGCATCTCAAGCTTTCTCCATTGGAAGCTTCAGATTTGGTTAATGTAGTATCTCTAGATGCCAGAAATCCAATCATAAGTTTTGATAAAGATGAGTGTGGATTTTGGAAGATTGGCAGATTTGGGAAGGAGGTACACACTTTCACTTCAATTATTTCTATCTTTGCAAGCATAGACAGAGAAGACTTGGTGCATCTATGGAGATTGATAGAGGCCAAGTATACGGCTGAAGCACCTACTTCAGCAAATGGAATAAGACTATGGCACACATTTTTGACTTTGTGTGGTCCAAGGGAAGCAGATCCTGCCATATGGAAGGATCTTGAAGATGACCTCAGTGGTCTTCATTGGAGGCTTTATTCTACTTGTGGTGTGTTTCATTTGAGCTCTACAAAGTTTTCAGAGTATCTACTTGTGGATGCTGACTATTTCTTGTCCAAAGAAGTATTGGAGAAGATGAAGGAGACACCCTTGGAGATTGATTATACTAGTGACGTGGCCAAAGACTTGATTAGATATGTTTATCACCAACATAAGAAGTTTTTGTAAGATTCCTCCTAAGCCTTAAGTATTTATTCAGAAACTTGATCATTGGAATAGATATCAAGTTTAGGGGAGGATTGTTGGGAATAAATTATGGGTCAGTTCACTAGACGTTGATAAGAAGAGTTCAAGCGCTGATAAGATGACATTGGACGCTGACAGCCAAGCGTTGACAGTTAGGAAAGTCAACGCTGATAGCCTGGAAGACAAGCACTGATGGAAGTTATCTTATACGAATCTTTTGTTTCTTTATTTGTATATGGTAAAGATAAACTCGACATTGTATTTTCCATTATTATCTTTACCTAGAATAGTTGATTCGTAGCTTCTTGTACAAGACTTCTTAATCTATAAAAGAAGATCTTTTAGGTTAATGTTAATCATCAGTTATAATAAGTTTTCACAAGTATTCGACTGTTAAACCTCTTTCATTGTAATCAAGTTCAATTATTCTAATACAAGTGAAAGTTTGTTTAACATCTTTGTGTTTTAGATTAAGTGTTAATTCCGCATAACACTTAGTTACTTTATTCATAAGCAAAGGTTTCTCTACGTGTATTACTTGATCTAATCTCGTATACACAAAGCTTAATCGATCTAAGTTTGGGATCAACATCTAATGTTTATTGTCCAGGTCCTAGGTCTTATGATGATATTTTCTGGTTTCTTAAGAAGTTTGATAGGTCTTTATTTGAAAGGTATTTGGTTGAAACCCGTGTGATTAGGAGGTTTGAGAAGAATGAGAAAAAGTTTGACAGGGTTGTTAATAGTGTGAGGAGATCAGAGTTTGTTAGAGCAAGGGAAATGTATGAAGTTATTAGATTAAGATCTATGGTGTTGAATTTGAGTAGGAAAGTTGAAAGGTTACGTGAGGAGCAAGAAAGGAATGCAAGGTTGGATGCATGGGGTTTGCCTATGAGATCTTTTCCTAGTCGAGGTGTGGTGATTCGTGATGTGTCGAATCAGGTTGAAGCTCAAGTGTTGGTGAAGCCAAGTGAAAGAGGTAGTCGAAAGGGGAAGGAAAAAGTGGAAGAAGATTTTGAGGATGATGATAGCAGCAGTGATGATGAGCTGATGTACAAGAAGCTGCAGGGATATGATGTTTAGTTCTTTTATGTTGTTTTTATTAGCCTTGTTGTAATAGAACTTATGTAGACTGGTACTGTAGTTTGTGATGAAACTTAATGACTTTAAGTCTGACGTGATGAAGGGTTGTAGTGACATTACTTGTCACAATTTTGTGGAAATTTTCCAACGCAATCTAAATTACCTTCATGACTTATGATTTGTCTTATTAGTTCTTTTGTGAATTGGTTAATGATTCATTGTGAACTGTGTTGTTGGTGCATGTTATCCATGTTACATCTTGATAGAGAAATCCTTCTTCTTATCTTGATATGAATACTTGCTTGTTCTTTTTCTTTTATGGTTACACAGGAAGGAGTTGGGAGGCATTTTTCTGACTTTACTAAATTATTGTTTGGTTAGTTTCCTAAAAACATGCCGCCTAAATTGACGACTGCTACTGTTAATACCATGATTGAGCAAGCTATCGCTAGAGCTCTGGAAGCTGAACGTGCTGCGAGGAACCAAGAGACTGAGAATAGGAATGCTGCTGGTCTTGTTAGAGGGAATGTTGAAAATCCAGTTGGAGGTAATGTTGATGAACAAGCGGGAGGAAATGCTGCGGGACAAGTTAGAGGTAATGTTGTTGTTCAGCAGGTTCAGAAGGAATATTCATATGCTAGTTTCATGAAATGTGGACCTACCCAATTTCTTGGTACTGGTGGTGCTTTGGAATTAAGGAGGTGGATTGAAAAGATTGAAAGTACTTTTGAAATTAGTGGATGTTCAGAAGCTAGTAAGGTGAAATTTGTTGCAGCTACTTTTCAGGATGATGCATTGAGTTGGTGGAAAAGTCAGGTAGCCACTGTAGGATTGGTTGAAGCTAATGTTAGAACATGGACTATGACCAAGGGACTGTTAACTGCTAAGTTTTGTCCTGAGGAAGAGTTAGGTCAGTTAAAAGATGAATTAAGGCATTTGGTGCTGAGAAATAATGATATTGTAGCTTATACAAGGAGATTTTCTGATTTATGTTTGTTATGTCCTGATGCTTTTGCTGATGAGCATAAGAAGATGAAGCAGTATATTAGAGGTTTATCTAGTAATATCAAGGGAGAGACTACTTCGTCGAAACCCAAGTCATTTGATAAAGCTGTTCAAATGGCTCATGCTTTAATGGATGTAAAGCTGCAGGATCGAAAAGATAGTATTGCTGAGGGGAATAGTGGGAAGCTGCACACTCAAATAGGAATCAGCAATATAATTTGAGAAGGAATGATGGTGTTCGTGCTGCCACAGGAAATCAAGGTAACAAGGTGAATCCGAAGTGTGGTCGATGTAATCTGTATCATGTTGGGAACTGTCCACCTGCTTGCAACAAGTGTGGGAAGGCCGGACATAAGATGGCAGATTGTAGAAACAAGGGTGTGGCCACTGGAGCCAATGCTGTTAAGGTAGTTAACTCTTCCGGATGTGGAGGCCGTGGACATAAGCAAGGGAACTGTCCGAGGGTTGGCATACGTCAGGGAGGCAATGTTGCTGCTAGGATTGTTGCTCCAGCCTATGTCGTGGGAGATGCTGACAAACCTCAAGGGCCGAATCTGGTGACTGGTACGTTCTTACTTGATGCTTGTTATGCTAGTGTGTTATTTGATTCTAGATCCGATAGAAGTTTCGTAGATGTTAGATTCAGTCAGCTATTGGATAGAGAACCAGTGAGATTGACAACTAGTTATAAGGTGGAGTTAGCTGATGGTAAGGTTGTAAGCACTAGTTCTATACTGAAAGGTTGTTCCTTGAAGTTAGGTAATTATGTGTTTAGTATTGATTTGATGCCCATAGAGTTAGGATCTTTTGACGTGATTATTGGAATAGACTGGTTAGTTGGTAATGGTGCAGTAATTTTTTGTGGAGAAAGATTAGTTCAGATACCACTAAGGAATAGGGTATTGACTGTGAAAGGAGATGAACGTGCTTCTCGTTTGAGAGTTGTTTCTTGTTTAAAGATGATGAGGTATATAGAAGCAGGTTGTGATGTGTTTCTTGCACATATAAGTAATGATGGTGTGAATGAAAGGAAATTAGAGAATGTGCCTGTGATTAGAGAGTATCCTTAGGTTTTCCCTGAAGATTTGCCAGGATTACCGCCGCATCGTGAAGTGGAGTGTCGTATTGATTTAGTGCCGGGAGCTGCGCCTGTTGCTCGTGCACCGTATCGTTTAGTTCCATCTGAGATGAAAGAATTATCTGATCAATTGAAGGAATTGATGGATAAGGGATTTATTAGACCAAGTTCGTCGCCATGGGGTGCTCCTGTTTTGTTTTTTAGAAAGAAAGATGGTTCTTTTAGAATGTGTATTGATTATAGAGAGCTTAACAAATTGACTGTCAAGAATCGGTATCCACTGCCGAAGATTGATGATTTGTTTGATCAGTTGCAAGGGTCTAGTGTATACTCGAAGATCGATTTGAGGTCTGGGTATCATCAACTGAGAGTTAGGGAAGAAGATATACCTTAACAGCTTTCCGTACTCGATATGGACATTTTGAATTTCAAGTGATGCCTTTTGGGTTAACGAATGCGCCTGCTGTATTCATGGATCTGATGAATCGTGTATGCAAGCCGTATTTGGATGAGTTTGTTATCGTATTCATTGATGATATTCTCATTTACTCCAAGAGTGAAGGGGAACATGAGAAGCATTTGAGGAGAATTTTAGAATTGTTGAAGAAAGAGAAGCTGTATGCGAAATTCTCAAAGTGTGAATTTTGGTTGAAATCAGTGCAATTTCTGGGGCACGTGATTGATAGTGAAGGTGTTCGTGTGGATCCTGCTAAGATTGAGGCAATTAAGGATTGGTCAGTGCCGAAGACGCTGATGAGACTGTAATTATACATAGTCTCATCGTCCAAATCGGGCTTAAAACGCTTAAAATATCATCAAATTACCCAAAAATGTGCTTGTGTTTGTTCATTGTGTGTTTCAGGTACGGATATCGTGAATTCACCAAAAGATTACAAGAATAGAGCAAAAACGAACACGGGAAACGAAGCCGCACAAGAAACCGGGCCCAAAAGTGGAATTTACAAAAATGCCCTTGAAGTTTTGAAGATTTGTCAACTTGGGTCCCTCTGCTTTGGAAGATTTGTCATATTATACCCTTGTGAACACTCTATTTACACATTGGGTCCCTAATATTTCAAACATATACATCATTGGCCCTTGAATTATGATCAAATTGCATTAATAGTCCTTGTTTTAAAGAAGGAAGAACCTTTGTGCCATTTTCAGCAAGATGACTAAACTTGTTATAAAGGAAAAGAGTATTTGGGCTGTGAAAAATGAAGTGATGAAGTGAAAGAAGTCAAGGGGCAATTTGGGCAGACATGCAAACTATCCCAACCTATCCCAAACCGACACATCACCACCCCACCCAATCAACACCCTCCACCTCACCACAATCACCACGTCACCCCCACCCCACTCATATTTTTAAACCCGTTTTTATTGTAAGTCAACAATGGTCAAATTACTTTAAAAAGAGGGAAACAAAGGGATTAGTACTAATCTGGATCTAATCACTTCTTTTTAGCCAAGAACCCTAGCTAAATTACCAGCCACAATTAATCTTAATTGGGGGTCTTACTTAAATTAACCATGGGGGTCTTGTTTGTTAGCTCGCCCCAGACACCCCCATGTGCCCAGAAAACGACCCTCCCTCTTTTGGTCCCCTATCCAGCTACAACAAGTTACGGGATAACTCACTAGATAGTGATGTGAAGACCAATCCAACGGCCAAGTTTACTCAGCGTGTTGAGCACACTAAATGGAGGGTTTTGATCAACAAAGTAAAGCTGGCACAACACATGGCTCACAGATTCGTCTAGAAGAAAGTTTAAAAAAATGGCATATTCCATCTTGATCCTTGGGGCAATTCTGGAAATTCGTCATCTAGGGTTTAGGGTTTGATGTATCTTCTCACTTGTATATAAGTAGCATAGAACCAGTATTGTAAGTTTTTGTTCCAATTTTTATTCAAAAAAGCTTGTAATAGACGAATTTTTGAATTATAAATTGAGTTCCATTATTTACTTCCTTGCAAATTTACCTTTTATGCACCTTTAAATTTCTGTCCATTTCAATTTTCTTGCAAAAATTACATTTCCAAGTGATGATTATCAAAGAACAAGTTTTTGTTCTTGAAGTTACTGTAGATGAAGCTTAAAAGCTGCTTATTGACAACAAGCAGCTTATAAGCTTATCCACTTTTGGTTCCTGTTGGTTACAAGTATTCAAGAGTTGATTATTCGGGTTTTATTATACAAGTTCAGTTGGTTTGATTCAAAGTTGAAGTCTCTGTGGAGTTTAGCTCAGTTGGTGATAAGCTGATGGTATAAGCTGTGGTTTGGGTGTGAATGAGTTAAAAAAGGGGGTGCTAATACTTACAGTAAGATTGGTTAGAGGTTGTTGATCTTGGACCCAATGTAAGTTTCAAGTCCCTTTTTCTTTATTTCAACTTTTCTGCTATGGCTTATTCTTGACTGCTCATTTTGTTGCTTATTTGATTATTTGCTCCTTGCTTATTTTGTTATTTGAATGTTGCTTTCATATTTCTTTGGTTTATAGCATTTCATTGTTGATGACCTCCATTTCTGTTTATGTAAGGGGGTGTTTGGGTCAGGGTTTTAATATAGAAGATTGACACCCTTCTTGCTTCAAATCTGCCTAGACAAGTTACTTTAGGTCCCTAAAAGTGTTTTATGTAGTTAGTTACTAGTAGGGTTAAGTTTTAAAGGAAATTGCATGTTCAAAATTTTGGTGAATACAACCTAAATCAGTATTCCATTTTTCTGAGTTTGATCTAGGAGCAAATTTTCCATGAAATCTGTTAGTTGTTAGATGATATGTCAAGTTAGAAGTGTGATCTGATTAAATATGTTTTGGTGAGAATTTTGAGCAAGATTTGGCCAAGTAAAATTAAGTTTTGTGCATATTGCACCAGCAAAAGCCTCCACAGCCCCCTTTGCATATTCAGTGACTGTAATTGGGTAATTATTGTGTGAATTTTGTGTGTAAGTTGCTTATTTTATTGCTTATCTTGACTCCCCACACTCCACTGAGTGTGGGGGTGCCCTTGTATCCAAGCAAAACCAAAAAACCCAACAAGTTACAAGCTTAAAATCTCCCAGACCTTTTTTTTGTACTATCAGTGGGAACTAAGTTCCCACCGCTAGTGGAAAAGTTTCCACTGCTAGACATACAAACAAAGTAGTCCAACATGTCACTATCAGCTTTTGACTTTTTTGTCTTTTGTGGTGAAAAATAGGATTTAGGGTTTTAAACAAATTTTGTTATTTTTCTTATTTTATTTATGATTTTTTTGTTTAATTAGTTTTTATTTCTACTGTTCATTTAGTATTTTTCACATTTAATAGCTATTTTTAATTAACTTTTAATTTCTGAATTTTGTCTTTTAGTGGAAAATTGTAAGATTTTTCAGTTTTAAATTTTTTCTCATATTTAGAAAAACATTTTAAGGTTTTTAGTCCAAAAATATTGTACTGTTCATCTTTTATTTATTTTTTTTATAATTAATTTAGTTTAATTAGGGTTTTATTTAAAACTGTTTTTGTCTTTTAGTGAAAAATTTATTATTTTTCAAACTTTTTCATTTTTCTTCTGTTTATTAGAGTAAAATAGGATTTTTAAAATTGGTAAATTATTTTTAGCATTATTTAATTATTTTTTATAATTATTTTAGTTTTAAAATAGTTTTTAGTGTTTTAAAAATAGGAAAATAGTAATTAAAATTCAGGAAAAATACTTTTTAGTTTATAAATAATATAAGTGAGTTATTTGTCCAATAAAATAATATTTTGGGCTTTTTCTTAATTATATTTAATTTTTGGGCTTTAATTAGCATTAAAAATTGAATATTTAATTAATAAAAGGTTTTAAAATATTTTTATTGGATTTTTATCCTTATTTATATTATTTTGAACTACTTTTTCATTTTTAATTTGTTTTTAGCTTAAAATTTTTAAATTTTCACGTTTTTCGTACTTACGTTCGCGTTTTACGTCTTTCGTCGTAGTTAATTGTAATCGTAGTTCGTCTCTAGTTTTCTTTCTTTTCTTATCCAAAAACGACACTACTCCAAACTTTTGATTATACTTACTGGCACATTAATCCACACACCTCCTCGAGAACGAACCCGCATTTGTTTGGTTTCGCGTTTTTCCTAAAACCTGCAACTTAACACTTGCCCTATTTATCGCTCTTTTCCTAAAGAGTGGTAAAAAACTCCAATATCAAAATGGCGCCGCTGCCGGGGAGGTGTTTTTAGTGTGCCATTATTAGTATCGTGTTTTTGTGAGTGGTGCGTTTTTGCTTTTCACATTTTGAAAAGCGTGAATATCGTACATACTCATTTTTGTTATTTTTCCTTATTATATTATAGTATCCAAATAAATTGTGTTTAGTTTTCCTAAATTAAACACACAACATCATTTTACTATATTGTAGATATATTGGTTTTCGTTTTTTTTGTGAATATTATTAATATATTGTATTTACGTAGAACAATAAAATACAAGTACTCCAAATACGTGAGAAATCACAACCTTGATTCGGGATTTCATCACTCGATCATTGTATTCGAATCCAAAGCAAAAGTAAAAGGCAAAATAGATAAATACTTTCGTGAGGCTTAATTTCAATTAACACAAACTATAAGGTGGGTATAAGGCGGTTGTATTTCACGACCTAAGGGAAAAAGGCTCTTAAGTGCTTAGCGCCGCCTCGTTTCCCCCGCTTGCTTGTGCGTGTTTTGAGAAAGAGGGCTAATCGAGGGTTTGCCAACCAAAGTATTATCTACGTATATATATATGCTTGTTTTCAAGATTAAACCCTCTTGAACGATTTGGTGTTCCACCATCGTTCTAAAGTCATCGAAGGCGTTCACTCCACGTGATCGTTTTCATTCCTTGAGGCTCTTTTAATCGAGGAAATCGATTCGAGGAGAGATTTGTAGATTTTTGTCTACGTAATACATTCAAAATACCAAAGAAATTAAAAAACAATCAAAAGCACAAAAATAGTCTTCTACATTCCCTCTAATTTCATAATTCTCTTCTTTCACCCTCTATAACGTTTAATTCTCGTAACACCGTTCTCGTTGCATCATGTCGAATGATAGTGGATATTATTCGTGTCCATATTGTGGAGGCCCACCCGATGGTGCCAATTGTTTTAATTGTAAGGTTATTGGAGGTCGAGAGGGTTATATCTATAACTCCGCTCCACGTGGTCTTGGTGACAATTTTCAATCTTACGACCAAGATGACCCATCGTCTTCGTTCTACTCGTCATATGATTCGTCTTTTACTTGTGATCAAAATCAAAATGGTGTAATGAATCAAAACGCCTTTTGTGACTATGTGAGACGCAATAATGCAAACTTAATGATGATTCAAGAACAAGTTAGGAACCTTAAGGAACATCACAAAAAACAATTGGAAACTCAAAAGGAATTTTACTTAAAGGAAATGGCCTCCATGAGAACCGAGTTGGAAAACGAATATGATGCCGCTTTTAAAGAACAAGAACGTTTATCCGACCAAGTTGACGAGAGATGGGATAAAATTGTTGATAAAGTTGTGGAGGCTTACACTATTAAGCAAAATGAACTTCTTTCAACGATTGAGACCTTAGAGAAAAAAGTAACTTCATACGAGTCGAGTTCTTCATCGAACGTCACCAATCCTAATCTCGAGGGAGAGGTTCAAGTTATTTCGACTCCTAAGACTCGTACGTCTCGTATTGATCCCAATCTCTCGAATTTTAGAGTTGTGCAACCTTCGTCGTCTTGCAAAAATGTAGAGGAAACAAAAACGTCATCCAACGAAGTTTTGAAAAATGTTTTTGAAAATAAACCAAAGGAAAAACTCGTAGGATACTTGGGATATTTAAATCTTGTACCTTCTAAACCTAATTTTTCTAATGAGGATGAAATTATTGAGGATTTTCTAAATCAATATACACTTAATTTTGACAAAGAAATTCCATCAAATGATTTTAAAAAAGAAAAATGTGAAAAGGTTTTAAAGGAAATCGTTGAACCCTCGTTTTTACAAGATGAACGAAAATTAATTCCGAAGGGACGTGTTAGTAGTTTTGCTAAAATGTTTGAAAACCCACGTTCGATCCCTTCGAAGGACAAAGTTGAAACCGTCAAGGCAAAATCGTCACGAGACGAGCCTTTTACTCCTAATCCCACACCGAGTGAGATTTTGGATTTATCATGTGAGAAGTCCGCCGATGGCCTTGCTCACATCGATACGTTTTTCGATATCGAGGTCGAAACGACAAAGGCAAAATCTTCAATCGAAGAGCCTTCTTTTCCTAGTTTCACGACGGTTGAAGCTAACGACTCGATTATCGACGACTTTATTGCTCAACCTCTTCCACGAGGAAGAGAAGACGTTTTTGATCCCGATGGCGATTTTTCCGAGATCAAACGTATTCTTGATGATCCGCCTTCTATTTTCGAGTTTGATGAGGACCGTTGCGTTAGCCCGGAGGGGGATGTTTTATTAATCGATTCAAGTTTTAAAAATTCAAATCCTCCTCCCGCCTTCAAGATAAATGTGGAAATTTTAAGTGTGCCTAGAATTATTTTAGAAACACCAAATATTTTCAATTTAATCAACTTGGGTTTTCGTAACAATGAGTTTAAAAATGAAAAAGGAAAAGATTTTACAATTGATTTGAAAGATTTTCCAAATATAGCTCCGTCATCACCTCGCTTAATTGAGCTTGCTACAAACGCGTCTACTTCTTTCGACGACGTTTTGTGTGGATCTAGTATGGGGGAAGCCCCATTTGTTCCCTCACACTTCTCCACCGAGGACGAGATTTTTGACCCCGGTATCACGTTTAAGATAAAATCTCGGTCTTTTACCGAAGTAGTCACTAGAAAATCTTTCTACACTTACGGTGAGAGTTTACCTCGAGTAACTCGATTTTTATGCCCAACCAATGTCCCACCCTTCTCTTCTTATGCTATTTTCTTGTGTCCCTTTGGGACGATGTTACTTGAAGTCGTGTTGTTTCGTTTATCATCCGAAAACGAAGACACGATCTTTGATCCCGGTATAGAGGTTTTGCCTTTATACACGGTTGCTTTTGGGCCTTGATTACATGTAAGTCCCACCAAAAATGACCGAACCAAGATAATCCCTAAATGATCACATTTATGGGGATTCGAGTCGAGCTTTTGACTCGGTTATCAAAAACAAGGTGCCTCGTGGGGGAGACCCATGCTTATCCATGTAAATATTATTGCTTTTTTAGTTAACCTAATGAGGGGATTTGTGCCGTTCCAACCCTTGTTCCGTGGTTGTTCGTGATTGTGATTCATTAGGTACATCGACATCAATCAAGCCTCTCGTGTTCGTTTTACGTAGCACTCGAGCTTCGATCGTTGCCTTTGGAGATTCCGATATCCGATGATATCCTTTTATGTTCTAACGTTTATCTTATTAGCATAATTCATAAACGACTTTTAGGTTATTCGTTTTACCCTTTCCATGCTCGAGATTAAGCATTCGACTTCGTCTCTAGTATGGGGGTGTTTACACCCCTAGACTCGAAACATTGAGGACAATGTTTAGTTTTAGTATGGGGGGGGGGGGGTGAGTAGATACTTCACCTTGCTTACGTCACCACGCAATCCAATATTCATCTTTTTGTTATCATTTTATGCAAAATAAGGCTAAAAATGGCCAAATTTTAAAATTTTTCGTATTTTCATAAGTGTTTAAGACACGAATGTAGGTTTTCCGATGGTGAGAATAAGAGTAATTTTTGACTCGACCGTGCGTGTTGAGCACTTAGCTTCGATTCCTTAACTTTTTAGGCTAAGTCTCTTAAATGAGGACGAGAAATGATAGAGTTATTTATAAGTCTCGTAATCGTCACGATCTCATGTGTAGTAATTATTAGCTTATTCTCCCCACGCTTTTGATAATAACTTGTTAATAAATATTGATTTAGCGGTTTAGTCACTATCGTTGGTTTCTAATTTGTTTTGGTAGCTTCCATGTAATTAAATTGGGAAAACATTAAGGTTTCGCCAGTGTCACGGTTTTGAAGTATTGGCACCCGAATAATCGAAAGCTTCACCTAATAATAAGATTTCAAGTGCTCACCTAAATTAAGCAAAAATTTGAAGCTCACAAGGCCGAAAAATCTATGCCAAAATTGAAAGTGAATCAAGCCTTAATCTTCTAAGCTTTAAAGATCCAAAATTCGCTTTAGCGTGAGGATATACGTCTTTGGCTAATAAAACCACCGATGAAACGGATAATAAAAGGCAAGGCAAGACCAAAGTCATAATAAAAGCTTCATGGCAAAGTTGAATAAAAGATGGAGGTAAACCAAAGATAATAAGGCCCTTCCGTTAGGCGGCATATAAAAGTCTTGGTAATAAGTCTCATGATCAAAACCGTTATAAAACCGTGTTTATCGATCCTTCTTGTTGACTTAATTTTTTGACATCGTTGTCTATTGGGATGAATTATTAATTTAATGATTTTGGTTACACCGTTAAGTTTCTATTTTTAGACTTAATCTCTATTCACGCATAAGTCGATGATGTATCCTCGTGATCATTAAGACATAATAAAAAATAAGAGATACCAAGTAGGAATAAGGGAGTTTAGGTTCGTAATTAACACTCATGAGATATGATTGTGTTGCTAACTTATAATAACAATGATCTCGTTATACGCTTAGCATGGAATTGGGTGAAAATCGAGGACGACGAAATTATTTCTAACGATGCATTCACGTGTTCTTGTTCTATGATCCTAAAAGTCACTTAATCGTGATGAAAATCATACATTATGTCTAAAACACGTGTAGTAGTTTATTTAAATTTATGTCTTGAATAAAAGTCATCATAAAATGAGTTTTGGAAGTGCTACGATACTTTATTCTAGCATTGCGTGGGGACACGGCAATGGTTTAGTATGGGGGAGTGATGAGACTGTAATTATACATAGTCTCATCGTCCAAATCGGGCTTAAAACGCTTAAAATATCATCAAAATACCCAAAAATGTGCTTGTGTTTGTTCATTGTGTGTTTCAGGTACGGATATCGTGAATTCACCAAAAGATTACAAGAATAGAGCAAAAACGAACACGGGAAACGAAGGCGCACAAGAAACCGGGCCCAAAAGTGGAATTTACAAAAATGCCCTTGAAGTTTTGAAAATTTGTCAACTTGGGTCCCTCTGCTTTGGAAGATTTGTCATATTATACCCTTGTGAACACTCTATTTACACATTGGGTCCCTAATATTTCAAACATATACATCATTGGCCCTTGAATTATGATCAAATTGCATTAATAGTCCTTGTTTTAAAGAAGGAAGAACCTTTGTGCCATTTTCAGCAAGATGACTAAACTTGTTATAAAGGAAAAGAGTATTTGGGCTGTGAAAAATGAAGTGATGAAGTGAAAGAAGTCAAGGGGGCAATTTGGGCAGACATGCAAACTATCCCAACCTATCCCAAACCGACACATCACCACCCCACCCAGTCAACACCCTCCACCTCACCACAATCACCACGTCACCCCCACCCCACTCATATTTTTAAACCCGTTTTTATTGTAAGTCAACAATGGTCAAATTACTTTAAAAAGAGGGAAACAAAGGGATTAGTACTAATCTGGATCTAATCACTTCTTTTTAGCCAAGAACCCTAGCTAAATTACCAGCCACAATTAATCTTAATTGAGGGTCTTACTTAAATTAACCATGGGGGTCTTGTTTGTTAGCTCGCCCCAGACACCCCCATGTGCCCAGAAAACGACCCTCCCTCTTTTGGTCCCCTATCCAGCTACAACAAGTCACGGGATAACTCACTAGATAGTGATGTGAAGACCAATCCAATGGCCAAGTTTACTCAGCGTGTTGAGCACACTAAATGGAGGGTTTTGATCAACAAAGTAAAGCTGGCACAACACATGGCTCACAGATTCATCTAGAAGAAAGTTTAAAAAAATGGCATATTCCATCTTGATCCTTGGGGCAATTCTAGAAATTCGTCATCTAGGGTTTAGGGTTTGATGTATCTTCTCACTTGTATATAAGTAGCATAGAACCAGTATTGTAAGTTTTTGTTCCAATTTTTATTCAAAAAAGCTTGTAATAGACGAATTTTTGAATTATAAATTGAGTTCCATTATTTACTTCCTTGCAAATTTACCTTTTATGCACCTTTAAATTTCTGTCCATTTCAATTTTCTTGCAAAAATTACATTTCCAAGTGATGATTATTAAAGAACAAGTTTTTGTTCTTGAAGTTACTGTAGATGAAGCTTAAAAGCTGCTTATTGACAACAAGCAGCTTATAAGCTTATCCACTTTTGGTTCCTGTTGGTTACAAGTATTCAAGAGTTGATTATTCGGGTTTTATTATACAAGTTCAGTTGGTTTGATTCAAAGTTGAAGTCTCTGTGGAGTTTAGCTCAGTTGGTGATAAGCTGATGGTATAAGCTGTGGTTTGGGTGTGAATGAGTTAAAAAAGGGGGTGCTAATACTTACAGTAAGATTGGTTAGAGGTTGTTGATCTTGGACCCAATGTAAGTTTCAAGTCCCTTTTTCTTTATTTCAACTTTTCTGCTATGGCTTATTCTTGACTGCTCATTATGTTGCTTATTTGATTATTTGCTCCTTGCTTATTTTGTTATTTGAATGTTGCTTTCATATTTCTTTGGTTTATAGCATTTCATTGTTGATGACCTCCATTTCTGTTTATGTAAGGGGGTGTTTGGGTCAGGGTTTTAATATAGAAGATTGACACCCTTCTTGCTTCAAATCTGCCTAGACAAGTTGCTTTAGGTCCCTAAAAGTGTTTTATGTAGTTAGTTACTAGTAGGGTTAAGTTTTAAAGGAAATTGCATGTTCAAATTTTTGGTGAATACAGCCTAAATCAGTATTCCATTTTCTGAGTTTGATCTAGGAGCAAATTTGCCATGAAATCTGTTAGTTGTTAGATGATATGTCAAGTTAGAAGTGTGATCTGATTAAATATGTTTTGGTGAGAATTTTGAGCAAGATTTGGCCAAGTAAAATTAAGTTTTGTGCATATTGCACCAGCAAAAGCCTCCACAGCCCCCTTTGCATATTCAGTGACTGTAATTGGGTAATTATTGTGTGAATTTTGTGTGTAAGTTGCTTATTTTATTGCTTATCTTGACTCCCCACACTCCACTGAGTGTGGGGGTGCCCTTGTATCCAAGCAAAACCAAAAAACCCAACAAGTTACAAGCTTAAAATCTCCCAGACCTTTTTTTTGTACTATCAGTGGGAACTAAGTTCCCACCGCTAGTGGAAAAGTTTCCACTGCTACACATACAGACAAAGTAGTCCAACATGTCACTATCAGCTTTTGACTTTTTTGTCTTTTCTGGTGAAAAATAGGATTTAGGGTTTCAAACAAATTTTGTTCTTTTTCTTATTTTATTTATGATTTTTCTGTTTAATTAGTTTTATTTCTACTGTTCATTTAGTATTTTTCACATTTAATAGCTATTTTTAATTAACTATTAATTTCTGAATTTTGTCTTTTAGTGTAAAATTGTAAGACTTTTCAGTTTTAAAATTTTTCTCATATTTAGAAAAACATTTTAAGGTTTTTAGTCCAAAAATATTGTACTGTTCATCTTTTATTTATTTTTTTATAATTAATTTAGTTTAATTAGGGTTTTATTTAAAACTATTTTTGTCTTTTAGTGAAAAATTTATTATTTTTCAAACTTTTTCATTTTTCTTCTGTTTATTTGAGTAAAATAGGATTTTTAAAATTGGTAAACTATTTTTAGCATTATTTGATTATTTTTTATAATTATTTTAGTTTTAAAATAGTTTTTAGTGTTTTAAAAATAGGAAAATAGTAATTAAAATTCAGGAAAAATAATTTTTAGTTTATAAATAATATAAGTGAGTTATTTGTCCAATAAAATAATATTTTGGGCTTTTTCTTAATTATATTTAATTTTTGGGCTTTAATTAGCATTAAAAATTGAATATTTAATTAATAAAAGGTTTTAAAATATTTTTATTGGACTTTTATCCTTATTTATATTATTTTGAAATAATTTTTCATTTTTAATTTGTTTTTAGCTAAAATTTTTAAATTTTCACGTTTTTCGTACTTACGTTCGCGTTTTACGTCTTTCGTCGTAGTTAATTGTAATCGTAGTTCGTCTCTAGTTTTCTTTCTTTTCTTATCCAAAAACGACACTACTCCAAACTTTTGATTATACTTATTGGCACATTAATCCACACACCTCCTCGAGAACGAACCCGCATTTGTTCGGTTTCGCGTTTTTCCTAAAACGTGCAACTTAACACTTGCCCTATTTATCGCTCTTTTCCTAAAGAGTGGTAAAAACTCCAATATCAGACGCCGACTGAAGTTCGCCAATTTCTTGGTTTAGCTGGGTATTATAGAAGGTTTATCGAGAAGTTTTCGCTAATTGCTAAGCCGTTGACTAAGCTTACGGAAAAGAATAGAGTGTTTGAATGGGGATTGGAAGAGGAATCTGCATTTAGTATGTTGAAGGATAAGTTGTGTTCTGCGCCGATTTTGTCTTTGCCAGAAGGATCTGAGGATTTTGTAGTGTACTGTGACGCGTCTCATAAAGGATTTGGAGCTGTGTTGATGCAAAGGGAGAAAGTAATAGCATATGCGTCGAGACAATTGAGGAAGCATGAAGAGAATTACACTACGCATTATTTAGAACTTAGGGCTGTGATTTTTGCTTTAAAGCTGTGGAGACACTACTTGTATGGAACCAAGTGTGTGGTTTTCACTGATCATAAGAGTTTGCAGTATATTTTGGATCAAAAGGAATTGAATATGAGGCAAAGGAGATGGGTTGAGTTGCTGAGTGATTATGACTACGAGATTCGTTACCATCCTGGTAAAGCGAATGTGGTAGCTGATGCACTTAGTAGAAAGGAAAGAGATAAGTCTATTAGAGTTAGAGCTTTGACAATGATGGAACCCTAGCTGATGGTTTGAAGGAAGAGAATGTTGAGGCAGAAAATTTGGGTAGAATGTTGAAACTTTGTTTGAAGTAAGGTCAAATGTACTAAGGTATTTTGAGAATAGGATTTGGTTACCGTTGTGTCCGTCTGAGGAAGATTCGTTAGGAGTGCGAGATTTGGTAATGAATGAATCTCATAAGTCGAAGTATTCAATACATCCTGGATCAGACAAGATGTATCAAGATCTTAAGAAAGTTTATTGGTGGCCGAATATGAAGGAAAATATAGCTCAGTATGTTAAAAAGTGTTTAACTTGTGCGAAGGTGAAGGCTGAACATAAGAAACAGTCTGGATTATTAGTGCAACCTGAGATTCCTGAGTGGAAATGGGAGAAGATTACTATGGATTTTGTGACAGGTTTGCCAAGGACTGCAAATGGTTGTGATATGATATGGGTGATTGTAGATAGATTAACTAAGTCTGCTCACTTTTTGCCAATGAAGAAGACAGATAGTATGGAGAGGTTAACAACAGTGTATGTGAAGGAGATTGTTTGCCAACATGGTGTGCCTTTATCGATAATTTATGATCGTGATAGTAGGTTTAATTCAGAATTTTGGAATTCTTTGCAGAAAGTGATGGGAACGGAGTTATGTTTAAGTACAACATATCATCCGGAAACTGATGGACAAAGTGAAAGAACAATTCAAACGTTAGAGGATATGCTTCGTGCATGTGTAATTGACTCTGGAAATGGTTGGGATAAGCATTTGCCATTGGTTGAGTTTTCGTACAATAACAGTTATCATGCTAGTATTAAAGCCGCTCCATTTGAAGCTTTGTATGGACGTAAGTGTAGATCTCCAGTGTGTTGGAGTGAAGTAGGTGAAAGTCAATTGACTGGGCCTGAAATGATATTTGAGATGACTGAAAAGATTGTGCAAATTAAGAAGCGTTTGTTATCTGCCAGAAGTAGACAAAAGAGTTATGCTGATAACCGAAGGAAACCGTTGGATTTTGAAGTAGGAGACATGGTTATGTTGAAGGTATCTCGGTGGAAGGGAGTAATTCGTTTTGGAAAGAGAGGAAAGTTGATCCCGAGATATATTGGACCATTTAAGATTATCCAAAGGATTGGATTGGTGGCTTATAAGTTAGAGTTGCCGGATGAGCTTAAGGCTATTCATAATACTTTTCATGTATCAAATCTGAAGAAGTGTTTAGCTGAAAGGGATGTGGTGATTCCATTGGAGGAAATTCAACTTGATGATAAGTTTCATTTTATAGAGGAACCTATAGAAATAATGGATAGGGAAGTTAAGATGTTGAAGCATAGTACAATTCCAATTATGAAGGTGAGATGGAACTCTAGACGTGGGCCAGAGTTTACCTGGGAACGCGAGGATTTCTTTAAGGACAAGTATCCTCATTTGTTTAGGAAGGATTAAGCACCGCGGACGTCGCTTCTTTTAAGAGCGGGGGGGGGGGGGGGGGGGGATGTGAAAACCCAAAACCGAGGTCATTGCTTAATCTTATTTAACGATTATTTTTGAAATTTTTGGATGAGTTTGAATGATATTTATTTTTGGAGGTTTAAGTTTAAACCGATGTTGGAAGGTTAATATTTGATATTTAATAAGTATAAGGAGTATTAGCAAGCGTGATGTCGATGGATGCCAAATATTTTACGTCTTATTGTCGGTTGTTCGATTTTTGTCTTTTTTGATGTTTTATTTTAAATGACGTGTTAGGTCGAGTCGGGAGTCGATATTATTATATTTGAGGTACGTTTTAAATTTTTAAAAGTATCTTTATGAAACCCGTGCCCCGTAAATATTTTCAAAATTGACTAATAGTTATTTTCCGCTTTTTAGCTAACTATTTTCATTTTGAGCCACAACTATTGCAAAATTACAACCAAGTTCCCTCAAGCACTATATATAAACAAAAATTAAACACACACATCACAAAATTCCACTCATAAATTTTTCTCATCTCTCTCCTTTTTCTCACCACAAAACCCATACAATTTCAATTATGCTCCATTTTGATCATGAATTGAGCTAAACTAAAACAAGTCCCTATCTCAGAATTGATCAAGGATCATTTTGGTATAAGAAAATCATACATGCAAGGCTTTTTTTTATGTTGGTAGGTGAAAGCCATGATCATGCATGGTGTTCTTGGCATGATCAATGGTGGTTCTTGCAAGAATTTTGTTAAAAACTTGATTTTGATCTAAAGGTTTTTATTTTTATGATGATTTGGATGTTATGGTTCATATATGTTGATGTTAGGGTATAAGAATGATCATTATCATGGTTGGTTTTGATCAAAAATGTGATTTTATACATGTTTTTGATGGTCATTTTATAACAGTAAGTACACTGTAAAATCCGAATTTTTATGTTTTGATAATGGCTTAACTTATAGCCTAGGGTTGTAGATAATTTTATTAGCTTCGATTTGATATAAAGTAGAGCTTCTAGCTTCAAACGAGCACGAAGTTATGATGTTTTGATTATCCGTGTACCGGGAGACGAGTATCGACACTACATATAGTTGTTGTCGATATTTGGATCGAATCTCGGGGACTATAAATTGAAGTTTTGAAATGTGTAACCTACTGATAATGTGGTGTTAACCTTAGAGGGTGAGTTTACTTTAAAACCCGAGTGTCAGGTTTGTAAACGGAGTCATTTAAAGAAGTTAAGACGGTTGTATGAAAAATTAACGTAAATCTGTGCGGCTTTTATAGTTTGAAAATGAGTCGGGTAAAGGACTTTAAAATTAATTTCATTTGATAAACTTGTAGGAGGACTTTCTATATATATTAATTTAGTTTATTGAGTCGTTTCATAAACGTTTGACAAGTTTAAAAGGGGTAAATAAGCTAGTACATGTAGTATGTGCCGGCGGACTTTGTTAAAAGTGTAAAATGGTAAAGTAAATGTGTAGGAGAGTGTAATGAAGTTATTTATATCGTTTTCTCTCGAGTTTATTTTGACTTTATGAGTTTGAGTTTGATGTTGTTATGTATGATTTATTTCTCGAGTCATTATTAATGAACACGCCTTATTAGATAGGTAGCGGTTCTCGTGTTTGAAAGGCATCCATTATCATCGACGATCATCTCGCTAGATCTCTTATACTAAGGTGAGTCTGTAGCCTCGCTTTTTTATGCTAGCTACTAAATGTTTTATACCCGCGAGGGGGATACATTCTATTTGAAAATAAATGAACACAAGTCATGAGTAATTGTTTGACCCGAATGTTTCCTAAGTTGATTACATTGTATTGAGTACCTTGTTGCTAAAGACCCTAAATTCATGAGCCGTTAAATATCTTCTGAATTGATGTTGTGAGTCGGGAATAGCCGCTTATTCTAATGATAGTACTATTGGGTTGACCACCCTATCTGAGACCAGGGCATTACGTTGAGTAACCTCTGGGAAGGATAATTTACGGGAATAAGAATGTGGTATTCTAGCAACTGATACCATAGAGGGGAAATGGTTTTAGTCTAGTCATGCCGGCATTTGGCGTGGGTGACTATTTGGTTAAGGGGTCGGTGTCATGAGCTTAAATACAATGTTTATTATTTCCTTGAATATAGATTGTGTGTACGACAATTCTATAAATGATTATGATTGATTTTCTTTTTGTGTTCAAATGCGATTTGATAAACCTATAGACTCGCTCAATATTATTGTTGACTCGTTTTAGCATGTGTTTCAAGTAATAGGATGTGATGGAGGATGGAGCTTTGCTGTGGAGGTTGTGGCTTGGCTTTTGGAAGAATGTTGGTCTAAAAACTATTTCTATCCTTTTATTGTTGAACAATTTGTTGTAAGCTTGTGTACCGTACTAAACTTGTTGGTTGTCGGTCGAGATTCATGGGGATTAAACGCTTTACTCTGGTGTCGTTTTAGTACAATCATGGGATGAAATTTATGTGTTAGACCTATTATGAAAATCTTGTTTAGATTTATGTGTAAACGTCTCACTTTTGAGTCGTTCAATATACCTTGTGTGATGATGCTTGAGTCTAGCACCCAATTGTGTATTTCCGTTACGCAATTTAAATTGGGGTGTTAAAGGCACAGTTATGCTTGCACTCTGCTTGGAGGGCAGAGTCTCAAGGTTAGCAAATATATCATTCGTGTTACTTACTGCTACACTTTACATTATTATAAAGTTTGAACATTATACATACGAAGCATTTTATATACTTATTGGCAAGACCAGATGGGAGCATGCAGTTATCCCACTTTATAGTGATATTTGGAATCTTCACACTCATTTTAGCATAAATTCCATCTTTCCATTCCTTAAGGAACATAAATCTCGTGTCGCTCATCTTGTGTTTTGATTATTGTGCTTGCACAACTGCTGGTGCAATATATATCGGTAAAGCTAGACTTTTATACTTTTACTGATTTCATATACTTTTTATCAATACTTATACTCGAGATCGAATGATTTCAGGAGATACGAATAGGGGGCCTCCTAAGAATTATTCCTTGACCGGGGCAGGAGTAAATCGCATTTTTGGTTTTTTATAACGCTATTTCGATCATTTGTACTACTTATGGCAACAACATTATACCCGAGATACAGGTTTGTGCAATTTCCTATTACCACTTTAAAGATAATGAAGGTTTATTATTCATAACAATTATAAAACCCTAAACAAAATCAAAGCACATATAGCGGAAGCGATTTAACAAGATCATTAATTAACACAATTATATTGTATAGCTCGATTCATTTTAATAAATATAATAAATATATTTATTAAATAATTTACTCTTTACGTATTGTGTGCATTCCTGTAATCTCAAGTTCGATCCTAACACACGACTACTAAATTTATGTCCATAAACTTTCAGCTCCCACTTGGATAGATTTATATAGTGTGATCACATTGACTAGCGTCTAGTTACACTACCAATGCCTCTAGTACAACTCGAGTAAGGTGTCCTGGATAAAACCTTTTAATGATTCATCATTATTATTATCCTTTTATTTCTAATACAACTTTAATAAGGATATGGATATCAGTCATTCCTTTCATTAATCATTCTATTTCTCGTTCACAGATTAATAAGATTACCAAAACACATTTGGGTATGGCCACACAAACATTTTACTAATCCTACAAGGGGCCCAACTGTATTATAACTCCAAAACGAATTGGAAGAAATAAATTCCATATTGACTACAAGCAAAACCAATGAATTTTGCAACACTTCTGAAAATAATCCTTAAAGCTACAAGTTACGTTTAGCATTAGATTATTCCACAAAGATGCAATAGATTCATAACAGTTTTCTGGCATCTCAAGTCTAAGGATAACTATTTATGATATACTTAATGACTAATCCATAAAGTATAGTCATATAGTTGGGATAAGTCCAATATTCGATCCATCGAATATTATCCAAAATCGATCAATATACTTTCAAGTATACTCTATCTTACTTTTGAATTGTCTTAGTTTAATAATACTCCCACATTATTAATCGATAACGGACATTTAACATAACACTTTATTCATGGGTTAAAACATGTAAATTAGGATACAAAATTAAATAACAAGAATAAACGAAATCCAATCTTTATTTCATTAAATAATAATGTCTTAACATCCTTTATCCAAATACTAATCACAGATTTATTGCATGAAATCACTAGCTAATTGAAGCCCAATGCTTTTGGCATGTTCAATAACCTTTCCTCTAGGCAACGCCTTAGTTAAAGGATCTGCTACGTTATCATCTATGCGAACTTTTAATAATTTGATTTCACGAGCTTCAACTTGTTCTCGAACGTAATGATATTTACGTTTAAAGTGTCTGGCGCCTTTTATGACTCCATAATTATTGGCGAATATGATTTCAGTAGAATTGTCACAATACATATTAATAGGGTCTTTTATTTACGCCATCACTCCAAGATCATCAATAAACTTCCTAATCCAAACAGCTTCCATTGCCGCTTTTGAAGCAGCCATGTACTCGGATTGAGTAGCATGCATTGCAACCGTTGTCTGTTTCTTGCTCTTCTAGTCAACTACTCCTCCATTGATAACAAACAAGTAACCCGTCAGAGACTTCGTATCGTCTTTATCACATTACCAGGACGCAACACAGAAACCTGTTACATTCAGTTATGTGTCTGGTTTCCCTCCAAATACCAAAAACATATCTTTCGTACTCCTCAAATACTTTAGAATATGTTTAACAGGAGTCCAGTGGAGCTTCCCTGGATTCTGTTGGTAACGATTGACCAAGTTCTGAGCAAACGCCACATCAGGCCTTGTGCATCTTACAACATACATAATAGATCCTACAGCCGAAGCATAAGGCACCTTTCTCATGTAAGCCTCATTTTAAGGAGTAGATGCATCCATCTCATGACTTAGATTATGCTTAACTTCCATAGGTTGAAAACCTTTCTTGGAATTATGCATATTATACTTCTTCAATATTTTGTCAATATAAGCATCTTGACTAAGACCAATTAACCGTCTACTCCTATCTCGATAGATTTTGATTCCCAGAATGTATGCAGCTTCTCCTAAATCCTTCATAGAAAAACATTTACCAAGATAATCCTTAACTTTTTTAAGTCTTAGAATGTTACTTCCCATGATTAATATGTCATCAACATATAAGATTAGGAACACTACATCACTCCCACTAGCTTTGCGATATACATATGGCTCATCACGATTTTGAATAAATCCAAACTTTTTAATTTCTTCATCAAATCTTTTGTTCCATTGACGTTATGCTTGCTTCAGACCATAAATAGATCTTTGAAGTTTGTACACGCGTTTTGGACACTTAGGATCAACATACACTTCTGGTTTCTGCATATAGATATCCTCATCTAAGCGACCGTTCAAGAAGGCAGTTTTAACATCCATTTGCCATATCTCATAGTCATAGTATGCTGCTATAACTATGAGAATCCTAATAGCTCTTAAGTCTGGTACAAGAGAAAATGTCTCCTCGTAGTCTACACCAAAAGTATGTCACCATCTACACTTCTGGTTTCTGCATATAGATATCCTCATCTAAGCGACCGTTCAAGAAGGCAGTTTTAACATCCATTTGCCATATCTCATAGTCATAGTATGCTGCTATAGCTATGAGAATCCTAATAGCTCCTAAGTCTGGTACAAGAGAAAATGTCTCCTCGTAGTCTACACCAAACGTTTGTGTAAAACCTTTAGCTACTAAACAAGCTTTATAGGATTGTACTTCACCATCTATGTCAGTTTTCTTCTTGTATATCCACTTATGTTTCACTAATTTAGCATTAGGTAGTTGATCTATAAGAATCCAAACTTTATTAATTCTCATGGATTTCATTTCCTCATCCATTACAACCATCCACTTATCCTTTCCAAGATCAAGTATGGTGGATTTATAATTAACATGTTCAACAAGATCCCCTACTTCATCATCATCATCCTCTATGTTAAGACATAGTTTTCTTGGAGCACGTATAGTCCTTGCAGAACTACGTAGAGGAATTATTTCCGGTGGAACTCCCAAACTTTTTGGTTCTACAGGAATTATTTTGCTAGTATTTTCATCAGAAGGTAATGTATCTATATGACTCTCTTCAAGATCATAATTTCTCCCACGGAATTCTTGATTTACAAGATCACTTTCAAGGAAGTCTCCATACCTAGCAACAATTACTTTGTTCTCAAGTGGATAATAAAAGTAGTAACCCATAGTTTCCTTAGTGTATCCTACAAAGATACATTTCACTAATCGTTTTTGGAGTTTATCACCCGAGTCACGTTTCACATACGCCTCGCAACCCCAGACTTTTAAATAAGACAAATATGGCTTTTTGCCATGCCATAGTTCATATGGTGTCTTATCAACCTTCTTCGTGTGAACCATATCTAAAATGCAAACAGGAGATTCTAAAGCATAGTCCCAAAAGGATAATGGCAAAGTTGTAAGATTAAACATAGATTGCACCGTATCTAATAGGGTACGATTTCTCCTTTCGGATACACCATTTTGTTGTAGAGTATATGAAGAAGTAAGATTCTGAACAATTCTATTCTCACTTAGATAATATTTAAACTCTTGACTTAAATATTCACCACATATATCAGAACGAAGAGCTTTAATATTCTTTCCTAGTTGCAATTCTACTTCTGCTTTAAACACCTTGAATGTTTCAAATACCTCATGTTTATGCTTAGGAAATAAACATAACCATAACGGCTATAATCATCCGTAAATGTTAAGAAGTAGCTAGCACCTCTCCTTGACACATGTCTAAGTGGTCCACACATCAGTGTGTATTAAACCAAGTATACCAGTAGACCTTTCAATATTACTATTAAAAGGCTTCTTGGTCATCTTCCCATAGATAGAAGACTCACATTTATTAAATGATTCATCATTGATATTTTCCAAAAGACCTTCACGATGAAGCTTTTGTAAATGAGCCTAATATGGGCAAGTCTACAATGACAAAGATAAGAAGAGTTCTTGTCTAACTTTCTCTTCTTATTCATGCTAAAAACAGAATTATTATTATACTTGGATTCATTATCATGCATGTCAATTTCAAACACACCATTCACAACAATTGCATTAAAATATAAATTACCATCTTTAAAACAGAAATTCCATTATTATCAATAGTGTGAACAAATCCAAGATTTAACAAACAAGAAAAGGTAATAACATCCCTAACAATTTAAGGTGCATAATGACAATCAATTAAAATTATTACTAAACCCGAAGGTAAAACTAAATTAAATGTTCTTATAGCTTCAACCGTTGCTTGTGCGCCGTTGCCCACTTGCAAAGATTGTTCCCTATAGGATAGCTTCCTTTCCAATTTAAATCCCCACAGCGTATTACAAATGTTAATACCGCATCCCGTATCATATACCCAGTAATTTTTTTTGTAGGTCAAATTAAATAATTTGATCATAAATAAAGTACCTGAAACTATAGTGCTCTGCTCAACCTTCTTCTTTATTTCCCGTAACTCATCGCAGTGAAGAGGGAAATTCCTCTTCTAGTGACCAGTTGCCTTGCAATAGTGGAACGTATCATCCTTTTGGGATTGATTCTTCTTGTCAAAGTTCTTCGGCTTTTGATAATTTGCAACTTGCTTGCTCTTATCAGCTTTACCTTTGCCTTTCAGCTTATTTGCTTTCGGTTTTGGCTTACTCACTCTACTCTTTTATATGGTTAGTACAGGAGGAGTAGAGTTAGATGCCTTTTCCTTTAACCCCTTTTTGTAGTCAATGAGCATTGCATGCAAATCATTATCTATCTTCCCCGTGCAATACATATTATAGTTCCCAACAAAATCATTGAAGTCCTTGTTAAGGGACCTATTGATCAAGTTAATAGCCACATTATGATCATAGGGTTGTCCTAGTGCAATGACCTGTTCCATATAACCCCTTATTTCCAAATAATGTGCACTAATAAACTTTCCAAGAGTTTGTTGCAGCTATGCAAAGCGTCTACTAAGTCGTAGACCTCTACAGCTTGAGGCTTCTCGAACATAGCATTGAGTTCATTAAGCATACGCTTAGGCGAAAATAACTCATACTTCTATTGAAGTTGAGGGGTGATTTTCCCTAGAATTAAGCAAGCTACATCTGAGTGCTTATTAATAGTAGCAGCTTGTGTAAGGCTTTAGGCTTCAGAAGCTTCTTCAGCAAGGTCCTCCGGATACGGAGTGGACAAGATATCAATAGTACCCACTACTCTCAAGACAATTCTTAGTGAGCGTTACCAATCATTAAAGTTAGGGCCAGTAAGTTCAGGACGGTCAAAAAATGTTTTGAACGCGGAACTTATAACGTTATTGTCGGGTTGAGCCATTTCTATAGAAATAAGTTCAAATTATTAGTATTTTTGATAAATACATTCAAGAAAATAAAATTACCCCGATATATAAACCATAGTATTTTCCTTGAATTTAGAACCGATATTGACATAAATCCATTACATGAGTTGATCTGCTAGTAATGAACTTATTCAACATAGTAACTTGTCGAATAATTTATTGGCAAACCATTTCCAATTTCTAGATATTTTAAGGGATTTACATTGCCAAAAAACATTTTGCATCGTAAACATGTTTCATCCCTTCCAAATACCTTAAGTTTCCAGATCTCACTGAGTAACTTAATTAAGTCGTCTAATCTAAAGAACGTAAAACTTATCACACGAGTTCTCATTCTATGAAAAGTTTTCTCTCCATCACAACATCATCAAAATCTCATATGACGAAATTGTGACTTCAAGTGTCTGTCATGTAGATGGTATTCAACTTATATTTGCAGGGTATAAATTTGATGTCAAAATCAATGTAGGGAGAAGCATGTATACATCTCCATATCATAAGTTTAATAAAACATTTAATAAACTTTTTCACGAGACTAAGTTTCAACATATATTATGTTGAGGTATTGGTTAAAACCAATTAAAGAATTTTACCCACAACTATTCACAATTTACTTTTGCAAGAACTCGGCTACGCACAAAGCAATAACCTTGTAGAAACTAGAATAGGGGTGGGGGTTGAATTGTTTCTCATCGGATTATCTCCTAATTAAAATTCCTTTCAATTAGGTGAGTGCAAAAACTATCTTTTACTTGAAAGCTAGTTGCATAATGATTAGGTTCAATTCTAATGCATTAACAATGTGTAGTAAGTATAATGATAATGAATGTAGTAATGAGTAAGGAAAGAAACAACCTAGTAGGAAGACACCAAGATTTATAGTGGTTCGGCAACGAGGCTCTATCATCGTTCCTACTCCACTCCTCAATACACCCTCGAGATTTCCACTATATCCACAAGCTCCCTTCTTGGCGGAGAAAACCTTACAACGTCCCTTACATTATTTTCCGATACTAAGCTAAATGTCGAGACCTAATCTTAGCTAGGACCAATCTAGAAAACGTTGCCCACTTCACCATTTTACGACACAAGGCTAGATGTTGAGTTCTAATCCAAAGCTAGAACCAATCTTCACAACGTTGCCTACTTCAGCATTTTCCGACACAAGGCTAGATGTCAAGTTCTAATCTAAAGCTAGAACCAATCTTCACGACTCTTCACTTTGAAGCTAAGTGAGAACTTCACACAACACAACTACATATCACTTTATAGTTTAGTGAGAACTCACAAGACACAACCACATCACTTTATAGTTTAGTGAGAACTCACAAGACACAACCACATCACTTTATAGTTTAGTGAGAACTAACACAACTTATTACAACTCAACAAAACATATCCAAGTACACACATGTAGCTTGGATCTACACAACACAAATCCAAGCACACACATATGCAAAGAATTTACACAACTCTAATCCAAGTATTCACAAATAGCTTGGATGAACACAACTAGTCCAAGTATTCACAAATACATTGGATCTAAACAAGACACAAATAAACAAAAGATGAACATGACTAGATCTTTAGGAGAAGGTGATCTTCATCAAAGCTTCATCTTTAACCACATCACAAGTGTGTGAGTGATCTTCTCTTTGGACAAGGTAAAAAAGGAGATCAAGAGGATAATCATGAGTAAACATACTTAACACATTAAGTGATCATTTACAAATGACTAGGATTAGATAGGAGAAAGAAGGCTGAAAGAGATGTCCAAAAAGGGTTGATGAGAATGTAGATTTGATCCATTATTTATAGAAGAAAAATTCCAACGGCTATCTGGGGGCGGTTCCTTATCTACCCAGTCGGTTCCATATCAATAGGGAACCGCATAGGCATTTAAGGAACCGCGGGTAGTAGACTCCGCTCCTTTTTGTCTTTTAGTAAATTTGAAATATCTGAGGCTGTTTAAAACTTCAAAGGATATTCTTATGGCATTTGGAATATGCCATATTCAAATTTACATTTTCATTTTAATAAAACATTTTCTTAAAAATAAAGTCTATTAAAAATCTTTTGTTACATTTGACAAAAGTGAGTTTTAAGGCTAATCACTTTTATGATCACTAAGCATGATTAAGATTGTTAGTGTAATGATTATTACCTTGATGATAGTGTTTGTTAGATAATTCGTTTTATGATTGTGTTTGACAATAAATGTCTTTGTAATTTGTCATGATCAAAACTAAGAAAGATAATTAATACTAACAATGTTTTTAGGCATTGCTTTGCATTAACAATCTCCCCCTTTTTGATTACGATAAACTATAAACTCAAGTACGTAAAATACAAGTTTATTCGAATAATTAACGAGTTTATTACTATCATTTCTCCCCCTTTGTCAAAGCAAAAAGGTTAGCACAAGTCTTTGAAGAAGAAAAAAACCGGACTTTGCTAGTAGCTCCCCCTTGGTGCTTACTCCCCCTTGCTTGGGGCACCAAGTAAATGAGCTAAGGTGACATGATACACAAAGGTTAGAAGAAAGAAAAGAAACACCAATGTATGTATGTGCATTACCTACTAACTAACTTGAGAGGGAGAAGGAAAAGAAATCTCAAATTAGAAGCAAGCATTTGCTAAGTATGTCCAAAGAGTGTGTATTGACAACATCATAGTTCAATTGGTGGAATAAAGGAAGAAAATAAACATCCAAACCAATCAAAAATGATTTAAAATGTCAAGGGGTTAAAATTTAGAATTTATGGAATCACCCATAATTAATTTTAAGTTTTAACCATGATCAACTCTTTAACAAATGTGTGAAATAGAATTAGCGGGAAAGATAACACACATAACATTCATATTACACAAATATGAAATAACATACAAGAGAAATATTCATACACACAATATGAATATTAAGCAAAAAGTATGGAAAATAAACCACAAAGCATAAACTACTCTAATAGAGATAATCTTCCAAGATTGCTTAAGTTTTATTGACTCAAACAACTAAAGTACAAAATGTGCCTTAGTTGAAAAAAAAAGACGACGAAGCATCATTCGAAGTTTTGTTCACGGGAACGAAAACTTTGAGAGGAGGTCGAGTGAGGAATTCAAGGAAATTTAGCTTGTCATAGATATGAGCAAGTTCAATTTGTTGAAAATGACAACAAGCACACGATGAACCATGATGCAAAACAAAGTCGTTAGATGGGGGAGGTCCATCAAAATTAGAGGTTGGTGGAGAGGGAGATAATGAATAAGAGATGTTTTCACAATGCCTAGTGAGATTAGGGAAAGAAGATAGGTCATTGAGTTGAGGAGAGTTGAAAGGTTTTGGTGGTGGTGGAAGAATTTCCTCATTCCAATATTGAATCGGAGAGAAAGAGGAATTCTTAGAGGATTTTGGAGAAGAAGAATCATGAGGATTCTTGTTCTTTTTTATCCAAACGGGTCGAACCAAGATTTTTGGTTTCTTTGAAAGCTTAGAAGAAGAAGCTTTAGGTTGAGAAGATTGTGACAAAGAAATGTCAAGGTTAGGAAAGGAAGAATTAGGCATTATGAGGGATGAAGAAAAGAACTCCCAAAAGAGAAGAATTTAAAGAAATTAGACAAGGCAAAGATTTGAAATGAAAATAAAAGGTTTTAGGAAATGTTTAGCCAAATTGGGTAAACAAAGAATCTTAACCAAGACAATGGTCAAAGAAGAAAGACCAAAAGTAAGCCAAGAACGGCTTTACTATACGCGGTTCCTTAATATAGCCTGCGGTTCCATATCGATATGGAGCCGCCTGGGGGCTAAGGAGCCGCGTCCAGAGGATAACAAACCTTGATTTTCAAAAGTTTTGGAGAAAAATAAGACTTTTTCAAAAATTTGCAAATTTTGGATTTTTACCTCTTTTAGCACTAGAGTATGCTATGGTGGCATAAAAGCAACACATTCACAAAGAATGTCTTGACAAAGGGTGACAAAATATTTAGATAACATTTTGATCCAATTTTAAGTCAAGTTTTTAAAAGTTGTGATAGATTTAGGTTCAATTTTAAATAAATTGAAGTTAATTAATGTGATCACAAAGATTAAAACACATAAAACTAAATCCATAATTCATCCACATAAGAAAATCATGAGGAAAAAGAAAGGAAATACAAGAAATAAAAAGACAATTAACTACTAAAAAGCTAGGTCTTGAATTCATAGTCCTGTTTGGCTTGACCTTCTTAAAAGTAATTGATTTTAAAAAAAATCATTCATCTCCTAGGAGGAGGATGATTAGCAAATAGGTTCAACAAGAAGCTTTTCTACTTGATGTGAGCCCCAATAATCTCCAACCTAAGGATATCAATGAGGTAAAAGTTGTTCAAGCAACAAGGACAATTGGTTCCACTGTGCATGAAAAAGTCAAACAAGTGTGGATCACCTAAGAAATAGGAAATGGGAACACCCAAGAGTGGAGTGTTGGAGGTAGGAGGATGTGGAGAAGGCATGGTATCCAAGGGTGATATGGGTGAGATAGGTGAATTTGGTGGAGTGAAAAGAAGAGGCTAAAAAACAAAGGGAATTCTTTGATGAGGAAGAGGTTGAGCATTCACATTTAAAGGAGGACTAGAAGTGAGTGGTGAGGAAAACTCATTCATTCTTGATTGGAATGAAGATGAGGTAGAACCATGGGAATGGTTAGTACCATGGGTTGAGTTTATCTTCAATGAGGCAAGTGGTGGTGAAAGTGATGAAGAGATGAGAATAGGTGAGGCTTCACTTTTTGGTTTGAGAGAAGATGGAGAGCCAATTTTAGGGAACTTGAATTTCATCTTAAGACTTCTTTTGGATGAGGAAGTTTTGGAGGAATTGGATGTTCTAGTGGATACCATGGTTGAATGTTAAGGTTTAGAGAAGAGTTGAAGGGATGAAGAACACAATCAACAATGGAGGGTTTAAGAAGAGAAGGGGATGATCCAAACTAGTAATAGGTTAAAAACATTTTATGTGAACAATGAAATTAGGTAGCCTAGTTTAGGAAAGTGCAGGTTTTTGCAAAAATTTTATCAAAGTTTTACACAAATTAAAGAAAACAGTGTAAAGCAAAGATTCTGTTGAAACAATACTAGGCGGTTCCTTACGTAGGACCGCGGTTCTTTATCGCTAAGGAACCGCGGGTTTGATATGGAACCGCGACTAGAGGTGTTCAAAAATATCACTTCCTCAAACTTTTTCTAGCCCAAATTTTATATCAAGGTTTATCAAGCCAAAGTGAACTAATAATCAAAAACTAGGAGGCTATCTAACACACAAAATGAACAGAGCTATGCAAATAGAAAGATCGATACCATGGATAATTAGGATTAAAATACTAGATAATACAAACACAAATTGTTAGTTAAAGAATACATAACATCCTAAGAATAAAGATAAAGGAGATTAAGTTCAACAATCCAAACATGTTTACACATATGTTAGTCACTCTAGAGTGGTATATATCATTCATCTATGAGATTTTCCTCCTTGCCTTGATTCACCTCTTATTCGATCTTAAAGATGAAGATTGAGACAATACTTATAGTCGGAATCAATGTCTAATGAAGACAATTGAGAGATAGATGATGACAAGTCATAACAAGGATTGAGAGAATTGTCTTGAGAGACATTTTCATCTTCATTTGAATGATGCGTGGGTACAGAAGAGATATTCCCTTCAATAGGAAGCATGACTCGATCCATGGAGTGAAAAGATGAAGGATTTAGAGGAGGAAAGTCAAGAAGAACTCTCTTAAGAAGCCGTGAGAGAATCATGGCATAAGGAAGAGTATAACGAGATCCATTGAGACAAATATTATTCTTCTAGCTATGAAAAATGAAAGGTTGTATGGAGTGGTGGTAGCAACACAATATAAGATATGTGCAAGACAAGCGGGAACATGGTTGCGATCACCATCCAAACACATTGCATTTTCCCTAACGATTTTGGCCCAAGGGATCATAAAATCACTAAGATCGCTAGTTAGTAATTCCCAATGAGTGAGAGCACGAAATTCTCCTTTAAAATTACCAAGAATAGGATGTTCACGAGGTTTAGCAAGGGCACTAGAGATGGCCAAAGCCGAAGGAATCTCGGTCACATAATGCACATCAATAGGGGCCGATTCTAAGTGGTTTAAACCCCAAGCATCGGTCAACCTACATTGACCTTCGTATGGAACTCTTAGAATCTTACCAAATTCCCCGAGAGTGTACACAAAGGTTTTCCCATTGATGGAAAATCTTATAGATAGACCATTATTGATGCACATTAGTTTGAACGAGTCAAAGAATTCCATGAGGAAAGAAGGAAAGATTGGCTCATCTATATCAAGCAAACAATCAAAGCCAATGGTATTGAACATGAATCGGATGAAATCAAGTCTAAGAAAGTTAGAAGGAACAATACGTCCTTCATGGAAACAACGAGATTCAAGACTATGATAAGTGTTTTGAGTAGAGCAAGTTTGATTTAACAAAGATGGATTAGGCATGTATCTTCTAGTAAGTAGGTGATCATTTTGATATCCTGAAGTCATGATAGTACCTAAAAATAAACACAAAAGTATTTCCCCACTTACTCATATGTTACATATAAAACAAAAATAAAAAAGATGAGAATGTGTTTAATTAATCTTTTGACAAACCAAGGTTTAATCCTTATCATTCTCATATTCACAATGTACCAAGTTCATCATTAACAATGACATATTGACCATGTAAGATCAATAATGAACTTGAACATTAGTTTTTCAAAACAAGGTTTTTAGGTAAGCATTTAACAATGCCATTTCCAACTTGTTCATGGGTTCATATCAATTCCATCAACCAACCAAACTATTTAGTCAAAATTCAAAATTGTTCTACAAATGGGTTTTAGTGAAATCTAAATGAATATGAACCTAAGGAATCATAGTAACAATACTATGTCAACTCTTATTCCTAGTAAGGTTCTAATTCAATTATAATTTTAAAAAGCCCCAATTATGAATGTATGAACCCTAGAACAAATTAGATGAAATTGAAAGAAATGACTTACAGATAATTGATCTTTGATGAAGTATAAGTGAAACCCACAAATCAAAATCAATTAATCTTGAGTAATTAAAGGTTTTGGAAAAAGAACAATGGTGGAAAACTGAATATTTTCGTCGGCTGTGTGTGTGAAGGAGAGAGAGGGTTTTGTTTGAAAAGGTTATTTTAATAAAACTAGCGCTTTGGCGAAGTTTCTACCCGCGGTTCCTTATCGATAAGGAACCGCGCATTGGAGTCGCGCCTGATAAGGAACCGCCTACAGTGGTCGATTTTTATCAAAGAAAAACAAAGAATTTTTGGAAACCAAAAATTTTAAGGTACTTAAAAATATATCTTAACCCTTTTAGAATATCATTGGACCACCACAACACTAAGTAATAATGCCTTGTTGAAGGATTACGAGTTGAATCAAGATAGGAAAAGACCGAAACGGACAAACGACTACTCGTAACAAAGAAGCAAAGGGGAGAGGAGTCAAGGGAAGTGAATCAAGACCAAGAACATTTCTCAAGAGACAAATAACATTCTTCAAATCGAGGAGACGAAGAGCTTGTGTCATATATAGTGGTTTGAGACGTGCCTTTTCGGCGAAAGTCTAAACGTCTTTGGTAATGAATTATACCAAGTAATTTTGATGCATAGAATACGATCATTTTCAAGAGTAGTCTTATTCTATTTCAAAACATGAGCAAGGTATAAATTCACTTTCTCTCCCACATGATCGGGTAATTATTGCTAGGATTAACAATAACAATATCCTTGGAATATTTCAATTCCAAATGTGTAAAATCCACCTACAACTTAATGAAGTAGTTTGGTATCTCAAGGGATTCACTAATCATCCTAGAGATGAGCTTAATTGCACAAGTTACACATGATATTGGGCCTACTAACCATAAGGGTGCAAACCATGGAAATCATGCTTGATACTTTAAGCTTCTACTAACTCACTCTACATCACCATAGTGAGTCAAGTATCCAAGAAATGAAGGTTTGAGAGGGAAAAAGGAAAGAATCACAAACCACAAATAAATGTCAAGGAAAGGATGCCAAGAGCAAGCATATAGTCAATTAATGATCAAAACAATGATCAGTAGGACGTGTGGAAGAACGAAAACGTACCTTGGCCAAATTGTATTCCAAGCTTTCAAGGAACCAATGCAAACCCCAACAATGACTAATAGTGAATATTAAGTCTTCAAGTAATAATATCACTCCTACCCATCTTGATATCATCATTCAATGATGTTGGAAATCAAAGAAGATGAGTCTTCAATAAGAGTAAGTAACTCAATCCACAATCAATAGAATGATTTATCTTCATGAGTACCTACACATAACAAGATGAAAACTAGTAGATACATTTCAAGAGTAAATCTAAAATGAATTAATACTACTAATCTAAATGAGATGCAATATTATCAACTTAAAAGGCTTATTTTCAACAATGGACAGATCTAAGTTTTAAAGTACAATATACTTCAAAGATCTTGTGTCACCATCGCTCTGATACCAATTGTAGAAACTAGAAGGGGGGGTTGAATAGTTTCTCATCGGTTTATCTCCTAATTAAAATTCCTTTAAATTAGGTGAATGCAAAAACTATCTTATACTTGAAAGCTAGTTGCATAATGATTAGGTTCAACTCTAATGCATTAACAATGTGTAGTAAGTAAAATGATAATGAATGTAAGTAATGAGTAAGGAAAGAAACAACCTAGTAGGAAGACACCAAGATTTATAGTGGTTCGGCAACGAGGCTCTATCCTCATTCCTACTCCACTCCTCGAGTACACCTTACTCGAGATTTCCACTATATCTACAAGCTCCCTTCTTGGTGGAGAAACCTTACAATGTCACTTACATTATTTTCTGACACTAAGCTAAATGTCGAGACCTAATCTTAGCTAGGACCAATCTACACAACGTCGCCCACTTCACCATTTTATGACACAAGGCTAGATGTCGAGTTCTAATCCAAAGCTAGAACCAATCTTCACAACGTTGCCTACTTCAGCATTTTCCGACACAAAGGCTAGATGTCGAGTTCTAATCCAAAGCTAGAACCAATTTTCACGACTCTTCACTTTGAAGCTAAGTGAGAAATTCACACAACACAACTACATATCACTTTATAGTTTAGTGAGAACTCACAAGACACAACCACATCACTTTATAGTTTAGTGAGAACTCACAAGACACAACCACATCACTTTATAGTTTAGTGAGAACTAACACAACTTATTACAACTCAACTAAACATATCCAAGTACACACATGTAGCTTGGATCTACACAACACAAATCCAAGCACACACATATGCAAAGGATTTACACAACTCTAATCGAAATATTCACAAATAGCTTGGATGAACATAACTAGTCCAAGTATTCACAAATACATTGGATCTACACAAGACACAAATAAACAAAAGATGAACATGACTAGATCTTTAGGAGAAGGTGATCTTCATCAAAGCTTCATCTTTAATCATATCACAAGTGTGTAAGTGATCTTCTCTTTGGACAAGGTAAAGAATGAGATCAAGAGGATAATCATGAGTAAACATACTTAACCCATTAAGTGATCATTTACAAATGACTAGGATTAGATAGGAGAAAGAAGGATAAAAGAGATGTCCAAAAAGGGTTAATGAGAATGCAGATTTGATCCACTATTTATAGAAGACAAATGCCAACGGCTATCTGGGGGCGGTTCCTTATCTACCCAGGCGGTTCCTTATCGATAGGGAACCGCGTAGGCACTTAAGGAACCACGGGTAGTAGACTCCGCTCCTTTTCGTTTTTTAGTGAATATGAAATATCTGAGGCTGTTTATACCTTCAAAGGATATTCTTATGGCATTTGTAATATGCCATATTCAAATTTACATTTTCATTTTAATAAAACATTTTCTTAAAAATAAAGTTTATTAAAAATCTTTTGTTACATTTGACAAAAGTGAGTTTTAAGGCTAATCACTTTTATAATCACTAAGCATGATTAAGATATGTTAGTGTAATGATTATTACCTTGATGATAGTGTTTGTTAGATAATTTGTTTTATGATTGTGTTTGACAATAAATGTCTATGTAATTTGTCGTGATCAAAACTAAGAATGATTAATTAATACTAACAATGTTTTTAGGCATTGCTTTGCATTAACAAACCTTATTCATTGTGTTTCGGATGTGAATTTGCGGTAAATCAACCTTAAGGTGTAATACAAGTAATAATCGTAGGTAATTTCAATTTTGACGCACAGGCAAGCCGGGAATTTGGTCAACGACAACGGCTTAACCTCCTTCCTTAGTCGGGTACATGACCAACAACGCGTTATACCCACTTTATAGTTTGTCAAAATTGAGTAGGTCGTTAAATTATTATTGTAAATAACCAATCAACGTAATTCTATGTAATTTAGATCTTAAAACAAATCTTAATTTTAATATGATTTAGTCCATATTATTTTTCTTAAAAAATTACCCTTTTTTACAACATACTTAAAAAATGCATGAAAACAAATAGGTAAAAAAACACTAAATCATAAACACATAATAACAATTATATGTGCAATTAAATAAATCAAATAGCCACATGCAAACAATTTTATTCATTAAATTGAAATCTAGGGTTTTATGTTTATAAAAATTCTTCCCTAATTCTAGGTTTATTGAAACAAAAAACATGTAACACATTCAATTTTATGATGCATGAAAAACATGCATGTTCATCATGGATCCACCTACCAATGTTAACAATTAAATCTCTACGGATCGTAACCTAAAAAAAACTACATGTCATAACAATTAATCATGTAATTCTAATCTAAAACATACAATCATGTAAATTTTAGGGTTTCAAAAAAATATTAAAAAATTCGGCCAAACCAAATTTATAAAAACAAAACCCTAATATTTAATAAAAACCTAAAAAACATGAAGTTTTAACCCACAACAATTATTGGTTAAATTTTTTTTTTAGGTTTTTGATAATTATAACATGTTAAAACGGCTCTCGATGCCACTGAAGGTTTTTTATTCATAACAATTACAAAATCTAAACAAGATCAAAGCACATATAGCGGAAGCGATTTAACAAAATCATTAATTTAACACAATTATAATTAATCGAGTTAGGGTTTACGTACCTTTTGCAAAGAAATTCCTTCGAACAAAACCTAATTCTCCAAATTAGTGTTTACGTATGATTACCAAGATATAGTCTATGACAAGACTATATTACGTTCTTGTACACACGTAATACAACGAGCTAACCGTAAGTCTAGTACGTATAAATTGAGCTACTACGCCTTGTAGAAAATCTACCCAACAACCCTAGAGAGGGGCTAGGACTAGATTATAAGCTAAATCGAATACCAAGAAAAAACCAACCGAAACCCTTTATGGTTTTGGTCTTGCGATCGGCTCAAAGAAAAGAGAAGGAAGGAATAAAAAATTATAAAGGTTAAGGGTGTTTATATAGGCAATTAAACTTGAGGCTCAAGTTTAACAAATACCCTTTACCCCTTCCCCTTTTGACCGCCTATGCCTCTCACCCTAGGGGGTATTTCGTAATAAATTTTTTCCTCCTTCCTTTTTGTTCTATAACGATCGTTTATAGTTAACTTTTAATAAATAACGTTCATTATACTGTACAGCTCGATTTAATTTAATAAATATAATAAATACATTTATTAAATAATTAACTCTTTACGTATTGTGTGCAATCTCGTAATCTCGAGTTCAATCCTAACACAAGACTACTAAATTTATGTCCATAAACTTTCAGATAATAACAACAATAACAGTTTCTACAGATGTGGCAAGTTTAGTTAGAAGAAACCGAACAATTTTGTTAAACGTGGCATATTCAATTCATATATACATGAATGAGTTATCTATAATTTATTTTAGGTCTAAAGGGTAATATCAGTACAATAAGAAAGCTTAGCCTAATGGGAAACAAGTCAAGCGGGTTAAATGTTGTAAGTTTCTCGTTGTGTATGTTTCTTATTAATGTAAGCGTAATTTCTGATATATCTGTCTTAAAATAGGTGACAATAGTAGAGCCGGTGATGGGTAAAATGTTCAGAGGGCTATTGGTGTGTTGTACAGTTGTGATCTCAAACTATTTAAGTGTTGGCATTTCCGGTTATTGGGCTTTCGGTAACCAAGTAGAGAGTTATGTTCTTCAAAATTTTATGGTGGGTTCTAACCCGTTGTTACCCAAATGGTTCCTTCTTATGACCAATGGCTTAACCGTGTTGCAAGTCGCATCTTGTAGTTTGGTAAGTTTCTCACATTTCCAAGGTTAAAAACTGTCGAATTATATTTTTCTCGTGTTATAATAATTTATGGCTATTGGGCTTTCGGCAATAATTTGTTCATACAGTTTTAAGACCACTTTTTTGTTATGTCGTTGGCTTAATGTATAGTTCTTGGAGATAATCTTTTATTTTTTTCAAAACAGGTTTACATGCAACCATGAAACGTGGTTTTAGAGCGCAAATTTTCAAATCCCGAAAAGGGTCAGCTCTCACTAAGAAACTTTGTGCCTCGACTAATTGCAAGATCATTATCTGTGATCATTGCAACTACTTTGCAGCAATGTTGCCTTTCTTTGGAGATATAATGGCATTGTTTGGTGCATATGGGTGCATACCATTGGACTTCATATTGCCCATGGTTTGTTACAACTTAACATACAAGCTATCCAAAAAGGGCTTGATTTTTGGGTGAACACAGTTATTGGTATCGCCTTAACAGGGCTCTCAGGTAGCATCTGTACGACAAATTATTCTAGATGCTAGAACGTATCATTTGTTTGCTAACATGTTGGCTGTGTTAAAGTTCATACATACACGTTAATCAAGTTCCAATAGAACATCCATTTATATATATCCATATCACTTGTAAGTGAAAAAACTTTCATTCATTTTGTTTTATAAAACTTGATATGATTTCTATTTGTTAAATTACCAAAAAGTTAAATTAAATCTTATCTGAAATGGTTTTTAGTTTGTCCTTAATTCCATCTTTACACTAAATAAACACTTTTACAAGATAAGAACAACTATTTTCCTATAACTGAAAAAGTAATTAATTCTAACGGATGACAAGCTAGTTTATCTAACATAAAGTAATATTTCCAAACAAACAGTATCAAATAGGATTAAATTTTGGACATAACCAAATGAGGTTAAAAGATTAAGACCCTATGAATCTATTAAAACCCCAGATTCATACTAAAACCACGATGATTCGATAGAAATACTAAATTAAGCCCAAAGATTCCCTGAGTAAGAATCCGCGGATCATCCCTTATTCCACGAATAGAAAATAACCAAAAATCCGCAGAAAGAGTTGTCTTAATTAACTTTTTATTTAAAGGAAATTACGTGCCATCTGCTATGATAACTATAATGTCATAAGATACCATTTCTTAACTATTATTTGTCATATATGTGACATACTAAAACATGTTTACTAGCTGATATAAGTCGGAATTAAGCCAAAATTTGATCAAAATTTATCCACATGTCTTGTAAACTTCTGTGTAGTAGTAACATTTAATAATAATTGCATGCATGTCTAAAATCCAATCTTATATATTTGTTTCCAACATATGTTAAGTTAAAAGATCTCGTATACAAACAACATTTGTATGTAAAATTTTGTTTTTAATTGGTATGTAAAATAGGTAATACATTAATTAACTTGAAGTTGTTGTGATAAGATCAAGAATGATGCAAATAAAACTTAGAGGCTATGACCGGATTCATTTTTTGATTTTATGACTCAATTAATCTTTTAAGGTAGATACTTTATATGGCCTTATATATAAGGAAAAAAGTCAAATTGTTGTATGCAAAAATTGGAATAAACTTAATTACTGATAAAGTGAGGACATAGTTTAGTGATTGTGAGAACATACAGGTTAAGTGAAATGATGCTTTGTAAAGGTAAATTCTTAATGTTTCATTCCAACAAAGTGAGAACAATTCGTTAATATTAATTAAATTGTATTTTCAAAATCACCGCCAATTAGTAAAATTTACACAAAAAGAATAACTTTTTTAGTAACGGTTCCAACGAGTAATTAAGGAAATTTGTGTCTTTTGTCTCATCTTGTTTTTCCTATAAAAAGGGTAGATGCATGGCTTAGGGTACTCACTTCAAACAAAACCATATACTAGAAACAACAATAACAAAAGTTGAGAGACAATGAAGCAAGAAACAGTTGTTGTAATAGTAGGAGCAGGACCTGCCGGGATTGCAACATCGGCATGTCTCAATCTTCTGAACATTCCAAATGTTGTTCTTGAGAGGGAAAATTGTTATGCGTCTTTATGGCAAAAGAAGGCTTATGATCGTTTAAAGCTTCATTTAGCCAAAAACTTTTGTGAACTCCCTCACATGCCATTTCCTTTGTCTGCACCAACATTTGTACCAAAAAATATGTTTGTTGAATACTTGCACGACTATGTTAATCGTTTTAAAGTGGGCCCTTTGTACCAACGTAGTGTTGAGAATGCTTTGTATGATAAAACTTCAAAAAAGTGGGAGGTTACTACCAAAAATATGGATTCTGGCTTGGTTGAAGAGTATATAGGAGAGTTTCTTGTTGTTGCAACAGGTGAAAATAGTGAAGGTTTTATTCCTAGTGTTAGTGGCTTAGATAGCTTTAAAGGTTCGGTTATGCACTCTATTGAATATGAAAATGGAAAGAAATTTGGAGACAAAAATGTGCTTGTTGTTGGTGCTGGAAACTCTGGCATGGAAATTGCATACGATTTGTGCAATTGGGGTGCCCAAACATCTATTGTTGTTCGTAGCCCCGTAAGCTTTGATCATCATTCACTTTCCCGCTCTATAACATTATTTTGAAGTTGTAATTTATTATCTTTGAGATATACCCAAAATGAATTTGGTATAGATTTAATAAATTGTTCTTGTAAAACAGGTTCATGTTCTTTCCAAGGAGTTAGTGCAACTCGGGATGTATTTACTAAAATATGTTTCGTGCACTTATGTGGACAAACTTGTTTTAATGTTTAGCAAAATCTTATATGGCGACCTTGGTGCATTTGGAATTCAGAGGCCAAGCAAAGGACCATTTCTCCTAAAGCGTGAGACTGGTAGATCACCTGTTATCGATGTTGGGACTATTTCTAGGATCATGTCAAAAGACATTAAGGTACACTTCATTCGCGTACTAATATTAATATCATTAACGGTTTAAACAATATTAATGTTGGCTTCTATTATTTTTTCTCTTAAGGTGATGCCGGCTATCATAAATATAAAAGATACCATGATCAAGTTTTCAGATGGGCAAAAGGGACAATTTGATGCCATTGTCTTTGCTACTGGTTTTAAAAGCACTGTCCGTAAATGGCTTAAGGTAACGAGAGTAACTACAACTTTTACTATTACTTATACTTACATTTTTTATTAACTTGATGTTAATGGTTTAAATTAGGACGATGGAAATCTCTTTAACGAAAAGGGGATGCCAAAACATAGAAGCCCAAATAATTGGAAAGGAGAAGATGGTATTTATTGCGTCGGATTTGCGAGTGCTGGCTTATTTGGAATTTCGAATGATGCCATTAATATTGCTAACGATATCGCGCAAGTTATTCGTAGGAACTAATATTATGTCAACAAATTAGCTTTGATTAACTAGTACTGTAGGCTTGTAATATATTGTGGTATGGTCTATATGTACCAGTTTAGTGAACTTATATCTATAGTTCACAAGCTAATTTCCTGATCGTGCACTTTATGTCATGGTCATATATTATGTTTTGTAAGGGAATGTATAAAAAATAATTCCCATATGTCTTTTATAAAGAAGTATTTATAAAAATACCTTTTTAGTTATTATTGTGAAAATTTATTTTAGATGTTAATGAATCTACAACTGACTCTAAATGAGTTACCACCCAACATTTTGAAAAGTAGCTAAAATAAAAATGGTAAGTTATTGGATTTTCTTATCTGGAAATTAATTGATTATAAATCATTTACCTCCCAAAATTTTGAAAAGTTAACTGTAAGTTCTTTTTCTTACCACGTCCCATTACCAAGCATTTCTAACAATATATATTAGTCATAAGTAGCAGGTTACTCGCGCGTAAAATCTTCCCTTGTAAAATCTTCTTCCCTGAAACCAACAAATTTAAACGCGCGTGAAACTTGTTACCAAGCTACTAAGTACCCGTGAGTTTTTACGTAAGTTTCCGCTTGAAATTCTAAACCCCATCACTAAACTACATATTACATCTTTGAGTTAAGCTTGTCCAGTATGATTTTTAGTTTGCCATATCCACTTCAATTATGTTTGAACCACTATAATTTATGTACTTATATGCAAGACCAAGTGAGCATGCAGTAATAATCCCATTTTATAGTGATATTTTGATTCCTCACATTCCTTTTTGCACAAATTCCATCTTTTAATTCCTTAAGGCATATAAATCTTTTGTCACTCATATTGTGTTTTGCTTATTGTGCGAGCATAACTGCTGGTACAATTTACATCGGTATGCTAGACTTCTATACTGTTAGCGGTTCTTAATATCCTTTTATCAATACTTATATTGAAGATTGAATGATTATCAGGAGATCCAAATAGGGGGCCTCCTAAGAATTATTCCTTGACTGGAACCGGAGAAAACAACATTTATCATTTTTTCAACGCTATTTCGATCATTTTTACTAGTTATGGGAACGGTATTATACCTGAGATCTCAGGTTTGTGCAATTCCCTTATCAATTTTTGTTTGCTTGTTGTGTATGTTTATTGCTGATATATCTGTCTTAAAACAGCAAATAATAGTAGAGCTGCAGCAGGGTAAAATGTTCAAAGGGTTATTTGTGTGTTATGCAGTTGTGATCTCAAACTATCTAGTGTCGGTATTTCTTGTTATTGTCGGTAACCAAGTAGAATTTTTGTGCTTCAAAACTTTATGGTGGGTTCTAACACGTTGTTGCCCAAATGGTTCCTTCTTAATGACCAATGGCTTCACCGTTTCGCAAAGTTACAGCTTGTAATTTTGGTAAGTTTCTCACATTTCCAAGGTTAAAATTATCAAATTGTATAGTTCTCGTGTTATGATTTCTTAATGTTCTTATAGTTTTAAGACCACTTTTTTGTTATTTCGTTGGATTAATCTATAGTTCTTGGATTCTTTTGCTAACATCTAAATGTCACTCATTTTTGTCAAAAAAAGTTTACTTGCAACCATTAAACGTGGATGTAGAGCGTAAATTTGTAAATCTCAAAAAGGGTCATCTCTCGCTAAGAAACTTTGCGCCTCAAGTCCTCAACTAATAGCAAGATCATTATATGTGATCATTGCTACTACTTTTGAAGCAATGTTGCCTTTCTTTGGACTGGACTTCATATTGGCAATGGTTTTTTACAACTTAACATGCAAGCCATCCAAAAATGGCATGATTGTTTGGGTGAACACATGGATTGGTGTTGTCTCAACGGTAGCATCTGTGCGACAAATTATTCTAGATGCTAGAACGTATCGTATGTTTGCTAACATGTAGATTGTGTTCCAATTTACACATATATTAATTAAGTTTCAATAGAACATCCATTTATATCCATATCACTTATACTTGTATTGATCATTGTGTTTCATTCAGTTTGTTTTATTAAACTCGATATGATTTCTATTTGCTACATTACCCAAAAGTTAAATTGAATCTAATCTTCATTGGTTTTTAGTTTGTCCTTAATTCCAACTTTACATTAAATAAATACTTTTGCAAAATAAGAACTTAGCGAAACTATTTTACTATAACTTAAAAAGTAATTAATTCTAATGGATGTGGTCAAAATGTAGTCTATGTGTTGATGACAGATTAGTTTATCCAACAAAAAGTAGCATTTCCATAAAAAAAAGAAGAGTATCAAATAGGAGTTATAATATAACCAAATCAGGTTAACTTTTCATTTCAAAGAAATTAATTACCATCTCCATCCTATGATAACTATGGTTTCTTCAGATATCATTTAAAAAAGTTAAAATCTATTAAATGCCATCGTATTTATTAAAATGTGTCAACTTTAAACACTTACTAATTAATCTCGAGAATTTACTATTGTACTTTCAAATTTGTTCTGACTATACCAATGTAAGCCTGAAATGACTATATTACCCTTAAAATGACTAATATACCCTTAGAAAAATGCGATTCTTCAAAGGGTATAATAGTCATTTTAAGGGTAATATAGTTATTTTAGGCTTATATTGGTATAGTCGGAATAAAACTGAAAGTACAATGGTAAAGTCCTGAGATTAATTAGTAAGTGTTTAAAATCGACACATTTTAATAAGTACGATTATATTTTATAACTTTTACCCTTTAAAAACGAAATATAAAATAGAACCAGTTATATTTGTTAATTTGTTCATATACATGACATAATAAAACATTTTTATAGCTGAAATAAGTCAAAATTAAGCCAAAATTTGATTTATCCACTTGTCCTGTATAAGAATACACAATTACTTAGAAGCTCAATATTTTGTGTTGTACACTTATGTGTAAAATAACATTTAATACTACCTCCGTCTTAAAATTATAGTCTACCTTTTCTTTTTTGGTTGTCCCAGATTAATTGTGTACTTCTAAAAGTAAGTGAGAAATTTTGATCGAGATTAATACATTACCTTTAGTTGAAATTATAATTAAAAACTTTAAAAAGGTTCTAAATTAATCTGTTAAGGGTAAAATTGTCTTTATGCAAAAAGTAAAAGAGAAAGCTGTAAAGATTGTACGTTTCTTAAACTGTGTATTTTTTATTGATGCATAATAATTTTGGGACGAAGTGAGTAATAATTGTGTGCTGGTCTTTAGTTCAAGCTTATAGTGATTGGCTTTTATTTCCTAGAAAGAATATCAACTAGATAATAATAAAACACCATTTAACTTGTATGCAAGTGTTATTTTTTAATTGGTACGTAAAGAAAGGTAACATACATTAACGAACTTGAAGTTAAGATAAGACCAAAAATTTGCTTATAAAGCAAATGAAACTCAACAGCTTTATTGGCCGGTTTCATTTTATGGATAAGTCTATTAATCTTTTGAGGTAGATACTTTATATGGCCTAATTATTATTTATCTTTGAAGAGTATGTATAAGGAAATAAATTAAATTGGTCTATACAAGAATTGGAACAAACGTAATTAGTGATAAAGTTTTTTTGAACTTAATTAGTGATAATTTACACAAAAATAAAAACTTGTAGTACGGTTCCAACAAGTAAGGAAATTTGTGTCTTTTGTCTCATCTTGGTTTTCCTATATAAAGGGTATAAGCATGGCTTAATGTACTCATTGAAAACAAACCACATACTCTAAACAACAACAAAACCATCTACAAGAAGTTGAGAGAAAATGAAGCAAGAAACAATTGTTGCGATAGTAGGAGCAGGACTTGCTGGGACTGCAACATCGGCATGTCTCAATCTTCTCAATATCCCAAATGTTGTTCTTGAGAGGGAAGATTGTTATTCGTCTTTATGGCAAAAGAAGGCTTATGATCGTTTAAAGATTCATTTAGCAAAAAACTTTTGTGAACTACCTCACATGCCATTTCCTTCGTCCGCACCAACATTTGTACCAAAAAATTTGTTTGTTGAATACTTGCACAACTATGTTAATCGTTTTAATGTATACCCTTTGTACGAACGTAGCGTTAAGAGTGCTTTGTTTGATAAAACTACAAAAAAGTGGGAGGTCACCGCAAAAAATATGGTTTCTGCCTTGGTTGAAGAGTATATAGGAGAGTTTCTTGTTGCAACAGGTGAAAATAGTGAAGGTTTTATTCCTAGAGTTAGTGGCTTAGATAGCTTTAAAGGTTTAGTTATGCACTCTATTGGATATGAAAATGGAAAGAAATTTATAGACAAAAATGTGCTTGTTGTTGGTACCGGAAACTCTGGAATGGAAATTGCATACGATTTGTGCAACTGGGGTGCCCAAACATCTATTGTTGTTCGTAGCCCTGTAAGTTTTTAGCATCTTTCACTTTCCCGCTCTATAACATTATTTTGAAGTTGTAATTTATTATCTTTGAGATATACCCAAACTACTTTTGGTATAGATTTAATAATTTGTTTTTCTTGTTTTGACAGGTTCATGTTCTTTCCAAAGAGTTAGTGAAACTCGGGATGTATTTACTAAAATATGTTTCGTGCACTTATGTGGACAAAGTTGTTTTAATGCTTAGCAAGTTGTTGTATGGCGACCTTGGTGCATTTGGAATTCATAGGCCAAGCAAATGACCGTTTCTCCTCAAGCGTGAGGCTGGTAGATCACCTGTTATCGATGTTGGGACTATTTCCAGGATCATGTCAAAAGACATTAAGGTACACTACATTCACGTACTAATCTTAATATCATTAATGGTTTAAACAATAGTTATCGTTCTCTTTTATTCTTATTTTTCTTAAGGTAATGCCGACTATAAAAAATATAGAAGATACCATGATTAAGTTTTCAGATGGGCAAAAGGGACAATTTGATGCCATTGTCTTTGCTACTGGTTTTAAAAGCACTGTCAACAAATGGCTTAAGGTAAGTAAGCTACAACTTTTATTATTACTTATACTTGCATTTTTTTATTAACTTTATGTTTAAACTAGGATGATGGAAATCTCTTTAACAAAAAAGGAATGTCGAAACATAGAAGCCCAAATCATTGGAAAGGAGAAGATGGTATTTATTGCGTCGGATTTGCGAGTGCTGTTTTATTTGGGATTTCGAATGATTCCTAGAATATTGCTAAAGATATCGCCCAAGTTATTATCAAGAACTAATTTTGTGTCAACAAATTAGCTTCGATTAACTAGTACTGTAGGCTTGTAATATGTTGTAGTATGGTCTATGTGTACCAGTTTAGTGAACTTATTTTATATAGTTCTAATACTCGGTTTTATCCACGTATCAAAATTCGTAGTCCCAAGTCTTTTCGAATTGATTACCGGTATAGAGTGCGACTCAATTTCCTTTTGGTGAACAAGAGAATGGTTTGGTTTAGTTATCTAATTTTAAAACTAAATACAAATAATTAAAGTTGTCGTTGAGTAAAATGGAAATCTTAGAATTAAACTACAAAATAAAAGCTTGCAATGTTGGAAACTAAAATGTAAATGATTTAAAACTAGAAGATATGTTTAAAATACACTAAGACAAAAGGTGGGAAAGAGTGAATTTGAACACTTAGGAAAATAGACTAAGGACTAAAAATAGATTTGCACTGCGATCGCACTCAGATCGCAGCCGTTCCATCGCAATGCTCCATCGTAACCTTCCATCGTAACACCCCATCGCAGTGCTCCATCGTACTCACCAATCGCACTCAATGCGATTACAACCAAAGGACTCGATCGTACTCACTAGTACGATGGGAAGAGCGATCGTACTACCAGATCGCAACCACGGTCGCAATGAGTGATCGTGGTCTTAGATCATGGTTCTGGATCGTAACAAACCGATCGCAATCAATGCGATCAAAGCAAGAAGAAGAGAACCTATCGCACCCCAGATCGCAATAAAGGATCGTAGGCGTGGATCATACTAGGGAAACAACACAGATCGCACTCTGAGCGATCGAAGCCAAGGATCGTACCAAGCAAACCCTTATCAGATAAAAATGGCGTCCAAAGGGAGAAAAGCTCAAGTCAATAAGCTGTAACCAATAAGCATTTTTTTAACTTATGAAAGAGTAAATAAGCACAAATTCTAAAACTTTTGAAATCTAAAATATTCAAACTTCCATAAGACGGATTTAAAAACAATAAATCTTTTTAAAAAAAACTTAAAGAGTAAATAAGCCAAACAATCGAATAAGCCAATAAGCATGAAGAGCTTATAGCTTATTCATTCAACAGTTTATGTAGAAAAAGAAAACTTAACCTTTTAACCACGAAACACTAACACAATCAACACGAATCGAGAACCATTCGGATTAACCATGAGTTTTTGGATTAAGAACAAGTAAAATAAAGAAAGGTAGAGAGAGATTAAAGAACAAAAAGCTTAACTTGAATTAGATAGATGAAATCCAAATACAAGAATGATGAAAGCTTAAAAGAAAGGAAGAATGAAAACCTAGTGAGAGAAAGTGTGAGAACTTTCTCTCTCTAAAACTAGAAAGAAAACTTAAAAACAAAAACTAGCTAACCCCCTCCTAATGTGATTAGGAGGGTATTTATAAGGAAGTGGGAAGTGCATGTGTGGTGCTTCCTTCTTTCTTTTCTTCTCGACTCGATTTAATTCATTTGTCTTTCTCGATGTTGTCTCGGGATTAATTAAACTCGTCTTAACATTTCTTCATTTATTTAGACTCGAGTTCTTTGACTTCATTAAACTTCCGTCTTTAGACTTGTTCTTCGATAAATCTTCAGAATAGGTCTTGGACATCCGTTCTTTAAGCACTCTTGATCTTTTGACTTCGTCTTTTCCCGTTTTCTTCGATAAAAGCCCGTGAAAGCCCGTGTTTTCTTCCTTTTTCATCTTTTGGTCCTAAAACACAATAAAAACACAAACCACGCATAATTCCGACTTTTACGACATAAAATACACGTTTTGGTCTTGTTATTATTGGAAATAAGTGGTAAAAGGATAAGTGTTTTCACACTTATTAAATCCCCTACACTTGACCATTGCAATGCCCTCATCCAATGCATTAATTTTAAAGCACGGTTTACATTCTCCATCATAAATAACCCACCTTGGCCTTTATTAAATGCTAATCATAAAAAGATAGAAACAAATAAAGAAATCAAACACTTACATTCGGTTTTGGCTGTCATGAACATTTATCATCCTCAAGTTTCACGTTCCCCATACCAAGCTTAAAAACAAGATCATTGTTATTATAAGTTAGCAGACTAACACGAATTCATGTGGGCCAATTATTCACTTAGACTCCCTTATTCCTAGGTGTATCTCTTATATTTTATTTTTGTCTTGAATGATCACGAGGATGCATTGTTTGACTTATTTCGATAGTTATTTAGGCCGAAAATAAAGTGAACGATTTAATCAATAGTTAGCTAAAGGACAAAATCTTTTAAAACTGCTTCTCGGGACCTCATAAAGTTCATATCTTGGCATAACTCGCTTCATGATTTGAGACCTTTCTCGGACCGATATTTGGCAGCAACTTCATACTTCAAATCTTTGAGAGACGTTCATGAAATAATGGCCTTCTCTTCATAATAGGAATTTCTTCACTTGAAGTTTTGAGAGATTCTTCATAAATAGACCACGACTTCTTCATTTTTCTCCAATCTTTATTTTGGAATTTGATATACAACGATCCGCCTCCTTTTAGGACTTGGATCTATTTATCCTCATACCTTGTTAGGGCCTTTTTGGATAGACTTCTCCATGATCTTTTGGGGAGTTTTTGCTTTTCGTCGTGTGTCTCGATCCTTCATATTGATTTTCGATAAATGATTCTTCACATCACTTTTGGATCTTTAGCAACAAAATGTAGCCCTCATGCCTTGTTAGGGCCTTTTCGGACTCGCCAATCTTCGCATCCCGCTTCAATAAGTTATGTCTTGGCTATGAACTCTAATCCGTACCGAGCAACTTTTAAACGATCTTGGGCTAGAAGCTAAGTAACCTTTTAAATCGTACAACCTTATTTATTGCAGATAAATTTATTAACAAGCGAAGGGAGAATAGGCTTATAATTAACTCGCATAAATTCACGAAAGAATACCAAACTTATAATTGACTCTATCATCTCTCGTCCTCCACAGTTTAAAATCTCAAGGAATGAGACTCGTGGATGCTTAGCCTATTAAATCAAAGTTTTAGGTTTTCGAGTCATCTATAGGATCTTGCAAATTCTTGTCCTTTTTCAAGTTTAGAAATCGCATTTTAAAGTTCCCTTGATAAACGACTCTCTAGGATAAATTATAGGAACTTGCAAAAAGTTCTTGTCCTTAACCCATAAGAGTTAAGACTTTCGCATTTTAAAACTCCCTATATAAAAGCCTAGCAAAACTTGACTTAAACACGTTAAGGATACTAGCTAGAGTAAACTTAGATAAGTAAACTCGGGTTGAGTCAAAATGTTCACGACTAAGAAAAATTTAAAAACCACTTTATTGAAAATTTATTCTAGCAGGAAAGAAAATAACTATAACAAAGGAAAATACAACTATACAACTAGGCCAAAATAGATTAAAAATTTGAAAAATGTCGAAAAATCAAATTTTCCGGTTAAAATGAGGGCAAATTCATGGAAAAGACCACTTACTTCGATAGAAGTCCCCCCTACACTTGAGATAAACATTGTCCTCAATGTTTAAGCATGTGGGAGTAAACTCCCCTACACTTAGGACATTGTGCACTTTGTTTAAATCTTGCTAAGGAAAGGACAACTAAAGTGAATTCAATGTGAACATATAAAATATGAAATATTGAATCACAAGAGTTTAGGATAGAACTGGAAAGATGGGAACACGGTATCACGGTTCGTCAAAAGTCATCAAGGTGGTCTTTGAAGCTTGAATCCCTGCACAAGATAAGAAACAAGACAACAAACACATACGAGGCTCCCCCTACACTTATTATGAAAGCAGTAAAGGATAGATCACGGGTTGCCTCCCGAGAAGCGCTTGTTTTTGTTCACCGAGTCACGAGCCTGACTCGACCCAATTTAGTTCATGGAGAACGTGGTGAGGGATGGAATCATCTCTTGAGAGATGTCCTCACCAAAGTACAGCTTCAAACGCTGGCCATTCACCTTGAAATTGGGCCCATTTGGCTGAGAAAGCTCAATGGTCCCATATGGAAAGACTTTGGTGACGGTGAATGGACCAGACCAGCGGCTCTTCAACTTGCCAGAGAAGATCTTCAACCGAGAGTTAAAAAGTAAGACTTGATCACCAACGTGGAACTCTCGGTTCTTAATCCTTGCGTCATGAATGATCTTGGTCTTCTCCTTGTAGATCAGTGAGTTCTCGTAAGCTTCATTCCTCAGTTCTTTGAGCTCGTTGAGTTGAATCTTGTGATGATCACCGGCTTTGTTGATGTCGAAGTCAGCCCACTTCAAGGCCCAATGCGCCTTATGTTCCAACTTGATGGGGAGGTGGCAGGCTTTCCCGTACATAAGACGATAAGGTGTACAACCGATCGGGGTCTTATAAGCAGTACGGAAAGCCCACAGAGCATCATCTAACTTATTGGCCCACGCGGCGCGATGCTCTCCCACAGTACGCTCCAAAATTCGCTTCAATCCACGGTTGGAAATCTCGGCTTGCCCATTGGTTTGGGGATGATAGGCGGTGGAAAGATGGTGATTGACACCATACTTAGCCATGACTCTTGCAAATTGATCATTGCAAAAATGAGTCCCGCGGTCACTGATAATAGCACGAGGAACGCCGAATCGAGCGAAAAGCTGCTTTAAAAAGTTCACAACCACCATCGCATCGTTCGTAGGGAGAGCCTTAGCTTCAACAAATTTAGAAACATAGTCAACGGCTACGAGGATGTACTTGTTCCCTTTGGAGGATGGAAATGGCCCCATAAAGTCGATGCCCCATACGTCAAAGATTTCACATTCTTGTATGAAATTTTGAGGCATCTCATCTTTATGTGTGATCTTGCCTTGGCGTTGGCAAGCATCACAATGCTTAACCATTTCGTGAGCGTCACGATAAATGGTGGGCCAATAGAATCCTGAGTCAAACACTTTCTTTGCGGTGTAGTTGGGACCAAAGTGACCACCAGTGGGTCCTTTATGGCAAGCAGCAAGGATTTGCAAAGCGGCCGGTCCATCAACTCATCGACGAATGATCAGATCAGCACATTGTTTGAATAGAAAAGGGTCATCCCAAAAGTAAGTCTTAACATCATTCAAGAACTTCTTCTTTTGTTGGGATGTTAACCCTTTGATGAGAACACCACCCGCTAAGTAGTTTGCAATGTCGGCAAACCACAGGGTGTCATCAAGATTGAGATTTATAGACATTAAGGTCTCAAGGTGAAAAGAGTCATTGATCTCTTTTTTCGGATGATCCCCTTGATATGGATCCTCAAGTCTACTAAGATGATCCGCGGCTAGGTTTTCAGCACCCTTCTTGTCACGAATTTCAATGTTGAATTCTTGAAGGAGTAAAACCCAGCGAAGAAGTCTTGGCTTAGAGTCGTGCTTAGTCATCAAGTACTTCAACGCGGAATGGTCCGTGTATACGATTGTGGTGGATAGAACAAGGTAGGGGCGAAATTTTTCAAAAGCATAGACAACAGCTAAAAGCTCTTTTTCGGTTGTCGTATAATGCAATTGAGCCCCCGTCATTGTTTTGCTAGCATAGTGGATTGGTTGGAAGTGTTTATTCACTCTTTGGCCCAAAACCGCACCAATAGCAAAGTCGCTAGCATCGCACATCAACTCAAAGGGTAGCTCCCAATTAGGGGTAACCAAGACCGGTGCCTTAGTTAGCTTATCCTTAAGAAGATTGAAGGCTTCGATACACACTTTAGAAAAGATAAAAGGAGTATCTTTTTCCAAGAGGTGGGTCATCGGGCGAGCGATTTTAGAGAAATCCTGAATGAATCGACGATAGAAGCCCGCATGACCCAGAGAACTTCTCACACCCTTCACGGTTGAAGGTGGAGGTAATTTGGCTATGACATCAACTTTAGCACGGTCGACTTCAAGACCGGCGCTAGAGATTTTGTGTCCTAGCACAATGCCTTCTTTTACCATAAAATGGCATTTTTCCCAATTCAGAACAAGGTGAGTGTCTTCGCACCGCTTAAGCATACGTTCCAAATTGGCAAGGCAAGAAGAGAAGGAATCCCCAAAGACCGAGAAATCATCCATGAAGACTTCCATGGTTTGCTCAACCATGTCATGGAAGATAGCCAACATGCACCTTTGGAAAGTCCCGGGGGCATTGCATAAGCCAAAAGGCATTCTTTTGTAAGCAAATGTGCCATAGGGACAGGTGAATGTTGTCTTCTCTTGATCTTAGGGATCGATGGGTATTTAGAAATAACCCGAGAAACCATCAAGAAAGCAGTAATATTCATTACCCGCTAAACGTTCAAGCATTTGGTCCATAAAAGGAAGAGGGAAATGATCCTTTCTCGTGGCCTCATTGAGTTTGCGGTAGTCTATACAAACTCTCCACCCAGTAACGAGACGTGTAGGAATCAACTCGTTGTTTGTATTGGGCACAAAACGGTGATGCCGCCTTTCTTAGGCACACAATGGACTGGACTAACCCATGGTGAATCCGAAATAGGGTAAATCATACCCGCATCAAGAAGTTTGATAACCTCTTTTTTGATGACTTCATGGATTTTAGGATTCACCCTTCGTTGGTTTTGAATTGTGGGCTTAAAGTCGTCCTCTATGAGAATTTTATGTGTGCAAAAGTGAGGATCAAATCCGCGAATGTCGGAGATTTTCCAAGCGATAGCTCTTTTATGTTTCTTCAACACGGCGATAAGTCGGAATTTTTCTTCTTCTTTCAGGTCCTTTGCGATGATGACCGGTAACTTCTCGTTGTCTTCAAGGAAAACGTACTCAAGATGAGGAGGTATGTCCTTAAGCTCAAGAGTAGGAGGGTCCTCAATAGATGGTGTAACTAACGATGGATCATCATTAGTCACCTCTTTAGGAGAAGGGGGAGAAAACGGGTCTTCATTGAGAAGTCTCTCAATAGTACGAATGTCTTCATCCCAATCGGTGGACGAATTATCATACTTAATATCGAGAGGACCCAAGCTAGCTTCGAAATCATCCAAGTCACTTTCTCCAAAAGGTGTCAATGACGGAGCAATTGAGGCAACGGTCTCAACATTGGGTAGAGAAGAGAGAGTACTTTTGAAAGCATCATGAAAATGTTCTTCACAAGCCTCATCGAGAACATCAATAGCATTAACACTCTCATATGAATAAGGTTGCTTAGAAATCTTACCCATGTTGAAGACAATTTTATCGTCACCCACTCTCATGATTATTTCGCCCGCGGCTACATCAATGAGAGTGCGACCGGTCCTCAAGAAGGGACGTCCAACGATTAATGGAACACGAGGATCCATGTAAAACCCGCATGCTTTTACCATGAATAGTGCCCTTAAGATCGTACGTCCTAGATTAAAACTTACCTTATTTAGTATTGATCACATTCATGTGCAAATAGTCAAGCAAGTGCATATGTGTATGACATGATAAGTATCGATTACGTACAAACTCATGATAAACAGTTAATAAATATGTCACGTGAACATAATTAAATCATGATCACCATTTAAAATACGAACTAAAATAATTACGTAAATACATATAATATAATTACGAGCGTTAAGATTACGATAAACTACATGATAAAATAAACAGAAACACTTTAAACACGAACACATTTAACCACGAACGAACACGAAACATCGGGACACGAGAAAAGGTACGGGTACCCCATGTGGGGCCCCATACCCACGGCACACTAACCAAAATGGGCTTAGCCCATTGACTTTTACAAGAAAAGGGGGGGTTATGGTAAATATGTTTTTCATTTTTACATTTCAAGCAAAATAACTTTTAACCTAAAAAAGTTTTCTCTCCTCCTCTTGGTCTCTCTTTGTGCCGCCACCCATAGGACCACCATAGGTGGTTGTTGATTGATTTTGATCTTGAAAATCATTGCTATAAACCGTGTTTGTTCATCCTCTTTCAAGCTACGTATTGGTATATCATTCTAAACCTTTCTTTTTAATTCTTTTAAATCTTTGATTATTTTCATGAACATGTTATTATTATTCTTATTAAAACATGATAATTAAACATTGATCTAACATGTTTGGGGTGAATTAAAATCAAAGGAAGATATAAAAGGGTGTTTGTTTTGGCCGCCTAGCATAACCAACCCGGGGGGGTTCGGTTTGCTTTTAGCCGCCACCACCAAGACCATTGTTGGTCTTGGTTGGTGCATGTGGGACCCACGGCAGCAAGGGGGAACAAGTACCCCGAGTTTGGCTCGGGGTACGGTGTCGAGTTCATGCCCGATTCATGGTTCGTTGGTTAAATCATGATTTATGCTACATGTTAAAACTTATGAATTATGAACTTAGAATATAAATTAATTAATAACATGAGATATTAATTAAACCATGACTTAGGTTATTTTAATTATTAATTTAGCATGATATTAATTTAACCTAAGTATTTTATGTTATATGTTATAATTAATTAATTATTTAAAACATGCTTATAATTAATTAATTTAGACACGACTTAGGTTATGTTATTAATACATAATAATACACATTTTAACCTAAGTAATTTATTCCATTTTAATTAAAACATGTTATACTTTAATTAAAATGCTTAACCTATAGTTTAATTAAATACATGAAATAATAATTAAACTATACCCTATATCATATGACTTAAGAAATAAGCTTATAAACACTTAGACTTATATGTTAGCTTATGTAACCAGCTTAATTCTATATATGGAAATCTATCTATTTCAGGCAGCTAATCTAATCATGGAAACCTTCTATATATGGAAACTTATTTAATTAAGGCAGCTGATCTATTTTTAGAAACTAATCTATTTTAAGCAGTAAATTCTATTTTTGGAAACTTTCTATTTTTGGAAACTTTCTATTTTTGGAAACTTTCTATTTTTGGAAACGTTCTATTTTTGGAAACTTTCTATTTTTGGTAACTTTCTATTTTTGGAAACTTTCTATTTTTGGAAACTTTCTATTTTTGGAAACTTTCTATTTTTGGAAACCTGCTATTTTTGGTAAGTTACTTATTATTACACAGTAAGTATAATAATACATGAAATACCAGTAATACTTAATCAGATTAATCAGAATACAAGATAAACACAGTTTAAGGCTTTAAACAGTAAACCATGACCTAAAACATACAAAGTAAGCTAAGATGAGACATAAAACCCAGTACGTAATCAGTGATTCGATACTTATACACGTGTGTATTCATGTAGCGTTAGTGATCCAGAAGTAGGAGTCTTTCTTCCGTTCATTCACTGGACTTGAGGTACGGATTCCCGTCCTTTCAGTATGGACATTCTTTCCTTATTAGGATTTCCCCGTATGCAGCCAACTGTTTTCCCCAGTATTTGTTTTATTGTTTTGAACTGCTTATGTTTAATTAGCATAATCTATAGCCATATACAAGCATGACCAGTTTCACCTAGTTATGGAGGTACCATAACCATAACACTGGAGGCACCAATGTTATGACTTCCCCACAGCGGAGTGATTGCTCGTGGCGTCCCTTTAAGTTTTGGCCATATTATTATATCATGTGGGGCGTATGGGTGCATCCTAGTTACATGTTTTATTCAGTATTTCATGGTGAATGTGGTGTGTGCCTTGCATCCTTCACAAGGAGTTGATCCCTCCTACCCAAACCAGTATATTAATTAGAGGCATCCCCTCTAATCAGCATGATGAGGTCACCCCTCCAAGTATTCATGCACGTGACCTTTTCATGACCTATATGGGCTATGGTATATTTATGTTAAAACAGTTTTCATTAGATAAACATAAGGCTTTTCTAGCTATAAAACCAGTTTTCTTAATACTTAACCAGTTTACTCAGAACTTAGTCTTCCGCTGTTATATGTTACATGCCTATCCTATTTCATGCTATATTGTACATCCGTGCACTGAGCGTCTTGCTCAGCCGTTTTCCTTTTCATGTTCCCAAAACGGCAGGTACTCAGGGACGCTCGTAGATCTCAAACGTACGTGCATATGGACTGGAAGCTTTACTGTCTTTCTTTACTTTATGCATTTCCTTTACTTTAATACAGTTGCTATGGACATTGTTTCGTCCTTTCCTTTTACAGTATTTATGTTTGTGTGTGATGAGCTCTACTTTGGGGTTACCGATGTTTGATTCCGGTATTTCCCTTTTATGGTCAAATAATGCTTAGACATTTATCCTTGTATGCTTTGATGACACGCCATGATTATGCGTAAGATTCTATTTCCAAAATGGGGTGTTACAATTATGGTATCAGAGCCAGGTTTCGACCTGTAGGCTCTCAAATATGACCTGTGATTAGTGGGTAGTCACTACGGTCTTCCTAGAACTGACAGTTGTTTTCATGCATTCATCATTTTTAAGCATACATATACATGTTATTGTTACAGGGTTTTTTTGACTAAGTAATGGTTGGTACAGGACTGGCCCTATTTAGTCGCATGTGTTTTATCGAAACTTTTAGATTTGGGACCGACCCATAGGCGTCCCCTCGATATGTCTTTTGTTTTGAGTGAACTGACCAGAGGCGTTCACTCTCGAGCATCAAAAGTTTTCATAAAATTGCATCATGCATTCATACAAAAATTTTCTTGCATAAAATTTTTCTCGTGAAATTTTTGTATAAATTTTTTTTCATGTATATATATAATTTATATTTTATGTTTCGAACTGTTAATCATATGTTTTATGTTATACTGTCAGATGGTTCTCACACGCGAGCAAGAGCAGCTCAATGCTGCAATTCAGGCTGCCATGCAAGCCTTGCTTCCTCAACTGAGGAATGACATCCGTGCTGAAGTCCAAGCTGCCAACAATCAGCAGCAGCATAATCAGGCACCTCCTCCTCCTCCCCCAGTGACACTAGCAGTGTGGCTGGAAAGATTCAACAAGCTCCGTCCTAGAGCTTTTGAAAAGACTGATAGCCCCAGCGATGCTGAAAGCTGGTTGACTCATATCGAGAAGATTTTCAATGCTATGGGATGTGACCCCGCATTCAAGGCGAGATTGGCATGCTACCGGTTTGAAGGCGATGTACTCAACTGGTGGCTAGCCTTGACGCAGTCGGAAGGAGGTGATGATTGGGTCGCTGGTTTGACATGGGCCCAATTCAAGGAGAGAGTGATGGAGCAGTTCTTTCCCAAGGCAGAGCAGGACAAGCTCAAGCGAGAGTACCATGGGATACGTCAGAGAGCGGGCGAGAATAGCAACGAATTCATGCAGCGCTTTCTTCGCTTAGCTGGTTTCCTGGGAGCAGCAGCTGGTACTCCTGAGGAGCAGGCACACCACTTTAGGTGGGCACTTCGCACCTCGGTCGCGAACAATCTGGTGTGTGCTACGTTCAATACAGTAGCACAAGTGGCCGACGCAGCAAGGAAGCTAGAGATGTTGCAGGAACGAGATGAGTTCGGGGAAGCTGAAAGACCCGACAAGAGGCAGAAAACTGGGGACCGGTCTCAGCCGGCTACTCAGCAGCAGCCTCATCAGCCCAAAGGAAACGGTCACACTAACGACCGTTCTGTTGTGGAAAGGCGTAGCGGTAATGATAATTACCGTAATAACGCTGGACACTCCAACAACAGCAGGTCCTACTATTTACGCATCTTCTTATGATTTCATGTTATATCTCTCATGCTGACACTATATTAATCTCTACCAGGAACCACGGTAACGGGAAGGACCAGAACCACAGGGGTTCTCAGCCTAACCGTTCAGCTAACACTGGTGAACATCTTATGATGCATATGTCTTATACTCGTGCATATACTTTATTTTAACACATTTTGTCATCAGCAGACCCTCAGCAAGCAAGGACTCCTGCTGGAGGATTCACTCATCCTCTTTGCAATACTTGCCATCGCAGACACCCTGGCCCATGTCGTCGTGATTCCGACGCGTGCTACAAGTGCGGCCTACCTGGCCATCGTATGAGAGATTGCCGTAAGGGTGAAATGGAGGGTACCTCAGGTCATGCTGATAGTAAGCCGCCTCCTACCACTGGGCGTGTCTACACGACATCTCGTGATCAGGCAAACAAATCTACAGGTACCATTACTGGAATTTTGTATATGTACGGCCAAGCTGCATGTGTTCTTTTCGACACGGGTGCCACTCACTCAGTTATTTCCACTACTTATGCCAAGAACATGAGGACACTTCCCTTGCCATTAGAAAATAGGCTTACCATTTCCACGCCTTTGAGGGACTCTGTATTAATAACTCATGTATACAAGAGTCTTCCTCTAGAGTTTGACGATAAAGTTCGTGCAGTAGATGCACTTCCCCTAGACATGATTGAGTTCGATATGATTCTCGGCATGTACTGGCTATCCAAGCACCATGCTACCATAGACTGCCACTCATATCGGGTGATCTTCGGCGACATTAATGCACCAGAGTACATTCATAACGGGTTCATACCCGGACGGTCTGTACAAGTCATATCTACCTTGCAAGCACGTGCATTACTGTCACATGGCTGTGAGGGTTATCTAGCTACGGTGTACGACATGGATGCTGAATCCCCATCGATTCAGGATCAACCAGTAGTTTCGGAATTTCAAGACGTTTTCCCAGCTGAACTTCCAGGCATACCACCTGCACGAGAAGTGGAGTTCAACATCGACCTTGTTCCAGGAGCTGAACCAATCTCTAAGGCTCCGTATCGTATGGCTCCTATAGAGCTAAAAGAACTGAAGGACCAACTGCAGGAACTTCTTGAACGAGGGTTCATTAGACCAAGCGCATCTCCATGGGGCGCACCGGTCTTGTTCGTTAAGAAGAAGGACGGCAGCATGCGACTTTGCATAGACTACCGTGAACTTAATAAGATTACCATCCGCAATAGATATCCACTGCCACGTATAGATGATCTGTTTGACCAACTTCAAGGAGCCAAACACTTCTCAAAGATCGATCTAAGGTCAGGCTACCATCAGCTAAGGGTTAAAGAGCAGGATATTGCCAAGACTGCTTTTCGTACCCGCTATGGCCATTATGAGTTTGTAGTCATGCCATTCGGCCTGACTAATGCTCCAGCAGTATTCATGGATCTGATGAACAAAATCTTCCACGAATTCCTTGATAAGTTTGTCATTGTATTCATCGATGACATCCTGATTTTCTCAAAGTCCACGGAGGAACACGAAGACCATCTCCGTACGGTACTACAGATTCTTCGTCAGAAGCAGCTGTATGCGAAATTCTCCAAGTGTGAGTTCTGGTTAAACAAAGTGGCATTCTTAGGTCACATTGTATCAGCAGAAGGGATCACTATGGACCCAGCGAAGGTTGAGGCTATCACTAAATGGCCAAGACCAACGTCAGCGACAGAAGTCCGCAGTTTCTTAGGCTTAGCTGGATATTATCGCAGATTCGTGGAGAACTTTTCCCGCTTGGCATTACCTCTCACCAAACTGATGCGAAAAGGAGAGAAATTCGTCTGGACGGAAGAACGAGAGAAGAGATTCGAAGACCTAAAGCAGAAGTTAGTATCTGCACCTATTCTTACTCTCCCATCTGGTACAGGTGGATTTCAGATCTACAGCGATGCATCGGGGAAGGGACTGGGCTGTGTTCTCATGCAACATGGGAAAGTGATCGCGTATGCTTCACGGCAGCTTAAGCCCTATGAAGAAAACTATCCTACGCATGACCTGGAACTTGCTGCAGTGGTGTTCGCAATGAAAATATGGAGGCATTACTTATACGGAGAATCATGCGACATTTTCACGGATCACAAGAGCTTGAAGTATATCTTCACTCAACGAGAATTGAACATGAGACAAAGGAGATGGTTGGAACTGTTGAAGGATTATGATATTAACCTACAGTATCATCCCGGGAAGGCTAATGTAGTAGCAGATGCACTCAGCAGAAAGTCCGGAATGATCAACGGCATTGAAATCAAGGAACAAAAGATAAGAGACTTGGATCGTCTAGACATCGAAATCATGGTACGTGGGCAGCACGAATACTGGGCGAATCTTAGAGTAGAACCCGAGTTACTGTCTAGGATCAAGGAAGAGCAGAAGGATGATGGAGAAATTTGGGCGATAATTCAGAATTTGGAGAAGCAGACAGAATTCAGACTGGACGCAGACGGTATCGTTTGGCAGGGCACGAGACTTTGTGTTCCTGACAATCAAGAACTCCGGGAAGCATTGTTAGCTGAAGCTCACAGCTCCCCATTTTCTATACATCCTGGGTCGACAAAAATGTACCATGACATCAGACAGCACTTTTGGTGGAGTGGTATGAAACAGGATGTAGCCACTTATGTCTCCAAATGTCTTACCTGCCAGCAGGTTAAGATTGAGCATCAGCGATCGGGCGGTCTCCTTCAACCGTTGGATATTCCAGAGTGGAAGTGGGACAAAATCACCATGGATTTTGTTACTGGTCTTCCGCCTACCAAGAAGAAGCACGATGCTATTTGGGTCATTGTTGATCGACTCACCATATCAACTCATTTCTTACCGATACGCAAGGAAGATCCGGTAAGTAAAATCGCAGATACTTACAGAAGGGAGATCATGAGACTCCACGGTACTCCCTCCAGCATCGTCTCAGACAGAGATCCTCGTTTCACGTCGCGATTCTGGAAAGGTCTGCAAAAACGCTTGGGGTACACAACTTAAGCTGAGTACGGCCTTTCATCCTCAAACGGACGGACAGTCGGAGCGAACAATTCAAACATTGGAAGATATGTTAAGGTCGTGTGCGTTGGAATGGACAGGTGATTGGGACGATTACATCTGTTTGGTCGAGTTTGCATACAACAACAGCTGGCACGCAAGTATCAAATGTGCTCCTTTCGAAGTGTTGTATGGAAGGAAGTGTCGCGCTCCAATCTGCTGGGATCAAGTGGGAGAGCGAACACTCAAAGGACCAGAAATTATAGGAATGACCAATGAGAAGATCGAAGTAGCTAAGCAAAAGCTGCAGGAAGCACGGTCACGTCAGAAGAGTTACGCCGATAAGCATCGTAGGGACATACATTTTAATGTGGGAGACCACGTCTTCCTCAAGGTTTCGCCGGCACGTGGTGTTAAATGCTTCGGGATCAAAGGGAAACTCAGTCCTCGTTTCATCGGACCATTTGATATCATTGAACGAATCGGTGAAGTATCTTACCGATTGGCGTTACCTCCTCAGCTTTCGCACGTGCATAACGTGTTCCATGTGTCCTTACTCAGAGGGTACAAGTATCATCCCCTTCACATGGTTCAGTATCCACTGGAACAGATACGTGAAGATCTCACTTTTATAGAGGAACCCGAACGAGTGCTCGACAGGCAAGAACGAGTCATGAGAAGGAAGACGATTCCATTCGTCAAAATTCTTTGGAGGGACCATACCGAGCGGGAAGCCACTTGGGAAACAGAGGAGTCTATCCGGGCTTCTTACCCTCACTTCATATTTTGAGTTCGGGTATGTTACTTCTTTCCAGTTTGCTTTATCTATAATTCGGGGACGAATTATTCTTTTTAGGGGGGAAGAATTGTAAAACCCGCATGCTTTTACCATGAATAGTGCCCTTAAGATCGTACGTCCTAGATTAAAACTTACCTTATTTAGTATTGATCACATTCATGTGCAAATAGTCAAGCAAGTGCATACGTGTATGACATGATAAGTATCGATTACGTACGAACTCATGATAAATAGTTAATAAATATGTCACGTGAACATAATTAAATCATGATCACCATTTAAAATACGAACTAAAATAATTACGTAAATACATATAATATAATCACGAGCGTTAAGATTACGATAAACTACATGATAAAATAAACAGAAACACTTTAAACACGAACACGTTTAACCACGAACGAACACGAAACATCGGGACACGAGAAAAGGTACGGGTACCCCATGTGGGGCCCCATACCCACGGCACACTAACCAAAATGGGCTTAGCCCATTGACTTTTACAAGAAAAGGGGGGGTTATGGTAAATATGTTTTTCATTTTTACATTTCAAGCAAAATAACTTTTAACCTAAAAAAGTTTTCTCTCCTCCTCTTGGTCTCTCTTTGTGCCGCCACCCATAGGACCACCATAGGTGGTTTTTGATTGATTTTGATCTTGAAAATCATTGCTATAAACCGTGTTTGTTCATCCTCTTTCAAGCTACGTATTGGTATATCATTCTAAACCTTTCTTTTTAATTCTTTTAAATCTTTGATTATTTTCATGAACATGTTATTATTATTCTTATTAAAACATGATAATTAAACATTGATCTAACATGTTTGGGGTGAATTAAAATCAAAGGACGATATAAAAGGGTGTTTGTTTTGGCCGCCTAGCCTAACCAACCCGAGGGGGGGGGGGTTTGGTTTGCTTTTAGCCGCCACCACCAAGACCATTGTTGGTCTTGGTTGGTGCATGTGGGACCCACGGCAGCAAGGGGGCACAAGTACCCCGAGTTTGGCTCGGGGTACGGTGTCGAGTTCATGCCCGATTCATGGTTCGTTGGTTAAATCATGATTTATGCTACATGTTAAAACTTATGAATTATGAACTTAGAATATAAATTAATTAATAACATGAGATATTAATTAAACCATGACTTAGGTTATTTTAATTATTAATTTAACATGATATTAATTTAACCTAAGTATTTTATGTTATATATTATAATTAATTAATTATTTAAAACATGCTTATAATTAATTAATTTAGACACGACTTAGGTTATGTTATTAATACATAATAATACACATTTTAACCTAAGTAATTTATTCCATTTTAATTAAAACATGTTATACTTTAATTAAAATGCTTAACCTATAGTTTAATTAAATACATGAAATAATAATTAAACTATACACTATATCATATGACTTAAGAAATAAGCTTATAAACACTTAGACTTATATGTTAGCTTATGTAACCAGCTTAATTCTATATATGGAAATCTATCTATTTCAGGCAGCTAATCTAATCATGGAAACCTTCTATATATGGAAACTTATTTAATTAAGGCAGCTGATCTATTTTTAGAAACTAATCTATTTTAAGCAGTAAATTCTATTTTTGGAAACTTTCTATTTTTGGAAACTTTCTATTTTTGGAAACTTTCTATTTTTGGAAACTTTCTATTTTTGGTAACTTTCTATTTTTGGAAACTTTCTATTTTTGGAAACTTTATATTTTTGGAAACTTTCTATTTTTGGAAACCTGCTATTTTTGGAAAGTTACTTATTATTACACAGTAAGTATAATAATACATGAAATACCAGTAATACTTAATCAGATTAATCAGAATACAAGATAAACACAGTTTAAGGCTTTAAACAGTAAACCATGACCTAAAACACACAAAGTAAGCTAAGATGAGACATAAAACCCAGTACGTAATCAGTGATTCGATACTTATACACGTGTGTATTCATGTAGCGTTAGTGATCCAGAAGTAGGAGTCTTTCTTCCGTTCATTCACTGGACTTGAGGTACGGATTCGCGTCCTTTCAGTATGGACATTCTTTCCTTATTAGGATTTCCCCGTATGCAGCCAACTGTTTTCCCCAGTATTTGTTTTATTGTTTTGAACTGCTTATGTTTAATTAGCATAATCTATAGCCATATACAAGCACGACCAGTTTCACCTAGTTATGGAGGTACCATAACCATAACACTGGAGGCACCAATGTTATGACTTCCCCACGGCGGAGTGATTGCTCGTGGCGTCCCTTTCAATTTTGGCCATATTATTATATCATGTGGGGCGTATGGGTGCATCCTAGTTACATGTTTTATTCAGTATTTCATGGTGAATGTGGTGTGTGCCTTGCATCCTTCACAAGGAGTTGATCCCTCCTACCCAAACCAGTATATTAATTAGAGGCATCCCCTCTAATCAGCATGATGAGGTCACCCCTCCAAGTATTCATGCACGTGAACTTTTCATGACCTATATGGGCTATGGTATATTTATGTTAAAACAGTTTTCATAAGATAAACATAAGGCTTTTCAAGCTATAAAACCAGTTTTCTTAATACTTAACCAGTTTACTCAGAACTTAGTCTTCCGCTGTTATATGTTACATGCCTATCCTATTTCATGCTATATTGTACATCCGTGCACTGAGCGTCTTGCTCAGCCGTTTTCCTTTTCATGTTCCCAAAACGGCAGGTACTCAGGGACGCTCGTAGATCTCAAACGTACGTGCATATGGACTGGAAGCTTTACTGTCTTTCTTTACTTTATGCATTTCCTTTACTTTAATACAGTTGCTATGGACATTGTTTCGTCCTTTCCTTTTACAGTATTTATGTTTGTGTGTGATGAGCTCTACTTTAGGGTTACCGATGTTTGATTCCGGTATTTCCCTTTTATGGTCAAATAATGCTTAGACATTTATCCTTGTATGCTTTGATGACACGCCATGATTATGCGTAAGATTCCATTTCCAAAATGGGGTGTTACAATCCATCTCGTAGTCAACGACAACAAAATCCGCCGGGAAGGTGAATTTGTCAACGCCAACGAAAACGTCTTCGGCTATCCCCACTGGATAAACAACCATACGGTTAGCTAATTCCAAAGTCATTTTGGTGGGGACTAGCTCGGGGAGAGAAAATTGCTTCCAAACACTTAAAGGCATTAAGTTTATACTGGCACCTAGATCGGCTAGGGCCATGCAATTCTCTACTCCCGGGAAGTTGCAAGGAATCAAGAAGCGACCCGGATCACCAAGTTTGGTGGGTAATTTCCTTAAGAGAACGGCGGAGCAATTCTCATTAAGTTGGGTCTGAGCAATTTCAAGAAGCTTCTCCTTGTCACTAAGAAGATCTTTAAACATCTTTGCGTATTTAGGCATGTGAGCGAGAGCCTCGGCAAAGGAGATGTTAAAATTCAATTGTTTAAACATTTTTAGAAAGTTTGAAACTTGAATATCATCCTTGCTCTTTTGCTTCTCTTTCCTCAACCTTGAAGGATAAGGTAAATTGAATGAAGAAGAAGGCTGTAGGGGAGTAGGATCACTCACAACCACGGGTGGTGGGGAAATGGGGGTAGAAGGCAAAGGGGGTGGGGTTAGTTGCTCTATTTCCTTGTTCACAATCACGGGTGGAGGTGTAGGAAGCTCGGGTTTCGTATAACCTTTTCCACTACGAGTGGTGATTGCTTTCATCTCCCCTCTTGGATTCACCACGGTGTTACTCAAAAGAGTACCTGAAGAAGAGGGTTGATTACCTTGGAAGAGCGAACCGATCATATCACGTATGTTAAGCGCTTGAGTGTTGAAAGAGTCTCTCATGTCTGCACGAATCTCATTGCTTTGTTTTGCCATGTCATTCCTTAGCTCGGCTCGAATATCGTTCCCTTGTTTCGCCATTTCTCCCTTCAAGTTGACGAATTGACTCTGAAGATTCGTCACCATCTCTCGATTAGTCTTCATGAACGTCTCGACGTCTTGATTTAATGCCATCGGTTGATTGAGAGGTGGAGCTTGGTAAGCTTGAGAATTTCCTTGAGTTGGGTATGGGTTTCTTTGGGATTGATATTGATTAGTAGCACGAGGTTGGGATTGGTTGTTTTGGTTATAGCTTTGTTGTTGGTTTTGGTTTGTAGGAGGGAAACCGGGTGGAGCAAGATAGTTGTTTGAACGATAACTTAGCAAGCTACGGTCTCCTTGAGGACGAGCTTGATAGCCTCCCGTGGGATAAGTACCGTATGCCGCGTTAACATTTTCAGAAAAATTGCCTTGGGTAGAAGGACAATCATTGTAAGAATGAGGACCACCACATGTGTCACAAGAAATAGCAACGGCTTTAGCTTGTTGAAAGTGGTTTGTAGCCATGGTCATGAAATTCTTGTTCATCTCAGCGAGTTGTCGAGTAATTTCAGTCATCTCGGGATTGGAAGTAGTAGAAGAAACATTGAATCTCGGGTTAGATCTTGAGGATGCGGATGAATCCCAATTCTTGTGGTGAGTAGTCATGTTTTCAATCAACTCTCTACACTCCTCCGGTCTCCTTTTCATAAAAGTACCACCGGCGGCGGCATTGATCGTGTCACGATCACGAAAAGTGAGACCATTGTAGAAAGTATCAATGAGAGTGACGGGGAGCATGTTATGATTTGGACAGCGGTCGATCAAATCATTGTGTCCTTCCCAAGCATCAAAGAGCGATTCATCATTGTCTTGCATGAATCCACTAATTTGGTTACGAAGGCTCGTGACCATGGATGGTGGGAAGTAGCGCGACAAAAAGCGTTGAGTCATGTCATTCCAAGTATGAATAGAATTCTTTGGGAGACGGTCAAACCATTTTTCGGCATGGTGAGAAAGCGAGTGGGGAAATAGTTGAAGGCGAAGGTCATCCATAGAAACACCGGGGGACTTCATGCTTTGGGTGATGGTAACGAATTTGTCGAGGTGTTTGTTGGCATCATCATCCGGAATTCCGCGAAATAGGTTAGTTTGCACTTGTTGGATCATGTGATTCTTCAACGAAAACTCCTGAGCCGTGATGTGCATCGGCGCAATCGGGCCTCCGCGTCCGTTCATGGTGGGTTGACACAATTCCTCCATTGTTCGTAAATCAGGTAGGGGGACATTTTTGTTGTTGTTGTTGTTGTTATTATTCAAATTGGGTAGAGGTGGGTTATTATTGTTGTTATTAACACCAGCCATATCTAAATCTTCACGAGTCTCGGGCTCAGAATAGTTCGAAGATCTAGTACGCATACACCTGTAGAAGAAAAATACACAGAGAGAATATCTATATAATCTTTTTGGTGCAAAACCTTTTGGAAAAGAATTGCTTTTTATGATTTTTCAATGTTTTTGTATTTTTGAAGAATTTTATATTTTTTAGGGTTTTTGAAAATTTGTGAAGCAAGGAAAATAACGTTCAAAGAACGGATCCCAAAATTCAATGCGTCTCTAACTAGAAACCGTTAATCTTAACGAAAAGAGCCGGCAGCGGCGCCATTTAATACTCGGTTTTATCCACGTATCAAAATTCGTAGTCCCAAGTCTTTTCGAATTGATTACCGGTATAGAGTGAGACTCAATTTCCTTTTGGTGAACAAGAGAATGGTTTGGTTTAGTTATCTAATTTTAAAACTAAATACAAATAATTAAAGTTGTCATTGAGTAAAATGGAAATCTTAGAATTAAACTACAAAATAAAAGCTTGCAATGTTGGAAACTAAAATGTGAATGATTTAAAACTAGAAGAGATGTTTAAAATACACTAAGACAAAAGGTGGGAAAGAGTGAATTTGAACACTTAGGAAAATAGACTAAGGACTAAAAATAGATTTGCACTGCGATCGCACTCAGATCGCAACCGTTCCATCACAATGCTCCATCGTAACCTTCCATCATAACACCCCATCGCAGTGCTCCATCGTACTCACCAATCGCACTCAATGCGATTACAACCAAAGGACTCGATCGTACTCACTAGTACGATGGGAAGAGCGATCGTACTACCAGATCGCAACCACGATCGCAATGAGTGATCGTGGTCTTAGATCGTGGTTCCGGATCGTAACAAACCGATCGCAATCAATGCGATCAAAGCAAGAAGGAGAGAACCTATCGCACCCCAGATCGCAATAAAGGATCGTAGGCGTGGATCGTACCAGGGAAACAACACAGATCGCACTCTAAGCGATCGAAGCCAAGGATCGTACCAAGCAAACCCTTATCAGATAAAAATGGCGTCCAAAGGGAGAAAAGCTCAAGTCAATAAGATGTAACCAATAAGCATTTTTTTTAACTTATGAAAGAGTAAATAAGCACAAATTCTAAAACTTTTGAAATCTAAAATATTCAAACTTCCATAAGACGGATTTAAAAACAATAAATCTTTTTAAAAAAAAGATAAAGAGTAAATAAGCCAAACAATCGAATAAGCCAATAAGCATGAAGAGCTTATAGCTTATTCATTCAACAGCTTATGTAGAAAAAGAAAACTTAACCTTTTAACCACGAAACACCACTACAATCAACACGAATCGAGAACCATTCGGATTAACCATGAGTTTTTGGATTAAGAACAAGTAAAATAAAGAAAGGTAGAGAGAGATTAAAGAACAAAAAGCTTAACTTGAATTAGATAGATGAAATCCAAATACAAGAATGATGAAAGCTTAAAAGAAAGGAAGAATGAAAACCTAGTGAGAGAAAGTTTTAGAACTTTCTCTCTCTAAAAATAGAAAGAAAACTTAAAAATAAAAACTAGCTAACCCCCTCCTAATGTGATTAGGAGGGTATTTATAGGGAAGTGGGAAGTGCATGTGTGGTGCTTCCTTTTTTCTTTTCTTCACGACTCGATTTAATTCATTTGTCTTTCTCGATGTCGTCTCGGGATTAATTAAACTCGTCTTAACATTTCTTCATTTATTTAGACTCGAGTTCTTTGACTTCATTAAACTTCCGTCTTTAGACTTGTTCTTCGATAAATCTTCAGAATAGGTCTTGGACATCCGTTCTTTAAGAACTCTTGATCTTTTGACTTCGTCTTTTCCCGTTTTCTTCGATAAAAGCCCGTGAAAGCCCGTGTTTTCTTCCTTTTTCATCTTTTGGTCCTAAAACACAATAAAAACACAAACCACGCATAATTCCGACTTTTACGACATAAAATACACGTTTTGGTCTTGTTATTATTGGAAATAAGTGGTAAAAGGATAAGTGTTTTCACACTTATTAAGTTCAGAAGCTAATTTCCGGATCATGCAATTTATGTCATGGTCATATGTTATGTATTGTAAGGGAATGCATAAAAAATAATTCCTATATGTCTTTTATAAAGAAATAATTATAAGACTACATTATTAGCCATTATAGTGAACTTTAATTTAAATGTTAATGAATCTAGAATTAAATGTAAATGACATGCAACATTTTGAAAAGTAGCTAAAACAAGGATGGTAAGTTATTAAATTTTCCTATCCGAAATTTAATTAATTGTAAATGATTTACTGCCCAACATTTTGTTCTATAACGATCGTTTATACTTAACTTTTAATAAATAACGTTCGTTATATTGTATAGCTCAATTTAATTTAATAAATATAATAGATACATTTATTATATAATTAACTCTTTACGTATTGAGTGCAATCCCGTAATCTCGAGTTCAATCCTAACACACGACTACTAAATTTATGTCCATAAACTTTCAGATAATAACAACGATAGTACAGTTTCTACAGATGTGGCAAGTTCAGTTAGAAAGAAACCGAACAATTTTGTTAAACGTGGCATATTCAATTCATATATACACGAATGAGTTATCTACAGTTTATTTTAGGTCTAAAGGGTAAAATCAGTACAATAAGAAAGCTTAGCCCAATGGGAAACAAGTCAAGCGGGCTAGATGTTGTAAGTTGCTCGTTGTGTATGTTTCTTATTAATGTAAGCGTAATTTCTGATATATCTGTCTTAAAATAGGCGACATTAGTAGAGATGGTGAAGGGTAAAATATTCAAAGGGCTATTGGTGTGTTACACATTTGTGATCTCAAACTATTTTAGTGATGGCATTTCCGGTTATTGGGCTTTCGGTAACCAAGTAGAGAGTTATGTTCTTCAAAATTTTATTGTGGGTTCTAACCCGTTGTTGCCCAGATGGTTCCTTCTTATGACCAATGGCTTCACTGTGTTGCAAGTCGCAGCTTGTAGTTTGGTAAGTTTCTCACATTTCCAAGGTTAAAAATTGCCGAATTATATTTTTCTCGTGTTATAAGAATTTCTTGCTATTGGGCTTTCGGCAATAACTTGTTCATATAGTTTTAAGACCACTTTTTTTGTTATGTCATTGGCTTAATATATAGTTCTTGTAGATAATCTTTTATTTTTGTCAAAACAGGTTTAAATGCAACCATCAAATGTGGTTTTAGAGCGCAAATTTGAAAATCCCGAAAAGGGTCAGCTCTCACTAAGAAAGTTTGTGCCTCGACTAATTGCAAGATCATTACCTATGATCATTGCAACTACTTTTGCAGCAATGTTGCTTTTCGTTGGAGATATAAGGGCATTGTTTGGTGCATTTGGGTGCATACCATTATGTTGTCCCATATAATTTGTGATGATTAAGCAAGGAAGAAAGAAAGAAATAGATGAAGTAGATGAATTCTAGAGAGAGAAAGTAGTGAGAGAAAGTAAAGAGAAGATGGAGAACTAGGTGAGATTAGATTAGAATAATGAGAGTTACAAATGATAATCCACCCTTCCTAACATGCTAGGAAGGGTCTTATATAGCCGGGCTTACATGTAACCATAATGGGCTATATTGTTTGGACCGGGCTTGTCTTTTGGGCTTTAAGTAGCTTAAATCCAAGCCCGTGAACCACGACTATTTAACTATCTATTACAACGTTCTAATAAATATTACAATAGAAACCTATGATCGAACATTCTTGTTTGACTCAATATTTTGAGGCTAACAATCTCCCCCAATGTGAGGTCATTCCTTTTCTATGTTTGGATTCCAATGGAGATTTATGAATTTCATCATAAATGAGTCTTGAACGTGTAACAGTAGTTTTGTTCCTTCATGTTCTGATCTTTGAGCCTTTGCAATTGTCTTTCGACTTAGTCTTTTTATCTTGAGATCTTCAAATCATTCTTGACTTGTCTTCGCCATCTTGCGATCTCGTGTCTTTATCAACATGCTCACACTATTAATTGTTGAATAAGTCTTTGGGCATGAATATCTGATTTTGAATCTTTGACTTTGCTGAGTACACCGTGTCACCACCTTCTCGAGACAAAACATAGACACGGACTGAATGGCTTTGACATTCATCCTAAATCGGTAGCGTTTTACCTTCGGTCGGTGAAGACCGTTATACGATATTAAATACCGTACCTGTGATTAGGTAGATTCAATTAAGAATCTCCTTGACAGGGTTTCGCGGCTGTACTAGCCGTTCTCTTTACTCGACCGTCTCAAAGCAAGACTGCGAACATAAAGAGTGAATCAGTTGGATAAATATCCGCTTGATTAAAGTCTTCAATTCAAATTCCTGGAACAAGTTTGATTCATTAAGAATCTTACCATTGATGCTTTCCAGTTGACACAAGTTTGATTCACATAAGAATCTCACAAGTTACCAACCGTAGCGCTGTTTGATGTTGACGCTAGAAGGATTTCCATTCGTCACTGTGAATATTAATGAATATCACTCTGAATGTTCTGGCAAGACCATAAAGATATTGCGTAGAAACCAGAAACGAGTTTGAATCAATTCAGAATCAAACCACTGTTGCTTTTCAGTTTTACATATGTTCAATTCATAAAGAATCTTACACATGACCTACCGCAGTGCTGTTTGATGTTAACAGTGGAAGGATTTCCACTCATCATTGTGAATACTAAGTAGTATCACTCTGAGTGTTCTAGCAATATCGCAAGGAGATAGCTTAGGACTCTTTTTATCTTCATCTGTGTGTCCTAACGAGATTTGATTGATCTCTTGGCTCTAGACTCGATTTGTGCACTTTTAGTGGTCGGAGGCTGGAGCAGATGCCACCTATTCAATATCAACTATCTCGGAGTGAGAAATTCAATAGAAGTCGTGTTGATCTCAGTGACAATAAAACAAACTTCTTTTGAGAGAAGCCTGAGTAGCTAGGAAAGGGTTGTGATTCACATCACTGGGTCCATGATGAGTTGTCTTTATGATGTGTTGAGCCGGTTTCTGCCTAAGTTGTATGGAGGGATTCTTTCTTTACACCCTTTATCCTTACATTTCTTTTTCATTCTTCAACCCCTTTAATGCTTACCAAGACATCATTACTAGCACCTTGTTTTGATTGTTCCAGTGCTAGCATCAGTACTTAGTCGGTATTTAGCTACATTCACATTCTACTCCATCTTTCCTAAGGACTTCTAATAATCTATTGGATTATCCCTGGGAAGATCCCTCCGGTTCTGGTTGGATCATAGGACTTAAACCTAACCACCCTTTTGACACCAATAACGTCGTGAATTAAAGATGTTGTGGGTATTTGATCGTGACCATGAAAACCACTTCAAATGTCTAACAAGATGTTTGAAAAACATTTAACACCTTGATTGTTTTGTCATTTCAGAAATGCTCCCCTTCACATGTGCATCGATAATCGAAAGTGTTTCGCACATGTAGGTAAGAGTTAAAGTGCTAGAGTCTTATATAAGATCACATTTTCATCACATTTCTCCCCCTATCTCTAATATATAAAATCTTTTGATATTAGAGATACCAAATTTGATTAAAATATATTTTGAAAAATAGTCTTGAAAATCTCTGGGAGAAAGATGTGTTAATCTTTTACATGAAGTTAAAATGCTCCCCCTAAAAAATTGATCCAATTGAATTGTCATTACGAGGATATGATCCACATTAAACTTTTGAGGATAGGAGTTGTTGAACACACAATTTTTGAAAGATTTTGAATATCATTGAGAAATTCTTGAAAAAATTGTGTTCAACGCTTTTTGAAAAATCAATTCTTTTTGGCGAAAAGGTTTTTCTATAGCATAAACTTGAGTTCATAGACTTTGAATGTCTTTACAAATCCACTCAAGTGTAAGAATATTTAACTTCTTTTGCTGAGGGTAAGGGCACTAAATCGTACACTCCCCCGTGAATATATATATCCGGGTTGTAATCTGAAAGTGATTACAAGCCTTTGTGTTGAGCTTAAAACGTTGAATGTTTTGTTACAAGCTCAACCCGAGATAGATTGCTCTACCCGTTGTTGGAAATATTTTCCAAAAGAGACAATTTCCTTTAAAAAGATAGAAATGACATGTTTTGAAAAATATTTACAACTTTCATTTGAGCTTTATGTACATACCCGTGTCGTTATTGAGCGACATTTCTAGGTACGTCCATATTATCGATACTGAAAGACATGTCGAGAAGAATCTTTTGGGTATTTTTGAAAGATTTTTAGTTTTGTGTTTTGCTTTTATATGTTTTATATTTTTGTATTTTGTTTTTCCGTAGATATATACAAGTAGATGTTTGAAATATTAATCAAGCAGGTACCTTTGCCAGAATCTCCAGGTATGATGGAGTCAAAAATCTCATACCAATTTGCCTAACGAGGTACTCAAACCTATCTTGGGACAAAGCTTTCGTGAACAAGTCGACTACTGATAATCCGTTCCGACAAAGTATAATTTAATGATTCCGCGTTCAACTTGTTCCTTTATGAAGTGATATCTGACGTCAATGTGCTTTGTGCGGGAATGTTGTACCGGATTGCAGGAGATGGCTATGGCCGACTTTGAGTCACAGTACATAGGTACTTTATCAAAGTGGAAGCCATAATCCGTGAGTTGTGTTCTCATCCAAAAAACTTGAGCACAACACGCAGATAGAGACACATACTCCGCTTCGGCTGATGAAAGTGACGTGCAATCCTACTTCTTGGAAGACCATCCCATAAGCTTATCTTGACCTAGAATTTGTGCACCACTAGAAGTACTTTTTCGTGTTTCAAGACACCCTGCATGATCAGAATCTGAATAGGCCGTTAGAAAGAAACCGGTTTCCCTCGGATACCAGAGTCCCATGTAAATGGAATTCTTAAGGTACTGAAAGATCCGTTTAACCTCCTTGAGGTGCTTTTCAGTGGGTCATGCTTGATATCGTGCACAATAGCATGTAGCATGATGAATATCAGGTCTGCTTGCTGTCAAGTACATGAGGGACCCGATCATGGAACGATATCTCGTTTGATCTATGGGTAATCCCTCGAAGTCAGCATCTAGGGATTTTGTGGATAATGGTGCCCTAACTGGGTCACATGAGGTCATACCATGCTTTTTGATTATCTCTTGACAATACTTAGCTTGGTTAATAAAGATACCACTTGGGGATTGGTGAACTTGAATTCCTAGAAAGAATTTTAGTTCGCCCATCGTAGACATTTCAAATTTGCTGTGCATTACTTTTTCAAACCATTTTGAAAGTTTTGGGTTTGTAGACCCGGAAATAATGTCATCAACATAAATCTGCACAAGCAAAATGTCATCCCCATATTTATAAGTGAACAAAGTTAGATCAATGGAACCTTTTGAGAAACCTTTGGAGACCAGAAATTTTGAGAGCTCGTCGTACCACGCCCTTGGAGCTTGCTTGAGACCATAAAGTGCTTTGTGGAGACGATACACCTTGTCAGGATAATGAGGATTGACGAATCCTTCTGGCTGCGTAACATAGACTTCTTCCTTCAAAGGACCGTTAAGAAACGTCGTCTTTACGTCCATTTGATAAACGATGAATCCCTTATGTACAGCATAAGCAAGAAAAATCCTGACCTCTTCCATTCGAGCTACTGGTGCAAATGATTCTTCAAAATCAATACCCTCTTTCTGTCCATACCCTTTAGCCACTAGCCTAGATTTATTCTTGATGATCGTGTTTTCTTCATCCATCTTGTTTTTCCAGATCCATCGAAGATTTAAGGGTATTACATCATATGGTCTGTCAACAAGTTCCCAGACTTTAAGTCTTTCAAATTTTTGAAGTTCATCCTTCATCGATTCAATCCAAGCATGACCAGCCATGGCTTCTTTGATGTTTTTCAGTTCAGCTGAACTCACGGCGAGTGCGAACATACAAACATCGCCATCGGTGTGAAGCTGTCGTCTTGTATGAACGGGCTGTGAAGGGTTTCCAATGACATGAACCAAAGGGTGATCTCGAGTCCAATGATGTGTTGACGGATGTCGTTGGTAGAACGTGTGCATATTTGACGGATCAACATGGCGAGTGGAAGACTCTCCAGTTTCGTGTACCGGTGTACCGAATGGGTTGATAAATTCGTCTTCGTCAGATAATGCATTGTCTGATTGATTTGTGTTCCCTGGAGCAATGACAGTAGTTGTGGATGTTGTAGGAGTGATTGTTAATGTGATATTCTAAGGAGGTACATCTTCAGAAACCCGTGTTGAAGTAGATGAAGTTGTATCCGGTTATTGACGATGATCGGTATCATCATTCTTATCATGAGTGACAGCGAAAGACTTCGATACAACTTGTTTCTCCCCCGTGAAATATTCATCATACAATGGTCCATATAACATTTCCAACTCTTCAATTGTTGTGTTGACCGTCATATCCGCTCTTGGAACATTTCCTTGAACCAGCGTTGAACTTGACGGTTCATTGTTGTGGTCCTGAGTTCTGAGTTCCGTGCGGTTGTGAACGGAAGTCGTTTGTCGTTGTGGATCGGGACTTAAACTATTTTGTTCAAATGCCATTTCTTGTAATTCATCAAATCGGATGTGAATGGTCTCGACTATCAATGTTGTTCTCTTGTTGTACACTCTATATCCCTTAGACTGAGTTGCATATCCCACTAGAATACATGCATCACCTTTCTCTTTCATCTTGTCCAAATTTTCACCATCGCGAATAATGTAACACGTACATCCAAAAACATGAAGGTGTTTGAGTGAAGGTTTTCGATCATGAATTATGTGATATGGTGTCTTGGGATAATTAAGGAGCGGTTTTGTGTGTAGCATGCGATTGACACAGCTTCGGCCCAAAAGTATAGTGGAAGTTTTGAAGCGGATAATAATGTTCGAGCAGCCTCAACTAAAGTACGGTTTCGTCTTTCAACAACGCCGTTTTGTTCGGGTGTTCGAGCAATAGATGTTTCATGTTCAATTCCTTCGGCTTCAAAATAGTTTCTCAGTTTTGAATTCAAAAATTATGTACCTCTGTCAGTACGAACCACTTTAACTTGAGCTTGAAGACCACGTTGTATCACTTTAAGGAAGCTGATGAGAACATCGGGTGTTTCATCCTTGGACCTCAAGAAGTGAGTCCATGTGTACCTTGAGTAGTCATCGACAATTACCATAACGTATTTTTTCCCATTGATACTATGAACACGCATGGGACAACACAAATCTATGAAGAAGCTACTACGTTTAGCTTTACAAAGCTCACAAGAAGAACAAAGATGATATTTGATGAATTTCAAGTTTGGAAGGCCTCTCACAATATATTTCTTGGAAAGCAAGTTGATGGTATCAAAATTAAGATGAGATAAACGTTGATGCCATAACCATGCCTGAGTCGATGAAGCTTTAGCCATGAAGCAAATGGGAGTTGATGAAGTTGTGTCTTGTAGTGATATTGTGTAGAGATCAGTACCCCGTGTACCGGTAAGTAAGTCATTCCCATCATAATCACGAACAAAACATGTCTTCTTTCTGAAAGCAACCTCCAAATCCGCATCACAGAATTGACCAACCGAGAAAAGATTGTGATTGAGCCCTTCGACGTAGTATACCCTTTTGATCGTTATATTTCCCTGAACCAAATCTCCATATCCTAGGATCGGTGTAATATGATCATTTCTGAATCGGACCTTATCCAGGAACTTCTCCACGAAGTTAATTAGAAGCTTGAGATTCCCCGTCATGTGCTTCGTGCATCCGGAGTCCAGTATGAAGAGAATTATTTTTATCACCTGCAGAAGAGTTAGAACACGATGGAGCATTTTCTCAATTGGATACCACAGTATTTGTGATTGTAGAATCATTAGTGTCCTTAGCAACATTTAAATGCATACTAACACTCGTCGTCACATTTTCTGTCCTAACTTTAGGCATACATTTATATCCTGGAGGACATTGATTAGGAAACCACCATTTCCAAGACTTGCTAGCAGACTCATATAATTCCTTAATTCTGCTTCTAGGGTTCTTAATGGTGGAGTCTGATGCATTACTTTTCTTAGTGGGAGTAGCACCAGAATGGTTCACTTTGCGTTTGGGTTTAGTAGCACTAATAGGCATCGCAACTTGCTTCTTAGTTCTAGTATCTACGCCTTTGACATTATTCATAGCACACATAGAATGATTAGCATCAGCACATTTTCCACATTTGACACAAACAAATTTAACATTCAAAGCATTCAAATCGTTCAAAGCATTCAAATCGTCATTACACATGATTACAGACTTTTTATTCCTAAAAACATTCAAATTCCTAGGGTGTTCTTCTACTTCCTTCATCTTCTCTTGACTCTTGTGTTTCCAGACCTTATCATTCACTTGAGTGCGCTTAAGCTGAGGCTGGCTAACACTAGTAGTGGAGACTATTCCTGTAGTAGAAGACACACGAAGATTAGTGTTTCTAGAAGTCTGAGGCGAGTGAGTAACTTTGTTTGTGGGCTTAGTGGTCATTCTATACATCCTTGGTTTAATCACATTATTGTGCTTAATGCTTGGTGCAATGACATTCCTTATGGGTTGATTCTGTGGTAACCTTTCTTTTCCATCCATCTTAGGGGCAAACACAGGTTTTTCAAACGAGAAATTTGATAAAGCAGATGGTTTTCCCATGATAGAGGAGCTATTCACCTTAGAAGCATTGGGTTGTCTAACAACAGGTTTCTTAATGCTAGGTTCCACAACTTTGCCACCTATCTTAGCAACGAGTTTCTGCAACTCTGCTATCGCTCTTTCCCTGTCTTGGAACTGAGCTTTCAACCATTTAATTTCCAAATTTTGTTCATTCATTTCTCGAAACGTTTTGGAAAGTTTTTCTTGCAAGTTATTATCATGTGGAAAACTACCAACGTCTTTTTGCAAAGCAAGTTCAAGAGAATGACAATGTTTTTGAAGGAAATCAGTTTTATGTCGAAGTAACTCAAAAGCCTTTTTATCAACATTTTCCTTACGTTTCGAAAGCTCAGTTTCAAGACGTTGACACTCTTTGACTTGATCAAGATATTTGCATGCAACATCAGAATATTCATCAATATCATCACAAGATGTAAAATAAGCACACATAACATCTTTAGAAACACATTCTTACAAGAGTAAATCATATTCATCTGAAAAATCAGACTTCTCCATTTGAAGAGCATCAATGTCTTTCTTAATAGACTCAACATATTTTAAATCATCAAACATTTCAGTCTGAATTAACTCCTCAAATTGAAGAACAGTTTCTTTAATTAATGCCGTATTTCGGATTAATTGTTCTTTCACGAGCAAAGTAATATCTTGAGGAATCGGGCTAGACTGAGTTGTTCTCTTGTTGTACACTCTATATCCCTTAGACTGAGTTACATATCCCACTAGAATACATGCATCACCTTTCTCTTTCATCTTGTCCAAATTTTCACCATCGCGAATAATGTAACACGTACATCCAAAAACATGAAGGTGTTTGAGTGAAGGTTTTCGATCATGAATTATGTGATATGGTGTCTTGGGATAATTAAGGAGCGGTTTTGTGTGTAGCATGCGATTGACACAGCTTCAGCCCAAAAGTATAGTGGAAGTTTTGAAGCGGATAATAATGTTCGAGCAGCCTCAACTAAAGTACGGTTTCGTCTTTCAACAACGCCGTTTTGTTCGGGTGTTCGAGCAATAGATGTTTCATGTTCAATTCCTTCGGCTTCAAAATAGTTTCTCAGTTTTGAATTCAAAAATTATGTACCTCTGTCAGTACGAACCACTTTAACTTGAGCTTGAAGACCACGTTGTATCACTTTAAGGAAGCTGATGAGAACATCGGGTGTTTCATCCTTGGACCTCAAGAAGTGAGTCCATGTGTACCTTGAGTAGTCATCGACAATTACCATAACGTATTTCTTCCCATTGATACTATGAACACGCATGGGACCACACAAATCTATGAAGAAGCTACTACGTTTAGCTTTACAAAGCTCACAAGAAGAACAAAGATGATATTTGATGAATTTCAAGTTTGGAAGGCCTCTCACAAAATATTTCTTGGAAAGAAAGTTGATGGTATCAAAATTAAGATGAGATAAACGTTGATGCCATAACCATGCCTGAGTCGATGAAGCTTTAGCCATGAAGCAAATGGGAGTTGATGAAGTTGTGTCTTGTAGTGAAATTGTGTAGAGATCAGTACCCCGTGTACCGGTAAGTAAGTCATTCCCATCATAATCACGAACAAAACATGTCTTCTTTCTGAAAGCAACCTCCAAATCCGCATCACAGAATTGACCAACCGAGAAAAGATTGTGATTGAGCCCTTCGACGTAGTATACCCTTTTGATCGTTATATTTCCCTGAACTAAATCTCCATATCCTAGGATCGGTGTAAATTGATCATTTCTGAATCGGACCTTATCCAGGAACTTCTCCACGAAGTTAATTAGAAGCTTGAGATTCCCCGTCATGTGCTTCGTGCATCCGGAGTCCAGTATGAAGAGAATTATTTTTATCACCTGCAGAAGAGTTAGAACACGATGGAGCATTTTCTAAATTGGATACCACAGTATTTGTGATTGTAGAATCATTAGTGTCCTTAGCAACATTTAAATGCATACTAACACTCGTCGTCACATTTTCTGTCCTAACTTTAGGCATCCATTTATATCCTGGAGGACATTGATTAGGAAACCACCATTTCCAAGACTTGCTAGCAGACTCATATAATTCCTTAATTCTGCTTCTAGGGTTCTTAGTGGTGGAGTCTGATGCATTACTTTTCTTAGTGGGAGTAGCACCAGAATGGTTCACTTTGCGTTTGGGTTTAGTAGCACTAATAGGCATCGCAACTTTCTTCTTAGTTCTAGTATCTACGCCTTTGACATTATTCATAGCACACATAGAATGATTAGCATCAGCACATTTTCCACATTTGACACAAACAAATTTAACATTCAAAGCATTCAAATCGTTCAAAGCATTCAAATCGTCATTACACATGATTACAGACTTTTTATTCCTAAAAACATTCAAATTCCTAGGGTGTTCTTCTACTTCCTTCATCTTCTCTTGACTCTTGTGTTTCCAGACCTTATCATTCACTTGAGTGCGCTTAAGCTGAGGCTGGCTAACACTAGTAGTGGAGACTATTCCTGTAGCAGAAGACACACGAAGATTAGTGTTTCTAGAAGTCTGAGGCGAGTGAGTAACTTTGTTTGTGGGCTTAGTGGTCATTCTATACATCCTTGGTTTAATCACATTATTGTGCTTAATGCTTGGTGCAATGACATTCCTTATGGGTTGATTCTGTGGTAACCTTTCTTTTCCATCCATCTTAGGGGCAAACACAGGTTTTTCAAACGAGAAATTTGATAAAGCAGATGGTTTTCCCATGATAGAGGAGCTATTCACCTTAGAAGCATTGGGTTGTCTAACAACAGGTTTCTTAATGCTAAGTTCCACAACTTTGCCACCTATCTTAGCAACGAGTTTCTGCAACTCTGCTATCGCTCTTTCCCTGTCTTGGAACTGAGCTTTCAACCATTTAATTTCCAAATTTTGTTCATTCATTTCTCGGAACGTTTTGGAAAGTTTTTCTTGCAAGTTATTATCATGTGGAAAACTACCAACGTCTTTTTGCAAAGCAAGTTCAAGAGAATGACAATGTTTTTGAAGGAAATCAGTTTTATGTTGAAGTAACTCAAAAGCCTTTTTATCAACATTTTCCTTACGTTTCGAAAGCTCAGTTTCAAGACGTTGACACTCTTTGACTTGATCAAGATATTTGCATGCAACATCAGAATATTCATCAATATCATCACAAGATGTAAAATAAGCACACATAACATCTTTAGAAACACATTCTTACAAGAGTAAATCATATTCATCTGAAAAATCAGACTTCTCCATTTGAAGAGCATCAATGTCTTTCTCAATAGACTCAACATATTTTAAATCATCAAACATTTCAGTCTGAATTAACTCCTCAAATTGAAGAACAGTTTCTTTAATTAATGCCGTATTTCGGATTAATTGTTCTTTCACGAGCAAAGTAATATCTTGAGGAATCGGGCGTTTCCACTTATCATTTTGACGTTTTGCCCAATCTCTTTCAACAATAAATTTAACATTATCTATGTGGTGTTTAAGAATACCTAATTTTTTCCTACTTTTGCTTATGGACTCATCTAGAGGAAGGTAGTTCATATATTTGTAAACGTTAGATTTCTTAGGGGAAAATGCTTTCTTCCATTGAATTCTCTTTTGTTTGCATTCTAAAAACACTTCCTCACGAGATTTCTGAGTTTGTTTGTTGAAAAGACCATAAAGACTATTCTCATAAGCATAATTAAATGGTTTCACAAACTTCTTATTGACAAGTGGTCGACTATCATCATCCCAAAGGGCAGTCTCTTCACTATCAGCACTAACAGGCATGCAATCAAGATCGGTCCTTTCAGACTCATCAATATAAAGACGCGGGTTCGCAGCTTGAGCTTTGGCAAGGTACTCAGGACTTGCAAAGCTAGCTTGACCCTTAAACATCGACGGAGGTGCTATCATTCTTACGGTTTGAATAGAATCATGCGTGTTATAAACAACTTTCTTCAAAAATTCGACTTGTTCTTCAAGTTTCGTTACTTTTTCAGTTTCTTTATCATATCTACTTTTGAAGTCTTGTTTTAACGCATCTTCCTCTTGTTTCTTAACCTCAATAATTTTAGCAGAATCGGTAGTGGTCATAGAGAGCTTTTGTTCAAGTTCATTAACTTTGGTATTTGCAAGGTACGTTTTTTGACGTTCATCCAATAAGAAAACATTATATTGACGCTTCTCTTTGGCTAATAACTCAAGAGTTGTATTATATTTGTTTTCAAAATCGTCCTTTTGACTTTTTAACGCACTACCCTTGTACACCTCAAGCTCTTTGGTTTTCTGAAGGAGCTCATCTCTATAGCTTTAAGTTATCTCACTCGATTTGATAAGAGCAGCTTTGCATTCTTCAAAATTTTGAGTGAGCGTAGCGTTTGCCTTCTTTAATTGCTTTTGACTCTTTTTATTTTCAGTGACATCTTTTTGTAAAGTGGCAATTAAATTAGCAAGCGCAATACGTTCCTCTTCATCATACTCGTTTGCATGTTGATCATCCTCAGACTCATTATTGCACATGTCTGATGAATTAGGGGTGGTATTACTATCAACCGTTTCCATCATACATGTGTCATTAATGGCATTGGGTAGATCACTATGCTCATGAGTATCTCCAAACACATTATATTCGTCAGTAGTGTGTACCTTATCAATTGGCTCAGTGTCAAAGATAGGACCGTTGTCATCTTCAGTGACTTTGAGAACTTCTTCAACCTTTGCCATGTATGAGTAATGTGCATCGAGTTCTTGATCAGAATCTTCGTCATTAGTGTCATCAAGCATTGCTCCTTCCTCAACTGACAAATTAACCCCTGCTTCCATCTTCTTGCATAGCAGCATCTTTTCCTTGTGATAGCTGGAGTCTCTAACCCTTTTCGGCTTCCTGCATTCCTTTGCCATATGCCCATAACCTTGGCATTAAAACATTGAATCCCACTTTGCTAAACCACTTGACTTCCAACAGTTTCCCTATTCCCAGTAGCAGCAACAATCCTCTGAGTATCATACTTGGCAGTTTGTCGATCATACCTTGCAGAACCCTCAACATGCGTTGGATTATGTCGATCATACCTAGAAGGACTTTCACCATGTCGACGTGTGTCATACCTTGGAGGACTGTCAACATATTGGTTCTTTGTGTTAGATGATGTTCGAAGATTGTTCTTGGTGGGTTTGTAGATTTTCTGATAAGTCTTCATTATGAAAGCAATTTGTTGTTTCATCTCTCGATCCTTTTGAGCTTGGTCTTCATCACTATCTTCTTTAGAAGAATACTCAGATGGTGGTGATGGTGCTCTTGGCACTTTGCCTCGTGATCTTGTGGATGATGAAGACTTAGATGATGTGGAATATCGTGGTGAGGATGATGTAGTGGAGTATGGCTTAGGAGCACGAGAGTGATGGTCTTGAACATGTTGAGTGGTAGTCACCAAAGGAAGTGGATTAGCCGTCTTTGCAACACGTTCAACTCGAATCTCATTTGCTTCATTCTGAAATTGCTTCAAGATATCAAAGATTCGATGATATGAGACCTCGTCTAACTTTTCTTGTCGTTTCACTAAAGTGACGAACCGTGTCCACTCGGGTTGAAGTTGTTGAAGAAATTGAACATTGACTTGCATGGTGGAGACTTGTAGATTATTTCTTGTCATGTCGTTCATCATTTTATAAAACCTGGAATAGTATGAGTCAATTGATTCTGCATCCTTTTAAGTAAACTTGCCAAAGTTCTAAAACAAGTTTGTTTTGACATCTTTTTTGTTGAGTGATTCTCCTTGTTGCAAGCGTTCAATAGCAGTCCACATTTCATGTGCAGTAGGGCATGCATCAACCGTGGAGTATATATCATATCCAATCCCACTTAGAACCATATAGATAGCTTCCTCTCCGTATCATGCCAAGCACAATTTTCAGGTGTGAGATCGGATCTTGTTTCATCACGTTCACTTGCGGGTACTGCATCAGTAATATCAGTGGATGGTCTTGGAGGAATTGATATCTTCTTGAATACATATGGTCCATGAGTAATACATTTCCTCAAGGCATCACCATTAGGTCTTGTATCAAGGTATCGTATGAAACGTGATTGCCATTGAGCATACCGACCAGGCACAAGCATTGGTGGTCTCTCTTTGTTACCCGCCACCATTATGTTGTTGTTCGACACACGATATTCTGTAGTAGAATCCATCTCAATATTCTCTGAAATGATGAAGTGAATATGGATCTTAAATAGATGTGTTGTGATTGTTGTTGTGGTTCAAGTTCCGTAAATTGTAATTTTTCTTTAGTCCGACAATAAATTATCCAGTCCGACAAAACGGTAGACCAAAAATTTTGTAATCGCCAAATTTTGAAATCGAGCTAGAAAAGTCCTAAAACTAGTATGGAAAAAATTTGAATTTACTTGACGGAAAAATTTTAACTTTTTTTTCTAATCTTCGTGTAAACGATATTCCGAAACTAGTCTAGATGGTGGCTAATTCTAAAAAATACTCGAACAAAATTTAGCGAAACATAGCATCGGAATGTGCCATCGGAATGTCCATCGGAATGTAGTATCGGAATACTGTAGGAATGTAGTATCGGAATGTCTGTCGGAATGTAGTATCGGAATGCCTATCGGAATCACTGTCGGAATATGGCTGTCAGAATGTGGCTGTCGGAATCCCTGCCGGAATCAGTGTTGGATAAGACCTGCCGGAATACTGTCGGAATACACGATCGGAATAACCGTCGGAATGTTAAAACCCCTTTCCGATGGAATTATGTCGGAATAACTATCAGAATATGAAACCCTTTTCCGATGGAATTCCGTCGGAATAACTGTGCAGTTCCAAAACTTTAGGTAAAAAACGAGATTTTTGACAAGAACTCCGCGATTTTAACAAACCAAAAGCAATCAAATCCCTACCACAACTATGTAGGAGATGTAAATCAAGAAGTAGAGCACGAAAAACACAAAAAGATTGAATTCGAGATGATGTATAGATTAAATCATACGAATCAAATGATATAACAACAATCAATCACAAAACTACCCCATGGCGATTGATACCAATTGTTGTCCCATATAATTTGTGATGATTAATCAAGGAAGAAAGAAAGAAAATAGATGAAGTAGATGAATTCTAGAGAGAGAAAGTAGTGAGAGAAAGTAGAGAGAAGATGGAGAACTATGTGAGATTAGATTAGAATAATGAGAGTTACAAATGATAATCCACCCTTCCTAACATGCTAGGAAGGACCTTATATAGCCGGGCTTACATGTAACCGTAATGGGCTATATTATTTGGACCGGTCTTGTCTTTTGGGCTTTAAGTAGCTTAAATCCAAGCCCGTGAACCACGACTATTTAATTATCTATTACAACGTTCTAATAAATATTACAATAGAAACCTATGATCGAACATTCTTGTTTGACTCAATATTTTGAGGCTAACACATTAGACTTCATATTTCCCATGGTTTTTTACAACTTAACATACAAGCGATCCAAAAAGGGCTTGATTTTATGGGTGAACACGGTGATTGGTATCGCCTCAACGGGGCTCTCAGGTAGCATCTGTACGACAAATTGTTCTAGATGCTAGAACGTATCATTTGTTTGCTAATATGTAGGCTGTGTTAAAATTCTTACATACGCGTTAATCAAGTTCCAATAGAACATCCATTTATATATATCCATATCACTTGTAAGCGAAAAAACTTTCATTCATTTTGTTTTATAAAACTTGATATGATTACTATTTGCTAAATTACCAAAACGTTAAATTAAATCTTATCTGAAATGGTTTTTAGTTTGTCCTTAATTCCATCTTTACACTAAATAAACACTTTTGCAAGATAAGAACAACTATTTTCCTATAACTGAAAAAGTAATTAATTCTAACGGATGACAAGCTAGTTTATCCAACAAAAAGTAACATTTCCAAAAAAAATATCAAATAGGATTAAATATTTGGACATAACCAAATGAGGTTAAAAGATTAAGACCCTATGAATCAATTAAAACCCCAAATTCATACTAAAACCACGATGATTCGATAGAAATACTAAGTTAAGCCCAAAGATTCCCTAAGTAAGAATCCGCAGATCATCCCTTATTCCACGAATAGAAAATAACCAAAAATCCGAAGAAAGAGTTGTCTTACTTAACTTTTTATTTAAAGGAAACTAATTGCCATCTGCTATGATAACTATACTGCCTTAATATATCATTTCTTAACTATAATTTATCATATATGTGACCTACTAAAACATGTTTACTAGCTGATATAAGTCGGAATTAAGCCAAAATTTGATCAAAATTTATCCACATGTCTTGTATACTTCTGTGTAAAATACAGTAACATTTAATAATAATTGCATGCATGTCTAAAATACAAGCTTATATATTTGTTTCCAACATATGTTAAGTTAAAAGATCTCGTATACAAACAACATTTGTATGTAAAGTGTTGTTTTTAATTGGTATGTAAAAAAGGTAATACATTAATTAACTTGAAGTTGTTGTGATAAGATCAAGAATGATGCAAATAAAACTCAGAGGCTGTGACCGGATTCATTTTATAATTTTATGACTCAATTAATCTTTTGAGGTAAATACTTTATATGGCCTTATATATAAGGAAAAATTTCAAATTGTTGTACGCAAAAACTGGAATAAACTTAATTACTGATAAAGTGAGGACATAGTTTGATGATTGTGAGAACATACAGGTTAAGTGAAATGATGCTTTGTAAAGGTAAATTCTTAATGTTTCATTCCAACAAAGTGAGAACAATTCGTTAATATTAATTAACTTGTATTTTCAAAATCACCGCCAATTAGTAAAATTTACACAAAAAGAATAACTTATTTAGTAACGGTTCCAACGAGTAATTAAGGAAATTTGTGTCTTTTGTCTCATCTTGGTTTTCCTATAAAAAGGGTAGATGCATGGCTTAGTGTACTCACTTCAAACAAAACCATATACTAGAAACAACAACAACAAAAGTTGAGAGACAATGAAGCAAGAAACAGTTGTTGTAATAGTAGGAGCAAGACCTGTCGGGATTGCAACATGGACATGTCTCAATCTTCTGAACATTCCAAATGTTGTTCTTGAGAGGGAAGATTGTTATGCGTCTTTATGGCAAAAGAAGGCTTATGATCGTTTAAAGCTTCATTTAGCCAAAAACTTTTGTGAACTCCGTCACATGCTATTTCCTTTGTCCGCACCAACATTTGTACCAAAAAATATGTTTGTTGAATACTTGCACGACTATATTAATCGTTTTAAAGTAGGCCCTTTGTACCAACGTAGTGTTGAGAATGCTTTGTACGATAAAACTTCGAAAAAGTGGGAGGTTACTGCCAAAAATATTTCTGGCTTGGTTGAAGAGTATATAGGAGAGTTTCTTGTTGTTGCAACAGGTGAAAATAGTGAAGGTTTTATTCCTAGTGTTAGTGGTTTAGATAGCTTTAAAGGTTCGGTTATGCACTCCATTGAATATGAAAATGAAAAGAACTTTGGAGACAAAAATGTGCTTGTTATTGGTACTGGAAGCTCTGGCATGGAAATTGCATACGATTTGTGCAATTGGGGTGCCCAAACATCTATTATTGTTCGTAGCCCCGTACGTTTTGAGCATCTTTCACTTTCCCGCTCTATAACATTATTTTGAAGTTGTAATTTATTATCTTTAAGATATACCCAAAATGATTTTGGTATAAATTTAATAATTTGTTTTTGTAAAACGGATTCATGTTCTTTCCAAGGAATTAGTGCAACTCGGGATGTATTTACTAAAATATGTTTCGTGCACTTTTGTGGACAAACTTGTTTTAATGTTTAGCTAATTGTTATATGGCGACCTTGGTGCAATTAGAATTCAAAGGCCAAGCAAAAGACCATTTCTCTTAAAGTGTGAGACTAGTAGATCACCTGTTATCGATGTTGGGACTATTTCTAGAATCATGTCAAAAGACATTAAGGTACACTTCATTCGCATACTAATCTTAATATCATTAATGGTTTAAACAATATTAATGTTGGCTTCTATTATTTTTTCTCTTAAGGTGATGCCGGCTATCAGAAATATAAAAGATAGTGTCGACGTACTATCGGTAATGGGCTCGGCCCGACAGGCCCACGACTCACACACACCTTACTTATCCTACAAGAAACCCTAAGCCTATATAAACAGGGGTAGGGGTCTCATTATAAATCAGGTGATCTCTCATACTTACACCTCATATACAACATATCATCCCGATACTAACTTGACAGTCGGAGGTGGATCCCGGGGCTCCGACATCGGGTCTACTTCTAACCGGTTTACCTTTGTTTGTGTTGGAAATACGTTTTACGTATTTATGAAGGATCGGTCGCTCCAACGATAATTATGTAATGGGCTCGTGGTCCACTTAATATTGTATAGTCCATATAGCCCACATGTAGGGTGGGCTATATATATACCCCTCCTAGCATGTTAGGAGGGGGTTGGTTAGTTCATTCATCATTTTTCATTAATCTAATCATTTTCTCTCTCTAATTTTCTTCCCTCTCCTTTCTCTCTCTACACCTAATCTTCCTCCTTCCCCATCTCTTCCACCAAATTCATAGATCTAATCCATCATTTACCAAATCCTTATAATACGTAGGCCTTCAATTGGTATCAAGAGCCATGGTTGAATCTTAGGATTTGCTTATTTTTTATCTTTTGATTTGGTGGTAAAAATCCTTTCTTTTCTAATTTTCTATCCATCTTTTCATCATTCGATCAATTTTTTATCATTTTTTTATAAATTTTATCAATTTTTATTTTTTATTATCAGGTTTACTTTTTTCGTGTATCCGTTTTTTATTTATCAGTTTTTTTTATTATTATCATTTTTATCAATTTTTAAATAATCAGTTTTTTTTTATATATCATCATTTGTTTAATCAAGTATCATTTTTTTTTATCAGTTTTTATCATTTTTTTTATTAGTCATTTTTTTTATCACATGTTTTATATCATTTTTTAATACGTTTCTCAGTGTCTCATTTTTTTTTTTAAATCTTTTAATCCGTCCGTGTTTGTCCATTGGTCCATATTTGTCCGAGTTTTCATAACAGTCCATATTTGTCCATCAGTCCAAATTGTCCAAAATCTGTCTACAGTCCAAATCAATCCAAATCTTTCTGTTTTCATATAAGTCTCGTTTATTCCGCATAGACTTTCTGCATACATTTTCCGAATAGACAAAATTTTCCGAGTAGACAAAACTTTCAGAATAGACAAAAAAGTTCCGAATAGCCAAAAAAGTTCCGAATAGCCAAAAAAGTTCCGAATAGCCAAAAAAAAAAAAAAAGTTCTGAATAGACAAAAAAGTTCCGAATAGACAAAAAAGTTCCGAATAGACAAAAAAGTTCCGAATAGACTTTCCGCATAGAAAAAGTTCCGCATAGAAAAAGTTCCGAATAGACTTTCCGCATAGACCTTTTCGAAAGGACTTTCCGAATAGGCTTTTCTAACAACTATCGACTAACACCAACAGACTCACAATCCTACACTCGAACCCAATTCACCTCTCGTTCCCCTCTCGTCACTCGAAGAACTCTCATCTCTCGAACACTCAAAACCCTCCCACAAACTCTCACGACTCAACTCTCTCACCAAAACACCCCTCTCTCGACAATATTCACACCTCTCGAAACCCTCGACTCACCCCAATAGACCCTCATACATCTCTCGTCTCTCCCTCAACTCTTAACACTAAAACAAAAACACCCAACACCCTCGACTCCCTCTCTCACATCTCACCCTCTCGACAAACTGACACCAAACAGACCCTCACAGCCTCGACACACTCTCGTCTTTCCCTCACGACACTAAAACCCACAACCCACCCCTAAACCATAGACCAACCTTAGACGAACAAAACCCAAACTCAAACACCCTTCACACAACCAAACCAGACTCCATTTTATCAAGACTCAACCTTTTTTCACTCGATTTCAGACCAAACCAAAAGACTCGAAACAAAGACACCTCTTACGATCTCCGTCTCACCAAACATCCTCGATCAAGACTCTAGACCCTCACACAAGAAAGACACGACAGAAGATAGAAGACAGACTCCATTAACCAACAAGAAATTAAAGTACCTACCCGAGACCTTATAATTAAAGATCTTGAAGATTGTTTTCTTGATCATTCCTGAGAAAATCAAAAGAGACGGCGGGTTTGATTGAGTGGAGTAGGGTTTAATCAGTTTTGCGTTTGACTTAAGATTGATCCCATGAATCAGAAGATGTGTGTTTGTGAGTTGTGAAAGAGAGAGAGATAGTAGGATAGATACGGACGAGTGTTTTTTTTTTGTGTGTTTAGGAGAGAGAGAGAGTTATTACGTTTTGGTGGGCGGATTAAACAAAGCATTGGGGGACGATATTTATTGAGTGGGGCGGTGGCATAACTTTGATTGGGCCACGTTCTTGGTTTTGGTGGAAAGTTTTATCACGTATTTCTTTGGACACGTAGGGTTAATTCAACGATACAAAATTAACTGTTTTAATTTTATTTGTTTTGAATATTAATTGTTATGATTTTGGATATTGTTTGAGCAAATTTTTTAATTTTGATATTTTTTGAATATTTTTGAATATTTTTATTTTGGATATTTTAGTTATTTTGGATATCTTTGACTATTAATTTCTATTTTGGATATTAATTTTTTTTAATTTTGATTATCAATTCATATTTTTATTTTTATTCAAAGTTTTATTTTGAAAATTTTATGATATTAAGTTATAGTCGGGACAAAGTGACGTCATATAGTGACAAAGATTATTTAGCCGACGGATTGTTGAGGCGGTTATTTTAAAAGTTAACGTGGAAAAATATCTTGTGGCCGGATTTGACGACAAAGTGACGAGTCAAGGTGACGGTTCTATTTTTTCGCGACTACGGATTTTTCATCAATCAGTAACGTAATTGTTCATCGATTTTCAATGGATTTCTTGAATTCGACATCCAACACGGGAGAATTGCATCAAGTGCAAGCCAACGCTAGAGAAAGTGGTATAACTTCATTTCAAATGCTTCAGTATCACCTAGTTACTCTTTCACGGATTCAAGGAGGGAGCAAATTCGTGACAATCTTTGGTCAAGATCGTCACATATTCATGGAATCGATGTTCACCATCTTGACACAACTAGCAGAGCAAATCCACAATAAAGACTCTAATCACTCTGCATCGGCACTTGCATATAAGGCTCTTGTGACACAACTCACGCCTTTCCTCCGATTCAATATCATCCAACCTGAAAGTTCAGTGATTTGCCAATCATTTCTTCGAGATACACATACCGAGCTTCGAGTTTTCCGTGATACGATTTTGAAACTCATGTCATCGGTCTCGTCTTCGATTTGTGAAAGATCTCGACTTCAGCAAACGTATGATAATGGGGTGCAAGAATCAATGCCGCAGATGCAAGAGGAGAATTGTCATACGGTTGAACACTTGGAGCCTAACGATGCCAAGAGCACGGATTCAGAAGGACAACATGATATCAGTGGCACGTCAGGGAATGTTCACGAGATTTCTCTTGATGACACCTTACCCATTTATGACGAAGAGCCGGCAAACATGGTACAATGTAATGTTGTTTATGATGTATATGTTGATGATATGCCGCATATTGACCATTCTGAACCTAATTATGACAAACATGGGATGGAAAAGAGTGATAGCAATACCACTTCTGATTCATCCGATGTAAGTCATAATGGGGGAGAGATTGTTCAGAATGCTAAACATCATGATAATTATCCTATAACTCCTTCATTGACTGCTTCTGATTCCAAGATTAAAGAGCTCGAAACGATCGTAGCTCGGCAATCAAAAGATCTTGAGGATGCCAAACTTGAATTTTCTAAGAAAACGGTCAAATTTGAAACATACTTTGAAAAACTTGAAAAATCAAACGTTGTTCTTGAAAGAAAATTGGATCAAACTGTTCTAGATTCTAAAGCTGAAAAGGATAATCTTTTGAAACAAATTCAACTGCTTGAATCTAAGTTGGCATCCCAAGATAACTTGCTCAAAGAGAATGAGACTTTAAAGGCCCAAGTACAGGAAAAGGTTTTTGCTATAGCTGCGTTGAAAAACGAGTTAAGGAAAAGTAAAGGACCTAGTGTGGACACTAAGCTTGAAAAACCATCAATCTTGGGGAAACCGCCTACAAATCAGTTCGTCAGACAACCGATTGTCAGACAACCTACTGCATTTGGATCCGAGCGATCACAATCCTCGAGACCGCGGTTTGCCTCCCAAGTTGATTTGGGTCATATTTTAGAACTGTCACTCCAGCAACTAGGCCCAATGTGATCACTCCAGCTTTAGCAAGACCAAATCATATGATTTCCTCTAGTTTCCCTAAAAATATCAAGACCACGTCTAGAACTAGTTCAAATGACGTTTGCCACAAATCTGGTCAAAGGGAAGCTATTGAAAAGACACATGTAAGAGATAGCAATGTCCAACCTAGTCAGATGCCTTCTAGTTTACCCAACACTGCTAACCGTTGCATGCCATCTTCTAGGAGCATCGATCATTCATCTAGGAATTATTCAGACATTAAATATGCTACTTGTAAAACATGTAGAAAATGTGTCTTTACGGCAAATCATGATGCTTGTGTCAAGAAATTACTTGATGAGGTGAACTCCCGTGCTAGAATTAAGTCCCAGTGGATAGCTAAAATCAAACCCTTTGGTAAAGTTTGGCGCCCCACTGGTAGAACTTTTACTCTTGTAGGAAACGAGTGCCCTTTAACTAGGATAGTCTCTGAATCTACGAAGACTACTAGGGAGGAAATTGCAAAGAATGATACATCACTTAAGCCTGAACTTAAGATTTTCTATAAAAGGAAACGTTTGCCAACTAAGACAAGTGAATCTTCCCCTCAGGCCACCTCTGACACAAGTAAAGCAAACTGTGAACCCCCACGTGCTTCCATAATTGATATCGCTAACCCACGTCAAAGCATGCAAATTCCTAATGAGATTGCAGGTACCAAAGTTGATGTTCCAAAAGAACGAAGCGGTCCAATCGTTGTGTACCGTTCAACTAAGGACACTCTTAGAGTTTGGTTGCTGAAGAAGCAGATATCAGAGAAACAAATGTCTCAGGGGATTCATGGTTAAGCTGCAAACAAGGACTTATAGTCACATCACAGACTATAACTCGCTCATCAAAGAAAGGAAAGTTTATCGCCGATGATAAACTTATCCTAAAAACGAGAAATTCATTTTTCTCGGGCATGAGCTTATATCAAAAACATTCCAAGTTTTTAAGCTCATGCATCAAGGCTTATAGATAAATGACAGTCTATAACCCGTTCTTCAAAGGCAGGAAAGTTTATCGCCGATGATAAACTTATCCTTACAACGAGAAATTAAGTTTTCTCGGGCATGAGCTAATATTAAAAACATTCGAAGTTTTTAGGCTCATGCACAATGACTTACAATTAAATGTCAGACTGTAACTCGAACTTCAAATAAAGGAAAGTTTATCATTAATGATAAGCTTATCCTCATAACGAGAAATTCAATTTTCTCGGTCATGAGCTTGTCTTAAAACATTCGAAGTTTTAAGCTCAGAAAGGAAAGTGTATCTTTTAAATAAGAGAACTTTTCCTCATAACGAGAAATTCACCTTTCTCGGTCATGAGCTTTCCGTTAAAACAGTCAAAGTTTTCAAGCTCATGAAAACGACTTCTAAGTAAATGTCAGCTTAGGACTCGTTCTTCAGATAAAAGGAAAGATTATCGCCGATGATAAACTTATCCTTAACAACGGGAAGTTTACAACTTCTCGGACTTGAGCTCGTTTTATAAGATATTCAACATCTTAAGCTCAAGTAATTGGTTTTTCAAAACTTTGAACACAATTTTTCGAGAATTTCTCAAAAGGTTTTTCTAAATCTTTCAAAATTGTGTGTTCAAAAATGTTTTGATAAAAAGAGCATGTCTTCTAGAATCGATAATATTTACGACCCTAGAAATGTCATTCAATAATGACACGGGGTTGTAAATAAAGTTCGAGCAGAAGTTCAAACTTTTAAAACATGCTCAAAATGGTTTGCTATTATTTCCGATAGTAACCCGCTTTTCACTTTGAAGTCAAGCATTTCACCGGAAAGCTTTGACTTCAGAATCCGAAGTTATCAACTCCAATCCAAAGTTCGTTGCAATTGATATCTACATACTCGACGATGCGACTACTCAAACGGTGACTACAACTCTTTCAATAGAACACGGGTCAACAATTGAGGGGGAGCAATTGTCCAGCATTCAGAATCCTTGATGCCGAGAGTGCCAAGTTCACATATTGGTGTTAAGACAACGATATCAATCATACACATGGAGTCAAGAGATAACTTCAGAAGTTACGAGGAAGACCAATATTCGTGAACAAGAACCATGTGCTTCTTTCATATGATGTTCTCCATCATTCAGGTCCAACCTCGTAAATTGCTAATATTGTGAATTCATTATCATATATTGATCTTTGCACGTGTTAAATACCTTACACTTGTGTTTAAAAGGTATTTAATTTGCGTTTCAAGTACACCCTCATTAATTTGAGGGGGAGCTTGTGTAATTCATGAAGATAACTGGATTTACATTTTTCTTCCCAAATTTTTCTTAAAAGGCTATTAAATCAATTGATATTAAAAACATCGATTGGGTTAATATTTTTAATATGGGGGAGAAAATGTGATTTAATATGGGATATGATCAATCATAAATGGTTTGACTTAACGTGTTAGCTCATCCCGACATGTGCGAAATGTTTTCGAATATCGTAGCATATGTTAAGGGGGAGCAAAATGGATTTGCACTTCAAAAAGGATTTCATGGTGACATACACTTACCCAAAACATCTCTAGTTCACGACGGTGAAGATTGTGGTGACATAAGGATGGTAGGATAGGTTAAAGTCCAATGATTTCTCTAGAACCGGAGGAATCTTCCCAAGGACATTCCATAGCTAGAAATAGTAGTCCTTAGGAAAGATGGAGAAAGATTGTGAACGTAGCTGAATGCCGACCAAGTACTTAAGTTAGCACTGGAACAATCACAACAAGGTGCTAGTGATGACGTATTGGTAAGCATTGAAGGGGTTGAAGAATGAAAAAGAATTGTAAAGATAAAGGGTGTAAAGAAAGAAGCCCTCCTTACAACCTTAGGCAGAAACCAGGTCAATTCATATGCTATTGAGATCATTTAATGATTCTTGATATTGAAGATAGACATCATGGACCCAGTGATGCAAGGCACAACCCATCCCAGCTAACTCAGATATCTCTTAAAAGATATTTGTTTTAATCACACGGAGACAACACATTATCTATTGATTTATTCACTCCGAATAAATTGGTATTGAAAAGGTGGCACTCCTCTCCAGCCTCCGATCACTAAAAATCCAAAATGCACGATCGAGTCTAGAGCCATTTGAGATCATCAAATATCTCATTAGGACACACTTTCATTATTCCTTGCTTGTTCACACAATGTGAAAAGTAAGAAAGATATTAAGAGTCCTACGCAAAATCTTCATGATCTTGCCTGAACATCCGAGTAATACGAAAGTATTTACAATGAAGATGGAAATCCTTCTTGAGCGAATATCAAAAAGCTCATGGTAGGTGACTTGTGCGATTCTTTATGAATCAAACTTGTGATAACTGGAAAGCAACAGTGGTTTAATTCTTAAATGAATTTAAACACGTTCCAGGCCTCTACGCATTATCATATGATCTTGCCAGAACACTCAGAGTGACTCTTTATTGATCACAGTGACGAGTGGAAATCCTTCTAGTGTTAACATCAAACAGCACTTGGTAGGTAACTTGCAAGATTCTTTATGAATCAAGCTAGTGACAACTGGAAAGCAACGATGGTGCGGTTCTTAATTGAATTTCACTTGTTCCAGGAACATGAATTGACGGCTTCAAATCATGCGGATAATATTATCCAAATGATTCACTCTTTACGTTCGCAGTCAGCTTTGGACGGTCGAGTAAAGAGAATGGGTTTACCCGCGAAATCTTGTCAAGGAGGTTCTTTATTGAAACTACCTGTCACAAGTACGATATTTAATATCGTCCAACGGTCTTCACCGACCGGAGGTAAAATGCTACCGAATTAGAATGAAATGTTCAAGGCCATTTCATCCGTGTATATGGTTTGTTGCTAACTGTCTTATGCAGCGTAACAAGAAGGTGGCATTGCGGTGTATAATCCAGAAGAAGTCGTCACCACATGCTTATACTACATACACTTAGTACTTCAACAAATTCAAGAAAGTCTGAAGGTCAAGTCTTCCGCTGTATCAAACTCTGAAGCTTTCAAGAATTTAAATGTATAAGTATGTGGAACATGAAGTCACAAAGAGGCAAATTTCACAAGTGATGAATGCACAAGGTCAAGGCAAGGAAACATGCTCAAGAACTAAAGTCAAAGATCACTTCAAGCATATTCACAAGAACAAGATCGAAGACTCAAGCATAGATGCTAGGTTTAAGATTTTGTAAAATGGTGTGACCTCCCTTAGGGGGAGATTGTTGGAAATGTGTTTTCCCAAAGAAAGTCTCGGTCACATCATTATTAGCATAGATCACGAGCCATAGAATATTTAGAACTTTGTAACTTGGAGCGACCTCCCTTAGGGGGAGATTGTTGGAAATACGTTTTACGTATTTATGAAGGATCGGTCGCTCCAACGATAATTATGTAATGGGCTCGTGGTCCACTTAATATTGTATAGTCCATATAGCCCACATGTAGGGTGGGCTATATATATACCCCTCCTAGCATGTTAGGAGGGGGTTGGTTAGTTCATTCATCATTTTTCATTAATCTAATCATTTTCTCTCTCTAATTTTCTTCCCTCTCCTTTCTCTCTCTACACCTAATCTTCCTCCTTCCCCATCTCTTCCACCAAATTCATAGATCTAATCAATCATTTACCAAATCCTTAGAAATCGTAGGCCTTCAGTTTGCACCATTACTCAGGATTCGGGAAGACGACAAACGGCCCAAGAGTGTCGTCAAACCGTCGCAGCCAAACTATGCTCCAACAAATACCATGATCAAGTTTTTACATGGGCAAAAGGGACAATTTGATGCCATTGTCTTTGCTACTGGTATTAAAAGTAGTGTCTGCAAATGGCTTAAGGTAACGAGAGTAACTACAACTTTTACTATTACTTATACTTACATTTGTTATTAACTTGATGTTTATGGTTTAAATTAGGACGATGGAAATCTCTTTAACGAAAAGGGAATGCCAAAACATAGAAGCCCAAATTATTGGAAACGAGAAGATGGTATTTATTGCGTCAGATTTGCGAGTGCTGGCTTATTTGGAATTTCGAATGTTGCCATTAATATTGCTACAGATATCGCGCAAGTTATTCGTAGGAACTAATTTCATGTCAACAAATTAGCTTTTATTAACTAGTACTGTAGGCTTGTAATATATTGTGGTATGCTCTATATGTACCAGTTTAGTGAACTTATATATATATAGTTCACAACTAATTTCCTGATCGTGCACTTTATGTCATGGTCATATGTTATGTTTTGTAAGGTAATGTGTAAAAATAATAACTCTCATGTCTTTTATAAAGAAGTATTTATAAAAATACATTTTTAGTTATCATTGTGAAAATTTATTTTAGATGTTAATGAATCTACAATTGACTCTAAATGAGTTACCACCCAACATTTTGAAAAGTAGCTAAAATAAAAATGGTGAGTTATTGGATTTTCTTATCTGGAAATTAATTGACTATAAATGATTTACCACCCAAAATTTTGAAAAGCTGACTGCAAGTTTTTTTACCACAACCCATTACCAAGCATTTCTAACGATATATATTAGTCATAAGTAGCAGGTTACTCGCGCGTTGTAGCTTAAAACAGTGTCACTCAACGCCTACTTAAAAGAGTGTCCGTCCACTTTAGAAAGCTTGACCTTTTCCCTTGTAAAATCTTCTTTCCCGAAACCAACAAATTTAAACGCGCGTGAAACTTGTTACCAAGCTGCTAACTACCCGTGAGTTTTTACGTAAGTTTCCGCTTGAAATTCTAAACCCCATGTAACACCCCCAAATTTACACAATTCAATACAGCGGAAGACTCGTTGGTGTTACGGGATAGCACATTACTCACATCATAGACAACGCATAAAAATCGCGTCTTTTAATAATAAAAGCATTTCCATTCATAAATATCAAATTTACATAGGTCCCAAGTCATTGTATTTTATACAGGTTTTACAAAGCATTTGAATGGAAATTATTTTTTAAGTGCGGGCCATGAATTCTTGTCGTCTTCCCGAGAATTACCTTCAAGTACCTGAGATAAAACATGTTAAAACAAAAGGTCAGCGATAACGCCGAGTGAATTCATAGAGTTTAATAAAATCCATCAATATAACATCGGTATAAAATTATTACCGAAAATCATTTTGTACAAATTTTTGTAATAGGCCATAAAATAGCCAAAGTCATTTTATACAAATCCTTATCAAAAATCATAATATAGGCATTTGCCTTAAAAATCATTATACGAACCATTGTCGTAAAAACATCATACAATACGTTTTATAACGTTGTATAGATTAAATAAAAACCGTTATATGAATATGGTTATATAAAACCAAAACACGAACATAATATCAATAATAAGACCCTGTATTGCTAGTCAGGCAATATATCGTAATTTAGTGCGTATAGCAGTATTTCGTCATTTATGGATTATTACAAGCCGTATGACATTGTTACCTTACTACAACAAACAACGGGTAGCTAGCCCGAAACTCAATTTGCCCATCTAAGTTAGCGTGTCGTCACAATAATCACGCTTGTGTAAATCTTCTCATACATAAATTGGCTTACCAATCAACGTGGCACGACGGGGATCAACTGACAAGGCGCGAACTGGGGTGATCGTCCCAAAATAGTACTATTATATGCATAAGCGTCTACCAAATCCCGGTAGTTCACAATTCATGCTAATGGGACTTTTAGTGACATAACCTAACTTTAATAATCCGTTTCATTTCATTTATCGGGTCATATATTCATTCATTGGGTCATACAATCATTCGGGTCCAAATCAATAAACAAATAACCGGGACAAATGGTGTCCTATTTTAGTAAAACTAACATTTTATCTCCCTCGCTGGTTTATAAAACATTTCATAAAAACATTTAAAAGAGTGCGAGGCTATGAACTCACGTTGATTGTGGGAAAGCGGGTTATCGGCAATTCGGATGTACGGTACGTGCTTCAATCACAGAAACCTAGACAAATAATACTCGTCTTAGACTTTTGTCCAATGACTTTATAAAAATAACAATTATGTATACATATGATGATTATATATATATATTGATCAAGTGGGTTTATATATTCTCATTCACTCATTTTTGTTTTTATGTATTGGTAACCTTTTACTAGTTTACTAGTTTTACCTATTTACATGTTTTAGGTTCAATAAGCATATTATAAGTTCATTAACTTGTATTAATCCATTTTATACTTGTATTATCAGTATTTATTCTTTATATGTTAGGCCCAAATGGGTTAAGCCTAATAAGTAATTTTTATAAGTGTTTAACTTATTTGGTTAAATCATTACTCCAAATATGCTAACTTAGCTCGTTAATTTCCGTATGTCATATAGTTCGGGTTTTATCGGTTTTTATTTGTATTAGGTACTTATACATCAGTATATGAATTTTAAAAAGTTTACATTAGACGGGTTTGATCGTCTAAGTTTTAATTGGCGTAAAACGTTAATTTTACGGTAATAGCCAAAAAAGTCGTAAAATCATGTTTATAGTTTTTATAACTTATAAATCTTATTAAACTACCATTTTTATAAAGTGTCCATTTATTTAACCTTATACATATTTATATAAATGAAATTCATAAGTTAGTAGGTTTTAATTTCACATTTTATACTATATTATTTGAGTGCTTATATAATAGTATTAAATATTAATTCTTCAAAATATGATTTTTAGTTTCATCTTCACCATTTTTATCATATCTAGAGTTCTACAATGATTTGGAAGCTCATTTTTGGATGGCATGAACTTCATATTATGTGCTACAATTAAGTTAGTTATAGCTACTGCTCATTCTATGTCTAACTATCCTTAACAGTCCTTACAAAACAGACTATTCAGATTAGCACACTCATCTTGTTTTGATCATATCTCACTCATTTTGATGATTCCATTGCATGGCAAACTCTCACATGTGTATGACATCTTATACTTACTGTAAATAGATTCCACTATGCCATTTTATCAGTTTATCATTTGGTTAGTTACTGTTTTTATACAGCCAACTTTATAAGCAAGAAATTTAACCTTTTTACCTATGGTTTTCCATCTTTTTAACCATGTTTATCAAATCTATCAACACCAAATCCCCACATAATATTTTTAATCATCATTCATCATCATACACATATACATAAATAAAGAAAATACAAGATTACATAATCAAAATAACAAGAGGATAGGAAGAACAATCTCTATACCACCAAGTTTGTGTAGTTTATGATCAAGGCTTGGATTTTGATGGAAAAACTTGTGATAGATCAACACCAACTTTGAAGACCACCAATATTTGTAAACTTCTTGTAGAAATCAGCCCTTGGACATCACCAAATCACCTCCTTGGAAGTTAGAATCACCTCCAATCTTCAAGGCTTCAAAGGAGCATCATCATGTGTATGATTAACACATGATTTTATGGCTAAAATAGATCAAATAAGGGTTGTTGTTGGTGATTTTGGGACGAAAATAAGAGAGGGAGGAAGGGAGGATGAGTGGTTTTGCATGTGTAAATGAAGAAATGGTTTCTAGTAAATGGTTTTGTGGTTTGGTGTAGCTTACATGTTAAGCTTAGCTAACAAGTGTAACTTGTTAGTTATAACTTGACACATCATGAGATGTGGTGGCATACTTTGGCCATCCCATGTTAGTGGTGTGGGGCAAAACTTGTTTTGTCTCATCCCACTAATTTACTGGTATTTCTCTATTCTAGTTTCCTCGATTTGCGTGCCCTCGGGTCATTTTACGAAAAACGTTTTTATAAATTATGAATCAACGGCACAAAACGAATCTAATAAAAATTGTCTCATCAAAAACGGAGTTCAAAAATGTAAATACGTAATCCTAAGGTTTCCGGTTTAATCGTAAAGGACGTTAAATTATTCACGTAAGTCCTAATCTCTTCTCGTAAATTTGTGAATTTATGAACCAACAAAATTTAAAATTCCAAAATAATATTCACGGATAAATTTATTTCCTGAAATGTCGGACTGTCACAAAAAACGGTGTATGTAAACGTGAGCACGTAACGTAGAATCCTCCGGTTTAGACGTAGTCGATGCTACTTCAAGACTTCAATCCAAATTTCTTCCCAAAAATAAGTGAGTTCATAATATAACACTAAAATAATGTTTTTAAATAGTATTTGAGAATAAAATATAAACCATAAATTGACGGATTGTCACAGCATTTACCCCTAAACAGGATCTTTGTCCTCAAAGATCATCTTATCTTACTACTCGCTTCTTATAGAGTTAAAGCCATGTGGGTATTTCCTCCACATTCGGTCTTTTCTCACAAGTGTAATTCATTACAATACGCGAGTTTCATCAAACATAACTACGGGAATACGATCAGGCTTAATGTTGACTTACTTTCTCTATCCATGATGTTCACGGGTTTTTGATGAATGCAACTTTTCGCCGATCTAAACTTTATCAAGAAGAATTCAGATTTTCACTTGATAGATATTTATCAAGTTTGATTTACGAAACATAATTCACGCAGCCCTTGAAGTCATAGGGTAGATCCAGCTTATATGCATTTCAAACCAACTTTTACATCATCTCAATGGTCCCATACAACGGGGACTTAATTCCCATGCTCTTTCAGATATTCAATTCATCTTTCTATGGTGAAATTTTTTGGCATAACTTCGCTACCCATTTGGCACTTCAAGATCTACATTTCATATTCACATAACCTCCTGCCCACTACCGGCAGTCAATAATCAGATCCTAATTTCAACAATCATTTCAAGTCTCGCGGGTCGAGTATTTTGTAAGGTTAGGTTCGCCATCATAGGAAACCTTAAACCTAAAAGACATGTCCAACTCACAGTGGGTGTAACTCGGGTGTCTTCATCCCAACTCCTGCTTACAGGTGCTCTAATATTTAGATCCTCACAAGATTCGATCTCGATCCTAATAAGATAATTATCAACGATAATCTCTCCAAAGGAAAACGATTATACGTTTTATTACCAAAGGTCAATCATTCAAGCATAAAATAGCACTTCTAGTATTTTGTATCGTTACTTTACCTCGTCCCTTCGATTGGGGTGGTAAACAGTACTCTCATCAAGGTTCGTTCTCAATGACTTCTAAGCAAATCTCTAGAAATTCGATGCGAAGCGAGGATCTTGATAGATATGATCGATACAGGCACACCATGCTTACATAACTCCTTTAAATACAAAAGAGTCAATTTCTTCATTGAGAATCTATCATTAACAGGAATGATATTAGCAGATTTGGTCAGTCTGTCGACGATGACCCAAATCGAATCAATATTCAGATGATGACCTTTGTGATAGTTAGACGTTTACTAATGTATGAGGCGATGTCTGCCTTCATAATTTGTCATCAGTACAACTTCTTCAGATAAAGATACACTAAACCAGAAATAGTATGAATAGAATACATATACTTACGAGATTCCAACATGACTACATCTCAATATTTAGGCAACCACAAGTGGCCTTTTATACATTTAACGCCATCGGCTTCTTAATTCTAATGGTTCATATTAACCGCGAACCCCTTTTTACAAACATCGTTTATTATTATATTGTTCGGCAATTTATTTTGCACAGTCATTATTAAGAAACACATCCTAATTGGTTCTTTATCTTTTCTACATAATGTGTCAGTAATTATATTCACCTTCCTCGATGAAATAAATATCATGACCGTATTTATTCATAAATTATTCCTTCATATTTTCTAAGTCTTAGTTCTAGCTCAACTATTATTTTTATCAGTTTTGCTCAATCCGACGTTTAAAGCGTCGATAATTACTACAAGTAATTAAATAATAAATATTTAATTTTTATGAAACGTAAACGCAAAAAGTTTTTAAATTTTCTCAGTTTGTCCAATTATATAAAAATGTTCAAAATAAATTTGAATTTAATTAACACATTTTTTGTTGATTTATCGGAAATAATTAGTAAGATCTGTAAATGTTTGAAAAACCTTCGTTTATTCTTTGGTAAAAATTTTCTTAGTTGAAAAGCATAAATTGTCGTTTCAAATTTTAAGTCATGGTTTTAACGGTTTCCTCAATCCCTCTTAGGTTGTATAGCAGTACACACAAACATTTACCCATAAACAGGAGTTTAGTCAAATGTTCTGGGTATAAGGGAATAATCCCTCAAAAGTTCTTTTGATAAAATATTTGTCAAAACATATTTGCACTTTCTTTTTGGTAAAACCTAAAGTCTTAAAAGGGCTCTTAATTTTTGAAGAGTCAATATAGATTCCATTATCTTATTAATCACACGGTCAAATAATGTAAAGGATTAAGTCTTTAATCACATGTTAAATACTCAAGGTACAAGTTTCCATTGTTCGGCCAATTTAGGGCAATCTATAACTAATTATTAACTCATTCTTATTCTTATAAATAAACAGATGGTTCTTAATGATCACAAGCATGAATTTATCAGTTTACAGCCTACACACGTGATTCATCAAATTTATGGATGCTACATGTGCATTAGTCAATCCAAACGACATCACGTGAAACTCATAATGTTCATTACAAGTACCGGATGTAGTGATTGGAATAGATAATCTTATTCGCAGATGCGAAGTTGATGATAACCATGCCATGGATCAAATCTTTGAATATACGCTAGAACCTTGTAAATGATCGAACAATCTATCATCTTGGGTAGTGGATATAGATTTTAATCGTCAATTTACTTAGTTCACGGTAATTAATAAATATAAGAAATAATAATACCATAGCTCTTCATAATGACGAGCTTGGTAGAATAAAATATTTCTTCAACAACTCTCTCAGTTGTACGGTAATTCTTTTAATTCAGATGGTGCTGACGTACAGTGCACACGCCACGGGTGCAGCACCAGGAATAAAATTAATACCAATTCAACTTGCCTTAATGGTGAGAGTCTAGGTAATTCACCAGCAAATACCTCCTAAAGTTTCAGAAAACGGAAACATCTTTTAATACATTCATATTAAGTTCTATCTAGATTATAATATCTATAACTAATTCACAACCATTCACGGTATAATTTCAAGTCTAAATGCAGGATATGGTCACCCATCAAGAATTATTTAGATCACTTTTGATAATCAACATCTTATCATTTAGGGGAATTCTATTCGAGTTCCCATTAATTAAGACAAAGTCATCAGGTCATAATCAATCAATCCTTTCTACTGGCACTATCAACTTTTCAGTTTTATTGCCGTCGATAAGATGTGAACTTCTCAAAAGACTAATAATAACTCATAATCTTTCACAAATTCAAGGATATATGGAGATACAACTACCATTAAAAGAGTAAGGTCAACGCATGATCTACGCGAGAGAATTTCAAATCAGATACAGACGAAAACATTTAATGAATATGAATATATCCCATGTTTTCATAATTTGAGTACGCATTCGAAAGCTCCTCGGATCGTTACCCAGGTCATTCAAATGAAATCTAATCAAAAGAAATGATAGGAACGTTGATACATCCAGTCGGGTATCAACACTCGGTAATCAGATACTTTTCCAAAGAATCTCACTACGGGAGAATTGGACAAGAAAGAATTGTCAATTGTCAAATAAGACAATTTCCACAGATGAGTAAATTCGACTCAGAAGGATAGATGCTACAGGCACATATGTAGGTGTCCCTAACACTATGTCCCTATTTTTCACTTCTTGCAGATCTCATAAAATTTAATCTTTCACAATCTTCAAAGAAAATGTAGTGTTTATTCATTAGTTTTATGGTGACTACTAATCAGCCTTGCATGGTCCATTCCAAATTGTAGGTAGGCGCGCAACTATATACAATTTCAAGATTAACGATGCAATACTCAGTTCGTCAAAATTTTATCATCATTTCTAAATAAAAATATTTTCATGCTTAATTCTTGAATAAGAATCAAAAATAAATTTACAAAGATTTTCTTTGTTATGAAAACAATTAAGTTTTCCAAGGTGTTTTATAAACAACTTCATTTCGATAACAATCACTTATAAATCTTACTTTGAATAATCCTTATAGTGATGAAAATTCAATTTTTCTCAAGGGATACTGTTTTATCTTATAAAAACAATGAGTGATCTACAAAAGAGTGATGAAAAGTTGTTCACCAAGAACTAACTACAATATAATAGGAAATGAGCTTTAGCCAAATAATCATGAGGTTCATGACCTCGATGGCACTCAAAAAGAATAATCCACTACGTAACTCAATCGAGATGAGTACTTGTTCAATGGTTGCATCACTAATGCGAACATTAGGAACAAGCAAGAAAAGATATATAACATCGATACATGTAGGATTTAGCAGTCAATGGTAGTCTTTTCATTAATCACAAACAAGTCAAAATTGTACTGTAACACATTATCTGTCACTATGTCATACAATTCCAAGAACTCATCCTACCAACTGATGTCTCAGTTAAGTTAGGGATAATTTTTAAAAGATACCACAATGAATACTAATCTACAAGAGTCATTAGGTGTTCCACATGTCCCAGAAGATCCATCGGTCTCAATTCAGAAGAAGATTTCTTCAATTTATTTCTTAGACACTAGGCATCCTCGTTAGTGGACAATGGCCTAGGAACAACACTTAACATGAACCAACAATCATTTAAAACCTTATAATTCAATCACAAAACTTAACGACTTCCTCTTAACAATCTTATATTCCTTACGGGTTAAATTTTACTTCATTCAAGTTTCAATCAACTTATACTCAATGTGATATCCTACCTCATTTTCTAATACTTTCAACCTTATTCTTAGACCTTAAAACGGCAATAAAAGCTCAATATGATCAACACTTAATTTCCAATCCTATAGATCTTACAACAACAATTATCAAATGAGTCACTAGTATGAGATGACTCATACATTCAATAAGACTTCTTGGAAAGGTACTAGTGGCATGAGGCTTTTGGGTAATGGTTCCAATGACAGCCTCAAGTGCAACATTCACCCATTCGATTTCAAATTTAAGAATTGGGTGACAACGAATCAGATGACACCTTTCCAGGTGGTAACGTTTTGTCAAACTCCACTCTATAAGGAAAGATCGTCATGACATCGATATCATATTTAATCTCGCCAATTCTTCTTCAATATCACAATCAACTAATATCTACATTTCTATGAATATCAACCATTTTGCTGGGATCATAAATATCCACAACTTGGTTTAGATCTGGAATGCCTAGATTTCCTACAGGAATAGCTTAGATTAATTTACTAGGGGATTTAGGGTTCTTTTTGACAATCTACGTCGTATAAATACCTCGTATAAATATCAAAATAATCATCAAACAATCATGTAATAAAATTACATCATATATATATATATATATATATATATATATATATATATATATATATATATATATATATATATATATATATATATATATATATATATATATATATATATATATATATATATATATATATATATATATATATATATATATATATATAATCCAAGTTATATATATATTAAAATAACACTTCTCAGTCTGGCTTTGTCGGTAACTTGGGAATTCTTCGGCACAGTTATAGTCAAAAGATTTTTAGACATTTTTAGAAAAATGTTTATGGTTAAAAGATTTTGAAATGTTTTATTCAAAACCTTGGTTTTAAAAATCTTTCGTTCTCTATAACGAGAGCTCTGGTACCAAACTGTAGCACCCCCAAATTTACACAATTCAATACAGCGGAAGACTCGTTGGTGTTACGGGATAGAACATTACTCACATCATAGACAACGCATAAAAATCACGTCGTTTAATAATAAAAGCATTTCCATTCATAAATATCAAATTTACATAGGTCCCAAGTCATTGTATTTTATACAAGTTTTACAAAGCATTTGAATGGAAATTATTATTTAAGTGCGGGCCATGAATTCTTGTCGTCTTCCTGAGAATTACCTTCAAGTACCTGAGATAAAACATGTTAAAAGAAAAGGTCAGCGATAACGCCGAGTGAATTCATAGAGTTTAATAAAATCCATCAATATAACATCGGTATAAAATTATTACCGAAAATCATTTTGTACAAATCTTTGTAATAGGCCATAAAATAGCCAAAGTCATTTTATACAAATCCTTATCAAAAATCAAAACATAGGCATTTGCCTTAAAAATCATTATACGAACCATTGTCGTAAAAACATCATACAATACGTTTTATAACGTTGTATAGATTAAATTAAAACCGTTATATGAATATGGTTATATAAAACCAAAACACGAACATAATATCAATAATAAGACCCTGTATTGCTAGTCAGGCAATATATCGTAATTTAGTGCGTATAGCAGTATTTCGTTATTTATGGATTATTACAAGCCGCATGACATTGCTACCTTACTACAACAAACAACGGGTAGCTAGCCCGAAACTCAATTTGCCCATCTAAGTTAGCGTGTCGTCACAATAATCACGCTTCTGTAAATCTTCTCATACATAAATTGACTTACCAATCAACGTGGCACGACGGGGATCAACCGTCAAGGCGCGAACTGGGGTGATCGTCCCCAAATAGTACTATTATATGCATAAGCGTCTACCAAATCCCGGTAGTTCAAAATTCATGCTAATGGGACTTTTAGTGACATAACCTAACTTTAATAATCCGTTTCATTTCATTTATCGGGTCATATATTCATTCATTGGGTGATACAATCATTCTGGTCCAAATCAATAAACAAATAATCGGGACAAATGGTGTCCTATTTTAGTAAAACTAACATGTTATCTCCCTCGCGGGTTTATAAAACATTTCATAAAAACATTTAAAAGAGTGCGAGGCTATGAACTCACGTTGATTGTGGGAAAGCGGGTTATCGGCAATTCGGATGTACGGTACGTGCTTCAATCACGGAAACCTAGACAAATAATACTCGTCTTAGACTTTTGTCCAATGACTTTATAAAAATAACAATTATGTATACATATGATGATTATATATATATATATTGATCAAGTGGGTTTATATATTCTCATTCACTCATTTTTGTGTTTATGTATTGGTAACCTTTTACTAGTTTACTAGTTTTACCTATTTACATGTTTTAGGTTCAATAAGCATATAATAAGTTCATTAACTTGTATTAATCCATTTTATAATTGTATTATCAATATTTATTCTTTATATGTTGGGCCCAAATGGGTTAAGCCCAATAAGTAATTTTTGTAAGTGTTTAACTTATTTAGTTAAATCATTACTCCAAATATGCTAACTTAGCTCGTTAATGTCCGTATGTCATATAGTTCGGGTTTTATCGGTTTTTACTTGTATTAGGTACTTATACATCAGTATATGACTTTTAAAAAGTTTACATTAGACGGGTTTGATCGCCTAAGTTTTAATTGGCGTAAAACTTTAATTTTACGGTAATAGCCGAAAAAGTCGTAAAAATCATGTTTATAGTTTTTATAACTTATAAATCTTATTCAACTACCATTTTTATAAAGTGTCCATTTATTTAACCTTATACATATTTATATAAATAAAATTCATAAGTTAGTGGGTTTTAATTTCACATTTTATACTATATTATTTGAGTGCTTATATAATAGTATTAAACATTAATTCTTCAAAATCTGAATTTTAGTTTCATCTTCACCATTTTTATCATATCTAGAGTTCTACAATGCGTTAGAAGCTCATTTTTGGATGGCATGAACTTCATATTATGTGCTACAATTAAGTTAGTTATAGATACTGCTCATTCTATGTCTAACTATCCTTAACAGTCTCTACAAAACAGACTATTCAGATTAGCACACTCATCTTGTTTTGATCATATCTCACTCATTTTGATGATTTAATTGCATGGCAAACTCTCACATGTGTATGACATCTTATACTTACTGTAAATAGATTCCACTATGCCATTTTATCAGTTTATCATTTGGTTAGTTATTGTTTCTATACAACCAACTTTATAAGAAAGAATTTAACCTTTTTACCTATGGTTTTCCATCTTTTTAACCATGTTTATCAAATCTATCAACACCAAATCCCCACATAATATTTTTAATCATCATTCATGGTCATATACATATACATAAATAAAGAAAATACAAGATTACATAATCAATAACAAGAGGATAGGAAGAACAATCTATATACCACCAAGTTTGTGTAGTTTATTATCAAGGCTTGGATTTTGATGGAAAAACTTGTGATAGATCAACACCAACTTTGAAGACCACCAATATTTGTAATCTTATTGTAGAAATCAGCCCTTGTACATCACCAAATCACCTCCTTGGATGTTAGAATCACCTCCAATCTTCAAGGCTTCAAAGGAGCATCATCATGTGTATGATTAACACATGATTTTATGGCTAAAATAGATCAAATAAGGGTTGTTGTTGGTGATTTTGGGACGAAAATGAGAGAGGGAGGAAGGGAGGATGAGTGGTTTTTCATGTGTAAATGAAGAAATGGTTTCTAGGAAATGGTTTTGTGGTTTGGTGTAGCTTACATGTTAAGCTTAGCTAACAAGTGTAACTTGTTAGTTATAACTTGACACATCATGAGATGTGGTGGCATACTTTGGCCATCCCATGTTAGTGGGGTGGGGCAAAACTTGTTTTGTCTCATCCCACTAATTTGCGGGTATTTCTCGATTCTAGTTTCCTCGATTTGCGTGCCCTCGGGTCGTTTTACGAAAAACGTTTTTATAAATTATGAATCAACGGCACAAAACGAATCTAATAAAAATTGTCTCATCAAAAACGGAGTTCAAAAACGTAAATACGTAATCCTAAGGTTTCTGGTTTAATCGTAAAGGACGTTAAATTATTCACGTAAGTCCTAATCTCTTCTCGTAAATTTGTGAGTTTATGAACCAACAAAATTTAAAATTCCAAAATAATATTCACGGATAAGTTTATTTCCTGAAATGTCGGACTGTCACCAAAAACGGTGTATGTAAACGTGAGCACGTAAAGTAGAATCCTCCGGTTTAGACGTAGTCGATGCTACTTCAAGACGTAAATCCAAATTTCTTCCCAAAAATAAGTGAGTTCATAATATAACACTAAAATAATGTTTTTAAATAGTATTTGAGAATAAAACATAAACCATAAATTGACGGATTGTCACACCCCATCACTAAACTACATCTTACATCTTTGAGTTAAGCTTGTCCAGTATGATTTTTAATTTGCCATATCCACTTCAACTATGTTTGAACCAGTATAATTTATGTACTTATATGTAAGACCCGAAGTGAGCATGCAGTAGTAATCCCATTTTATAGTGATATTTTGAATCCTCACATTCATTTTTGCACAAATTTCATCTTTTAATTCCTTACAGCATATAAATATTTTGTCACCCATATTGTGTTTTGCTTATTGTGCGTGTATAACTGCTGGTACAATTTACATCGGTATGCTAGACTTCTATACTATTACCAATTCTTAATATCCTTTTATCAGTACTTATATTGAAGATTGAATGATTATCATGAGATCCAAATAGGGGGCCTCCTAAGAATTATTCCTTGACCGGAACCGGAGTAAACAACATTTATCATTTTTTCAACGCTATTTCGATCATTTGTACTAGTTATGGGAACGGTATTATACCTGAGATCTCAGGTTTGTGCAATTCCCTTCTCATTTTTTGTTTGCTTGTTGTGTATGTTTATTGCTGATATATCTGTCTTAAAACAAGAAACAATAGCTGAGGAGATGAAGGGTAAAATGTTCAAAGGGTTATTGGTGTGTTATACAGTTGTGATCTCAAACTATCTAGTGTCAGTATTTCTGGTTATTTTCGGTAACCAAGTATAATTTTTGTGCTTCAAAACTTTATGGTGGGTTCTAACACGTTGTTGCCCAAATGGTTCCCTATTAATGAACCAATGGCTTCACCATTTCGCAAAGTCAAAGCTTGTATTTTTGGTAAGTTTCTCACATTTCCAAGGATAAAATTATCAAATTGTATATTTCTCGTGTTATGATTTCTTAATGTTCATATAGTTTTAAGACCACTTTTTTGTTATTTCATTGGCTTAATCTACAGTTCTTATATTCTTTTGATAACATCTAAATGTCGCTCATTTTTGTCAAAACAGGTTTACTTGCAACCAATAAACATGGATTTAGAGCGTAAATTTGCAAATCCCAAAAAGGGCCAGCTCTCGCTAAGAAACTTTGCGCCTCAAGTCCTCAACTAATAGAAAGATCATTATATGTGATCATTGCTACTACTTTTGAAACAATGTTGCCTTTCTTTGGACTGGACTTCATATTGCCCATGGTTTTTTACAAGTTAACTTGCAAGCCATCCAAAAATGGCTTGATTGTTTGGGTGAACACAGTGATTGGTGTCGTCTCAACGGTAGCATCTGTGCGACAAATTATTCTTGATGCTAGAATGTATCGTATATTTGCTAACATGTAGATTGTGTTCCAATTTATACATGTATTAATTAAGTTTCAATAGAACATCCATTTATATCCATATCACTTATACTTGCATTGGTCATTGTGTTTCATTCAGTTTGTTTTATTAAACTCGATATGATTTCTATTTGCTACATTACCCAAAAGTTAAATTGAATCTAATCTTCATTGGTTTTTAGTTTGTCCTTAATTCCAACTTTACATTAAATAAATACTTTTACTAAATAAGAACTTAGCAAAACTATTTTACTATAACTGAAAAAGTAATTAATTCTAATGGATGTGGTCAAAATGTAGTCAATGTGTTGATGACAAACTAGTTTATCCAACAAAAAGTAGCATTTTCATAAAAAAAAAGAACAGTATCAAATAGGAGTTATAATATAACCAAATCAGGTTAACTTTTCATTTCAAAGAAATTAATTACCATCTCCATTCTATGATAACTATGGTTTCTTCAGATATCATTTAAAAAAGGTAAAATCTATTAAATACCATCGTATTTATTAAAATATGTCAACTTTAAACACTTACTAATTAATCTTGAGACTTTACTATTATACTTTCAAATTTGCTCACACTATACAAATGTAAGTCTGAAATGACCATATTACCCTTAAAATGACTAATATACCCTTTGAAAAATGCGATTCTTCAAAGGGTATATTAGTCATTTTAAGGGTAATATAGTTATTTTAGGCTTATATTGGTATAGTCGGAATAAAATTGAAAGTACAATGGTAAAGTCCAGAGATTAATTAGTAAGTGTTTAAAATCGACACATTTTAATAAGTACGATTATATTTTATAACTTTTACCCTTTAAAAACAAAATATAAAATAGAACCAGTTATAATTGTTAATTTGTTCATATACATGACATAATAAAACATTTTTATAGCTGAAATAAGTCAAAATTAAGCCAAAATTTGATTTATCCACTTGTCCTGTATAAGAATACACAATTACTTAGAAGCTCAATATTTTGTGTCGCACACTTCTGTGTAAAATAACATTTTATACTACCTCCGTCCTAAAATTATAGTCTACCTTTTCTTTTTTAGTTGTCCAAATTAATTGTCCACTTCTAAAAATAAGTGAGAAATTTAGATCGAGATTAACACATTACCTTTAGTTGAAATTATAATTAAAAACTTCAAAAAAAGTTCTAAATTAATTTGTTAAGGGTAAAATTGTCTTTATACAAAAAGTAAAAGAGAAAGCTGTAAAGATTGCGCGTTTCTTAAACAGTGTATTTTTTGTTGATGGATAATAATTTTGGGACGAAGTGAGTAATAATTGTGTGCTAGTCTTTAGTTCAAGCTTATAGTGATTGGCTTTTATTTCCTAGAAAGAATATCAACTAGATAATAATAAAAAACCATTTAATTTGTATGTAAGTGTTGTTTCTTAATTGGTACGTAAAGAAAGGTAACATACATTAACGAACTTGAAGTTAAGATAAGACCAAAAAATTTCTTATAAAGCAAATGAAACTCAACGGCTTTATTGGCCGGTTTCATTTTATGGATAAGTCTATTAATCTTTTGAGGTAGATACATTATATGGCCTAATTATTATTTATCTTTGAAGAGTATGTATAAGGAAATAAATTAAATTGGTCTATACAAGAATTGGAACAAACTTAATTAGTGATAAAGTTTTTTTTGAACTTAATTAGTGATAATTTATACAAAAAGAAAAACTTGTAGTACGGTTCCAACAAGTAAGGAAATTTGTGTCTTTTGTCTTATCTTGGTTTTCCTATATAAAGGGTATATGCATGGCTTAATGTACTCATTGCAAACAAACCACATACTCTAAATAACAACAACAACAACAACAACAAAACCATTTACGAAAAGTTGAGAGAAAATGAAGCAAGAAACAGTTGTTGTGATAGTAGGAGCAGGACCTGCCGAGATTGCAACATCGGCATGTCTCAATATTCTCAATATCCCAAATGTTGTTCTTGAGAGGGAAGATTGTTATGCGTCTTTATGGCAAAAGAAGGCATATGATCGTTTAAAGCTTCATTTAGCCAAAAACTTTTGTGAACTCCCTCACATGCCTTTTCCTTTGTCCGCACCAACATTTGTACCAAAAAATTTGTTTGTTGAATACTTGCAAAATTATGTTAATCGTTTTAATGTAGACCCTTTGTACGAACGTAGCGTTAAGAGTGCTTTGTACGATAAAACTACAAAAAAGTGGGAGGTCACCGCAAAAAATATGGTTTCTGGCTTGGTTGAAGAGTATATAGGAGAGTTTCTTGTTGTTGCAACAGGTGAAAATAGTGAAGGTTTTATTCCTAGCGTTAGTGGCTTAGATAGCTTTAAAGGTTCAGTTATGCACTCTATTGGATATGAAAATGGAAAGAAATTTAGAGACAAAAATGTGCTTGTTGTTGGTGCCGGAAACTCTGGCATGGAAATTGCATACGATTTGTGCAACTGGGGTGCCCAAACATCTATTGTTGTTCGTAGCCCTGTAAGTTTTTAACATCTTTCACTTTCCCGCTCTATAACATTATTATGAAGTTGTAATTTCGTTATCTTTGAGATATACCCAAAATGCTTTTGGTATAGATTTAATAATTTGTTCTTCTTGTTTTGACAGGTTCATGTTCTTTCCAAAGAGTTAGTGCAACTCGGGATGTATTTACTAAAATATGTTTCGTGCACTTATGTGGACAAACTTGTTTTAATGCTTAGCAAGTTGTTGTATGGCGACCTTGGTGCATTTGGAATTCAGAGGCCAAGCAAAGGACCGTTTCTCCTCAAGCGTGAGGCTGGTAGATCACCTGTTATCGATGTTGGGACTATTTCCAAGATCATGTCAAAAGACATTAAGGTACACTACATTCACGTACTAATCTTAATATCATTAATGGTTTAAACAATAATAAACGTTCGCTTTTATTCTTATTTTTCTTAAGGTAATGCCGACTATAAAAAATATAGAAGATACCATGATCAAGTTTTCAGATGGGCAAACGGGACAAATTGATGCCATTGTCTTTGCTACTGGTTTTAAAAGCACTGTCCGCAAATGGCTCAAGGTAACTAAAGTAAGCTACAACTTTTACTATTACTTATACTTGCATTTTTTGTTAACATTATGTTCAAACTAGGATGATGGAAATCTCTTTAACAAAAAAGGAATGCCGAAACATAGAAGCCCAAATCATTGGAAAGGAGAAGATGGTATTTATTGCGTCGGATTTGCGAGTGCTGGCTTATTTGGGATTTCGAATGATGCCAAGAATATTGCTAAAGATATCGCCCAAGTTATTAGCAAGAACTAATTTCGTGTCAACAAATTAGCTTCGACTAACTAGTATTGTAGGCTTGTAATATGTTATAGTATGGTCTATGTGTACCAGTTTAGTGAACTTATTTTATATAGTTCAGAAGCTAATTTCTGGATCATGCAATTTATATCATGGTCATATGTTATGTATTGTAAGGGAATGCATAAAAAATAATTCCTATATGTCTTTTATAAAGAAATAATTATAAGACTACCGTATTAGCTATTACTGTGAACTTTAATTTCAATGTTAGTGAATCTACAATTAAATGTAAATGACATGCAACATTTTGAAAAGTAGCTAAAACAAGGAAGGTAAGTTATTAAATTTTCTTATCTGAAATTTAATTAATTGTAAATGATTTACCGCCCAACATTTTAAAAAGTAGCTAAAACAAGGAAGGTAAGTTATTAAATTTTCTTATCTGAAAATTAATTGATTGTAAATGATTTACGTTGCCTAACATTTTGAAAATTAGCTAAAACAAGGATGGTAAGTTATTGAATTTTTATCCTAAATTTAACTGACTGTAAATGATTTGCCGCCCAACATTTTAAAAAGTAGCTAAAACAAGGATGGTAAGTTATTGAATATCCGAATTTTAATTGATTGTAAATGATTAACCGCCCAACATTTTGAAAAGTTGTTAAAATAAGGATTGTAAGTTATTGAGTTTTCTTATCCGAAATTTAAAACAAGGATGGTAAGTTACTGAATTTTCTTATCCGAAATTTAATTGAATGTAAATGATTTACCACCCAACATTATGAAAAGGGAAATGATATTGCCACGGTAAAAAATTGATTCATTAAGAAAAATCTTAAGGCAAATTACATAATTGTCCTTGCAATTTATTTATTTTGTATTTACATTATTGGTCCTTAATTCCCCACTAACAAAAGTCTCCAATAACTGTGTTTTCTTTATGGGTCACACAACAGCCGTCATTGCTCTACCATTTTTATTTTACCTTCGCTCAATTTCTTATGCCAAGTGACAGCTTTAAAGGTATTTACATCTAATTTGTTGTTTTTTTATTAATGTATGTTGTGTTGTTATCTTAATCTTTTCATTAATATATATAATAAATATTTTTAGTATAATCAATAGTAGTTAATGATTGTTGGCATTTAAAATTAAGAATAATGCTATACTATGTTAGGTATTATGAAGATTATGCCATTTATTAGTCAAAAACAACATTTTCAATCACAACTGTTATAGACATAGCTATAGATGAAAAGAAGAAGTTTATTATTGTAAATATGTAATGGCAATTTTCTTAACAGATGACTTCAATTGATCAACGCACAATGAATAAAAATAAAGAAATATATGTGGATACTTCTAAATTCGAATCCAATGATGATTTACTAAAGAGTATACGGGCATTTTATTATGCTAAAGGGTACGGATTATCTATTCATGATTTCAAAAAAAATACCAATATGTCACGTTGCAATGTGATCAAAGTGGGGTTTATAAAGATAAAAGGCATGTTGGAACAAAGCGAATAAAGAGTACCGAGTCTCGTTTGATTGACTGCCCATTTTAGATTACACGTAAAAAGGGAAGCGACGGTGTATGGGTATTTAAAGTAAAAAGTCTTGCACATAACCATGATCCATCTATTGATATGTTTGGGCATCCATCAGTTCGTCGATTGGAACTAGATGATGTAGAAACTGTAAAGAAAATGTCTCTTTCTGGAATACCCCCAAGACAAATCATTTCAGTTTACGTCAACAAAATCCAAATCTTCCCGCAATCTCCAGAACAATATACAATCTGAAGGGAAAATTTAGTATGGATGATTTGGATAATCGATCAGCCATTAGTATTTTATTTGAGGAGCTTGAAAAATGTGGGTTTACATATGATATTTTACATAGTCCAGATGGATATATAAATGGTTTGTTCATTGCACATCCTCTGTCAATTAAACTCGCTAAAGTCTTCTCTAAAACATTTATCATGGACTTCACATACAAAACCAATAGATACAACATGCCTCTTCTTGATATCATCGGACTTACATGCTTCAATACATCTTTTTATTCGGGATTTGTTTTCTTGGAGAAAGAGGATAAAGACCATTATATTTGGGCACTAAGTGTGTTTAAGAAGATTTTTTGTGACAGTAATCAACCTTCTGTGATTATGTCAGACAGAGAATTGGCACTAATGAATGCTATCAAGGATGTGTTTCCAACCACAACAAGTCTCTTGTGTGTTTGGCATATCAAAAGAACGTGTGGAAGAATTTAATATGTTTACGGAAAGTTGGAATACTTTAGTATATTCAACAATATAGTCTTTATATGACAGAAATTGGAAGGAATTTGAGTTATTTTATAGTGGTAAGAAAGACGCAATTAAGTATACAAAGGACATGTTGTTTCCTTGGAAAGATAAATTCGTTAGTGCTTAGACGGAAAAGTACTTAGATTTTGGTAATCGTTCATCCTCGAGAGCTGAAGGTGCTCATGCTAAACTCAAGTTGTATTTACAAGTATCTACGGGAAGCTTTCAAGATTTGAAAAAGAAAATTTGTTTAGGCGTTGAGCATGAATTTAATGAGATCAAAGTGAAACTTGCAAGTGAAAAGATTCGTGTTCCTCACGACTGCAACATACCTCTTTCCAGGAAACTTTTAACTCATGTATCTCAGTTTAGATTGAAGGAGATACACAAGAAGTATGAAAAAAAATTAAAGAGGGTAATACTGATTATAATTATAATTGCTAATTACTAATTATAATTCACTTTGACGTTCATAAATTTATTTTTTTTCCTTTTTAGGTACCGTCACCCCATGCACTGGTCATTTTATGGCGACTATGGGGCTTTCATGTACTCATAAGATAACTAGTTGTCTTGGAATGACAATTCCCTTGGATATTATTCATCCACATTGGAGGATTGATACATTATCTTTTAATCGGGAAGTCGATTCGCCTAGTGATGATAACAATAACTTTTCTATGTTGCTTAATAGGTTGCATTCGAAGTACCAAACGTGGCCCCTTAGTAAACAAGAACTAGCTACTTCAATGATTGCTAAACTTGTGAATGAATCCGATATATACTTTGAGTCAGTTATTCAACGACCAAAAGGAAGACCCCCAAAAGCAAAAAAGAAAGAGGGAAAAACTTCAACAGCAAGAGATCCTTATAAATATGAGCTTGTGGAATCTTCACACACACATAATCCTTCGAGTTTTAGGCATGTACAACATCATAGCAACTTAATTGATCTAAATGCATATCCTGAATGTTCAGGTGACTTTTTTTAATACTTTTGCCAAGCCTTCTTAACTGGTTTGAATTTAGAGGTTTTGTGAACATTGCTTTGTTTTTGGACATGCTATATTTTGTTGTTCTCCTTTGGTATTTCGAACATGTTACGACTGGCTTATTTATTGAAAGGTGATTTTATCAGTTTTGTGATAATTATTTGGATACTTTAATGTTATACATATGGTGTGTCTTTGTTGATGAATCCATTATTCACGGATCGATTAAGCTTACTAGGATAATCAACATTCATATGATAAACATAGCGGAATTAGAACATTCATTATAACAGGGTGTTGTGGACAAGATGAATTTTCCCAAACGTTACTTGTATTATTAAACACAAATAACATCTAGACGTGTATATACTGAATCCCACGTCTAGACACACGAATTACTTGTAGGTTACATTGTGAATGAAGTTATATATAAAAACCTACGTATGTTTTCTTTATATATTATAAAACATAGCTTACAAAGAAAGCTAATAATGAGACAACTAAATCCTCTATTATTCTGTGATAATATCTTCTACAAGTTTGTCCACCACCTTGTAGAATTCTTTATTTTCAGATTTAGTCCTTGACTTTTGTGTTTTGACTTATCAACTCAATAATTCGACCTAACATTTGTGTTGAACAAAAGTTTAGCAAGACTATTTTTTGATCCAGTACGATGCGAAGTTTGATTTGGTTATAGTTAAGGTTTTCTACGACACTTTGAAATCAGGTAGTGTGTCATATGGTGTGATATCTCATTTGAGGTCCTACAGCGCGACATATCTATTCAAAGATGTGCTTTGAATGCATAATTTTTGTCTATTCGTTCATGCTTACTATGGCATGTGGTACTTGTTTTTTCTAATCGAATTACCAAAGAATTCATTGATTTGTGGGGCCTCAAAAGTTTTTGGTGTTCATTTAACTGGTCTTTGGTAATTGGTATTCACTGATTTTTTAGTTTATGGTGTAAACAATTTGTAAAGATAAAAAAGTTAAATGTCGTATATATCAAAATTAAATGCATGGTGTATTTGCAAGGACAATTACTATGTAATTTGCTTTTAGATTTTTTGAATGAATCAATTTTCTACCGTGGCAGAATCACTTCCTTTTTGAAAAGTTGAACGTAATCAATTTTCTACCGTTGCAGAATCACTTCCTATTTGAAAAGTTGAACGTAAGTTTTTTTTTCTTATCCTTACCATGACAAATCCATCTAAAAAATGGATACCATGTGATAAAAAAAATTGCCAACAATATTTTCTGATAACAAGTTTCGTGATAATAATTTGATGCATGATGAGAATTTTGAAGAATAACTTTAAACGGATGGTCGCTAAGTTAAACATAATTTTTAGTATTCTCGAACGGATGCAACTCGAAGATGCTAACAATGTTTTTAAATACTCTGGATCGCATGCAAGTTAAATTCCTAACCAGACTATTTTCGGTATAGGAATGCTTGACTTTAACTATGTTATCATATTTTTGAAAAACTATTTTGCATTTGAATTCTTGAAGACTTTTACTCATTCTTTGTGATTTACTTTTTGAAACGAGTAATTCCTAAAAGATCATAAATAGATGGAGTACTTTCTTTCCATCATTTCATGAAATTCCAACTTATTCTAACAATATAAATTCACTAGGTTGGTGAACCTGCGCTTCACTGCGGGGTGCCAACTTTGGTCCATAAAAATGAGTTTGTGAAAAAATGGATTTTTTTTTTGTTTTTAGACTCAAAAACAAAATATCGGGTATAAGAATACGGCCGTCGTGGCTGCAACCGCTAAAAAGTTGCACTTCTAGGTGACGCGCAACCCAAGTTCTAATGGATTTCATTTTGGAACGCTTAAGTACTATGATCATCGCATGTCTAAAGTAATAAGACCAACTCTATGTTTCACAATGAACAAAGTTCACAACAGCAGAGAATGAACAAAACCAACACCGAGCCATTGCTTATACACGTGCCACACATACAAACACGTTACCCACCGTTCGTTCTCTGTCTCGCAATCGAAAATCAATAATTGCATTATTGGTGGCTCAGATAAGGCACACTAAAGGAAGTGGGAGACACGCTCGGCATGGCTGCAGCCATAATAGGCTGCCCTGCCAAGATGCGGGTGGTGCCGTATCCTTGGCCGCGGCTAATTATCATTGCCTATGAACTCCAACCAACAACAGCAACTCTACCAATCAACATGTTCATAAGCTTTCCATAAACTAAGATAAGTTATAATCTCAATTTTATCACGGTCTAGTGTTACCAAACAAAGAACATCATTATCGTAACAATCCGCTTCATTTTTCGGATTAGTACCTTCCAAGCTAGTTCAACAACGACCCATACCAAGCACAAACTTATCAACTAAGTATAACATATATTAGTTTATCATAGATATAGCATTTGTGTCATGTGTAGTAACAAAGCTACCAAATGACTTCTCCATAGATATAACAACACAAAACCGACACAGCACACATCCTGTGGCACATTTTTAAGCTAAATGACAAGCCCAACAACAAAGGACACATTAACATATATTAGTTTATAGAAAGCTTATGAACAGTGTCTCACTTTACCCAGCTAGCACACACCTATTTTTTCTCCAACATATAAAATTTACCCACTCAAAACACAATGGAAACACTTGTAGATCTGAGTATATTAAAACAACCACAAAAAGAGCCAAAGCCAATACCGAATCGCTACCTGCATAACCATCCTCATCAAAGATTGATGGCAAGAACACCCTGACGTCACTGCCCCATGAAAGAGTTGGGACGGTAACTGAAACCCACTGCCACCAATAATGAATTTGACTGTATCGTAAATAGTATAACAAAGAAGAAAATCCTCATGAAAGATTCATGGCAATAATACCCAACGTCACCGTCCAATCAAAGGGTGTGTATTAGCTAAGTGTGGCACGTGTATAAGATCAATATACGTTATAATGTAGCACGTTAAATGAAAAAGATAGGTAATATCAATGTATACTTGTATTAAAATAGTATGGTCACAAGCTGATAATAAAATGAAATACTAACATTTTCAAGTTTCAAGCCCATCTATATAATTAAGAAGAAGAAATTTAATTAGCCCATTTACATGCTTAATAAGCCCATGTAGCATTTATAGTCCAAATATTTGTTTTAAGCCCTAACGTATAAACACTTAAGCCCATTAAACGCATTAAGCCCAAAAACATTAAAGCAAACCCAAGTAAAATTTTAAGCAAATGTTTAAAAGACCGTTATATAATCGGTTTGGACGAGCGTCATGGTTCAACCGGGTTTTTCTCTCAAAACCAACATCCGAGCACCCGAGCGGGTCACTAATAAAATCTAGATTTGAAAACACTACTTTAAATTCCGATTATCATTCATCCGAAACCATAATGAATCGATAGTCAAACTCAGTCAAACAATCAACAAGTCAACATGTTGTGAGTAAGGGCCACAAGGCAGCACCAGCTAAAAAGGAAAGAAAAAAGATGTTGATGCTTGAATCAATTCATAAATGTCTTCAAATTTGCAGTGTGTGTTTTTTATTTGTGCGCGAACAAAGTACATGTACGGTACATTTAAAACGGGTACATTCCTGGACTCGCAGTAAAACTTTTTTCGAGTAATAAGCCAATTGTCAAATAGAATAAACAAGCTTTAATAGATATAAGATTTGGGGATGTGGTCAAGTTAAATAATAAAAGGGTTAAACACGTTAGTGTATGATGTAGGATTTTAGTAACTTACTTTATGAAAAGTAAGAAACAAATGATAAGTATAAGTTTAAACGTTTAGGAAAATATAATAATCGACATGAGTTCGTTCTCAAAGGAAATGGATTAATGGCCAATTATCGTTGTTTTATAAGTTTAAGTTTTTGGAAAGAGAAAAGATTAAAAAGAAAACTATGGATTACACTATAAAATATCAAAAACGATTGATGTTTTCACGCAAAACGAAGCAAAATATATTAAAATAATGAAAATTTCTTAAAATTTCTAAAAATTTGCAAATAAATCCTAAAAAGTCTAATTAACAATGAAAAATCAATAAAACTTTTTGAAAACCTTTTAGTTCATAATTATTTAATTTTAAAATCTATTTGAATACCTAAACCAAAATAATTAACCAAAAGTTCAAATTCAAATTTTATTACTTGTAAACCTGTATCTATTTAATTAAAAGCTAAAAATAATTTTTGTAAAATTTTAAACCTAATTTAACTATTTTTAATGACTTTAATTAAAAACAAAAAAAGAAAAATGATTAAAATAGCAAATGAAAAGGGAAAAATCCCAAACTTGGCAGAAAAATCTGAAAATCTAACTAGATTAAGGGAAAAATGAAAAGAATGACACAACTAAACTAAATAAGCCCAAATAAGACACAATAAGCCACGGCTTATTTATTACAAAGGGAATGAAAAAGTGCTTAAGTACAATTCATAACTAAAGCTCTAGAAGAAAAAAGCTCTGGTACACTGGTAAGGCTTAGAACCTACATCAAGAGGTCACGAGTTCAAATCCAAGCCAGGTATGCTTTTTGTTTTTTATTATTATTTTTTTTTCATATTTTCTTGTTGGGCAAAAAATTCCCAACACAAGCAGTTACTTGTGGGGTAATTATAAGTTTCCGCTTGAAATTCTAAACCCCATCACTAAACTATATCTTACATCTTTGAGTTAAGCTTTTCCAGTATGATTTTTAGTTTGCCATATCCACTTGAACTATGTTTGAACCAGTATAATTTATGTACTTATATGCAAGACCTGAAGTGAGCATGCAGTAATAATCCCAGTTTATAGTGATATTTTAAATCCTCACATTAATTTTTTCACAAATTTCATCTTTTAATTCCTTACGGCATATAAATCTTTTGTCACTCATATTGTGTTTTGCTTATTGTGCGTGTATAACTGTTGGTACAATTTACATCGGTATGCTAGACTTCTATACTGTTACCGATTCTTAATATCCTTTTATCAGTACTTATATTGAAGATTGAATGATTATCAGGAGATCCAAATAGGGGGCCTCCTAAGAATTATTCCTTGACCGGAACCGGAGTAAACAACATTTATCATTTTTCAACGCTATTTTGATCATTTGTACTAGTTAAGGGAACGATATTATACCTGAGATCAGGTTTGTGCAATTCCCTTATCATTTTTTGTTTGCTTGGTGTGTATGTTTATTGCTGATATATCTGTCTTAAAACATGAAACAATAGCATAGTTGATGAAGGGTAAAATGTTCAAAGGGTTATTGGTGTGTTATACAGTTATGATCTCAAACTATCTAGTGTCAGTATTTCTTGTTATTGTCGGTAACCAAGTAGAATTTTTGTGCTTCAAAACTTTATGGTGGGTTCTAACACGTTGTTGCCCAAATGGTTCCCTCTTAATGACCAATGGCTTCACCATTTCGCAAAGTCAAAGCTTGTATTTTTGGTAAGTTTCTCACATTTCCAAGGTTAAAATTATCAAATTGTATATTTCTCGTGTTATGATTTCTTAATGTTCATATAGTTTTAAGACCACTTTTTTGTTATTTCATTGGCTTAATCTATAGTTCTTAGATTCTTTTGATAACATCTAAATGTCGCTCATTTTTGTCAAAACATGTTTACTTGCAGCCATTAAACATGGATTTAGAGCGTAAATTTGAAAATCCCAAAAAGGGCCAGCTCTCGCTAAGAAACTTTGCGCCTCAAGTCCTCAACTAATAGCAAGATCATTATAGGTGATCATTGCTACTACTTTTGAAGCAATGTTGCCTTTCTTTGGACTGGACTTCATATTGCCCATGGTTTTTTACAACTTAACAGGCAAGCCATCCAAAAATGGCTTGATTGTTTGGGTGAACACAGTGATTGGTGTCGTCTCAACGGTAGCATCTGTGCGACAAATTATTCTTGATGCTAGAACGTATCGTATGTTTCCTAACATGTAGATTGTGTTCCAATTTATACATATATTAATTAAGTTTCAATAGAACATCCACTTATATCCATATCACTTATTCTTGTATTGATCATTATGTTTCATTCAGTTTGTTTTATTAAACTCGATATGATTTCTATTTGCTACATTACCCAAATGTTAAATTGAATCTAATCTTCATTGGTTTTTAGTTGGTCCTTAATTCCAACTTTACATTAAATAAATACTTTTACTAAATAAGAACTTAGCAAAACTATTTTACTAAAACTGAAAAAGTAATTAATTCTAATGGATGTGGTCAAAATGTAGTCTATGTGTTGATGACAAACTAGTTTATCCAACAAAAAGTAGCATTTCCATAAAAAAAAAAACAGTATCAAATAGGTGTTATAATATAACCAAATCAGGTTAACTTTTCATTTCAAAGAAATTAATTACCATCTCCATTCTATGATAACTATGGTTTCTTAAGATATCATTTAAAAAAGGTAACAGCTATTAAATACCATCGTATTTATTAAAATGTGTCAACTTTAAACACTTAATAGTTAATCTCGAGACTTTACTATTGTACTTTCAAATTTGTTCCGACTACACCAATGTAAGCCTGAAATGACTATATTACCCTTAAAATGACTAATATACCCTTTGGAAAATGTGATTCTTCAAAGGGTATATTAGTCATTTTAAGGGTAATATAGTTATTTTAGGCTTATATTGGTATAGTCAGAATAAAATTGTAAGTACAATGGTAAAGTCCAGAGATTAATTAGTAAGTGTTTAAAATCGACACATTTTAATAAGTACGATTATATTTTATAACTTTTACCCTTTAAAAACAAAATATAAAATAGAACCAATTATAATTGTTAATTTGTTCATATACATGACATAATAAAACATTTTTATAGCTGAAATAAGTCAAAATTAAGCCAAAATTTGATTTATCCACTTGTCGTGTATAAGAATACAAGATTACTTAGAAGCTCAATATTTTGTGTTGTACACTTCTGTGTAAATAACATTTTATACTACGTCCGTCCTAAAATTATAGTCTACCTTTTCTCTTTTGGTTGTCCCAAATTAATTGTCCATTTCTAAAAATAAGTGAGAAATTTAGATCGAAATTAACACATTACCTTTAGTTGAAATTATAATTAAAAACTGTAAAAAGGTTCTAAATTAATTTATTAAGGGTAAAATTGACTTTTTGCAAAAAGTAAAAGAGAAAGCTGTAAAGATTGTACGTTTCTTAAACTCTGTATTATTTGTTGATGGATAATAATTTTGGGATGAAGTGAGTAATAATTGTGTGCTAGTCTTTAGTTCAAGCTTATAGTGATTGGCTTTTATTTCCTAGAAAGAATATCAACTAGATAATAATAAAACACCATTTAATTTGTATGCAAGTGTTGTTTTTTAATTGGTACGTAAAGAAAGGTAACATACATTAACGAACTTGAAGTTAAGATAAGACCAAAAATTTGCTTATAAAACAAATGAAACTCAACGGCTTTATTGGCCGGTTTCATTTTATGGATAAGTCTATTAATCTTTTGAGGTAGATACTTTATATGGCCTAATTATTATTTATCTTTGAAGAGTATGTATAAGGAAATAAATTAAATTGGTCTATACAAGAATTGGAACAAACTTAATTAGTGATAAAGTTTTTTTTAACTTAATTAGTGATAATTTACACAAAAAGAAAAACTTGTAGTACGGTTCCAACAAGTAAGGAAATTTGTGTCTTTTGTCTCATCTTGGTTTTCCTATATAAAGGGTATATGCATGGCTTAATGTACTCATTGCAAAAAAACCACATACTCTAAACAACAACAAAAACAACAACAACAAAACCATCTACAAGAAGTTCAGAGAAAATGAAGAAAGAAACAGTTGTTGTGATAGTAGGAGCAGGACCTGCCGGGATTGCAACATCGGCATGTCTCAATATTCTCAATATCCCAAATGTTGTTCTTGAGAGGGAAGATTGTTATGCGTCTTTATGGCAAAAGAAGGCTTATGATCGTTTAAAGCTTCATTTAGCCAAAAACTTTTGTGAACTCCCTCACATGCCATTTCCTTTGTCCGCACCAACATTTGTACCAAAAAATTTGTTTGTTGAATACTTGCACAACTATGTTAAACATTTTAATGTAGACCCTTTGTACGAACGTAGCGTTAATAGTGCTTTGTATGATAAAACTACAAAAAAGTGGGAAGTCACCGCAAAAAATATGGTTTCTGGCTTGGTTGAAGAGTATATAGGAGAGTTTCTTGTTGTTGCAACAGGTGAAAATAGTGAAGGTTTTATTCCTAGCGTTAGTGGCTTAGATAGCTTTAAAGGTTCAGTTATGCACTCTATTGGATATGAAAATGGAAAGAAATTTAGAGACAAAAATGTGCTTGTTGTTGGTGCCGGAAACTCTGGCATGGAAATTGCATACGATTTGTGCAACTGGGGTGCCCAAACATCTATTGTTGTTCGTAGCCCTGTAAGTGTTTAGCATCTTTCACTTTCACGCTCTATAACATTATTATGAAGTTGTAATTTATTATCTTTGAGATATACCCAAAATGCTTTTGGTATAGATTTAATAATTTGTTCTTCTTGTTTTGACAGGTTCATGTTCTTTCCAAAGAGTTAGTGCAACTCGGGATGTATTTACTAAAATATTTTTCGTGCACTTATGTGGACAAACTTGTTTTAATGCTTAGCAAGTTGTTGTATGGCGACCTTGGTGCATTTGGAATTCAGAGGCCAAGCAAAGGACCGTTTCTCCTCAAGCGTGAGGCTGGTAGATCACCTGTTATCGATGTTGGGACTATTTCCAGGATCATGTCAAAAGACATTAAGGTACACTACATTCACGTACTAATCTTAATATCATTAATGATTTAAAAAATAATAAACGTTCGCTTTTATTCTTATTTTTCTTAAGGTAATGCCGACTATAAAAAAAATAGAAGATACCATGATCAAGTTTTCAGATGGGCAAAAGGGACAAATTGATGCCATTGTCTTTGCTACTGGTTTTAAAAGCACTGTCCGCAAATGGCTTAAGGTAACTAAAGTAAGCTACAACTTTTACTATTACTTATACTTGCATTTTTTATTAACTTTATGTTCAAACTAGGATGATGGAAATCTCTTTAACAAAAAAGGAATGCCGAAACATAGAAGCCCAAATCATTGGAAAGGAGAAGATGGTATTTATTGCGTCGGATTTGCGAGTGCTGGCTTATTTGGGATTTCGAATGATGCCAAGAATATTGCTAAGGATATCGCCCAAGTTATTAGCAAGAACTAATTTCGTGTCAACAAATTAGCTTCGATTAACTAGTACTGTAGGCTTGTAATATGTTGTAGTGTGGTCTATGTGTACCAGTTTAGTGAACTTATTTTATATAGTTCAGAAGCTAATTTCCAGATCATGCAATTTATGTCATGGTCATATGTTATGTATTGTAAGGGAATGCATAAAAAATAATTCATATATGTCTTTTATAAAGAAATAATTATAAGACTAATGTATTAGCTATTATTGTGAACTTTAATTTAAATGTTAGTGAATCTACAATTAAATGTAAATGACATGCAACATTTTGAAAAGTAGATAAAAGAAGGAAGTAAGTTATTAAATTTTCTTATCTGAAATTTAATTAATTGTAAATGATTTACCACCCAACATTTTAAAAAGTAGCTAAAACAAGGATGGTAAGTTATTGAATTTTCTTATCCGAAATTTAATTGATTGTAAATGATTTACCGCCCAACATTATGAAAAGTAGCTAAAACAAGGATGGTAAGTGATTGAATTTTCTTATCCGGAATTTAATTAACTGTAAATGATTTACCGCCCAACATTTTGAAAAGTAGCTAAAACAACGATGGTAAGTTATTGAATTTTCTTATCCGGAATTTAATTGACTGTAAATGATTTACCGCCCAACATTTTAAAAAGTAGCTAAAACAAGGATGGTAAGTTACTAAATTTTCTTATCCAAAATTTAATTGACATTAAATGATTTACCGCCCAACATTTTGAAAAGTGGCTAAAACAAGGATGGTGAGTTATTGAAATTTTTTATCCGAAATTTAATTGACTGTAAATGATTTACCGCCCAACATTTTGAAAAGTAGCTAAAACAAGGATGGTAAGTTATTGAATTTTCTTATCCGAAATTTATTTGTTTGTAAATGATTTACCGCCCATCATTTTGAAAGTAGCTAAAACAAGAATGGTAAGTTATTGAATTTCCGAAATTTAATTGACTGTAAATGATTTGCCACCCAACATTTTATAACGTAGCTAAGACAAGGATGGTAAGTTATTGAATTTTCTTATCCGAAATTTAATTGACTGTAAATAATTTACCGCCAAACATTTTAAAAAGTTGTTAAAACAAGGATAGTAAGTTATTGAATTTTCTTGTCCGAAATTTAATTTACTGTAAATGATTTACCGCCCAACATTTTGAAAAGTAGCTAAAACAAGGATGGTAAGTTATTAAATTTTTTTATCTGAAATTTAATTGACTGTAAATGATTTACCGCCTAACATTTTGAAAATTAGCTAAAACAAGGATGGTAAGTTATTGAATTTTTATCCTTAATTTAATTGACTGTAAATGATTTGCCGCCGAACATTTTGAAAAGTATCTAAAACAAGTATGGTAAGTTATTGAATTTTTAATCCGAATTTTAATTGATTGTAAATAATTAACCACCCAACATTTTGAAAAGTTGTTAAAATAAGGATTGTAAGTTATTGAATTTTCTTATCCGAAATTTAAAACAAGGATGGTAAGTTACTGAATTTTCTTATCCGAAATTTAATTGAATGTAAATGATTTACCACCCAACATTTTGAAAAGGGAAGTGATATTGCCACGGTAAAAAATTCATTCATTAACAGAAATCTAAAGGCAAATTACATAATTGTCCTTGCAATTTATTTATTTTGTATTTACATTATTGGTCCTTAATTCCCCACTAACAAAAGTCTCCAATAACTGTGTTTTCTTTATGGGTCACACAACAGCCGTCATTGCTCTACCATTTTTATTTTACCTTCGCTCAATTTCTTAAGCCACGTGACAGCTTTAAAGGTATTTACATCTAATTTGTTGTTTTTTATTAATGTATGTTGTGTTGTTATCTTAATCTTTTCATTAATATATATAATAAATATTTTTAGTATGATCAATAGTAGTTAATGATTGTTGGCATTTAAAATTAAGAATAATGATGTACTATGTTAGGTATTATGAAGATTGTGCCATTTATTAGTCAAAACCAACATTTTCAATCACAACTGTAATAGACATAGCTATAGATGAAAAGAAGTTTATTATTGTAAATATGTAATGGCAATTTGTTAACAGATGACTTCAATTGATCAATGCGCAATGAATAAAAAGAAAGAAATATATCTGGATACTTCTAAATTCGAATCAAATGATGATTTACTAAAGAGTGTACGAGCATTTTATTATGCTAAAGGGTACGGATTATCTATTCGTGATTTCAAATAAATACCAATATGTCATGTTGCAATGTGATCAAAGCGGGGTGTATAAAGATAAAAGGCTTGTTGGAACAAAGCGAATAAAGAGTACCGGGTCTCGTTTGATTGACTGCCCATTTCAGATTACCGGTAAAAAGGGAAGCGGCGGTGTATGGGTATTTAAAGTAAAATGTCTTGCACATAACCATGATCCATCTACTGTTATGTCTGGGCATCCATCAGTTCGTCGATTGGAACTAGATGATGTAGAAACTGTAAAGAAAATGTCCCTTTCTGGAATACCCCCAAGACAAATCGTTTCAATTACGTCAACAAAACCCAAATCTTCCCGCAATCTCTAGAACTATATACAATATGAAGGCAAAATTTCGTAAGGATGATTTGGATAATCGATCAGCCATTAGTCTTTTATTTGAGGAACTTGAAAAATGTGGGTTTACACATGATATTTTACATAGTCCATATGGATATATAACTGGTTTGTTCATTGCACACCCTCTGTCAATTAAACTCGCTAAAGTCTTCTCTAAAACATTTATCATGGACTGCACATACAAAACCAATAGATACAACATACCTCTTCTTGATATCATCGGAGTTACATGCTTAATACATATTGTAAAACCCGCATGCTTTTACCATGCATAGTACCCTTAGGATCGTACGTACTATATTAAAACTTTCCTAATATAGCATGATTACGATTACGTGTTAGGAGTTTACGTATTACGTACGTGTTAGAACACGATAAGTATTTTATATGAACGATCACGTAATAATTATTTAGCAATAATTAATCACGAACATGCGATCACGAAATCACGAGCGTAATTAAAACACGAGCTATTATTAATTACGTACATATATTTAATACGAGCGTAATTAAATATATAAGAGTATGGTATTTACGTAGAGAGAACATTTAAAACACGAACATAATTAAACATAAACGAGTATTAAATAACAAGACACGAAACGAGGTACGGGAACCCCATCGGGGGTCCCTACCCGCGGCCAAACAAGGGTAATGGGCCAAGCCCATTACCAATTTTACTAGTAGGGGGTTAAATAGATTTTTACTACTCAAAATCACTTTTATAGAAGATTTCAAGAAAAACCTAAAATCTCCCTTTTCTCCTCTCTTTGTGCCGCCACCTACAAATCACCAACAAGGTGATTTCTTGATCTTGGATCTTGTTGATTTATTGTTTGTTCGTGTTTGTTCTTCACCCTCTTGATCCACGAATACGGTAAAACCTTTTAAACCTTTTCTTTTTAATTAATCTTTTATTAATTATGAACACGTAATGTTTTTTATAAAAACACATTAATTAAACATAGATCTAACATGTTTTGATCATTAATTAAATCAGAGGGTCGATTAAGGGGTGTTTGTTTTTGGGCCGCAGGATGCAACCGACCCCAAGGGGGGTTTCGGTTTGTTTTAGCCGACCACCACCAAGACCTTTTGGTCTTGGTTGGTGCGTGTGGGTCCCACGGCAGCAAGGGGTACCCCGATTTGGTTCGGGGTACGGTGTCGATTCATGTCCGGTTCATGTTTTTAAGCTTAGATCCGGATCATGGTTATGTTAGTTGTTTTTATGTTATAAACTTATGTTAAAATTAAAATAATAAAAGATGAGATTAATTTAATAACATGACTTAGGTTAATTAATTATTAATAATCATGAAATTATTTTAACCTAATTATTTATATTATTAAGACTTATAATTAATTAATTATTTTAAAAACCATGGATATAATTAATTAATTAACATGACTTAGGTTATATTATTAATATTTAATAATACATATTTTAACCTAAGTATTTAATATATTTAATTAAAACATGTTATACTTTAATTAAATATTATAACCTATAGTTTAATTAAATTACATGAAATAATTATTAAACTATACAATATATCATATGACTTAGAAAATAATCATGAAAACACTTAGGCTTATTTACTTAGCTTATTTAACCAGCTTATTTCTAATTATGGAAACTTTGTATTTTTAGAAACTTAATTAAATAAGGCAGCTAAATTTATTTATGGAAACCAGCTATTTTTAGAAACTTATTTATTTAAGGCAGCTGATCTATTTATGGAAACTTATTTAATTAAGGAAGCTAATCTATTTATGGAAACTTTCTATTTTTAGAAACTTATCTATTTTAAGCAGTAAATCTATTTTTGGAAACTTTCTATTTTTGGAAACTTTCTATTTTTGGAAACTGTCTATTTTTGAAAACTTTCTATTTTTTGGTAACTTTCTATTTTTGGAAACTTTCTATTTTTGGAAACTTTCTATTTTTGGAAACTTTCTATTTTAGGAAACCTGCTATTTTTGGAAAGTTACTTATTATTACACAGTAAGTATAATAACACATGCAATATCAGAAATACTTAATCAGATTAAGCAGAATATAAGAATTAACACAGTTTAAGGCGTTAAACAGTAAAATATAGTAAGAACATATAAAATAAGCTAAGACATGACGTAAAACCAGCTATGTAATTAGTAAGCAGATACTTATTTCATGTACGTATTTATGTAGCACTAGTGTTTCAGAAGTAGGATTCTCGCAGTTCATCGTTCTCGTTCACAGGACATAAGGTACGGATTCCCGTCCTTTTAGTATGGACATTCTTTCCTTATTAGGATTTCCCCGTATGCAGCCAACTATTTTCCCGTAGTATAAGTATGAGTTTGATTGCTTATGTTTAAATATGAATTACCTATAGCCATATACATGCATGACCAGTTTCACCTAGTTATGGAGGTAACATAACCATAACATTAGAGGCACTGATGTTATGACTTCACCACGGCGGAGTGATTGCTCGTGGCGTCCCTTCAGCTTTTGGCCATTTATTTATATTTATCATGTGGGGCGTATGGGTGCATCCTAGTTACATGTTTTAGTCAGGATTTCATGGTGAATGTGGTGTGTGCCTTGCATCCTTCACAAGGAGCTGATCCCTCCTACCCAAAAACCAGTATATTAAATTAGAGGCAGCCCCTCTAATTTGCATGATGAGGTCACCCCTCCAAGTATTCATGCACGTTGGATTTTCATGACCTATATTGGCTAATGGTAAAATATGTTAAACAGTTTTCATAAGATAAACATAAGGCTTTTCAAACTATAAAACCAGTTTTATGAACATGTTCCAGGTTTTCTAGGACTTATACATTTCCGCTGCTATTAAGTCTTTATTATGTTTTAGTCATTTATACTATGTCTATATCCGTGCACTGAGCGTTTTGCTCACCGTTACTTTCCTTTCCTTGTCCCAAAACGGCAGGTACCCTAGGAAAGACTCGAGCATTTGGAGGACGTGCATAGGATGGAAGCTACCAGATACTTCTTTTCCTTTTTGCCTTCATATACTTATGCTTGTTTAGTCTTTCATTCATTTCTTTTGCTTTATTATGTTTTGGGCTTATGTTTAGGAACCGATGTTTGATTCCGGTTATCCCTATGGTCATGTAATGTTTTATACATTTATTCTTGTATGCTTTGATGACACGCCATAATTACGCGTGACATTCCATTATCAAAATGGGGTGTTTCAATTATGGTATCAAAGCCAAGGCTTCGACCTGTAGGCTCTAAAACTCGACCTGTGACTAGTGGGTAGTCACCAGGAGCTTCCTAAGCCAATGTTTCTTATTCTACGTATTGATGTTTTTAGTGCTTTGTTTCTTTAACCATGATCTTTTCAGCACCTTGAGGTTTTAACCTTGATGTTTTCATCGATATTGTTTTACTAATATGGATGGACAACCGTCATTCATATTTAGTTATGTGTCATTGTTTCATGCATAATGTTCCTCGTGAACTGTGGCTATGTGGACTGAACCCCAGTAGTTCATAATTAGTCACATAAAAAAATTTTCTGATAAGTTTTGACATATGAGTTTCATTTATTTATGTTTCATGTATCATTGTTGCAGGGATTTTGACTAAGTAATGGTTGGTACAGGACTGGCCCTATTTAGTCGCATGTGCTTTTATCGAAACTTTTAATTTTGGGACCGACCCATAGGCGTCCCCTCGCCATGTCTTTTGTTTTGGGACCGACCCATAGGCGTCCCCTCGCACATATAAAGGTTTTTACAAACTACAGTACGCATTCATGCACTGTTTTTCATGCATAAAATTTTTCTCATGATTTAAATTGGCATAAAAAAAAAATTCATGTCCCCTCATAAGTTATTATGTTTTATGTCAAGTATGTTTCATACTATCATGGTTAACTTCAGTTTCATGCTGATTATGTTATACATTCCTTCGTGATAGATGGTTTCATGTTTCTTCATGATAATTCCGTCTTCATGTTGATTATGTTTTACGCCTCTTTTGTTATTTACGTTGTCCCACAAGACATTGTTGGATTTCATTAAATTCTGCTTTCATGATAGTCATGGTTGGTTTTCATTGATCATGCTGTCAGGCAAATCATCGTTGAATTTTGTGTAACCACACTTTAGCGTTTCTCTATGCAACCAGAATGAGGTATATATTGGCATTGCAAGGTTATCATGATGGTTTTCCTAACCGTTTAAATGATATACTTTCTTTAGATCATGATAAATGATCGACCCCATACTGATCATTTCATGTGCATTCAACGTGTACTCCATGTACCGTATTCCATGTGTATTACACGTACCTAAATCCATGTGTATTTCACTTGCAATACTGCACGAGTATTCGCTAGTCGATTCTGAATCACCTCAGGCGTATTTTCAATTGCTAATGTTCTACAAGATTGATGATGCCGCTCATAACTGGGAGATGTTACTAAAGGTTGATGCTGCTGACGTTCGGAGACGCTACGAGATGCGGATGCTGTTCACAACCTGGAGATCTTACAAGACGAAGACAAAGGCGTCGGAGGAAAGCAATTGGACGAGAAGATGCTTCACCATCAGACGATTTCCATCAATCATTGTCCCTAATTCTTAGTTACATGTCATACGTCATTCAGTTGTCATTTCAGCCATATGAGTGCAAACCGGTACCAGCCGGCCACTCAGCTGAATAGTTACATGAATCACGGTCATGAGAATGACCGTCATGGAACTGACAGACAGGACGATAGTAACCACTACTATGACAGAAACTATCCTAGAAATCGCAACCGACGCTCCGGCCGCGGACATGATCAGACATACAAATGATTAGTAGTCCAACCGATCTGCCAATTCTAGCATAATAACCTTATATTGTGGTTATATTTGTATCCATCTCGAGACACATGTCAAGACATCAGTCAAGACACATGTCTCACGTATAATTTCTGAAGACACATGTCAAGACACCAGTCAAGACATATGTCATGCTTATAGTTCCAAGACATGAGTCAAGACACATGACTCACGTCTAACTATGAAACATTTCTAAGAAATTCAGGGTACCCTCCAAGGGTATATCCATTTGGTTGTGCCATGTATTAATCAGGCCACAAGAATTTCAATACCATTACCGGCGCATCAGTGAGAACTGTCACATTGCTGATGTCACTTTCATTTCTTTCACCATACTTCATATATTTATGACTATGAAGGACGCCTTTCGTATTCCCACATATACGAAGGTTTTCCTTCAGCTTAATGATGAGATCCAAGCTGCCAACGCATTTCCTCGGACAGACACAAGATGAATTTTATCCTAATCATGGACTAGGAACAGCACACCATGCTACGATTCATAATTATGTACAGTAATGTTCAGGCTCCTGAATACATTCAGCATGATTTTCCATCGGGAAAATCTGTACAAATTATCTATGCTTACAAGCATGTGTGTTGTTAGCCATGGTCGCTAAAATTTTCTAGCTGTCAGTAAGACACGACCACTTAATTCTTTTACGCATAGCCAGTTGATTATTCCAAAGTCTTCCTATACATTCCAGAAGAATCTACAGGAGAAGGATGGTACCATGAGATTATGTGTCGACTACCATTGACTTAAACAAATTACCATTCATGACCGTTATTCTCCTCCACGTATTGACGACATGTCCAATCAACCGTATAGTGTTAATCACTTTCCCAAGATCGAACTCATGATCATGCTGCCAACAGTGACGAGTGAAAAGCAGGACATGTCTATGACTGCTATTCGTACACGACTCGGTCATGTTAGATTTATGATTTTGATTTAGTATCATCAATGCTCCAACAACATTATGGACATAATAAATTGAGTTTCCATGAACTCCTAAACAAATTCATCAGCGTTTTCATCGAGGATAACCTGATTTCCTCTAAGCCTAGAGAAGAACAGGAAGACCCTATCTGCACTATGTTGCAAATTCTATGACAAGAAAAATTTTACCCTAGAAAATTTTTCCAATATCAATCCTGTTTGATTACAGTGACACGCTGAATCACATGGATTTCTACGGTTAATCTTACTATGACTCAGCTTATGCGTAAAGGAGAGAACCCTACACTACATTAGGTGTTCTAGAAAATCCTACGCTAGGAGAAGTCTAGATTCAAAGACTCGGAGTTTCGCAAACTCCTATGTATCAAGTTCTACGAAGCAAGATACGGTTACGTTCATATCTAGGTACCTGACATACCAACAGGTTAAGATAGGACACCAACAAACTGGGATGTTTTCATCATCTGAAATTGTGAACTAAAATGGGACAAGATCTCCATGGATTTTGGTTACCAGATTAATGCAAACTCAGAGGAAGCATGATGCTATCTAGTTTATTGTCAATAGTTTGATCAAGTCTGCAGAATCCTTACATCCGTATGGATTTCAGAACCAACAGATTGATCGGACATGTTCCAGCCAAGGCTCATCCGATCACTTGGCAATCCCTCAGTTATCGGGTCAGACAAATATTCACAATTGTACTCCTAAATTACTTCACGTCTTAATTCTGATTCCACGACTTGCTTTCGCGTTCGCGTTCATGACACTATTCACGTTCATGATCGTATTTTGGCTTACGATTTTACGTTCATTTTCTTCTCATTCTAGGAAGTTTGCAAGAACTTGAGAGACCAGACCTAAGTTTAGTATAACTGCCTATCCTCATATAGACGTTTCTCGTCATAATCTATGTCTCACCTTCTAGCGTTTGTCGTTACCGCCATTATATTCTATGATCACGATATGTTTCACATGTCATGTTCATTCCACGTTCCTCATATCATGATCAAGATATGTTACACGTATCATGGATCACGATATGTTTACTCATACTACACTCGCCATATCTCCACGTAGCACGTTCAAAATTATTCACGTATCACGTTAAAATTTTTTCATGTACTACGTTTCTTTATGTCTCGCGCATCGTTTCTAGTTAAAAGTTAAGTCAGATTGTCTTTCATCGTAACGTTTCAGTTACTCTTACACGATTAATTCTTATTCCCTCGATCGACTTTAGGGGATCTACCTTACGTTGATAACCAAGAACTTCTTCGTATTCCAAGTCAAGGTCAGGAGGACCAAGACTTATCATTCGTGTCAAGATCTTATGAAGAAACCGTTCCAAGAGGGAAGCCACTTGGAAACGGACAAGTTCATCCGAACTTTTATCCGTTTTTCTCTTATCAACTAGATATGTCCTTTCAGTCACGTCACGTTCCATGTCCTTTCAAGACATGTCACGTTCCGCGTTCCTTCTGCCAGGAAACCTGTACGTTCATTAATCTTACATACCCTCTCAGTTTGATTCGGGTATGTTTCTCTTTCAGTTACGTTATCTATAATTCGGGGACGAATTATTCTTTTTAGGGGGGAAGAGTTGTAAAACCCGCATGCTTTTACCATGCATAGTACCCTTAGGATCGTACGTACTAGATTAAAACTTTCCTAATATAGCATGATTACGATTACGTGTTAGGAGTTTACGTATTACGTACGTGTTAGAACACGATAAGTATTTTATATGAACGATCACGTAATAATTATTTAGCAATAATTAATCACGAACATGCGATCACGAAATCACGAGCGTAATTAAAACACGAGCTATTATTAATTACGTATATATATTTAATACGAGCGTAATTAAATATATAAGAGTATGGTATTTACGTAGAGAGAACATTTAAAACACGAACATAATTAAACATAAACGAGTATTAAATAACAAGACACGAAACGAGGTACGGGAACCCCATGGGGGGGTCCCTACCCGCGGCCAAACAAGGGTAATGGGCCAAGCCCATTACCAATTTTACTAATAGGGGGTTAAATAGATTTTTACTACTCAAAATCACTTTTACAGAAGATTTCAAGAAAAACCTAAAATCTCCCTTTTCTCCTCTCTTTGTGCCGCCACCTACAAATCACCAACAAGGTGATTTCTTGATCTTGGATCTTGTTGATTTATTGTTTGTTCGTGTTTGTTCTTCACCCTCTTGATCCACGAATACGGTAAAACCTTTTAACCTTTTCTTTTTAATTAATCTTTTATTAATTATGAACACGTAATGTTTTTTTATAAAAACACATTAATTAAACATAGATCTAACATGCTTTGATCATTAATTAAATCAGAGGGTCGATTAAGGGGTGTTTGTTTTTGGGCCGCAGGATGCAACCGACCCCAAGGGGGGTTTCGGTTTGTTTTATCCGACCACCACCAAGACCTTTTGGTCTTGGTTGGTGCGTGTGTGTCCCACGGCAGCAAGGGGTACCCCGATTTGGTTCGGGGTACGGTGTCGATTCATGTCCGGTTCATGTTTTTAAGCTTAGATCCGGATCATGGTTATGTTAGTTGTTTTTATGTTATAAACTTATGTTAAAATTAAATTAATAAAAGATGAGATTAATTTAATAACATGACTTAGGTTAATTAATTATTAATAATCATGAAATTATTTTAACCTAATTATTTATATTATTAAGACTTATAATTATTTAATTATTTTAAAAACCATGGATATAATTAATTAATTAACATGACTTAGGTTATATTATTAGTATTTAATAATACATATTTTAACCTAAGTATTTAATATATTTAATTAAAACATGTTATACTTTAATTAAATATTATAACCTATAGTTTAATTAAATTACATGAAATAATTATTAAACTATACAATATATCATATGACTTAGAAAATAATCATGAAAACACTTAGGCTTATTTACTTAGCTTATTTAACCAGCTTATTTCCAATTATGGAAACTTTCTATTTTTTGAAACTTAATTTAATAAGGCAGCTAAATTTATTTATGGAAACCAGCTATTTTTAGAAACTTATTTGTTTAAGGCAGCTGATCTATTTATGGAAACTTATTTAATTAAGGCAGCTAATCTATTTATGGAAACTTTCTATTTTTAGAAACTTATCTATTTTAAGCAGTAAATCTATTTTTGGAAACTTTCTATTTTTGGAAACTTTCTATTTTTGGAAACTTTCTATTTTTGGTAACTTTCTATTTTTGGAAACTTTTTATTTTTGGAAACTTTCTATTATTGGAAACTTTCTATTTTAGGAAACCTGCTATTTTTGGAAAGTTACTTATTATTACACAGTAAGTATAATAACACGTGCAATATTAGAAATACTTAATCAGATTAAGCAGAATATAAGAATTAACACAATTTAAGGCGTTAAACAGTAAAATATAGTAAGAACATAAAATAAGCTAAGACATGACGTAAAACCAGCTATGTAATTAGTAAGCAGATACTTATTTCATGTACGTATTTATGTAGCACTAGTGTTTCGGAAGTAGGATTCTCGCAGTTCATCGTTCTCGTTCACTGGACATAAGGTACGGATTCCCGTCCTTTCAGTATGGACATTCTTTCCTTATTAGGATTTCCCCGTATGCAGCCAGCTGTTTTCCCGTAGTATAAGTATGAGTTTGATTGCTTATGTTTAAATATGAATTACCTATAGCCATATACATGCATGACCAGTTTCACCTAGTTATGGAGGTACCATAACCATAACATTAGAGGCACTGATGTTATGACTTCACCACGGCGGAGTGATTGCTCGTGGCGTCCCTTCAGCTTTTGGCCATTTATTTATATTTATCATGTGGGGCGTATGGGTGCATCCTAGTTACATGTTTTAGTCAGAATTTCATGGTGAATGTGGTGTGTGCCTTGCATCCTTCACAAGGAGCTGATCCCTCCTACCCAAAAACCAGTATATTAAATAGAGGCAGCCCCTCTAATTTGCATGATGAGGTCACCCCTCCAAGTATTCATGCACGGTGGATTTTCATGACCTATATTGGCTAATGGTAAAATATGTTAAACAGTTTTCATAAGATAAACATAAGGCTTTTCAAACTATAAAACCAGTTTTATGAACATGTTCCAGGTTTTCAAGGACTTATACATTTCCGCTGCTATTAAGTCTTTATTATGTTTTAGTCATTTATACTATGTCTATATCCGTGCACTGAGCGTTTTGCTCAGCCGTTACTTTCCTTTCCATGTCCCAAAACGGCAGGTACCCTAGGAAAGACTCGAGCATTTGGAGGACGTGCATAGGATGGAAGCTACCAGAGACTTCTTTTTCTTTTTGCCTTCATATACTTATGCTTGTTTAGTCTTTCATTCATTTCTTTTGCTTTATTATGTTTTGGGCTTATGTTTGGGAACCGATGTTTGATTCCGGTTATCCCTATGGTCATGTAATGTTTTATACATTTATCCTTGTATGCTTTGATGACACGTCATAATTACGCGTGACATTCCAATATCAAAATAGGGTGTTACACATATTTTTATTAGGAATTTGTTTTCTTGGAGAAAGAGGATAAAGACAATTATATTTGGGCACTAAGTGTGTTTAAGAAGATTTTTGGGGACAGTAATCAACCTTCTGTGATTATGTCAGGCAGAGAATTGGCACTAATGAATACTATCAAGTATGTGTTTCCAACGACAACAAGTCTCTTGTGTGTTTGGCATATAAAAAGAACGTGTTTTCAAAATTCAAAGGGTACTTTGAACATGCGGAAGAATTTAATATGTTTATGGAAAGTTGGAATACTTTAGTATATTCAACAACAGAGCCTTTATATGACAAAAATTGGAAGGAATTTGAGTTATTTTATAGTGGTAAGAAAGACGCAATTAAGTATACAAAGGACACGTTGTTTCCTTGGAAATATAAATTCGTTAGTGCTTGTACGGAAAAGTACTTAGATTTTGGTAATCGTTCATCCTCGAGAGCTGAAGGTGCTCATGCTAAACTCAAGTTGTATTTACAAGTATCTATAGGAAGCTTTCAAGATGTGAAAAAGAAAATTTGTTTAGGCGTTGAGCATGAATTTAATGAGATCAATGTGAAACTCTCAAGTGAAAAGATTCGTGTTCCTCACGACTGCAACATACCTCTTTTTAGAAAACTTTTAACTCATGTATCTGAGTTTGGATTGAAGGAGATACACAAGAAGTATGAAAAATTAAAAGAGGTTAACATTTATTATAATTATAATTGTGAATTACTAATTTCAATTCACTTTGACGTTCATAACTTTATTTTTTTCCTTTTTAGGTACCGTCACCCCATGCACTGGTCATTTTATGGCGACTATGGGGATTTCATATACTCATAAGATAACTAGTTGTCTTGGAATGACAATTCGCTTGGATCTTATTTTCCACATTGGAGGATTGATACATTATCTTTTAATCGGGAAGTTGATTCGCCTAGTGATGATAACAATAACTTTTCTATGTTGCTTAATGGGTTACATTCGAAGTACCAAACGTGACCCCTTAGTAAACAAGAACTAGCTACTTCAATGATTGCTAAACTTGTGAATGAATCCGATATATACTTTGAGTTGGTTATTCAACGACCAAAAGGAAGACCCCCAAAAGCAAAAAAGAAAGAGGGAAAAACTTCAACAGCAAGAGATCCTTCTAAGTATGAGCTTGTGGAATCTTCACACGCACATAATCCTTCGAGTTTTAGGCATGTGCAACATCATAGAAACTTATTTGATCTAAATGCATATCCTGAATGTTCAGGTGACTTTTTTATTGATTTTGCCAAGCCTTCTTAACTGGATTGAATTTAGAGGTTTTGTGAACATTGCTTTTTTTTGGACGTGCTATATTTTGTTGTTCTCCTTTGGTATTTCGAACATGTTACGATTGGTTTATTTATTGAAAGGTGCTTTTATCAGTTTTTGAGATAATTATTTGGATGCTTCATTGTTATACATATGGTGTGTCTTTGTGTTGAATCCATTATTCACGGTTCGATTAAACTTACTAGGATAATCAACATTCATATGAATGAAGTTATATATAAAAACCTACGTATGTTTTCTTTATATATTATAAAACATAGCTTACAAAGAAAGCTAATAATGAGACAACTAAATCTTCTATTATTCTGTGATAATATCTTCTACAAGTTTGTCCACCAGCTTGTAGAATTCTTCATCGTCAGATTTAGTCCTTGTCTTTTGTGTTTTGACTTATTAACTCAATAATTCGACCTAACATTTGTGTTGAACAAAAGTTTAGCAAGACTATTTTTTGATCCAGTACGATGCGAAGTTTGATTTGGTTATAGTTAAGGTTTTCTACGACACTTTGAAATCAGGTAGTGTGTCATATGGTGTGATATCTCATTTGAGGTCCTACAACGCGACATATCTATTCAAAGATGTGCTTTGAATGCATAATTTCTGTCTATTCGTTCATGATTACTATGGCATGTGGTACTTGTTTTTTCTAATCAAATTACCAAAGAATTCATTGATTTGTGGGGCCTCAAAATTTTTTGGTGTTCATTTAACTGGTCTTTGGTAATTGGTATTCACTGGTTTTTTAGTTTATGGTGTAAACAATTTGTAAAGATAAACATGGTAAATGTCGTATATATCAAAATTAAATGCATGGTGTATTTGCAAGGACAATTACTATGTAATTTGCTTTTAGATTTTTGAATGAATCAATTTTCTACTGTGGCAGAATCACTTCCTTTTTGAAAAGTTGAACGTAATCAATTTTCTACCGTGGCAGAATCACTTCCTTTTTGAAAAGTTGAACGTAAGTTTTTTTTCTTATCCTTACCATGACACATCCATATAAAACATGGATACCATGTGATAAAAAAAATTGCCAACAATATTTTCTGATAACAAGTTTCGTGATAATAATTTGATGCATGATGAGAATTTTGAAGAATAACTTTAAACGGATGGTCGCTAATTTAAACATGATTTTTAGTATTCTCGAATGGATGCAACCCGAAGATTCTAACAATCTTTTTAAATACTCTGGATCGCATGCAAGTTAAATTCCTAACCAGACTATTTCGGTATAGGAATTCTTGACTTTAACTATGTTATCATTTTTCTGAAAAACTATTTTGCATTTGAATTCGTGAAAACTTTTACTCATTCGTTGTGATTTACTTTTTGAAAAGAGTAATTTCTAAAAGATCATAAATAGATGGAGTACTTTCTTTCCATCATTTCATGAAATTCCAACTTATTCTAACAATTTAAATTCACTAGGTTGGTGAACCCGCGCTTCACTGCGGGGTGCCAACTTTGGTCCATAAAAACTGAGTTTGTGAAAAAAAGGAATTTTTTTTGTTTTTAGACTCAAAAACAAAAACTATCGGGTATAAGAATACGGCCGTCGTGGCTGCAACCGCTAAAAATTTGCACTTCTAGGTGACGCGTAATGGATTTCATTTTGGAACGCTTAAGTACTATCATCGTCGCCTGTCTAAAGTAATAAGACCAACTCTATGTTTCACAATGAATAAAGTTCACAACAGCAGAGAATGAACAAAACCAATACCGAGCCATTGCTTATACACGTGCCACACATACAAACACGTTACCCACCGTTCGTTCTCTGTCTCGCAATCGAAAATCAATCATTGCATTATTGGTGGCTCAGATAAGGCACACTAAAGGAAGTGGAAGACACGCTCGGCATGGCTGCAGCCATAATACGCTGCCCTGCCAAGATGCGGGTGGTGTCGTATCTTTGGCCGCTGCTAATTATCATTGCCTATGAACTCCAACCAACAACTGCAACTCTACCAATCAACATGTTCATAAGCTTTCCATAAACTAAGATAAGTTATAATATCAACTTTATCACGGTTTAGTGTTACCAAACAAAGAACATCATTATCGTAACAATCCGCTTCATTTTTCGGATTAGTACCTTCCAAGCTAGTTCACTAACGGCCCATACCAAGCACAAACTTATCAACTAAGTATAACATATATTAGTTTATCATAGATATAGCGTTTGTGTCATGTGTAGTAACAAAGCTACCAAATGACTTCTCCACAGACATAACAACACAAAACCGACACAACACACATCCTGTGGCACATTTTTAAGCTAAATGACAATCCTAACAACAAAGGACACATTAACATATATTAGTTTATAGAAAGCTTATGAACAGTGTCTCACTTTACCCAGCTAGCACGCGCCTATTTTTCTCCAACATATAAAATTTACCCACTCAAAACACAATCGAAACACTTGTAGATCTGAGTTTATTAAAAACAACCACAAAAAGAGCCAAAGCCAATACTGAATCGCTACCTGCATAACCATCCTCATCAAAGATTGATGGCAAGAACACCCTGACGTCACTCCCCCATGAAAGAGTTGGGACGATAACTGAAACCCACTGCCACCAATAATGAATTTGACTGTATCGTAAATAGTATAACAAAGAAGAAAATCCTCATGAAAGATTCATGGTAATAATACCCAACGTCACCGTCCCATCAAAGGGTGTGTATTAGCTAAGTGTGGCACGTGTATAAGATCAATATACGTTATAATGTAGCACGTTAAATGAAAAAGATAGGTAATATCAATGTATACTTGTATTAAAATAGTATGGTCACAAGCTGATAATAAAATGCAATACTAACATTTTTAAGTTTCAAGCCCATCTATATAATTAAGAAGAAGAAATTTGATTAGCCTGTTTACATGCTTAATAAGCCCATGTAGCATTTATAGTCCAAATATTTGTTTTAAGCCCTAACATATAAACACTTAAGCCCATTAAACGCATTAAGCCCAAAAACATTAAAGCAAACCCAAGTAAAATTTTAAGCAAATGTTTAAAAGACCGTTATATAATCGGTTTGGATGAGCGTCATGGTTCAACCGGGTTTTTCTCTCAAAACCAACATCCGAGCACCCGAGCAGGTCACTAATAAAATCTAGATTTGAAAACATTACTTTCAATTCCGATTATCATTCATCCGAAACCACAATGAATCGATAGTCAAACTCAGTCAAACAATCAACAAGTCAACGTGTTGCGAGTAAGGGCCATAAGGCAGCACCAGCTAAAAAAGGAAAGAAAAAAGATGTTGCTGCTTGAATCAATTCATAAATGTCTTCAAATTTCCAGTGTGTGTTTTTTATTTGTGTGTGAACAAAGTACATGTACGGTACATTTAAAACGGGTACATTCATGAACTCGCGGTAAAACTTTTTTCGAGTAATAAGCCAATTGTCAAATAGAATAAACAAGCTTTAATAGATATAAGATTTGGGGATGTGGTCAAGTTAAATAATAGAAGGGTTAAACACGTTAGTGTATGATGTAGGATTTTAGTAACTTACTTTATGAAAAGTAAGAAACAAATGATAAGTATAAGTTTAAACGTTTAGGAAAATATAAAAATCGACATGAGTTCGTTCTCCAAGGAAATGGATTAGTGGCCAATTATCGTTGTTTTATAAGTTTACGTTTTTGGAAAAAGAAAAGATTAAAAAGAAAACTATGGATTACACTAAAAAATATCAAAAACGATTCACGTTTTCACGCAAAACGAAGCAAAATATATTAAAATAATGAAAATTTTTAAAAAATTTCTAAAAATTTGCAAATAAATCCTAAAAAGTCTAATTAACAATGAAAAATCAATAAAACTTTTTGAAAACCTTTTAGTTCATAATTATTTAATTTTAAAATCTATTTAAATACCTAAAAATCAAAATAATTAACCAAAAGTTAAAACTCAATTTTTATTATTTGTAAACCTGTATCTATTTAATTAAAAGCTAAAAATAATTTTTGTAAAATTTTAAACCCAATTTAACTATTTTTAATGACTTTAATAAAAAACAAAAAAAGAAAAATGATTAAAATAGCAAATGAAAAGGGAAAAATTACAAACTTGGCAAAAAAATCTTCTAACTAGATTAAGGGAAAAATGAAAAGAGTGACACAACTAAACTAAATAAGCCCAAATAAGCAACAATAAGCCACGGCTTATTTATTGCAAAGGGAATGAAAAAGTGATAAGTACAATTCATAAACAAAGCTCTAGAAGAAAAGAGCTCTGGTACACTGGTAAGGCTTAGAACCTACATCGAGAGGTCACGAGTTCGAATCCAAGCCAGGTATGCTTTTTGTTCTTTATTTTTTTTTCTGATTTTCTTTTTGGGCAAAAAACTTCCCAACACAAGCAGTTACTTGTGGGGTAATTATAAGTTTCCGCTTGAAATTCTAAACCCCATCACTAAACTACATCTTACATCTTTGAGTTAAGCTTGTCCAGTATGAATTTTAGTTTGCCATATCCACTTCAACTATCTTTGAACCAGTATAATTTATGTACTTATATGCAAGACCCGAAGTGAGCATGCAGTAATAATCCTAGTTTATAGTGATATTTTGAATCCTCACATTCATTTTTTCACAAATTTAATCTTTTAATTCCTTACGGCATATAAATCTTTTGTCACTCATATTGTGTTTTGCTTATTGTGCGCGTATAACTGCTGGTACAATTTACATCGGTATGCTAGACTTCTGTACTGTTACCAATTCTTAATATCCTTTTATCAGTACTTATATTGAAGATTGAATGATTATCAGGAGATCCAAATAGGGGGCCTCCTAAGAATTATTCCTTGACCGGAACCGGAGTAAACAACATTTATCATTTTTTCAACACTATTTTGATCATTTGTACTAGTTATGGGAACGGTATTATACCTGAGATCAGGTTTGTGCAATTCCCTTATCATTTTTTGTTTGCTTGGTGTGTATGTTTATTGCTGATATATATGCCTTAAAACATGAAACAATAGCAGAGCTGATAAAGGGTAAAATGTTCAAAGGGTTATAGGTGTGTTATACAGTTATGATCTCAAACTATCTAGTGTCAGTATTTCTGGTTATTGTCGGTAACCAAGTAGAATTTTTGTGCTTCAAAACTTTATGGTGGGTTTTAACACGTTGTTGCCCAAATGGTTCCCTCTTAATGACCAATGGCTTCACCATTTCGCAAAGTCAAATCTTGTATTTTTGGTAAGTTTCTCACATTTCCAAGGTTAAAATTATCAAATTGTATATTTCTCGTGTTATGATTTCTTAATGTTCATATAGTTTTAAGACCACTTTTTTGTTATTTCATTGGCTTAATCTATAGTTCTTAGATTCTTTTGATAACATCTAAATGTCTCTTATGTTTGTCAAAACATGTTTACTTGCAACCATTAAACATGGATTTAGAGCGTAAATTTGAAAATCCCAAAAAGGGCCAGCTCTCGCTAAGAAACTTTGCGCCTCAAGTCCTCAACTAATAGCAAGATCATTATAGGTGATCATTGCTACTACTTTTGAAGCAATGTTGCCATTCTTTGGACTGGACTTCATATTGCCCATGGTTTTTTACAACTTAACATGCAAGCCATCCAAAAATGGCTTGATTGTTTGGGTGAACACAGTGATTGGTGTCGTCTTAACGGTAGCATCTGTGCGACAAATTATTCTTGATGCTAGAACGTATCGTATGTTTCCTAACATGTAGATTGTGTTCCAATTTATACATATATTAATTAAGTTTCAATAGAACATCCACTTATATCCATATCACTTATTCTTGTATTGATCATTGTGTTTCATTCAGTTTGTTTTATTAAACTCGATATGATTTCTATTTGCTACATTACCCAAATGTTAAATTGAATCTAATCTTCATTGGTTTTTAGTTTGTCCTTAATTCCAACTTTACATTAAATAAATACTTTTACTAAATAAGAACTTAGCAAAACTATTTTACTATAACTGAAAAAGTAATTAATTCTAATGGATGTGGTCAAAATGTAGTCTATGTGTTGATGACAAACTAGTTTATCCAACAAAAAGTAGCATTTCCATAAAAAAAACAGTATCAAATAGGTGTTATAATATAACCAAATCAGGTTAACTTTTCATTTCAAAGAAATTAATTACCATCTCCATTCTATGATAACTATGGTTTCTTAAGATATCATTTAAAAAAGGTAACAGCTATTAAATAACATCGTATTTATTAAAATGTGTCAACTTTAAACACTTAATAATTAATCTCGAGACTTTACTATTGTACTTTCAAATTTGTTCCGACTACACCAATGTAAGCCTGAAATGACTATATTACCCTTAAAATGACTAATATACCCTTTGGAAAATGCGATTCTTCAAAGGGTATATTAGTCATTTTAAGGGTAATATAGTTATTTTAGGCTTATATTGGTATAGTCGGAATAAAATTGTAAGTACAATGGTAAAGTCCAGAGATTAATTAGTAAGTGTTTAAAATCGACACATTTTAATAAGTACGATTATATTTTATAACTTTTACCCTTTAAAAACAAAATATAAAATAGAACTAGTTATAATTGTTAATTTGTTCATATACATGACATAATAAAACATTTTTATAGCTGAAATAAGTCAAAATTAAGCCAAAATTTGATTTATCCACTTGTCCTGTATAAGAATACACAATTACTTAGAAGCTCAATATTTTGTGTTGTATACTTCTGTGTAAAATAACATTTTATACTACGTCCGTCCTAAAATTATAGTCTACCTTTTCTTTTTTGGTTGTCCCAAATTAATTGTCCACTTCTAAAAATAAGTGAGAAATTTAGATCGAAATTAACACATTACCTTTAGTTGAATTATAATTAAAAACTTTAAAAAGGTTCTAAATTAATTTGTTAAGGGTAAAATTGTCTTTATGCAAAAAGTAAAAGAGAAAGCTGTAAAGATTGTACGTTTCTTAAACTGTGTATTATTTGTTGATGGATAATAATTCTGGGACGAAGTGAATAATAATTGTGTGCTAGTCTTTAGTTCAAGCTTATAATGATTGGCTTTTATTTCCTAGAAAGAATATCAAGTAGATAATAATAAAACACCATTTAATTTGTATGCAAGTGTTGTTTTTTAATTGGTACGTAAAGAAAGGTAACATACATTAACGAACTTGAAGTTAAGATAAGACCAAAAATTTGCTTATAAAGCAAATGAAACTCAACGGCTTTATTGGTCGGTTTCATTTTATGGATAAGTCTATTAATCTTTTGAGGTAGATACTTTATATGGCCTAATTATTATTTATCTTTGAAGAGTATGTATAAGGAAATAAATTAAATTGGTCTATACAACAATTGGAACAAACTTAATTAGTGATAAATTTTTTTTAACTTAATTAGTGATAATTTACACAAAAAGAAAAACTTGTAGTACGGTTCCAACAAGTAAGGAAATTTGTGTCTTTTGTCTCATCTTGGTTTTCCTATATAAAGGGTATATGCATGGATTAATGTACTCATTGCAAACAAACCACATACTCTAAACAACAACAAAAACAACAACAACAAAACTATCTACAAGAAGTTGAGAGAAAATGAAGAAAGAAACAGTTGTTGTGATAGTAGGAGCAGGACCTGCCGGGATTGCAACATCGGCATGTCTCAATATTCTCAATATCCCAAATGTTGTTCTTGAGAGGGAAGATTGTTATGCGTCTTTATGGCAAAAGAAGGCTTATGATCGTTTAAAGCTTCATTTAGCCAAAAACTTTTGTGAACTTCCTCACATGCCATTTCCTTTGTCCGCACCAACATTTGTACCAAAACATTTGTTTGTTGAATACTTGCACAACTATGTTAATCGTTTTAATGTAGACCCTTTGTACGAACGTAGCGTTAAGAGTGCTTTGTATGATAAAACTACAAAAAAGTGGGAGGTCACCGCAAAAAATATGGTTTCTGGCTTGGTTGAAGAGTATATAGGAGAGTTTCTTGTTGTTGCAACAGGTGAAAATAGTGAAGGTTTTATTCCTAGCGTTAGTGGCTTAGATAGCTTTAAAGGTTCAGTTATGCACTCTATTGGATATGAAAATGGAAAGAAATTTAGAGACAAAAATGTGCTTGTTGTTGGTGCCGGAAACTCTGGCATGGAAATTGCATACGATTTGTTCAACTGGGGTGCCCAAACATCTATTGTTGTTCGTAGCCCTGTAAGTTTTTAGCATCTTTCACTTTCCCGCTCTATAACATTATTATGAAGTTGTAATTTATTATCTTTGAGATATACCCAAAATGCTTTTGGTATAGATTTAATAATTTGTTCTTCTTGTTTTGACAGGTTCATGTTCTTTCCAAAGAGTTAGTGCAACTCGGGATGTATTTACTAAAATATGTTTCGTGCACTTATGTGGACAAACTTGTTTTAATGCTTAGCAAGTTGTTGTATGGCGACCTTGGTGCATTTGGAATTCAGAGGCCAAGCAAAGGACCGTTTCTCCTCAAGCGTGAGGCTGGTAGATCACCTGTTATCGATGTTGGGACTATTTCCAGGATCATGTCAAAAGACATTAAGGTACACTACATTCACGTACTAATCTTAATATCATTAACGGTTTAAACAATAGTAAACGTTAGCTTTTATTCTTATTTTTATTAAGGTAATGCCGACTATAAAAAATATAGAAGATACCATGATCAAGTTTTCAGATGGGCAAAAGGGACAAATTGATGCCATTGTCTTTGCTACTGGTTTTAAAAGCACTGTCCGCAAATGGCTTAAGGTAACTAAAGTAAGCTACAAGTTTTACTATTACTTATACTTGCATTTTTTTTATTAACTTTATGTTCAAACTAGGATGATGGAAATCTCTTTAACAAAAAAGGAATGCCGAAACATAGAAGCCCAAATCATTGGAAAGGAGAAGATGGTATTTATTGCGTCGGATTTGCGAGTGCTGGCTTATTTGGGATTTCGAATGATGCCAAGAATATTGCTAAAGATATCGCCCAAGTTATTAGCAAGAACTAATTTCGTGTCAACAAATTAGCTTCGATTAACTAGTACTGTAGGCTTGTAATATGTTGTAGTGTGGTCTATGTGTACTAGTTTAGTGAACTTATTTTATATAGTTCAGAAGCTAATTTCCGGATCATGCAATTTATGTCATGGTCATATGTTATGTATTGTAAGGGAATGCATAAAAAATAATTCCTATATGTCTTTTATAAAGAAATAGTTATAAGACTAACGTATTAGCTATTATTGTGAACTTTAATTTAAATGTTAGTGAATCTACAATTAAATGTAAATGACATGCAACATTTTGAAAAGTAGCTAAAAGAAGGAAGTTAAGTTATTAAATTTTCTTATCTGAAATTTAATTAGTTGTAAATGATTTGCCGCCCAACATTTCAAAAACTAGCTAAAACAAGGATGGTAAGTTATTTAATTTTCTTATACGAAATTTAATTGACTGTAAATGATTTACCGCCCAACATTATGAAAAGTAGCTAAACAAGGATGGTAAGTGATTGAATTTTCTTATCCGGAATTTAATTAACTGTAAATGATTTACCGCCCAACATTTTGAAAAGTAGCTAAAACAACGATGGTAAGTTATTGAATTTTCTTATCCGGAATTTAATTGACTGTAAATGATTTACCGCCCAACATTTTAAAAAGTAGCTAAAACAAGGATGGTAAGTTACTAAATTTTCTTATCCAAAATTTAATTGACATTAAATGATTTACCGCCCAACATTTTGAAAAGTGGCTAAAACAAGGATGGTGAGTTATTGAAATTTTTTATCCGAATTTTAATTGACTGTAAATGATTTACCGCCCAACATTTTGAAAAGTATCTAAAACAAGAATGGTAAGTTATTGAATTTTCTTATCCGAAATTTAATTGACTGTAAATGATTTACCACCCAACATTTAAAACGTAGCTAAGACAAGGATGGTAAGTTATTGAATTTTCTTATCCGAAATTTAATTAACTGTAAATGATTTACCGCCAAACATTTTAAAAATTAGTTAAAACAAGGATGGTAAGTTATTGAATTTTCTTATCCGAAATTTAATTGACTGTAAATGATTTACCGCCCAACATTTTGAAAAGTAGCTAAAACAAGGATGGTAAGTTATTGAATTTTTTTATCTGAAATTTAGTTGACTGTAAATGATTTACCACCTAACATTTTGAAAATTAGCTAAAACAAGGATGGTAAGTTATTGAATTTTTATCCTAAATTTAATTGACTGTAAATGATTTGCCGCCCAACATTTTGAAAAGTAGCTAAAACAAGGATGGTAAGTTACTGAATTTTTTATCCGAATTTTAATTGATTGTAAATGATTAACCGCCCAACATTTTGAAAAGTTGTTAAAATAAGGATTGTAAGTTATTGAATTTTCTTATCCGAAATTTAAAACAAGGATGGTAAGTTACTCAATTTTCTTATCCGAAATTTAATTGAATGTAAATGATTTACCACCCAACGTTTTGAAAAGGGAAGTGATATTTCCACGGTAAAAAATTCATTCATTAACAGAAATCTAAAGGCAAATTACATAATTGTCCTTGCAATTTATTTATTTTGTATTTACATTATTGGTCCTTAATTCCCCACTAACAGAAGTCTCCAATAACTGTGTTTTCTTTATGGGTCACACAACAGCCGTCATTTCTCTACCATTTTTATTTTACTTTCGCTCAATTTCTTATGCCAAGTGACAGCTTTAAAGGTATTTACATCTAATTTGTTGTTTTTTATTAATGTATGTTGTGTTGTTATCTTAATCTTTTCATTAATATATATAATAAATATTTTTAGTATGATCAATAGTAGTTAATGATTGTTGGCATTTAAAATTAAGAATAATGCTATACTATGTTAGGTATTATGAAGATTATGCCATTTATTAGTCAAAAACAACATTTTCAATCACAACTGTAATAGACATAGCTATAGATGAAAAGAAGAAGTTCATTATTGTAAATATGTAATGGTAATTTTCTTAACAGATGACTTCAATTGATCAATGCGCAATGAATAAAAAATAAAGAAATATATTTGGATACTTCTAAATTCGAATCAAATGATGATTTACTAAAGAGTGTACGAGTATTTTATTATGCTAAAGGGTACGAGATTATCTATTCGTGATTTCAAAAAAAGACCAATATGTCGCGTTGCAATGTGATCAAAGCGGGGTGTATAAAGATAAAAGGCCCGTTGGAACAAAGCGAATAAAGAGCACCGGGTCTCGTTTGATTGACTGCCCATTTCAGATTACCGGTAAAAAGGGAAGCGACGGTGTATGGGTATTTAAAGTAAAAAGTCTTGCACATAACCATGATCCATCTACTGAAATGTCTGGGCATCCATCAGTTCGTCGATTGGAACTAGATGATGTAGAAACTGTAAAGAAAATATCCCTTTCTGGAATACCCCCAAGACAAATCGTTTCAATTTACGTCAACAAAACCCAAATCTTCCCGCAATCTCTAGAACTATATACAATATGAAGGCAAAATTTCGTAAGGATGATTTGGATAATCGATCATCCATTAGTCTTTTATTTGAGGAACTTGAAAAATGTGGGTTTAAACATGATATTTTACATAGTCCATATGGATATATAACTGGTTTGTTCATTGCACACCCTCTGTCAATTAAACTCGCTAAAGTCTTCTCTAAAACATTTATCATGGACTGCACATACAAAACCAATAGATACAACATGCCTCTTCTTGATATCATCAGAGTTACATGCTTCAATACATCTTTTTATTAGGAATTTGTTTTCTTGGAGAAAGAGGATAAAGACAATTATATTTGGGTACTAAGTGTGTTTAAGAAGATTTTTGGGGACAGTAATCAACCTTCTGTGATTATGTCAGGCAGAGAATTGGCACTAATGAATACTATCAAGTATGTCTTTCCAACCACAACAAGTCTCTTGTGTGTTTGGCATATAAAAAGAACGTGTTTTCAAAATGCAAAGGGTACTTTGAACGTGCGGAAGAATTTAATATGTTTATGGAAAGTTGGAATACTTTAGTATATTCAACAACAGAGCCTTTATATGAAAAAAGTTGGAAGGAATTTGAGTTATTTTATAGTGGTAAGAAAGACGCAATTAAGTATACAAAGGACACGTTGTTCCCTTGGAAATATAAATTCGTTAGTGCTTGTACGAAAAAGTACTTAGATTTTGGTAATCGTTCATCCTCGAGAGCTGAAGGTGCTCATGCTAAACTCAAGTTGTATTTAGAAGTATCTATAGGAAGCTTTCAAGATGTGAAAAAGAAAATTTGTTTAGGCGTTGAGCATGAATTTAATGAGATCAATGTAAAACTCGTAAGTGAAAAGATTTGTGTTCCTCACGACTGCAACATACCTCTTTTCAGGAAACTTTTAACTCATGTATCTGAGTTTGGATTGAAGGAGATACACAAGAAGTATGAAAAATTAAAAGAGGGTAACATTTATTATAATTATAATTGCGAATTACTAATTTTAATTCACTTCGACGTTCATAACTTTATTTTTTTCCTTTTTAGGTACCGTCACTCCATGCACTGGTCATTTTATGGCGACTATGGGACTTTCATATACTCATAAGATAACTAGTTGTCTTGGAATGAAAATTCCCTTGGATCTTATTCATCCACATTGGAGGATTGATACATTATTTTTTAATCGGGAAGTTGATTCGCCTAGTAATGATATCAATAACTTTTCTATGTTGCTTAATGGGTTGCATTCGAAGTACCAAATGTGGCCCCATAGTAAACAAGAACTAGCTACTTTAATGATTGCTAAGCTTGTGAATGAATCCGATATATACTTTGAGTCGGTTATTCAACGACCAAAAGGAAGACCCCCAAAAGCAAAAAAGAAAGAGGGAAAAACTTCAACAGCAAGAGATCCTTCTAAATATGAGCTTGTGGAATCTTCACACATACATAATCCTTCGAGATTTAGGCATGTGCAACATCATAGAAACTTAATTGATCAAAATGCATATCCTGAATGTTCAGGTGACATTTTTTAATGCTTTTGCCAAGCCTTCTTAACTGGTTTGAATTTAGAGGTTTTGTGAACATTGCTTTGTTTTTGGACGTGCTATATTTTGTTGTTCTCCTTTGGTATTTCGAACATGTTACGATTGGCTTATTTATTGAAAGGTGATTTTATCAGCTTTTGAGATAATTATTTGGATGCTTTATTGTTATACGTATGGTGTGTCTTTGTGTTGAACAAAAGTTAAGTTAGCAAGACTATTTTTTGATCCAGTACGATGCGAAGTTTGATTTTTTATAGTTAAGGTTTTCTACAACAATTTGCAATCAGCTAGTGTGTCATCTGGTGTGATCTCTCATTTGAGGTCCTGCAGCGCGACATATATGTTCAAAGATGTGCTTTGAATGCATAATTTCTATCTATTCGTTCATGCTTACTATGGCATGTGGTACTTGTTTTTTAATGAATCAATTTTCTACCGTGGCAGAATCACTTCCTTTTTGAAAAGTTGAACGCAAGTTTTTTTTTCTTATCCTTACCATGACACATCCATCTAAAACATGGATACCATGTGATAAAAAAAATTGCCAACAATATTTTCCAATAACAAGTTTCGTGATAATAATTTAACGCATGACGAGAATTTTGAGAATAACATTAAACGGATGGTCGCTAAGTTAAACATGATTTTAAGTATTCTCGAACGGATGCAACCCAAAGATGCTAACAATGTTTTTAAATACTCTGGATCGCATGCAAGTTAAATTCCTAACCAGTCTATTTTCGGTATAGGAATGCTTGACTTTAACTATGTTATCATTTTTCTGTAAAACTATTTTACATTTGAATTCTTGAAGAGTTTTACTCATTCTTTGTGAGTTACTTTTTGAAACGAGTGATTTCTAAAAGATCATAAATAGATGGAGTACTTTCTTTCCATCATTTCATGAAACTCCAACTTATTCTAACAAATTAAATTCAATATGTTGGTAAACCCGCGCTTCACTGCGGGGTGCCAACTTTGGTCCATAAAAACTGAGTTTGTGAAAAAAAAAGGATTTTTTTTTGTTTTTAGACTCCGATACAAAAGCTATCGGGCATAAGAATACGGACGTCGGGGCTGCAACTGCTAAAAAGCTGCACTTCTAGGTGACGCGTAACCGGAGTTCTAATGGATTTCATTTTGGAACGCTTAAGTACTATCATCATCGCTTGTCTTAAGTAATAATATCAACTCTATGTTTCACGATGAACAGAGTTCACAACAGCAGAGAATGAACAAAACCAACACCGAGTCATTGCTTATACACGTGCCACACATACAAATACGTTACCCACCATTTGTTCTCTGTCTCGCAATCGAAAATCAATCATTGCATTATTGGTGGCTCAGATAAGGCACACTAAAGGAAGTGGAAGACACGCTCGGCATGGCTGCAGCCATAATAGGCTGCCCTGCCAGGATGCGGGTGCTCTCAACTGTATCCTTGGTCGCTGCTAATTATCATTGCCTATGAACTCCAACCAACAACAGCAACTCTACCAATCAACATGTTAATAAGCTTTCCATAAACTAAGATAAGTTATAATCTCAATTTTATCACGGTCTAGTGTTACCAAACAAAGAACATCATTATCGTAACAATCCGCTTCATTTTTCGGATTAGTACCTTCCAAGCTAGTTCACCAACGGCCCATACCAAGCACAAACTTATCAACTAAGTATAACATATATTAGTTTATCATACGTGTCATGTGTAGTAACAAAGCTACCAAATGACTTCTCCACAGACATAACAACACAAAATCGACACAGCATAGATCTTGTGGCACATTTTTAAGCTAAAGGACAAGCCCAACAAAAAAGAACACATTAACATATATTAGTTTATAGAAAGCTTATGAACAGTGTCTGTAACACCCCATTTGATAAATGTGAGTCTTGTATCTCTGGGAAGATGACCAAGTAACCTTTTCATAGTAATATTAAAAGAGCTACTGATCTACTTGGTTTAAGACATACTGACGTGTGCGGACCACTTAGACATTTTTCAAGGAAAGGTGCTAGCTACTTCTTAACATTTACAGATGATTATAGCCGTTAAGGCTATGTTTATTTACTTAAGCATAAACATGGGGTATTTGAAACATTCAAAGTGTTTAAAGCAGAAGTAGAATTGCAACTAGGAAAGAAGATTAAAGCTCTTCGTTCTGATAGAGTTGGTGAATATTTAAGTCAAGAGTTTATAGATTATCTAAGTGAAAATGGAATTGTTCAGCATCTTATTTCTCCCTATACTCCACAACAAAATGGTGTATCCGAAAGGAGAAATCGTACATTATTAGATATGGTGCGATCTATTTTTAATCTTACAACTTTACCTTTTCCTTTTGGGATTATGCTTTAGAATCTGTTGTTCGCATTTTAAATATGGTTCCACGAAGAAGGTGAATAAGACACCATATGAACTATGGCATGACAATAATCCCTATTTCACTTATTTAAAGGTCTGGGGTTGCGAGGCGTATGTGAAACGTGACTCGAGTGACAAACTCCAAAGATGATCTGTGAAATGTATCTTTGTAGGATACCCTTAGGAAACTATGGGTTACTACAATTATTATCCATCTGAGAACAAAGTGATTGTTGCTAGGTATGGAGACTTCCTTGAATGTGATCTTGTAAATTAAGAATTCAGTGGGATAAATTATGATCTTGAAGAGAGTCATATAGATACATTACCTTCTGAAACACTAGCGAAATAATTCATGTAGAACCAGAAAGTCTGGCGGCTCCACCAGAATTAGTTCCTCTGCGTAGATCCGAAAGGATTAAAAACGCAAATAGCAATATATGTCTTAATATAGAGGATGATGATGAAGTAGGGGATCTTGGAGAACTTGCTAATTATAAAACCGCCATGCTTGATCTTGAAAGGGATAAGTAGATGGTTGTTATGGATGAGGAAATAAAATCCATGAAAGTTAATGATGTTTGGATTCTTGTAGATCCATCACCAAATTCTAAAGTAGTGAGACATATGTGGATATACAAGAAGAAAACCGACATGGAAGGTAGAATACAATCCTATAAAGCTCGTTTAATAGCTAAAGGTTTTACTCAAACTTTGGCGTAGAATACGAGGAGACATTTTCTCTTTTAGCACACTTAAGAGCTATTAGGATTCTCATAGCTATAGCTGTATACTGTGACTATGAGATATGGAAAATGGATGTTAAAACTACCTTCTTGAACGGTCGCTTAGATGAAGACATCTATATGCAACAACCGGAAGGGTATGTTGATTCTAAGAATCCAGAACACGTGTGCAAACTTCAAAGATCTATTTATGGTTTGAAGCAAGCATCACGTCAATGGAATAAACGATTTGATGAAGAAATCAAAAAGTTTGGATTTATTCAAAATCGTGATGAGCCATGAGTATATCGCAAAGCTAATGGGAGTGATGTAGTATTTCTAGTCCTATATGTTGATGACATATTAATCATGGGAAGTAACATTCCAAGACTTGAAGCTGTTAAGGATTATATTGGTAAATGTTTTTATAAGAAAGATTTAGGAGAAGCTGCAAAATTCTGGGAATTAAGATCTATCGAGTTAGGAAATGTCGGTTAATTGGTCTAATTCAAGATGCTTATATAGATAAGATATTGAAGAAGTATAATATGCATAATTCCAAGAAAGGTTTTCAACCTATGGAAGTTAAGCACAATCTGAGTCATGAGATGGATGCATCAACTCTTGAAGAGGAGGCATACATGCAGAAGGTGCCTTACGCTTCGGTTGTAGGATCTATTATGTATGTTGTAAGATGCACAAGGCCTGATGTGGCGTTTGCTCAGAACTTGGTTAGTAGATACCAACAGAATCCATGGAAGCTCCACTGGACAACTATTAAACATATTCTAAAGTATTTCAGGAGTATGAAAGATATGTTTTTGGTATTTGGAGGGAAACCAGACACAAAACTGAATGTGACAGGTTTCTGTGATGCGTCCTGGAAATGTGATAAAGACGATACGAAGTCTCATACGGGTTACGTGTTTGTTATCAATGGAGGAACAGCTGACTAGAAGAGTAAGAAACAAACAACGATTGCAATGCATGCTATCCAATCCGAGTACATGGCTGCTTCAGAAGCTGCAATGGAAGCTCTTTAGATTAGGAAATTTATTGGAGATCTTGGAGTGATGCCTTCAATAAAAGAACCTATTGATATATATTGAGACAAATCTGCTGTAATTATATTCGCCAATGATTCTGGAGTCATGAAAGGCGCCAAACACTTTAAGCGTAGACATCACTACGTCCGAGAACAAGTTGAAGCTCGTGAAATCATATAAATAAAATTTCACACAGATGATAACGTAGCTGATCCTTTTACTAAGGCTTTGTTTAGACCAAAGGTAGTTAAGCATGCCAAGGCTATTGGGCTACAACTAGCTAGCGAACTCATGCAATAAATCTGTGATTAGCATTTGGATAAAGGATGTTAAGACATTATTATTTAATAAAATAAAGATTGGGTTTCGTTTATTCTTTTACTTAATTTTGGTATCCTATTTTACATGTTTTAATCCATCTCTGTTGTCGATTAATAATATGGGAATGTTAATTAAGACAAATCAAAATTGTGATAGAGTATACTTGAAAGTATATTGATCGATTTTGGATGATATATGATGAATCGAATATTGAACTTATCCCAACTATATGATTTTACTTTGTGGATCTTTGTCATCAAGTAAATCATAATAGTTATCCTTAGACTTGAGATACCAGAAAACTGTTATGAATCTAGTGCATCTCTGTGGAATAATCTAACGCTAAACGTAACTGGTAGCTATAAGGATTATTTTCAGAAGTGTTGCAAAATTCATAAGTTTTGATTGTAGTCAATATGGAATTAATTTCCTCCAATTTCGTTTTGGAGTATAATACAGTTGGGCCCCTCGTGGGATTAGTAAGATGTTTGAGCGGCCGCACCTAAATTTGTTTTGGTAATCTTGTTGAATCTGTGAACGAGAAACATAATGGTTAATGAAAGGAATGACTGAGATCCATATCCTTATTAATGTTGTATTAGAAATAAAAGGATAATAATAATGATGAATCATTAAAAGGTTTTATCCATGAGACCTTACTCGAGTTGTACTAGTGACATTGCTAGTGTAACTAGACGCTAGTCAATGTAATCATGATATTCGAAGTATGTCCAAGTGGGAGCTGAAAGTTTATGGACTTATATTTAATAGTCGTGTGATTGGATCGAACTCGAGATTACGGGATTGCACACAATACGTAAAGAGTTAATTTATTTAATAAATATATTTATTATATTTATTAATTTATTTAATAAATATATATTTATTATATTTATTAAATTAAACCGAGCTATGACTTTAATGGTCGTTAAATAATTAAGAGTTAAGTATTAACGAGCGTTATGGAATAAATAGTAAGTATAATAAATAGAAAGAAGAACGGAAGGTTCCGGAACACCTGAAGGGGGTGTTTGGGCCGTCGGTTATGGAGGCAAAGGGGAAGGGGAAAACTTTCCTTATATTTGTTTTGAACTACAAGAATTAGGTTAAAACTCCACCTCATAATTCAATATACAAAATCTCTCCCTCTCTTCTCTCTTGCAATCGCAACACACAACCCACAAAGGGTTTTGGTTGGTTTTTGTGTTCTTTCATTTTTATTTATAATCTAGTCCTCGCCCCTCTTTAGGGTTGTTGGGTAGATTTTTCCACTAGCGTAAAAGCTAGGTTTTCACGTGCTAGAATCACGGTTAGCTCGTTGTATTACATGTGTACAAGAATGTAATATAGTCTTACTTTAGACTATATCTTGGTGATATTCGTTATAAACCCGAATTGGTGATTCATTCTTTATCTTGTGGATTTGCTTTAGCATAAAGGTATGTAACCCTAATTCGATTAATTATAATTGTGTTATTATTATGATCTTGTTAAATCGCTTCCGCTATGTGTGCTTTAATCTCGTTTAGGGTTTTGTGTAATTGTTATGAACTATATAAACCTTCACTATACACCTTGTTATGATTGTTGTTCTATTCCGCTATGATTAAGATCATATGAACAATGATCATCGTAGATAAATGGTGTAAACCATTGAGTCTAAACGATCCATAGACTCCACATCATGAGGGACATCTCTAAATTTGCTCGTGTCGGTTAGTCGAATGAAACTACGAATGTGATTATGCGGGTTATCTTTCTCGTAACCACGAAATTGGTTAGCTTAAAGCATCGATAATAAACCCGTCTTAATCTCAAAATCTTACGCAAGGATATCCAGAATAACAATCGCTTCTCTATAACCCTCGGTGGGTGCTTGAAGTAACTCCATTATAGGACGATTAGCCATGGTGACTATTGGTTCTACAACGGGTTCCACAATTGGAGGATTTTCAACAATAGTTGCAATTGGGTTTCCACTACTCGTTGTTGACATTAATGATTACGTCTCTTTTTGTGAACGAGTTCGCATGTACGAAAATTAGAAATAGAGGGTTAGAGAAAAGAAATAAGATTAGAAAAAAGATTTTTTTTTTTTGTTTTTGGTTTTTTAATTTTTTTGGTGTTTATGTGAATTATGTAGATTAACAAATCTACAAATATCTCTCCTCGAATCAAGATCTTGATTAGAGAATCCAAGGAAATGAAAGTAATCACGTGAAGTGAAAACCCTCGTTCGACTTTGAAACGTTGATGGAACACCAAAACGTTTTGAGGGTTTAATAATTAAATCACAAAATAAAGTATAAATGATATTACTACTTTGGGTGGCAAACCCTTAATTAGCTCTTTCTTTCAAAGTACGCACAAGCGAGCGGAGGAAACGAGGCGGCGTGAAGCACTTAGGAGCTTTTTTTCTTTTAGGTCATAAAATACAACCGCCTTATACCCACCTTATAGTTTGTACTGATCGAGATTAAACCTCTTAAGAGTATTTATCTATTTTGCTTTTGTTTTGTTTGATCGACACCCAAAAATTACCGGAACGCTAATAATTGGGGTGCGTTTTCACGCTTTTGGAGATACTTTGTATTTATTTGTTCTACGTATACAATATAAAAAAAATTCACAATAAAAACGAAAAAACGATATGGTGTAATTAGAGTTCTAATTACACAATATATTTATGTCTAACGAAAAATGAATAATTACAATTTGAACACTTCCCAAAAATAGAAGGTAAAAAATGTAACTACTCAAACAAACAACGGAAAATGATCAACAAAACTAAATCCCGGCAGCGGCGCCAAAATTGATGTAGGATTTTAGTAACTTACTTTAGGAAAAGTAAGAAACAAATGGTAAGTATAAGTTTAAACGTTTAGGAAAATGTAAAAACCGACGTGAGTTCATTCTCAAAGGAAATGGATTAATGGCTAATTATCGTTGTTTGTAAAAGTTTATGTTTTTGGAAAGAGAAAAGATTAAAAAGAAAAAGACGGATTACACTAAAAAAGATCAAACTAAAATGATTCGCGTTTTCACGTAAAACGAGGCAAAATATATTAAAATAATGAATAATTCTAAAAAATTCAAAAAATTTGCAAATAAATCCTAAAAAGTCTAATTAATAATGAAAAATCAATAAAAGTTTTTGAAAACCTTAATTATTATTTAATTTTAAAATCTATTTAAATACCTAAAAATCAAAATAATTAACCAAAAGTCCAAATTCAAATTTTTTTGTTTGTAAACCTCTATGTGTTTAGTTAAATGATAAAAATATTTTTTGTGAAATTTTAAACCTATTTTAATTATTTTCAGTGACTTAAATAAAAAACAAAAAAAGAAAAATGATTAAAAATAGCAAATGAAAAAGGAAAAATCCCAAACTTGGTAGAAAAATCTAAAAATCCAACTAGATTAAGAGAAAAATGAAAAGAGTGACACAACTAAACTAAATAAGCCCAAATAAGCAACAATAAGGCACGGCTTATTTATTGAAAAGGGAATGAATAAGTGCTTAAGTACAAATCAAAACCAAAGCTCTACAAGAAAAGAGCTATGGTACACTGGTAAGGCTTGGAACCCTCCATTGAGAGGTCTCGAGTTCGAATCCAGGCCAGGTTTGCTTTTTGTTCTTTATTTTTTTTCTCTTTTTGGGAAAAACCCTTCCCACCATAATGAGTTACTTGTGGGGTGAGTATATGCTCAAAACAATAGCCAAATAAGCACTAAATAAACCAAATAAGCAAACAGATAAGCAGAAAAGCAAAGCACAATACTACCATATTGTCAGATATCGTGCAACCAAACAATGCAGTTTTATGAGATATCGGTTGCCAAATGAAAATAAAGGAAATGGGACAAGTACAGCTACTTGATTTTTTTGTGAATTTCAAATGAGCATATCTATCTGATAAGCCAATAAAATGCAAAACCAATTTAATGAAGTTCAAGATGATGCAAACAACTAACAAATTCCAAGGTTTCAAAGTCTAAAACTCAAACATGCATAAATAATCAAATCTGGTGTTTTAGACTGTTTTAAGCCAAATGTTTGCACAAGTTTAGTTCATAGATTCAACCAACTCAATCACCACTATTCCTAGGCTTACCAGATAACAAATAACACTATACCTTACTTTACTTTACCCAATATCAAACAACACACAGGACTTAGGAAATCATACAGATTAAAACAAACCACACAAGAACATGAAAATCCAAATTTTTATACTACCAACCTTAAACAAACACAAAAATCCAGTTTTAACTACCCTAATCTAAGTGTTCATGCAGGTAAGATTAGCTTTTATGTTACTTTGGACCTTTCACATACAAATCCAAACAAAACTTAAACTCATGGCAGTCAACAATAACAAAGAAGGAATGGGATTTTTTTACCGAGCCAGACCCACATCTGGGCCCAACTCAGCTATGCTCTCTTAAGGAGCGTGTTCAACAGCTAAACAAGCCCTAAGAGTACTTGAAGAATGGAATGAAAATCCTTTTAACTACAACAATCAAAAGGCAAAAAACTACAACTATTTCTTAGAGATATGTTTTGGAACACACCATATACAACAAAATCCAAGTCCAAAAACTTTACCAAAGCTGATTTTTAGTCAGCTTATGAACAAGCTTTTGGAGCAGTAAGTTGGTTAGCACAAGTAATAAACAAGATTTTCTTAAAACCTTTGGAACAAAGAACAAGATTGCAAAGGTTACAACAAAAGTTAACAAGCCTTTACAAATTTCACATGTGCTTGATCTTTATCAAGCATCAAACACCTATGATCAATTTGTAGAAACTTGGATCCCAAAATTTTTACAACACAATTGAAAACTTTTGGTAAAACTTAAAAGTAACTTTCATAAACTTAAAGTAAAACGGATTAAACTTGCATAAACAATAACTTTAGAACTCAGAATTTACTAAAAATACTTTTTCATTAACATAAAAAAAATTGGAACCACTTGAAAAATAAAACCTTAATGCCTTATATAGATGGCTACATGGAATTCTAGAAGCAATAAGAAGCTAAAACCCTAGTTGAGTTAATCTTCCAATTTTTCCCTTTAATATTCGGATCATTTGAGCATCTTTGACATTTTTGAAATTGGTCTTCATGTGAGTTCTGCCAATGAGGGTGATGTTTTCCAGTTGGTGAGTGGATCTTGACCATCCAAATGATGTGGTGAACACGAAATTGCCATCTAGCCATTCTTTTTCTGCCAATGATTTGTTGTTTTGTTCATCCGTGACTTTTGTGGGGGTAGGGATGCTCTTGTGGGGAGATGGGGTGATAATGTGGCATTTTTGTGCACTTGGATGTGTTGAAAAACGGTTAAATCAACAATCTGGAGTTGTTTATCCAATAACCCTTTGCTATGATGAGGATTAGTGGTTTAGGTTTAGGGTGAATAGTACAAGTTTTGATCTATTTTAGGTAAATCAAACTTGTTACCCGCGTGTTTTAATAGTCTAAAAACTGGATTAAACTGATACGAACCGATTTGATAGAAGAGATAAAAGGATAGATAGATTATATAAATGGGATAACCCGAACCCCAATGGCTTATGTTAGTGAGATAAACCGACTCCCCAATTGATTAACTAATCAATACTTCATCATCATAAAACATAATCCAATAGCAGCCCTACTATCCTCTATATATAATATAGAAGGATAACTTGTTCAATAAGAAAATAAAATAAAAGGTAAGTAAATAAACTAATTATATAATTAATCTGCAGGATCGTATCAATACTCCTGCCACTAAAACACCTTGTCCTCTAGGTGTAGCTTTAAAACATCACATCATGTAATTTCGGGATCCCATGTTTTTCTTTGAGCACAAGCTGGTTCTTGTTTTAGCTAAACATTCGTCAAAATATGTCCAAGACATATCTCACACCCTAACTTCAATATAATCGACCATGTGAACATATTATGATGTTCTGCTTGATTGTTCTTTTTGGAAACATTCGCCTCATTTGATTTCCATCACAAGAGGCTCATCCAATTCATCGATCAACTTCTATCATATATCTACATTTTCTACGAAAATTGGCCCCATAAATTCAGCTTTCTCCACGGCTGAAGTAACAATTAGTCCTCCAAATGACTACCATCTTCACCACTCACTTCATTCATAGCAGGTTGTGTTGGATGTGTTACAATTTCTTCATCAGAACATGCAACCACCAAGTTCTCCTTCGGTCTTGATCCATCATCACAATCTTCAATCACAAATATTTGTGATTAGGATTTAGTATTATATCTTCAGATGCTTCCTGATCCTTTTTAGATAATGCCACTTCTCCCACTCTTCAACCTCCTTAGCGCAACCTCTTGAAATCGCGACCTTCTTCAATAGATCTATAAGCTTTTCATGTTTACGGGTTGATTAAACTCTCATAGCCTCCCATTTGTTCACGATGCTAGAGATTCGCTCTTCCGTGTTAGTTATGACTAATTTGATGATGAACAAAGATTCCAACAATGAACAGTGTCTTCCTGTAAGACCCCAAAAATCAGGTAACGGGACAGGTAAGCACTGTGGGGTCCCACATCATGGTAACAGCATACATGGAAATAAGGTAAAAAAAGACAGAGCAAATAAAATGACACACTTCACATATTTCTTCAAAAGCTGTGGAATAAATTTTTATAAATATGGTCCCAGATTTGCATAATATGACATCAACAAAAGTCACATAATTTTACCAACATACTCATAATATTCTTAGTGCATAAAAGTACATTTATTTTGTGTCAATCAGTCAATTTATGGTTGATATTTTATTCTCAAGTATTATTTAAAAACATTATTTTAATGTTATATTATGAACTCACTTATTTTTGGGAAGAAATTTGGATTTACGTCTTGAAGTAGCATCGACTACGTCTAAACCGGAGGATTCTACGTTACATGCTTACGTTTACATACACCGTTCTTGGTGACAGCCCGACATTTAAGAAAATAAATTCATCCTTGAATATTATTTTGGGATTTTAAATTTGTGTTGGTTCATAAACTCACTAATTTACGAGAAGAGATTAGGACTTACATGAATAATTTAACGTCCTTTACGACTAAACCGGAAACCTTAGGATTACGTATTTACGTTTTTGAACTCCGTTTTTTATGAGACAATTTTTATTAGATTCGTTTTGTGCCGTTGATTCATAATTTATAAAAACGTTTTTCATAAAACGACCCGAGGGCACGCAAATCAAGGAAACTAGAATCGAAGAGTACCCGTAAATTAGTGGGATGGGACAAGTTTACACTTGCCCACCCGACTATATGGGATGGCTACACAATGACACCACATCACAAGATGTGGCAAAGTTGTAGCTAACAAGTTAACACTTGTTAACTAGAGCTTACAAAGTAAGCTACACATAGCACCAAACCACAAAACCACTTCACTAAACCATTTCTCTCATTCTCAACATGCAAACCACCACAACTTACTCTCTTTCCTCTCTAAAATTCGTCCCAAAATCACCACTAAACACCCATCTTTGATCTATTTTATCCATAGAATCATGTGTTATTCATACACATGATGATGCTCCTTTGAAGCCTTGAAGATTGGAGGTGATTCTAACATCCAAGATGGTGATTTGGTGATGTCCAAGCGCTGATTTCTACAAGGAGTTTACAAATATTGGTGGTCTTGAAGATTGGTATTGATCTATCACAAGTTTTTCCATCAAAAATCTAAGCCTTGATCATAACCTACACAACCTTGGTGGTATAAAGATTGTTCTTCCCATCCTCTTGTTATTTTGATTATGAAAACTTGTAATTTCTTTATTTATGTATATGTATATGATGATGAATGATGATTAAAAATATTATGTGGGGATTTGGTGTTGATAGATTTGATAAATATGGTTAAAAAGATGGAAAAACCATAGGAAACAATGTTAAAATCTTGCTTAAAATGATGGCTGTATAAAAACAGTAAGTAACCAAGTTATAAACAGATAAAATTGCATGGTGGAATCAATTTACAGTAAGTATAAGATTTCATACACATGTGAGAGTTGGCCATGCAATGGAATCATAAAAATGAGTGAGATATGATCAAAACAAAATTAGTATACCAATCTGAATAGTCTGCTTTGTAGGGACTGTTAAGGATACTTAGACATAGATTGAGCAATAGCTATAACTAACTAATTTGTAGCACATAATATGAAGTTTATGCCATTCAAAAATGAGCTTCTATCTCCTAATAGAACTCAAGATATGATAAAAATGGTGAAAGTGAAACTAAAAATCAGATTTTGTGAAATTAAAGTTTAATAGTATTATATAAGCACTCAAAATAATATAGTATATAAAATGTGAAATTAAAACCCACTAACTTATAAATTTCATTTATATAAATATGTATAAGGTTAAATAAATAGACACTTTATAAAAATGGTAGTTGAATAAGATTTATAAGTTATAAAAACTATAAACATGATTTTTACGACTTTTTCGGCTATTACCGTAAAATTAACGTTTTTCGCCAATTAAAACTTAGACGATCAAACCCGTCTAATGTAAAGTTTTTAAAAGTCATATACTGATCTATAAGTACCTAATACAAGTAAAAACCGATAAAACCCGAACTATATGACATACGGACATTCACGAGCTAAGTTAGCATATTTGGACTAATAATTTAACTAAATAAGTTAAACACTAATAAATTTACTTATTGGGCTTAACCCACTTAGGCCTAACATGTAAAGTATAATACTGATAATAAAGATGTAAAATGGACTAATATAATGTATTGGGCTTGTAATAGGCTTATTGGGCCTAAAACATGTAAATAGGTAAAACTAGTAAAACTAGTATAAAAATGTTACCAACACATAAACACTATAATGAATGAGTAAATGAGAATGTATAAACCCACTTGATCATCACCATATGTATAAAATCATCATATGTATACATAATTATTATTTTTATAAAGTCATTGGACAAGAGTCTAAGACGAGTATTATTTGTCTAGGTTTCTGTGATTAAAGCACGTACCGTACATCCGAATCGCCGATAACCCGCCTTTCCCAATCCACGTGAGTTCATAGCCTCGCACTCTTTTAAATGTTTTTATGAAATGTTTTATAAACCCGTGGGAGAGATAACATGTTAGTTTTAATTAAATAGGACACCAATTGTCCGGATTGTTTGTTTATTGATTTGGACCCGAATGATTGTATGACCCGATGAATGATTAAATGACCTGACAGATGAAATGAAATGGATTATTAAAGTTAGGTTATGCCACTAAAAGTCCCATTAGCATGAATTGTGAACTACCGGGATATGGTAGACGCTTATGCATATAATAGTACTATTTGGGGACGATCACCCCAGTTCGCGCCTTGACGGTTGATCCCCGTCGTGCCACATTGATTGGTAAGCGAATTTATGTATGAGAAGATTTACACAAGCGTGATTATTGTGACGACACGCTAATTTAGATGGGCAAATTGAGTTTCGGGCTAGCTACCCGTTGTTTGTTGTAGTAAGGTAACAATGTCATGCGGCTTATAATAATCCAAAATAACGAAAATACTGCTTTATGCTTTGAATTACGATATATTGCCTGACTAGCAATACAGGGTCTTATCACTGATATTAAGTTCACGTTTTGATTTTATATAACCATATCCATATAACGGTTTTTATTTAAATTTATACAACGTTATAAAACGTATTGTATGATGTTTTTACGACAATGGTTCGTATAATGGTTTTGAAGGCAACAACCTATATTATGATTTTGACAAGGATATGTATAAAATGTTTTGGCCTATTTTATGGCCTACTACAAGGATTTGTACAAAATGATTTTCGGTAATAATTATATACCGATGATATATTCATGGTTTTATTAAACTCTATGAATTCACTCGGCGTTATCGCTGACCTTTTCTTTTAACATGTTTTATCTCAGGTACTTGAAGGTAATTCTCGGGAAGACAACAAGAATTCATGGCCCGCACTTAAATAACAATTTCCATTCAAATGCTTTGTAAAACCTGTATGAAATATAATGACTTGGGACCTATGTAAAATTTGATATTTATGAATGGAAATGCTTTATTATTAAACGACGCGATTTTTAAGCGTTGTCTATGATGTGCGTAATGTGCTATCCCGTAACACCAACGAGTCTTCCGCTGTATTGAATTGTGTAAATTTGGGGGTGTTACAGTTTGGTACCAGAGCTCTCGTTATAGAGAACGAAAGATTTTTAAAACCAAGGTTTTGAATAAAACTTTTCAAAATCTTTTAACTATAAACATTTTTCTCAAAATGTCTAAAAATCTTTTGACTATAACGGTGCCGAAGAATTCCCGAGTTACCGACAAGGCCAGACTGAGAAGTGTTATTTTAATATATATATAACTTGGATTATATATATATATATATATATATGATGTAATTTTATTACATGATTGTTTGATGATTATTTTGATAATTATACAAGGTATTTATACGACGTAGATTGTCACAAGGAACCCTAAATCCCCTAGTAAATCAATCGAAGCTATTCCCGTAGGAATTCTAGCTATCCTAGATCCAAAGCAAGTTGTGGATATTTATGATCCCAACAAAATGGTTGATATTCGTAAAAATGTAGATAGTAGTTGATTGTAATCTTGAAGAAGAATTGGCGAGATTAAATCAGATATCGATGACATGAGGATCTTTCCTTATAGAGTGGAGTTTGATAAAACGTTACCACCTGGAAAGGTGTCATCTGATTCGTTGTCACCCAATTCTTAAATTGAAATCGAAAGGGTGAATGTTGCACTTGAGGCTGTCATTGGAACCATTACCCAAAAGCCTCATGCCACTAATACCTTTCCGAGAAGTCTGATTGAATGTGTTAGTCATTTAATACTAGTGACTCATTTGATAATTTTTGTTGTAAGAGCTATAGGATTGGAAATTAAGTGTTGTTCATATCGAGCTTTTATTGCCCTATTAAGGTCTAAGAATAAAATTGAAAGTATTGGAGAATGAGGTAGGATGTTGCATTGAGTATAAGTTGATTAAAACTTGAATAAAGTAAAAATTTAACTTGTATGGAATAAGAAATTGTTAAGAGGAAGTTGTTAAGTTCTGTGATTAAATTATAAGGTTTTAAATGATTGTTGGTTTGTGTTAAGGGTTGTTCCTAGGCCATTGTCCAATGACGAGGATGCCTAGTGTCCAACAAATAAATTGAATAAATCTTCTTCTGAATTGGGACTGATGGATCTTCCGGGACAGGTGGGACACCTAATGACTCTTGTAGATTAGTATTCATTGTGGTATCTTTTAAAAATAATCCCTAACTTAACTGAGACATCAGTTGGTAGGATGAGTTCTTGGAATTGTATGACATAGTGACACGTAATGTGTTACGGTACAATTTTACTTGTTTGTGATTAACGAAAAGACTACCTTTGATTACTAAATTCTACATGTATCGATATTATCTATCTTTTATTGCTTCATCCTAATGCTCGCATTAGTGATGCAACCATTGAACAAGTACTCATCTCGAATTGAGTTACGTTGTGGATTATTCTTTTTGAGTGCCATCGAGGTCATGAACCTCATGATTAACTGGCTAAGCTCATTTCCTGATATATTGTAGTTAGTTCTTGGTGAACAACTTTTCATCACTCTTTTGTAGATCACTCATTGTTTTTATAAGATAAAACAGTATCCCTTGAGAAAAATTGAATTTTCATCACTATAAGGATTATTCAAAATGAGATTTATAAGTGATCGTTATCGAAATGAATTTGTTTATAAAACACCATGGAAAACTTAATTGTTTTCATAACAAAGAAAATCTTTGTAAATTTATTTTTGATTCTTATTTATGAGTTAAGCATGAAAATGTTTTTATTATAAACATGATGATAAAATTTTGACAAACTGAGTATTGCATCGTTAATCTTGAAATTGTATATAGTTGCACGCCTACATACAATTTAGAATGGACCATGCAAGGATGATTAGTAGTCACCATAAAACTGATTAATGAACACTACATTTTCTTTAAAGATTGTGAAAGATTAAATTTTATGAGATCTGCAAGAAGTGAAAAATAGGGACATAGTTTTAGGACACCTACATATGTGCCTGTAGCATCTATTCTTCTGAGTCGAATTTACTCATCTGTGGAAATTGTCTTATTTGACAATTGATATTCCCTTCTTGTCCAATTATCTCGTAGTGAGATTATTAGGAAAAGTATTTGTGTAACACCCCCAAATTTATACAACTCAATACAGCGGAAGACTAGTTGGTGTTACGGGATAACACATTACTCACATCATAGACAACGCATAAAAATCGCGTCGTTTAATAATAAAGCATTTCCATTCATAAATATCAAATTTACATAGGTCCCAAGTCATTATATTTCATACAGGTTTTACAAAACATTTGAATGGAAATTATAATTTAAGTGCGGGCCATGAATTCTTGTTGTCTTCCCGAGAATTACCTTCAAGTACCTGAGATAAAACATGTTAAAAGGAAAGGTCAGCGATAACGCCGAGTGAATTCATAGAGTTTAATAAAATCCATCAATATAATATCAGTATAAAAATATTACTGAAAATAATTTTGTACAAATCGTTGTAATAGGCCATAAAATAGCCAAAATCATTTTATACAAATCTTTATCAAATCATAATATAGGCATTTGCCTTAAAAACCATTATACGAATCATTGTCGTTAAAAACACCATACAATACCTCTTATGACGTTGTATGAAAATAAAAACCGTTATATGAATATGGTTATGAAAACCAAAACACGAACATAATATCAATAGTATGACCCTGTATTGCTAGTCAGGCAATACATCGTAATTCGGTGCGTCTAGTAGTATTTCGTTAGTTTTGGATTATTATAAGCCGCATGACATTGTTACCTTACTAAAACAAACAACGGGTAGTTAACCCGATACTCAATTTGCCCATCTAAATTAGCGTGTCGTCACAAAGGTCACGCTGTGGAAATCTTCTCATACATAAATTCGCTTACCAATCAATGCGGCACGACGGGGATCAACCGTCAAGGCGCGAACTGGGGTGATCGTCCCCAAATAGTACTATTATATGCATAAGCGTCTACCAAATCCCGGTAGTTCACAATTCATGCTAATGGGACTTTTAGTGACATAACCTAACTTTGATAATCCATTTAATTTCATCTATCAGGTCCTTTAATCATTTATCGGGTCATACAATCGGGTCATTCAATCATTCGGGTCCAAATCAATAAACAGACAATCGGGACAAATGGTGTCCTATTTTATAAAAACTAACATGTTATCTCCCTCGCGGGTTTATAAAACATTTCATAAAAACATTTAAAAGAGTGCGAGGCTATGAACTCACGTTGACGTGGGAAGGCGGGTTATCGGCAATTCAGACGTACGGTACGTGCTTCAATCACGGAAACCTAGACAAATAATACTCGTCTTAGACTTATGTCCAATGACTTTATAAAAATAACAATTATGTATACATATGATGATTATATATATATGATGATCCAGTGGGTTTACATGTTTTCTTTTACTCATTTTAGTGTTTACGTATTGGTATCTTCTTACTAGTTTACTAGTTTTACCTATTTACGTATTTTAGGTCCAATAAACTTATTATAAGTTCTTTAACTTGTTTTAATCCATTTTATACTTATATTATCAGTATCTACACTTTAAAAGTTGGTCCTAAATGGGTTAAGTCCAATAAGTTCTTTTTATAAGTGTTTATCTTATTTAGTCCAATTATTAGTCCAATATGCTTAGTTAGCTCGTTAATGTCCGTATGTCCTATAGTTCGAGTTTTATCGGTTTTTAATTGTATTATTTACTTATATATAAGTATATGACTTTTAAAAACTTTACATTAGACGGGTTTGATCGTCTAAGTTTTAATTGGCGAAAAACGTTAATTTTACGGTAATAGTCGAAAAAGTCGTAAAAATCAAGTTTATAGTTTTTATTACTTATAAGTGTTATTCCACTACCATTTTTATAATTTATACACTTATTTAACCTTTTACATATTTATATAAATAAAATCCATAAGTTAGTGGGTTTTTATTTTACATTTTATACAATATAATTTTGAGTGCTTATATAATAATAAACATTAATTCTCAAAATCTGATTTTTATTTTCATGTTCACCAAAACTGCCATATCTAGAGTTCTATATGGAGATAGAAGCTCAAATTTTTATCACATAAACTAAATGATATTTTCTCCATTTAACTCTACTATAGCTACTGTTGAATAATCTTCTAACTATTTTCCAAAAATCGTCCAAAACAGTGAACTCAGATTTGTACCTTAAACTTGTTTTGATCATATCTCACTCATTACAATGATTCCATTGCATGGCCAACTCTCACATGTGTACAAGACCCATAGCTTACTGTAAATTGATTCTACTTCATCATTTTATCAGTATACCATATGATTCTTTACTGTTTTATACAGCCATCTAAATTAAGCAAGATTTTAACCTTGTTTCTTATAGTTTTTCATCTTTTTAAGCATGTTTATCAACACCAAATCCTCACACAATATTTTTATCATCATATACATATACAATAGGAAATAAAATACATGATTACATAATAAAAATAACAAGAGTATGAGGAGGACAATCTTTATACCACCATGATGATGTAGGTTGATCAAAACATGGATTTTTGATGGAGAAACTTGTGGATAACCAAGACCATCTTCAAGACCACCAATCTTCATAAACTCCTTGTAGAAAATCGGGCCCAAGACTCCATGGAAACTCCTCCATGGATGTTATAATCACCTCCAATCAATATATCTTCAATGGGTTTCCATCATGTGCAAGTTATACATATGATTTGTGGTAGAAATTTTTGGATGAATGGTGGTGGTGATGATAAATGGGACGGCACAAAGAAGAGAGAAAGAGAGGATTGTGTGTGGTTTGCATGGTGGAAAATGAGAGAAGTGGTAATGGCAAGTGGTTTTGAGTGATGTAGCTTACATTGTAAGCTTACAAGTTACATGTGTTGTAACTAGTAACCATAAGATGACACCTCATGGTGTTAGTAGGCTAGTTAGGCCGGTTTGAGTGGGGGTGGGACAAGTGTCCCACTTGTCTCATCCCCATTTATTTACAGGTACTACTCGATTCTAGTTTCCTCGATTTGCGTGCCCTCGGGTCGTTTTACGAAAAACGTTTTTATAAATTATGAATCGATGGCACAAAACGAATCTAATAAAAATTGTTTCATCAAAAACGGAGTTCGAAAACGTAAATACGTAATCCTAGGGTTTCCGTTTTAGTCGTAAAGGACGTTAAATTATGAACGTAAGTCCTAATCTCTTCTCGTAAATTTGTGAGTTTATGAACCAACACAAATTTAAAACTCCAAAATAATATTCACGGATAAATTTATTTTCTGAAATGTCGGACTGTCACCAAAGACGGTGTATGTAAACGTAAGCACGTAACGTAGAATCCTCCGGTTTAGACGTAGTCGATGCTACTTCAAGACGTAAATCCAAATTTCTTCCCAAAAATAAGTGAGTTCATAAAATAATATTTTCAAATAAATATTGAGAATAAAATATCAACAATAAATTGACGGATTATCACAGCATTTACCCCTAAACAGGATCTTTGTCCTCAAAGATCATCTTACTACTCGCTTCTTATAGAGTTAAAGCCATGTAGGTATTTCCTCCACATTCGGTATTTTCTCACAAGTGTAATTACAATACGCGAGTTTCATCAAACATAACTACGGGAATAAGATCAGGCTTAATGATGACTTACTTTCTCTATCCATGATATTCACGGGTTTTTTATGAATGCAACTTTTCGCCGATCTAAACTTCACTAAGAAGAATTCAGAATTTTCACTTGATAGATATTCCATCAAGTTCGATATACGAAACATAATTCACGCATCTCTTGAAGTCCTTGGGTAGATCCAGCTTATATGCCTTTCAAACCAAATCTTTTACATCGTCTCAATGGTCCCATACAACGGGGACTTATATCCCATGATTTGTCAGATCATTAATTCATTTCTCCAAGGTTAAAATTTTTGGCATAACTTTGCTACCCATCTGGTACTTCAAGATCTACATTTCATATTCACATAACCCCCTGCCTACTACTGGCAGTCAATAATCAGATCCTATTTTCAACAATCATTTCAGGTCTCGCGGGTCGGGTATTTTGTAAGGTTAGGTTCACCATCATAGGAAACCTTAAACCTAAAAGACATGTCCAACTCACAATGGGTGTATGTCGGGTGTCTTCATCTCAACTCTTGCTTACAGATGCTCTAATATTTAGATCCTAACAAGATTCGATCTCGATCCTAATACGATAATTATCAATGATAATCTCTCCAAAGGAAAACGATTATACGGTCTATTACCAAAGGTCAATCATTCAAACATAGAACAACGCTTATAGTATTTTGTATCGTTACTTTACCTAGTCCCTTCGATTGGGGTGGTACATAGTACTCTCATCAAGGTTCGTTCTCAATTACTTCTGAGCAAATCTCTAGAAATTCGATGCGAAGCGAGGATCTTGATATATAGATGATCGATACAGGCACACTATGTTTACATAACTCCTTTAAATAAAAGAGTCTATTTCTTCATCAAGATTTTATCATTAACGAGAATGATATTAGCATATTTGGTCAGTCTGTCGACGATGACCCAAATTGAATCAAATTCAGATGATGACCTTTGCAAAGTTAGACGTTTACTAATGTATGAGGCGATGTTTGCCTTCATAATTGCCATCAGTACAACTTCTTCAGACAAAGATACTTTTAGTCAAAAATGACATACATATAATACTTATACTTACAAGATTCCAATATAACTATATCTAAAAATCTCCATATTTAGGCAACCTCAAGTGGTCTTTAAAACATTTAATGCTATTGGCTTCTCTATTTTAATGGTTCACATTAGCCGCGAACCTCTTTTATAATCTATATTATCCTTTTTACAAACATTGTTTATTTTTATATCATTCGGCAATTTATTTTGCACCTTCATTATTAAGGAACATGTCCTAATTGGTTCTTTATCTTTTATACATAATATGTCAGTAATTACGTTCACTTTCCTAATGAAATAAATATCATAACCGTATTTATTCAAAATTCTTTCTTCATATCTTCTATGTTTTAGTTTCGTCTTTACTATTATCTTTATCTGTTTTACTCAATCCGACGTCTAAAGCGTCGATAATTATTACAATTAATTAAATAATAATTATTAAATTTTTATGAAACGTAAACGTAAAAAATTTTAAATTTCTTAGTCCGTCCAATTATATGAAAAAGTTCAAAATAATTTTTATTTTAATTAACACGATTATTGTGGATTTATCAAAAATAATTAATAGGATTCGTAAATGTTCGAAAAATCTGTGTTTATATTTTGGTCAATATTTTCTTAGTTGAAAAGCAAAAAGTATCGTTTCAAATTTCAAGTCATAAGTTATATAGTTTCCTCAATTCTTATTAGGTTGTCTAGAAGTATACACAAACATTTACCCCTAAAGAGAAGTTTAGTTAAATGGTTTGTGTATAAGGGAATAATCCCTTAAAATCCTTTGTTAAAACATTTGTCAAAATATATTTGCACTTTCTTTTTAGTATAACCCAAGGTCTTAAATGACTTCTAAATTTTGAAGAGTCAATTTATATTCCATTATCTATTAATCACACGGTTAAATCATGTAAAGTATTAAGTCTTAAGTCTTATGTTAAATATTCAAGGTACAATTTTTAATTGTTCGGCCAATTTAGGGCAATCTATAATTAATTTCTAACTCATTCTTATTCTTATAAACAAACATATAGTCCTTAATGATCACAAGCATGAATTTATCAATTTACAGCCTACACACATGATTCACCCAATTTATGAATGCTACATGTGTATTAGTCAATCCAAACGACACCACGTGAAACTCATAATGTTTATTACAAGTTCTGGATGTAGTGATTGGAATAGATAATCCTTTTCGCAGATGCGAAGTTGATGATAACCATGCTGAGGATCAAAAAACCTTGTAAATGATCGAACAAATCTTCCATTTCGAGTTATGGATACGTTTTCGATTGTCAATTTACTCAGTTCACAGTAATCTATAAATATAAGGGATGATAACACCATAGCTCTTCATGATGACGAGCTCGGTAGAATAAAATCTTTCTCCGACAACTCTCTCAGTTGTACGATAATTCCTTAAATTCAGATGGTGCTGACGTACAGTGTACAAGCCACAGGTGCAGCACAGGGAATATAATCAATACCAATTTCAACTTGTCTTAATGGCGGAAGTCTAGGTAATTCATCAACAATTACTTACTAAAGTTTCAGATAGTAGGAACATCTTTTAATAAATTCGTATTAGGTTCTTTCTAGATTATAATATCTATGACTAGTTCACAACCATTCACGGTATAATTTCAAGTCTAAATGCAGGATATGGTCATCCATCAAGAATTATTTAGATCACCTTTGATAATCAACATCTTATCATTTAGGGGAATTCTACTTGAGTTCCCATCAATTAAGACAATGTCGTCATGTCATAATCAATCAATCCATTCTACTGGCACTATCAACTTTCCAGTTTTCATCGCCGTCGATAAGATGTGAACTTCTCAAAAGACTAATAATAACTCTTAATCTTTCACAAATTAAAGGATATATGGAGACACAACTACTATTAAAAGAGTGAGGTCAACGCATAATCTATGCGAGAGAATTTCAAATCAGATACAGACGAAAACATTTAATGAATATGAATATATCCCATGTTTTCATGAATTGAGTACGCATTCGAAAGCTCCTCGGATCGTTACCCAGGTCATTCAAATAAAATCTTAATCAAAAGAAATGATAGGAACGTCGATACATCCAGTCGGGTATCAACACTCGGTAATCAAATACTTTTCCTAAGAATCTCACTACGGGAGAATTGGACAAGAAGGAAATATCAATTGTCAAATAAGACAAATTCCACAGATGAGTAATATTCGACTCAGAAGAATAGTTACTATAGGCACATATGTAGGTGTCCCTAACACTATGTCCCTGTTTTGCACTTTTTGTAGATCTCATAAAATTTAATCTTTCACAATCTTCAAAGAAAATGTAGTGTTTATTCATTAGTTTTATGGTGACTACTAATCAGCCTTGCATGGTCCATTCCAAATTGTATGTAGGCGCGCAACTATATACAATTTCAAGATTAACGATGCAATACTCAGTTCGTCAAATATTTATCATCATGTTTATAATAAAAACATTTTCATGCTTAATTCTTAAATAAGAATCAAAAATAAATTTACAAAGATTTTCTTTGTTCTGAAAACAATTAAGTTTTCCAAGGTGTTTTATAAACAACTTCATTTCGATAACAATCACTTATAAATCTTACTTTGAATAATCCTTATAGTGATGAAAAATCAATTTTTCTCAATGGATACGATTTTATCTTATAAAAACAATGAGTGATCTGCAAAAGAGTGATGAGGAGTGGTTCACCAAGAACTAACTACAATATAATAGGAAATGAGCTTAGCCAAATAATCATGAGGTTCATGATCTTGATGGCACTCAAAAGAATAATCTACAACGTAACTCGATTCAAGATGAGTACTTGTTCAATGGTTGCATCACTAATGTGAACATTAGGATGAAGCAATAAAAGATAGATAACATCGATACATGTAGGATTTAGCAATCAAAGGTAGTCTTTTCATTAATTACAAACAAGTCAAATTGTACCGTAACACATTACGTGTCACTATGTCATACAATTTCCAAAACTCATCCTACCAACTGATATCTCAGTTAAGTTAGGGATTTTTAAAAGATACCACAATGAATACTAATCTACAAGAGTCATTTAGGTGTTCCACATGTCCTAGAAGATCCATCGGTCTCAATTCAGAAGAAGATTTCTTCAATTTATTTCTTGGACACTGGGCATCCTCATTATTGGACAATGGCCTAGGAACAACACTTAACAAAAATCAACAATCAATTAATCCTTATAATTCTATCACAGGACTTAACGACTTCCTCTTAACAATTTCTTATTCCATACAAGTTAAATTTTACTTTATTCAAGTTTTAATTAACTTATACTCAATGCGATATCCTACCTCATTTTCCAATATTTTCAGCCTTATTTAAAAACCTTAAAAGGGCAATAAAAGCTCGTTATGAATCACACTTAATTTCCAATCCTATAACTCCTTTATCAATAATTATCAAATGAGTCACTAGTATAAAATGACTTGATCATTCAACTAGACTTCTCGAAAAGGTACTAGTGGCATGAGGCTTTTGGGTAATGGTTCCAATGACAGCCTCAAGTGCAACATTCACCCTTTCGATTTCAATTTAAGAATTGGATGACAATGAGTCAGATGACATCTTTCTAGGTGGTAACGTTTTGTAAAACTCCACTCTATAAGGAAAGATCGTCATGACATCGATATCAGCTTTAATCTCGCCAATTCTTTTTCAATATCACAATCAACTAATATCTACATTTCTACGAATATCAACCATTTGTTGGGATCATAAATATCCACAACTTGGTTTAGATCTAGGATAGCTAGAATTCATACGAGAATAGCTTCGATTGATTTGCTAGGGGAGTTAGGGTTACTTGTGACAATCTACGTCGTATAAATATCTCGTATAAATATCAAAATAATCATCAAACAATCATGAAATCAAATTACATCATATATATATAATCCAAGTTATATATATTAAAATAACACTTCTCAGTCGGGCCTTGTCGGTAACTCAGGAATTCTTCGGCACCGTTATAGTTAAAAGATTTTTAGACATTTTTAGAAAAATGTTTAGAGTTAAAAGATTTTGAAATATTTTATTCAAAACCTTGGTTTTAAAAATCTTTCGTTCTCTATAACGAGAGCTCTGGTACCAAACTGTAACACCCCCAAATTTATACAACTCAATACAGCGGAAGACTAGTTGGTGTTACGGGATAGCACATTACTCACATCATAGACAACGCATAAAAATCACGTCGTTTAATAATAAAGTATTTCCATTCATAAATATCAAATTTACATAGGTCCCAAGTCATTATATTTCATACAGGTTTTACAAAACATTTGGATGGAAATTATAATTTAAGTGCGGGCCATGAATTCTTGTTGTCTTCCCGATAATTACCTTCAAGTACCTGAGATAAAACATGTTAAAAGGAAAGGTCGGCGATAACACCGAGTGAATTCATAGAGTTTAATAAAATCCATCAATATAATATCAGTATAAAAATATTACTGAAAATAATTTTGTACAAATCGTTGTAATAGGCCATAAAATAGCCAAAATCATTTTATACAAATCTTTATCAAATCATAATATAGGCATTTGCCTTAAAAACCATTATACGAATCATTGTCGTTAAAAACACCATACAATACCTCTTATGACGTTGTATGAAAATAAAAACCGTTATATGAATATGGTTATGAAAACCAAAACACGAACATAATATCAATAGTATGACCCTGTATTGCTAGTCAGGCAATACATCGTAATTCGGTGCGTCTAGTAGTATTTCGTTAGTTTTGGATTATTATAAGCCGCATGACATTGTTACCTTACTAAAACAAACAACGGGTAGCTAACCCGATAGTCAATTTGCCCATCTAAATTAGCGTGTAGTCACAAAGGTCACGCTGTGGAAATCTTCTCATACATAAATTCGCTTACCAATCAATGTGGCACGACGGGGATCAACCGTCAAGGCGCGAACTGGGGTGATCGTCCCCAAATAGTACTATTATATGCATAAGCGTCTACCAAATCCCGGTAGTTCACAATTTATGCTAATGGGACTTTTAGTGACATAACCTAACTTTGATAATCCATTTAATTTCATCTATCGGGTCCTTTAATCATTTATCGGGTCATACAATCGGGTCATTCAATCATTCGGGTCCAAATCAATAAACAGACAATCGGGACAAATGGTGTCCTATTTTATAAAAACTAACATGTTATCTCCCTCGCGGGTTTATAAAACATTTCATAAAAACATTTAAAAGAGTGCGAGGCTATGAACTCACGTTGATGTGGGCAGGCGGGTTATCGGCAATTCGGACGTACGGTACGTGCTTCAATCACGGAAACCTAGACAAATAATACTCGTCTTAGACTTATGTCCAATGACTTTATAAAAATAACAATTATGTATACATATGATGATTATATATATATATATATATATGTATGATGATCCAGTGGGTTTACATGTTTTCTTTTACTCATTTTAGTGTTTACGTATTGGTATCTTCTTACTAGTTTACTAGTTTTACCTATTTACGTATTTTAGGTCCAATAAACTTATTATAAGTTCTTTAACTTGTTTTAATCCATTTTATACTTATATTATCAGTATCTACACTTTACAAGTTGGTCCTAAATGGGTTAAGTCCAATAAGTTCTTTTTATAAGTGTTTATCTTATTTAGTCCAATTATTAGTCCAATATGCTTAGTTAGCTCGTTAATGTCTGTATGTCCTATAGTTCGGGTTTTATCGGTTTTTACTTGTATTAGTTACTTATATATCAGTATATGACTTTTAAAAACTTTACATTAGACGGGTTTGATCGTCTAAGTTTTAATTGGCGAAAAACGTTAATTTTACGGTAATAGCCGAAAAAGTCGTAAAAATCAAGTTTATAGTTTTTATTACTTATAAGTGTTATTCCACTACCATTTTTATAATTTATACACTTATTTAACCTTTTACATATTTATATAAATAAAATCCATAAGTTAGTGGGTTTTTATTTTACATTTTATACAATATAATTTTGAGTGCTTATATAATAATAATAAACATTAATTCTCAAAATCTGATTTTTATTTTCATATTCACCAAAACTACCATATCTGGAGTTCTATATGGAGATAGAAGCTCAAATTTTTATCACATAAACTACATGATATTTTCTCCATTTAACTCCTGTATAGCTACTGTTGAAGCATCTTCTAACTATTTTCTAAAAATCGTCCAAAACAGTGAATTCAGATTTGTACCTTAAACTTGTTTTGATCATATCTCACTCATTACAATGATTCCAGTGCATGGCCAACTCTCACATGTGTACAAGACCCATAGCTTACTGTAAATTGATTCTACTTCATCATTTTATCAGTTTACCATATGATTCTTTACTGTTTTATACAGCCATCTAAATTAAGCAAGATTTTAACCTTGTTTCTTATAGTTTTTCATCTTTTTAAGCATGTTTATCAACACCAAATCGCCACACAATATTTTTATCATCATATAATCATCATATACATATACAATAGGAAATAAAATACATGATTACATAATAAAAATAACTAGAGGATGAGGAGGACAATCTTTATACCACCATGATGATGTAGGTTGATCAAAACATGGATTTTTGATGGAGAAACTTGTGGATAACCAAGACCATCTTCAAGACCACCAATCTTCATAAACTCCTTGTAGAAAATCAGGCCCAAGACTCCATGGAAACTCCTCCATGGATGTTATAATCACCTCCAATCAATATATCTTCAATGGGTTTCCATCATGTGCAAGTTATACATATGATTTGTGGTAGAAATTTTTGATGAATGGTGGTGGTGATGATAAATGGGACGGCACAAAGAAGAGAGAAAGAGAGGATTGTGTGTGGTTTGCATGGTGGAAAATGAGAGAAGTGGTAATGGGAAGTGGTTTTGAGTGATGTAGCTTACATTGTAAGCTTACAAGTTACATGTGTTGTAACTAGTAACCATAAGATGACACCTCATGGTGTTAGTAGGCTAGTTAGGCCGGTTTGAGTGGGGGTGGGACAAGTGTCCCACTTGTCTCATCCCCATTTATTTACGGGTACTCCTCGATTCTAGTTTCCTCGATTTGCGTGCCCTTGGGTCGTTTTACGAAAAACGTTTTTATAAATTATGAATCAATGGCACAAAACGAATCTAATAAAAATTGTTTCATCAAAAACGGAGTTCGAAAACGTAAATACGTAATCCTAGGGTTTCCGGTTTAGTCGTAAAGGACGTTAAATTATGAACGTAAGTCCTAATCTCTTCTCGTAAATTTGTGAGTTTATGAACCAACACAAATTTAAAACTCCAAAATAATATTCACGGATAAATTTATTTTCTGAAATGTCGGACTGTCACCAAAGACGGTGTATGTAAACGTAAGCACGTAACGTAGAATCCTCCGGTTTAGACGTAGTCGATGCTACTTCAAGACGTAAATCCAAATTTCTTCCCAAAAATAAGTGAGTTCATAAAATAATATTTTCAAATAAATATTGAGAATAAAATATCAACAATAAATTGACGGATTGTTACAATTTGATTACCGAATGTTGATACCCGACTGGATGTATCGACGTTCCTATCATTGCTGTTGATTTGATTTCATTTGAATGACCTGGGTAACGATCCGAGGAGCTTTCGATGCGTACTCAAATTATGAAAACATGGGATATATTCATATTCGTTAAATGTTTTCGTCTGTATCTAATTTGAAATTCTCTCACGTAGATTATGCGTTGACCTTACTCTTTTAAGGTTAGTTATGTCTCCTGGTATCCTTGAATTGTGAAGGATTATGAGTTATTATTAGTCTTTTGAGAAGTTCACATCTTATCGCCGGCAATAAAACTGAAAAGTTGATAGTGCTAGTAGAATGGATTGATTGATTATGACATGACGACATTGTCTTAATTGATGGGAACTCGAATAGAATTCCCCTAAATGATAAGATGTTGATTATTAAAAGTGATCAAAATAATTCTTGATGGATGACCATATCCTACATTTAGACTTGAAATTATATTGTGAATGGTTGTGAATTAGTCATAGATACTATAATCTAGAAAGAACCTAATATGAATTTATTAAAAGATGTTTCCGTTATCTGAAACTTTAGGAGGTAATTGTTGGTGAATTACATAGACTTTTGCCATTAAGGCAAGTTGAATTTGGTATTGATTATATTCCCGGTGCTGCACCTGTGGCATGTGCACTTTACGTCAGCACCATCTGAATTAAAGGGATTACCGTACAACTGAGAAAGTTGTCGGAGAAAGATTTTATTCTACCAAGCTCGTCATTATGAAGAGCTATGGTATTATCATTCCTTATATTTATTAATTACCGTGAACTAAGTAAATTGACGATTAAAATCTATATCCACTACCCAAGATGATAGATTGTTCGATCATTTACAAGGTTCTAGCGTATATTCAGGAATTTGATCCACGGCATGGTTATCATCAATTTCGCGTCCGCGAAAAAGATTATCTATTCCAATCACTACATCCAGAACTTGTAATGAATATTATGAGTTTCACGTGATGTCGTTTGGATTGACTAATACACATGTAGCATCCATAAATTTGGTAAATCACGTGTGTAGGCTGTAATTTGATAAATTCATGCTTTTGATCATTAAGGACCATTTGTTTATTTATAAGAATAAGAATGAGTTAATAATTATTTGTAGAATGCCCTGAGTCGGCCGAGTAGTGAAAACCTGTACCTTGAATATTTAAAATGGGATCTAAGACTAATCCTTTACATTATTTGACAGTGTGATTAATAAGATAATGGAATCTAAATGGACTCTTCAAAAATTTAGAGCCCTTTTAAGGCTTTGGGTTTTACCAAAAAGAAAATGGAAGTATGTTATGACAAATGTTTTAACAAAGGATTTTAAGGGATTATTCCCTTATACACAAATCATTTAACTAAACTCCTGTTTAGGGGTAAATGTTTGTGTATACCTCAAGACAACCTAAGAGGGATTGAGAATACCGTTTAAACCATGACTTAAAATTTGAAACGATAATTTTTGCTTTTCAACTAAGAAAACTTCTACCAAAGAATAAACGAAGGTTTTTCGAACATTTACGGATCTTACTAATTATTTTTGATAAATCAACAAAAATTTTGTTAATTAAATTCAAATTTATTTTGAACATTTTTATTTAATTGGACAAACTAAGAAAATTTAAAAACTTTTTGCGTTTACGTTTCATAAAAATTAAATATTTATTATTTAATTACTTGTAATAACTATCGACGCTTTAAACGTCGGATTGAGTAAAACGGATAAAAATGATAGTTGAGACGAAATTAAAACTTAGAAAATATGAAGAAAGAATATCTGAGTGAATTGTGGACATGATAATTATTTCATCAGGAAAGATGAATATAGACACTGACACATAATATAGAAAGGATAATATAGATAATAAAAAGGGGTTCGCGGCTAATGTGAACCATTAGAAGAAGTCAATGGCGTTAAATGTTTTAAAAGGCCGTTTATGGTTGCCTAAATATGGAGGATTGTGAGATATAGTTATGTTGGAATCTTGTAAGTATAAGTATTCTATTCCTGTCATTTCTGATTAAACGTATCTTTATCTGAAGAAGTTGTACTAATGGCAAATTATGAAGGCAGAAATTGCTTCATACATTAGTAAACGTCTAGCTATTGCAAAGGTCATCATCTGAATTTGATTCGATTTGGGTCATCGTCGACAGACTGACCAAATCTACTAATATCATTCCTGTTAATGATAGATTCTTGATGAAGAAATTGACTCTTTTGTATTTAAAGGAGTTGTGTAAACATGGTGTGCCTGTATCGATCATCTCTATCAAGATCCTCGCTTCGCATCGAATTTCTAGAGATTTGCTGAGAAGTCGTTGGGAACGAACCTTGATGAGAATACTGTTTACCACCCCAAACTGAAGGGACGAGGTAAAGTAACGATACAAAACACTAGAAGTCTTGTTTTATGTTTAAATGATTGACCTTTGGTAATGAACCGTATAATTGTTCTCCTTTGGAGAGATTATCATTGATAATTATTGTATAGGAATGAGATCGAATCTTGTTAGGATCTATATGAGAGCATCTGTAATCAGGAGTTGGGATGAAGACACCCGACATACACCCATTGTGAGTTGGCATGTCTTTTAGGTTTAAGGTTGCCTATGATGGCGAACCTAACCTTACAAAATACTCGACCCGCGAGACCTGAAATGATTGTTGAAATTAGGATCTGATTATTGACTGCCGGTAGTGGGCAGGAGGTTATGTGAATATGAAATGTAGATCTTGAAGTGCCAGATGGGTAGCGAAGTTACGCCAAAAATTTTAACCATGGAAAAAAAATGAATTGATGATCTGAAAGATCACGGGATATAAGTCCCTGTTGTATGGGACCATTGGATGATGTAAAAGATTGGTTTGAAAGGCATATAAGCTGGATCTACCCTAGGACTTCAAGTGTTGCGTGAATTATGTTTCGTATATCGAACTTGATAAAATGCCTATCAAGTGAAAATCTAACTATTCCTTAATATAGTTTAGATCGGCGAAAAGTTGCATTCATCAAAAACTCGTGAACATCATGGATAGAGAAAGTAAGTCAACATTAAGCCTGATCTTATTATTGTAGTTATGTTTAATGAAACTCGCGTATTGTAATGAATTACACTTGTGAGAAAAGACCGAATGTGGAGGAAATACCCACATGGCTTTAACTCTATAAGAAGCGAGTAGTAAGATAAGATGATCTTTGAGGACAAAGATCCTGTTTAGGGGTAAATGCTGTGACAATCAGTCAATTTATGGTTGATATTTTATTCTCAAGTATTATTTAAAAACATTATTTTAATGTTATATTATGAACTCACTTATTTTTTGGAAGAAATTTGGATTTACGTCTTGAAGTAGCATCGACTACGTCTAAACCGGAGGATTCTACGTTACATGCTTACGTTTACATACACCGTTCTTGGTGACAGCCCGACATTTAAGAAAATAAATTCATCCTTGAATATTATTTTGGGATTTTAAATTTGTGTTGGTTCATAAACTCACTAATTTACGAGAAGAGATTAGGACTTACATGAATAATTTAACGTCCTTTACGACTAAACCGGAAACCTTAGGATTACGTATTTACGTTTTTGAACTCCGTTTTTTATGAGACAATTTTTATTAGATTCGTTTTGTGCCGTTGATTCATAATTTATAAAAACTTTTTCAGAAAACGACCCGAGGGCACGCAAATCGAGGAAACTAGAATCGAAGAGTACCCGTAAATTAGTGGGATGGGACAAGTTTACACTTGCCCACCCCACTATATGGGATGGATACACAATGACACCACATCACAAGATGTGGCAAAGTTGTAGCTAACAAGTTAACACTTGTTAACTAGAGCTTACAAAGTAAGCTACACATACCACCAAACCACAAAACCACTTCACTAAACCATTTCTCTCATTCTCAACATGCAAACCACCACAACTTTCTCTCTTTCCTCTCTAAAATTCGTCCCAAAATCACCACTAAACACCCCTCTTTGATCTATTTTATCCATAGAATCATGTGTTATTCATACACATGATGATGCTCCTTTGAAGCCTTGAAGATTGGAGGTGATTCTAACATCCAAGATGGTGATTTGGTTATGTCCAAGGGCTGATTTCTACAAGGATTTTACAAATATTGGTGGTCTTGAAGATTGGTGTTGATCTATCACAAGTTTTTCCATCAAAAATCTAAGCCTTGATCATAACCTACATAACCTTGGTGGTATAAAGATTGTTCTTCCCATCCTCTTGTTATTTTGATTATGAAATCTTGTAATTTCTTTATTTATGTATATGTATATGATGATGAATGATGATTAAAAATATTATGTGGGGATTTGGTGTTGATAGATTTGATAAATATGCTTAAAAAGATGGAAAAACCATAGGTAACAATGTTAAAATCTTGCTTAAAATGATGGCTGTATAAAAACAGTAAGTAACCAAGTTATAAACTAATAAAATTGCATGGTGGAATCAATTTACAGTAAGTATAAGATTTCATACACATGTGAGAGTTGGCCATGCAATGGAATCATAAAAATGAGTGAGATATGATCAAAACAAAATTAGTATACCAATCTGAATAGTCTGCTTTGTAGGGACTGTTAAGGATACTTAGACATAGATTGAGCAGTAGATATAACTAACTAATTTGTAGCACATAATATGAAGTTTATGCCATCCAAAAATGAGCTTCTATCTCCGTACAGAACTCAAGATATGATAAAAACTAATGAAAGTGAAACTAAAAATCAGATTTTGTGAAATTAAAGTTTAATAGTATTATATAAGCACTCAAAATAATATAGTATAAAATGTGAAATTAAAACCCACTAACTTATAAATTTCATTTATATAAATATGTATAAGGTTAAATAAATGGACACTTTATAAAAATGGTAGTTGAATAAGATTTATAAGTTATAAAAACTATAAACATGATTTTTACGACTTTTTCGGCTATTACCGTAAAATTAACGTTTTTCGCCAATTAAAACTTAGACGATCAAACCCGTCTAATGTAAAGTTTTTAAAAGTCATATACTGATGTATAAGTACCTAATACAAGTAAAAACCGATAAACCCCGAACTATATGACATTCGGACATTCACGAGCTAAGTTAGCATATTTGGACTAATAATTTAACTAAATAAGTTAAACACATATAAATTTACTTATTGGGCTTAACCCACTTGGGCCCAACATGTAAAGTATAATACTGATAATAAAGGTGTAAAATGGACTAATATAAAGTATTGGGCTTGTAATAGGCTTATTGGGCCTAAAACATGTAAATAGGTAAAACTAGTAAAACTAGTATAAAAATGTTACCAACACATAAACACTATAATGAATGAGTAAATGAGAATGTATAAACTCACTTGATCATCACCATATGTATAAGATCATCATATGTATACATAATTATTATTTTTATAAAGTCATTGGACAAGAGTCTAAGACGAGTATTATTTGTCTAGGTTTCCGTGATTGAAGCACGTACCGTACATCCGAATCGCCGATAACCCGTCTTTCCCAATCCACGTGAGTTCATAGCCTCGCACTCTTTTAAATGTTTTTATGAAATGTTTTATAACCCCGCGAGAGAGATAACATGTTAGTATTAATTAAATAGGACACCAATTGTCCCGATTGTTTGTTTATTGATTTGGACCCGAATGATTGTATGACCCGATGAATGATTAAATGACCCGACAGATGAAATGAAATGGATTATTAAAGTTAGGTTATGTCACTAAAAGTCCCATTAGCATGAATTGTGAACTACCGGGATTTGGTAGACGCTTATGCATATAATAGTACTATTTGGGGACGATCACCCCAGTTCGCGCCTTGACGGTTGATCCCTGTCGTGCCACATTGATTGGTAAGCGAATTTATGTATGAGAAGATTTACACAAGCGTGATTATTGTGACGACACGCTAATTTAGATGGGCAAATTGAGTTTCGGGCTAGCTACCCGTTGTTTGTTGTAGTAAGGTAACAATGTCATGCGGCTTATAATAATCCAAAATAACGAAAATACTGCTTTATGCATTGAATTACGATATATTGCCTGACTAGCAATACAGGGTCTTATCACTGATATTATGTTCGTGTTTTGGTTTTATATAACCATATCCATATAACGGTTTTTATTTAAATTTATACAACGTTATAAAACGTATTGTATGATGTTTTTACGACAATGGTTCGTATAATGGTTTTGAAGGCAACAGCCTATATTATGATTTTGACAAGGATATGTATAAAATGTTTTTGGCCTATTTTATGGCCTACTACAAGGATTTGTACAAAATGATTTTCGGTAATAATTATATACCGATGATATATTCATGGTTTTATTAAACTCTATGAATTCACTCGGCGTTATCGTTTACCTTTTCTTTTAACATGTTTTATCTCAGGTACTTGAAGGTAATTATCGGGAAGACAACAAGAATTCATGGCCCGCACTTAAGTAACAATTTCCATTCAAATGCTTTGTAAAACCTGTATGAAATATAATGACTTGGAACCTATGTAAAATTTGATATTTATGAATGGAAATGCTTTATTATTAAACGACGCGATTTTTAAGCGTTGTCTATGATGTGAGTAATGTGCTATCCCGTAACACCAACGAGTATTCCGCTGTATTGAATTGTGTAAATTTGGGGGTGTTACAGTTTGGTTCCAGAGCTCTCGTTATAGAGAACGGAAGATTTTTAAAACCAAGGTTTTGAATAAAACTTTTCATAATCTTTTAACTATAAACATTTTTCTCAAAATGTCTAAAAATCTTTTGACTATAACGGTGCCGAAGACTTCCCGAGTTACCGACAAGGCCAGACTGAGAAGTGTTATTTTAATATATATATATATATAACTTGGATTATATATATATATGATGTAATTTTATTACATGATTGTTTGATGATTATTTTGATAATTATACAAGGTATTTATACGACGTAGATTGTCACAAGGAACCCTAAATCCCCTAGTAAATCAATCGAAGCTATTCCCGTAGGAATTCTAGCTATCCTAGATCCAAACCAAGTTGTGGATATTTATGATCCCAACAAAATGGTTGATATTCGTAGAAATGTAGATAGTAGTTGATTGTAATCTTGAAGAAGAATTGGCGAGATTAAATCTGATATCGATGACATGAGGATCTTTCCTTATAGAGTGGAGTTTGATAAAACGTTACCACCTGGAAAGGTGTCATCTGATTTGTTGTCACCCAATTCTTAAATTGAAATCGAAAGGGTGAATGTTGCACTTGAGGCTGTCATTAGAACCATTACCAAAAACCCTCATGCCACTAATACCTTTCCGAGAAGTCTGATTGAATGTGTTAGTCATTTAATACTAGTGACTCATTTGATAATTGTTGTTGTAAGAGCTATAGGATTGGAAATTAAGCGTTGTTCATATCGAGCTTTTATTGCCCTATTAAGGTCTAAGAATAAAATTGAAAGTATTGGAGAATGAGGTAGGATGTTGCATTGAGTATAAGTTGATTAAAACTTGAATAAAGTAAAAATTTAACTTGTATGGAATAAGAAATTGTTAAGAGGAAGTTGTTGAGTTCTGTGATTAAAATATAAGGTTTTAAATGATTGTTGGTTTGTGTTAAGGGTCGTTCCTAGGCCATTGTCCAATGACGAGGATGCCTAGTGTCCAACAAATAAATTGAATAAATCTTCTTCTGAATTGGGACCGATGGATCTTCCGGGACAGGTGGGACACCTAATGACTCTTGTAGATTAGTATTCATTGTGGTATCTTTTAAAAATAATCCCTAACTTAACTGAGACATCAGTTGGTAGGATGAGTTCTTGGAATTGTATGACATAGTGACACGTAATGTGTTACGGTTAAATTTTAAATTGTTTGTGATTAACGAAAAGACTACCTTTGATTACTAAATTCTACATGTATCGATATTATCTATCTTTTATTGCTTCATCCTAATGCTCGCATTAGTGATGCAACCATTGAACAAGTACTCATCTCGAATTGAGTTACGTTGTGGATTATTCTTTTTGAGTGCCATCGAGGTCATGAACCTAATGATTAACTGGCTAAGCTCATTTCCTGATATATTGTAGTTAGTTCTTGGTGAACAACTTTTCATCACTCTTTTGCAGATCACTCATTGTTTTTATAAGATAAAACAGTATCCCTTGAGAAAAATTGAATTTTCATCACTATAAGGATTATTCAAAATGAGATTTATAAGTGATCGTTATCGAAATGAATTTGTTTATAAAACACCTTAGAAAACTTAATTGTTTTCATAACAAAGAAAATCTTTGTAAATTTATTTTTGATTCTTATTTATGAGTTAAGCATGAAAATGTTTTTATTATAAACATGATGATAAAATTTTGACGAACTGAGTATTGCATCGTTAATCTTGAAATTGTATATAGTTGCGCGCCTACATACAATTTGGAATGGACCATGCAAGGATGATTAGTAGTCACCATAAAACTGATTAATAAACACTACATTTTCTTTAAAGATTGTGAAAGATTATTTTTTATGAGATCTGCAAGAAGTGAAAAATAGGGACATAGTGTTAGGGACACCTATATATGTGCCTGTAGCATATATTCTTCTGAGTCGAATTTACTCATCTGTGGAAATTGTCTTATTTGACAATTGATATTCCCTTCTTGTCCAATTATCTCTTAGTGAGATTATTAGGAAAAGTATTTGATTACCGAATGTTGATACCCGACTGGATGTATCGACGTTCCTATCATTTCTGTTGATTTGATTTCATTTGAATGACCTGGGTAACGATACGAGGAGCTTTCGAATGCGTACTCAAATTATGAAAACATGGGATATATTCATATTCGTTAAATGTTTTCGTCTGTATCTAATTTGAAATTTTCTCACGTAGATTATGCGTTGACCTTACTCTTTTAAGATTAGTTATTTCTCCTGGTATCCTTGAATTGTGAAGGATTATGAGTTATTATTAGTCTTTTGAGAGGTTCACATCTTATCACCGGCAATAAAACTGAAAAGTTGATAGTGCTAGTAGAATGGATTGATTGATTATGACATGACGACATTGTCTTAATTGATGGGAACTCGAATAGAATTCCCCTAAATGATAATATGTTGATTATTAAAAGTGATCTAAATAATTCTTGATGGATGACCATATCCTACATTTAGACTTGAAATTATATTGTGAATGGTTGTGAATTAGTCATAGATACTATAATCTAGAAAGAACCTAATATGAATTTATTAAAAGATATTTCTGTTATTTGAAACTTTAGGAGGTATTTGTTGGTGAATTACATAGACTTTTGCCATTAAGGCAAGTTGAATTTGGTATTGATTATATTCTCGGTGCTGCACCTGTGGCATTTGCACTTTACGTCAGCACCATCTGAATTAAAGGGATTACCGTACAACTGAGAAAGTTGTCGGAGAAAGATTTTATTCTACCAAGCTCGTCATTATGAAGAGCTATGGTATTATCATTCCTTATATTTATTAATTACCGTGAACTAAGTAAATTGACGATTAAAATCTATATCCACTACCCAAGATGATATATTGTTCGATCATTTACAAGGTTCTAGCGTATATTCAGGAATTTGATCCACGGCATGGTTATCATCAATTTCGCGTCCGCGAAAAAGATTATCTATTCCAATCACTACATCCAGAACTTGTAATGAATATTATGAGTTTCACGTGATGTCGTTTGGATTGACTAATGCACATGTAGCATCCATAAATTTGGTAAATCACGTCTGTAGGTTGTAATTTGATAAATTCATGCTTTTGATCATTAAGGACCATTTGTTTATTTATAAGAATAAGAATGAGTTAATAATTATTTGTAGAATGCCCTGAGTCGTCCGAGTAGTACCTTGAATATTTAAAATGGGATCTAAGACTTAATCCTTTACATTATTTGACAGTGTGATTAATAAGATAATGGAATCTATATGGACTCTTCAAAAATTTAGAGCCCTTTTAAGGCTTTGGGTTTTACCAAAAAGAAAATGGAAGTATGTTATGACAAATGTTTTAACAAAGGATTTTAAGGGATTATTCCCTTATACACAAATCATTTAACTAAACTCCTGTTTAGGGGTAAATGTTTGTGTATACCTCAAGACAACCTAAGAGGGATTGAGAAAACCATTTAAACCATGACTTCAAATTTGAAACGATAATTTTTGCTTTTCAACTAAGAAAACTTCTACCAAAAAATAAACGAAGGTTTTTCGAACATTTACGGATCTTACTAATTATTTTCGATAAATCAACAAAAATTTTGTTAATTAAATTCAAATTTATTTTGAACATTTTTATATAATTGGACAAACTAAGAAAATTTAGAAACTTTTTGCGTTTACGTTTCATAAAAATTAAATATTTATTATTTAATTACTTGTAATAACTATCGACGCTTTAAACGTCGGATTGAGTAAAACGGATAAAAATGATAGTTGAGACGAAATTAAAACTTAGAAAATATGAAGAAAGAATATCTGAGTGAATTGTGGACATGATAATTATTTCATCAGGAAAGATGAATGTAGACACAGACACATAATATAGAAAGGATAATATAGATAATAAAAAGGGGTTCGCGGCTAATGTGAACCATTAGAAGAAGTCAATGGCGTTAAATGTTTTAAAAGGCCGTTTATGGTTGCCTAAATATGGAGGATTGTGAGATATAGTTATGTTGGAATCTTTTAAGTATAAGTATTCTATTCCTGTCATTTCTGATTAAACGTATCTTTATCTGAAGAAGTTGTACTAATGGCAAATTATGAAGGCAGAAATTGCTTCATACATTAGTAAACGTCTAGCTATTGCAATGGTCATCATCTGAATTTGATTTGATTTGGGTCATCGTGGACAGACTGACCAAATCTACTAATATCATTCCTGTTAATGATAGATTCTTGATGAAGAAATTGACTCTTTTATATTTAAAGGAGTTGTGTAAACATGGTGTGCCTGTATCGATCATCTCTATCAAGATCCTCGCTTCGCATCGAATTTCTAGAGATTTGCTCAGAAGTCGTTGTGAACGAACCTTGATGAGAATACTGTTTACCACCCCCAACCGAAGGGACGAGGTAAAGTAACGATACAAAACACTAGAAGTGTTGTTTTATGTTTAAATGATTGACCTTTGGTAATGAACCGTATAATTGTTCTCCTTTGGAGAGATTATCATTGATAATTATTGTATAGGAATGAGATCGAATCTTGTTAGGATCTATATGAGAGCATCTGTAATCAGGAGTTGGGATGAAGAAACCCGACATACACCCATTGTGAGTTGGTCATGTCTTTTAGGTTTATGGTTGCCTATGATGGCGAACCTAACCTTACAAAATACTCGACCCGCGAGACCTGAAATGATTGTTGAAATTAGGATCTGATTATTGACTGCCGGAAGTGGGCAGGAGGTTATGTGAATATGAAATGTAGATCTTGAAGTGCCAGATGGGTAGCGAAGTTATGCCAAAAATTTTTACCATGGAAAAAAAATGAATTGATGATCTGAAAGATCACGGGATATAAGTCCCTGTTGTATGGGACCATTGAGATGATGTAAAAGAATTGTTTGAAAGGCATATAAGCTGGATCTACCCTAGGACTTCAAGTGTTGCGTGAATTATGTTTCGTATATCGAACTTGATAAAATGCCTATCAAGTGAAAATCTAACTATTCCTTAATAAAGTTTAGATCGGCGAAAAGTTGCATTCATCAAAAACCCGTGAACATCATGGATAGAGAAAGTAAGTCAACATTAAGCCTGATCTTATTCCCGTAGTTATGTTTAATGAAACTCGCGTATTGTAATGAATTACACTTGTGAGAAAAGACCGAATGTGGAGGAAATACCCACATGGCTTTAACTCTATAAGAAGCGAGTAGTAAGATAAGATGATCTTTGAGAACAAAGATCCTGTTTAGGGGTAAATGCTGTGACAATCAGTCAATTTATGGTTGATATTTTATTCTCAAGTATTATTTAAAAACATTATTTTAATGTTATATTATGAACTCACTTATTTTTGGGAAGAAATTTGGATTTACGTCTTGAAGTAGCATCGACTACGTCTAAACCGGAGGATTCTACGTTGCATGCTTACGTTTACATACACCGTTCTTGGTGACAGCCCGACATTTAAGAAAATAAATTCATCCTTGAATATTATTTTGGGATTTTAAATTTGTGTTGGTTCATAAACTCACTAATTTACGAGAAGAGATTAGGACTTACATAAATAATTTAACGTCCTTTACGACTAAACCGGAAACCTTAGGATTACGTATTTACGTTTTTGAACTCCGTTTTTGATGAGACAATTTTTATAAGATTCGTTTTGTGCCGTTGATTCATAATTTATAAAAACGTTTTTCATAAAACGACACGAGGGCACGCAAATCGAGGAAACTAGAATCGAAGAGTACCCGTAAATTAGTGGGATGGGACAAGTTTACACTTGCCCACCCCACTATATGGGATGGCTACACAATGACACGACATCACAAGATGTGGCAAAGTTGTAGCTAACAAGTTAACACTTGTTAACTAGAGCTTACAAAGTAAGCTACACATACCACCAAACCACAAAACCACTTCACTAAACCATTTCTCTCATTCTCAACAAGCAAACCACCACAACTTTCTCTCTTTCCTCTCTAAAATTCGTCCCAAAATCACCACTAAACACCCCTCTTTGATCTATTTTATCCATAGAATCATGTGTTATTCATACACATGATGATACTCCTTTGAAGCCTTGAAGATTAGAGTTGATTCTAACATCCAAGATGGTGATTTGGTGATGTCCAAGGGCTGATTTCTACAAGGAGTTTACAAATATTGGTGGTCTTGAATATTGGTGTTGATCTATCACAAGTTTTTCTATCAAAAATCTAAGCCTTGATCATAACCTACACAACCTTGGTGGTATAAAGATTGTTCTTCCTATCCTCTTGTTATTTTGATTATTAAATCTTGTAATTTCTTTATTTATGTATATGTATATGATGATGAATGATGATTAAAAATATTATGTGGGGATTTGGTGTTGATAGATTTGATAAATATGGTTAAAAAGATGGAAAAACCATAGGTAACAATGTTAAAATCTTGCTTAAAATGATGGCTGTATAAAAACAGTAAGTAACCAAGTTATAAACTGATAAAATTGCATGGTGGAATCAATTTACAGTAAGTATAAGATTTCATACACATGTGAGAGTTGGCTATGCAATGGAATCATAAAAATGAGTGAGATATGATCAAAACAAAATTAGTATACCAATCTGAATAGTCTGCTTTGTAGAGACTGTTAAGGATACTTAGAAATGGATTGAGCAGTAGCTATAACTAACTAATTTGTAGCACATAATATGAATTTTATGCCATCCAAAAATGAGCTTCTATCTCTTTATAGAACTCAAGATATGATAAAAATGGTGAAAGTGAAACTAAAAATCAAATTTTGTGAAATTAAAGTTTAATAGTATTATATAAGCACTCAAAATAATATAGTATAAAATGTGAAATTAAAACACACTAACTTATAAATTTCATTTATATAAATATGTATAAGGTTAAATAAATGGACACTTTATAAAAATGGTAGTTGAATAAGATTTATAAGTTATAAAAACTATAAACATGATTTTTACGACTTTTTCGGCTATTACAGTAAAATTAACGTTTTTCGCCAATTAAAACTTAGACGATCAAACCCGTCTAATGTAAAGTTTTTAAAAGTCATATACTGATGTATAAGTACCTAATACAAGTAAAAACCGATAAACCCCGAACTATATGACATACGGACATTCACGAGCTAAGTTAGCATATTTGGACTAATAATTTAACTAAATAAGTTAAACACTTATAAATTTACTTATTGGGCTTAACCCACTTGGGCCCAACATGTAAAGTATAATACTGATAATAAAGGTGTAAAATGGACTATTATAAAGTATTGGGCTTGTAATAGGCTTATTGGGCCTAAAACATGTAAATAGGTAAAACTAGTAAAACTAGTATAAAAATGTTACCAACACATAAACACTATAATGAATGAGTAAATGAGAATGTATAAACCCACTTGATCATCACCATATGTATAAAATCATCATATGTATACATAATTATTAATTTTATAAAGTCATTGGACAAGAGTCTAAGACGAGTATTATTTGTCTAGGTTTCCGTGATTGAAGCACGTACCGTACATCCGAATCGCTGATAACCCGCCTTTCCCAATCCACGTGAGTTCATAGCCTCACACTCTTTTAAATGTTTTTATGAAATGATTTATAAACCCGCGAGAGAGATAAAATGTTAGTTTTAATTAAATAGGACACCAATTGTCCCGATTGTTTGTTTATTGATTTGGACCCGAATGATTGTATGACCCGATGAATGATTAAATGACCCGACAGATGAAACGAAATGGATTATTAAAGTTAGGTTATGTCACTAAAAGTCCCATTAGCATGAATTATGAACTACCGGGATTTGGTAGACGCTTATGCATATAACAGTACTATTTGGGGACGATCACCCCAGTTCGCGCCTTGACGGTTGATCCCCGTCGTGCCACATTGATTGGTAAGCGAATTTATGTATGAGAAGATTTACACAAGCGTGATTATTGTGACGACACGCTAATTTAGATGGGAAAATTGAGTTTCGGGCTAGCTACCCGTTGTTTGTTGTAGTAAGGTAACAATGTCATGCGGCTTATAATAATCCAAAATAACGAAAATACTGCTTTATGCATTGAATTACGATATATTGCCTGACTAGCAATACAGGGTCTTATCACTGATATTATGTTCGTGTTTTGGTTTTATATAACCATATCCATATAACGGTTTTTATTTAAATTTATACAACGTTATAAAACGTATTGTATGATGTTTTTACGACAATGGTTCGTATAATGGTTTTGAAGGCAACAGCCTATATTATGATTTTGACAAGGATATGTATAAAATGTTTTTGGCCTATTTTATGGCCTACTACAAGGATTTGTACAAAATGATTTTCGGTAATAATTATATACCGATGATATATTCATGGTTTTATTAAACTCTATGAATTCACTCGGCGTTATCGCTGACCTTTTCTTTTAACATGTTTTATCTCAGGTACTTGAAGGTAATTCTCGGGAAGACAACAAGAATTCATGGCCCGTACTTAAATAACAATTTCCATTCAAATGCTTTGTAAAACCTGTATGAAATATAATGACTTGGGACCTATGTAAAATTTGATATTTATGAATGGAAATGCTTTATTATTAAACGACGCGATTTTTAAGCGTTGTCTATGATGTGAGTAATGTGCTATCCCGTAACACCAACGAGTCTTCCGTTGTATTGAATTATGTAAATTTGGGGGTGTTACATATTTGGCATGATTAACATGGCATAAGTAGTTCTCCCAAAAGTTTCAACCAATAATGACATGGAATCGTCCAGCTGCCGGATCCTGCGGGCTCCCATCCTTAGCAAAATTAAGCATTAGCATTACCTGAGAAATAACATGTAAATATGTCAACATAAAGCTGAGTGAAATTCATAGGTTTAATAAATGGTAATGTGAAATACAAACATTAGTTTTATAAAATAGCAACAGGATATGATTTAGTACCGTCGTACAAAATCATTTATATTTATTTATTGCAGTAGCTCACGACACCGAAGCTTTAACATAAATGTTTTACCCCTAGTAAGTATCTATTCAAAATACTTGGTAATTAAATGTAAGTGCGTCAAGGTAATCGGGACGGGGATTGTTAATCCCGATGGATCCATCCACAACATTCGCGCTTGCAAAATGTGAATTAAAGGTTCATGATGTGGGGGCTTTTTGACTAAGGTACTAATGCAATAAGTAAATATATAATCTGGGCTTGAATAGTATACTAAAAGTTTTAAATGATTGTATTCCACGCATGTTATTCTCACCCCGCAATTTGTAACAAGTATATAAGAAAAAGGGCTATGAACTCACCTTTAGTAAGTAATCACAAGGTAAAAGGGGCTGAGCAAAAAGAAGTCTTCACGGACCTATGCAATGGTGACGCGTAATAAGAATGCGTTCAATGAAGCAATGACGTTTTAGAAGTGGCGGGACATAGTATGACTAGGTAACTTGCGTGCGATGGCGAGACCTAAGCTTAAGTTGAAATTTGACCCAACACCTTGAACCTACTGTAATAACCTAATATCAACCTTGTATGATGGTCCAAACATTTATGTGTGGGTTCCGAACACGTTTAAGACTCGGTTTGAAAAACCAAAACAAGGGACTGCATTCAGTTTTCTGAATAAGGCTGTGAATATTTGGTCATAACTAAAAATCTATAATAGCACAGAAAGTGGGGTTTCTTGACATGAGTAGGAAATTCTCTTACCTTTATAATTTGGGCAAGAACAAACCTGGAGCTATTACCAATTAACGGGAAATCCGTTTTTAGTGACAGGCTATCAAAACAGGAAGTTGAAATCGACTCTGGAAGCCTACGGTAATTTGGGCATAAATCCTAAATGGTAAAATATTTTGACACCAAAACAAAAAGAGAAGTTGTATTATGATTTTACCTACTGTAAAAAGTTATAAAATCCTATATTCCCTCTTTTTACCCAAGACAAATTACCCACGTTTTAAGCCTACCACTCAGATTTGACCTAGTTTAGTAAAACGACCGCTCCGGGCTCATCCGGACACTTCCCGATCCCAACCAACTCACCACATGTAAAGCACATCAGTGGGTATCAAAATCTCAGTGAGTTTCACCCAAAGAGTTCAAAATACATGAACAAGAAGAATCAAAATACTAGGAAATTCAAAACTAAAATGCTAGGAGGGACTATACCTTCACAACAAGTAGGGATTTATTCAAACACGCAAAATAACGATTTCTCCTCCTTGATACTTAATAATTTCGTGGCCCTAGGTCATCCAAACATACCCAAATCAAAAATTTTCCCAACATATAAAGGTTTTATGCATAGAAACATAAAAAACAAACATGGAATTTTACAAAAACATCATCAAATCATAAGATTTGATGATTTTTTACCTCATGCAAAAAGTTAATGCATGTTGTAATTAACACATGGGAATGATTAAGAATAAAAGTTTAAACATGGAATTAGTGTAAGTTTACCTTAATTCAAAAAAAAAATCAATGGAATGGGTGTGTTTGTGTTGTTCATCGACCACAGAAGAGAGAAAGAGAGCAGATGTTTTTTTTTCTTGTTTGGTAAATGCACTATGTTAGTTTATTTGAAAAGTATGGGTTATACATGGGTCACCAAGTCATGTTTTGGCCCTCCTGATATGAGCAAAAACTCATATCAATTAATCAACAAAACACCCTAAAACACATAGCAAATACCTAATTTTTATGCTATAAAAGCAGTATTATGTGGTATGTTCTTTGTTTGTGCTCAAATAGGTAAGAAGGATACAATTTCAAGCAAACAAAAAGAAAATCAAGCTTAATTGGATGAAAAAGACAAAGAAGGATCAAGAGTGACAAGACTTTGAAGAACAAGGACCTATCTTGACAATCTGCCAAAGTTAAAGGATCAAAAGTGTAAATTTGTCAAAGTCAAGATCAAAGTCAAATCTGGTCAACTCTCAAGTCAATCAAGTCAAAGGATTTAAATGTTCAAAAATGAAAGTGAAAGGACTGAAATTGCCAAAGGAATGAAGATTCTAGCTTAAAATACCAAACTGCCAAGTACAAGGACCTTTTCTGCCAACTTTGGAAAGTAGTTTGTGCTTAATCCGTGTGAAGGAGTAAACAACCAATCAGAATGCAAGGAAGGGTTCACCAGGATTGCCAAATCATTGACACCTGGCCACTCACAGCCGCCAGCAATAAATAATCAAATCTCAACAGTGCAGCACAACTTCCATTTTCCACCAATAGCAACACGCCAGCCAATAATATCTTTTATCCAATTTGGATAACGATCCATGTGATAACGCTTACCCAATAAGAAAGTGCCACGTGTTCATCTTCTTCAACAAAGAACCCAGGGACGGGATTGAGCTAGAATGCATTTCAGAAGAAGTTATAAATATGAAAGTTGCTCAAAATCAAGGGACGAATACAACCCAACAACTCAATTAACATGAAATCATTTCAATCAAAAATCCCCAAAAGTGTTCTTCACCTACAAAATTCAATCAGCAGAATTGTCCACGTGAAAGCAATTGATTGGCTCTTACACGTCACCAACCCCAACTACTTCACATTTCCATTCTATAAATAGACATAGGAGTTCTCATTTGTACGTACGTAGCTTAAGTGTGAAAACACACACACTTAATTTCTTTCTCTCATTCCTGTTAGAAAGATAGATAGCAACAACTCTCAAGTGCTTGACACACACTTGAGAGTCTGTTAGATAGTTATAACAATCTTGTAACAACTTTTCCATTACAATTCAATAAAATTCCCAAATTCCTTCAATCTTCTTACTGTTCTGTTCTACTGTTCAATCTCTATTGATATCTGTTGTTTTTAGTGATCATAACTTGATCACTAGAAGCTAATTTGAAGACTGAAGTTGTTCTTTCCATTCAGAAGCCATAGTTGCAGAGTTGAGTAGCTGTTGTAGTTGATATGATGATGATAATGGTTGTAGATGATTGTAGATGGTAAATGGTGGTGATTAGTGGTGGTTTAGTGTTCTCTTAGCGGATTAAAGGAGGCTCAACGCCTGCATTCTTCTACAATGGAGGCTTCAATTGCTAAGGTGTAAATTTTCCTATTTTTGTTCCACTAAAAAGTTGATTGTATGCTCAATTCCTAGTGTAAATGAAATTGCTTGCATGATCAAATGTGTTTAGCTAGTATTTGATCTGATTTTAGTGTTTGAGTAGCTTAATTGTAGCTTAATACTTGCTCATTAGCCTTATTCTTGTCCTGTTTTCAGCTTTATCAGTCATTTCAGCTTATTTGATCATATTGAGTTCTAGCTTGTTAAACTGTTTGCTTTTGGGTAATTTGCACTTCATTCTAGTTATAAAACTTAGTCTGATATTACCTTTTACTCAGTCTAGCCAATTGCTTAAAATTCTTTCATAAAAGTTTGTTAGAGTTTAGTAAAGTAGTGTTTGGAATTAGCTTGCAAGTTGTTTTCAAGTGTTAGTAATTGGTTCATTTTAGTTCATTTCAAGTCATTGAGTCATAATAAACCAAGTTTAGTAGTTTTCAACTCATTTCTTAAGTCAAAAAGGCAAATGGCACAAAAAAAGTCTGGGTCAGTCTTTGTAAAAGAGTATTCAGAAAAGTCCTTGATTTCAATCACTTAGCATTACTTTGTTTCTTGATGAAATTGTATGAAACCAGTTCTCATCTCTCACTTAACATCTGAACTTTTAGCTTATTCAAGGAGATTATACAGTATCAAGTAATAAGCCAGTTATAAGCCTTTGTTTAAGCACTTGAGCATTTTCAATTCCCTGTGATAAAAAACTTGACTGATTTCTCATATTGGCTTTTCTACTTCAGAAACTTGCTAATTTTCTTTCACAAATCAATCCAAAAAGTGTTCCTTGATAAGTTTTGAGATTTTCAGAATTTTGGAATTTTGGTCAACAAAAGTCAACATAAGCTCATTTTAGCTTATTTTCAGTTTTAGAGCTTATTACTGGATCATTTTCTTTGAAATTAGATTTCCCATTCATCTTGTGAGTTGTTTAACAAGTTTCTTCAATAAAATCAAGTTGTGCATGTGTAGCTTATTAGATAGCTTATTTTGAGCTTTTTTGAAATTGCTTATTAGAGTTCTAGCCAGTTTCAGCTTATTTCCTTTCACAAGTCTAGCTTAATTTCAATTTTAAGACTTTTGAAAGTGGTTTGAGCTTATTTGGTTAAGAAACAAGCTCAAACGAGCTTATTTTAGTCCTTAACCCGTTTTTGTTTAAAAAGTTTTGAAAATTGCATTTAAGTCCTTTTAGTATTAAACAGATTCTATTTCAGGCTAAACTTCCAACTAATTAGGTTTTGCAAAAGTTAGGTCCTTGTATTTCCAAGTTTGTTAAAAAGTGGTTAGTCAGTTTTCAAATTAGTTAAAATTTAGTTACTTTGTTTGATAAATTTTCACATTTAGTCCATTTAGTTAACGGTTTTTGCATATATAGTCCCTAGACTTTTTGACTTCGTATTTTTGGCACTTATCTTTCATTGAATTTACATTTTCAGTCCGTATATTTTGTAGAATTTACATTTGAGCATTTTAATTGAATAAATACTTGGTTTGTGCACTTTGTTTTACGTATAAGTAGACTTTATTTTTCATTTTAGCAAGGATTTGTTTGAATTAGCTATAGAATATCCAAATACTTTACCAACCAAAAACAATTAAAAACTCGATCTTGTTAGGACTTTCAATTTGTTAAGAACTGAGAAAACGAACTTCAACTATACACATTTTAAATGGCGCTGCTGCCGGTTCTTTGACTTTACGAGTGACTATCGATTGACGGTTTTCATTGGCTTTTGGGATCCGTTCACCTAGTGAACGTTATTTTTACGTATCATAAATCAAAAACAAAAAAAAATCAAAAATATAAAAATATATAAAAACTAAAAAATTAAAAAAACAATTCTTTTCCTAAAGAATTGACCAAACAAATTAAAAAAATCCAAAAAGCAATCTTTTTCCTAAGAGATCGCACCCAAAAATATATATTATTGGATTCTCTCGGTTTTTATGTACATATAGTATTTTCTCTTAAAAACTCATAAATACAAAAATATTTTCCATATATTATTATAAGTAAATACGTATACGTATAAGAACAACCAATTCACATATTCTCCATAAGTATTGCCAAGGCAATACACCGTGTTGAGGGGCGTTCCGGTCCTTGATACGTGTATCGATCAAACAAAATAAAGCAAGAATAGATAAATACTTCCAATAAGCAATAATTCGAAGAATACAAACAATTAAGTGAATAGAAGGCGATGTGCTATAAAATGTCATCTAAGGGTCAATAGGTACTTAAGTGCTTCGCGCCACCTAACCCCCCCCCCCCCCCCCCCCCCGTTCACTTGTGAGTATTCTAAGAAGGAAGGCTTCATTGGGGGTCTTGCACCCAAGTAGTACATACGTATATTATTATTTCTTGTGGATATTTCATATTGAAACTCGAAGGGGATAATCCTTTTCTCTTCAAAGTCACACGAGAGCTTCTCTCTCATTCCTCGTATTGAGTTGCATGCTCACTCGCGGGCGTGCACAAATACCGATTGGTGTACAACCCCTTCCTCCGAAAAGGAAGAAAAAGAGAAAGAGTAGGAACACCACTGTCCATCAAGCCGATCACGAGAATCGTGCTTTGATTCATCCACAACAAGAAGCCATGGCTAGAGTTGATACTCGTTCTTTGATGGAACGTTTGCAATCCAATGTTCACGGATATGCCGATGCTATCAAGATACCCGATATTCCCGCAAATTCATTTGAGCTAAAAACGGCTATGATTAACTTGGTTTCACACACACCTTTCTATGGAAATAAGAATGATAATCCTCATGATCACCTTAAGAGATTTCTTGCTCTTTGCAATACCATTAAGTACAATGGAGTTCCCCATGATGCCATTAAGTTGATATTGGTGCAATTTTCACTAGAGGGTCCCGCTAAGCATTGGTTAGACACACAACCACCCGATAGTATCACCACATGGGATGGTTTCACTACTAAGTTCTTGAACAAGTTCTTTCCCCCATCTAAGACCACGGCTTTGAGGAACTTAATTATAGGCTTTCAACAAAAACCTAGTCAAACCTTTAGTGATGCTTGGGAGGAGTTTAGAGAGTTATTGAGGAGATGCCCTAACCATGGATTGGATGAAGTTCACCAAATCAATACTTTCTACAATGGCCTTAAACCTCATCACCAAGACTCACTCAATGCTTCCGCGGGAGGGAATATTCTTCTTAAATCTATTCAAGAGGCTTGGGATATTATTGAAACCAAAGAAATAGTTCAAACCAACACACAATTTGATGAAAGAGTCCATATCATTCAAGAAGGAAGTTCTAAACCATTGGAAACTCAACTCATTTCATGCATTCAAGCATTTACTCAAGCTCAAAAGGAAAGCCAAACCGAACCATAGCTTACCCCGTAGGTATCACGGAGGATGTGTTTGTGTGGATAAGTTTACATTTCCGGCCGACTTTGTAGTGGTTGATTATAACATGGATCCTAGAGTTCCTTTGATTGTTGGTAGACCGTTTTTGAGAACGGGTCGTACTTTGATAGATGTGGGGAAGGGAGAACTAATTATGAGAGTAGAGGATGAGAAAGTGGTGTTTAAGCTAGGAAAAGTTTGTGATAGGAACGAGGTTAAGGAGTCTAGACCATGTGAGACTATTAACATAGTTGATGTGCTAGATGAGGTGTGTGATGAACACTTTCATGATGCCTGCAAGAGTACTAGTGAGGAAATGCCCCATGTTGAAACCGTGGCCTCAATTGCTCCCTCTTTAACACCTTTTAGAGAGAGTGATTTCCTCTTGGAGGAATTTGAGTCTAACTTTCTTGGTGATGATGATTCTCCTATTAATTGGGAAGAAGATATTCTTATGTGAGACCCCCAAAATCAGGCAAGGAAACACGTAGGCAGCAAGGGGGTTCCACGTCATGGTACAAGAAACAATGAAATACTGTAGACACAAAATTGACGTAATAAAACATTTACATTACATCATAACATATCAGAGTTTTTTTTAAACAAAGGTCCCGGAGTTTTATAAGCGAAAAATCTATTATTTAAACATGGTTTTGTAACATGTTGTTACCAAAAATATAGGATAAACTTCTGACAGCTTTTACCAAAACCAAACTTTAAAAGTAACACATAGATCTCCAAGCTGCGATAATATTCTGCGGGCTCCCATCCAAGCAAAGCTAAGTAATAATACCTGAGATTGAACATGTGAAATCGTCAACATAAAGTTGAGTGATATTCATAGGTTTAGCAGTAAAGGTGTGGAACACAAGCATTTATTTGTAAAACAAGAAATAGGGAAAATGGTTACGTACGATAACCATAGTCCGAAACCATTATTATTGCTATTTAGTTCATGAACCGAAGCTTAACTCAATGTAAGTTCCTCTAGTGAGTATTTAGCCTAAATACTCAAGTATAAACAAATGAAATGCGTCATGGTTAAACAACCGCAACATGGGACGGGGATTGTCAATCCCGATGGATCCACCCACAACATTCGCGCTTAGCAACACAAGTAAATTAACGGTTCATGATCAGGAGAGGAAACTTAAGGGCTATAACTAAAAGCAATAATAATAATGAAAATCTGTTGGAAATCATCAAGTTCTGGAAAGCATACAAGTTCTGGAAAGCATACAAGTTCTGGATAGCATACAAGTTCTGGATAGCATACAGTTTTAAATGAATGTGTTCCACCATGTAAAATCTCACCCCGCGTTTAGAAACAATGTATAAGTAGTAAAAAGAGGCTATGAACTCACCTTGAAGAAATAGCAACGGTAAAATAGCACAATGTAAACGTGGAGAAATAATAGCTCGAAACAATTCGTAACCTAAGTTAAATAAGATATGTATTAATATACAAGCATAACGAAAATAAACGTAGCATTTGGTCCCCTAGTATGTGCTTAAGTTTTTTTTTTAAAAGAAATAAAATATTTTAACACTTGTGAACGTTTAACGTCTAAAAATAATAATCATTTAATCGGGATATAATTAGCAATACCAAACATTTCGTTATCGGGCCAGTGTTAGTTGGGTCAAATATCCTAAATAGATTTTATTATAAATATCTTAAATAAATAAAATTAATAAATATATTAATTATTAATTTTATTTAAGAAAAATAACATAAAATATAGATGTCTCATGTCGGGTGACATGAGACATGAATCAAATTAAACAAATGATATGCAAATTCAAACGCATCCTGTTGTATTAAAACGTAGCCACTGTGAGTTTTCGGTATAGTTGTTGTTTTCTCGATTCTTAGGAAGAAAATAGCGAGCTCGTTAGTGGATCGCGGTGTAAACTGAAAGTACCTTTGGAAAGCTAGCCGGATGGTCGATAAGTAGGTGTTTTAATTTTTATAAACCGAAGTCGTTTGATAGGTTAAAATCATGCTCGAAGTAAGGGTCGTACAACTATTTCGAGTGTTACGAGGTCTACCGGGTCAGTTTCGACCTCGTCTACGGTACTCGATTGTGACCTTCGCGTCGGACCGAAAGTAGTCTAGTGTAGATGGCATGGCCCTCTACAACTTTCGTCATATGACCGTCTCGGGAAAAGGTCGTTTCGATGGTTAAAAAGGGTCGTAAAAAGGCCGCGTTGTGACTAGTTTAAACATGAAAAATGCATTTATTGTTACTGTAACTCGTTACAGGAAAAAAAATGGTTTAGATAGATATTCAAACTAGGGATTTTCTAATATGTGCCACTATGGCATATTTTTATGTGTATTTATTAAACATGATAGTTTCTTAAATTATGTTAATTTCCATATATAAGAATATTAAATTTGGCAAATGAAAACAAATTAGGAAATTATTTATATTAAGTTACATTTAAAGATGGTAATTCATGTTCATTTAATGACACTAATCATGTACCACCATGGCACATATTAGAAAAAGCCAACTATTATAACTAATTGCTCGATTTTCCAAACAACGTGTTTTCAGGGGCTATGGACTCTCGACTAGCCCGTCTATAAAACCTATCTCGTACCCGACTTGCACCCGCGGTCAGGCCTGATCTAAAATGGGTTCGAATTTGGTCGAGTCGAGCTTAATTTCAATTCACATATTTCAAAATTTAGTCCTACATAAACACAATCAAGAAGGACGATTGTTTTTTTTTTTTTTTTTTGTATTCCTGTTTTATACATAAACTTTAAATTGCAAGATTAATCAAGCACAACACTAGGGAGTCACATATACCACTATTAGTTAGAAGAGAAGAAAGATCAAGAAATCATATACTCACATGGAACTAGAACGCGGGCGAGCATGACATGATCACAACGAAGCCCTTGTTGCGTTCCTGCTCCTCAACGAGCCACAACGGACTCAAAACCAAACTCCTAAAAACAACTTCAATTCTTAACGAATCCGTCGTCATTTGAAAACCGAAACGAGCATGGATACTAACAAAGTTAAATGTGCCGACACTCGAACCAAAACACTAGCTCCAACCCGTAGCTAATGAACCAATAGGAATGACCAGGAAACCAAGTTTCGAACAATACCGACTTGAACCAAGCCTTTGATCAAAAATAGCAACCAAGTTTATAACCACATGAAAAGACTCTCAAAATCAACCTCAAATAACCCAAAAAAAGATGATGTTCATGACGATAATATACCAAGAATGAACCTAGAACATCGAAGTCTTGACACTAGCTTATCGAGAACTTGATATAATCGATTAATCATGGTGTTGAGGGGTGTTTGAGTGTTCGGCTAAAACAAGGAAGAAGGAGGACAATGTTTTTTTTTTCTAGTATAAAAATGGGAAACGAAGATATGCATAAAAATTGCATATGTATCCATTAGATAAATCAAAGGCATATGGCTCATATTTGTGACACGTTAGAATAAGAAAGGACATTTGAATTCTTCATTATACACGTAAGGTATTGTTTAATTTTTTTATTACAATTATCTTTTTAATATAAAAGCGGGTATTAGCGAATTCTGATATTTTAAAAGTTACGCGTTTTAAAAGTTACATGTAAAACACGAAAAATAAACGTCTCATATAAAATAAAAACATCGAAATTCGGAGAACATTTATATTTAGATATATAAATGAGGGCTTATTATTTAATAAACGTTAACGCGTCATATAAACGAATGACACTTATAGATTTATAAATTTACGAAAAATGTCCATAAAACGAACAATTAAATAATGACAAGAAAAATATTTCTACGTCATAACGTGGATATTTACAATCGATAACGGATGTAAACCTTGCTATTAAATAATATTTGACAGATTCTTGAATGTTAATGCCATAACCTTGTCGGTTAACCGGGAATTTAATATTATTATTTTTTTTTATTTTTTTATAAAAAAAATCATGATAAATAAAAGTCATATAAATACTGATCCGGATATTAGGAATAGAATTAGAGCTCAGTCTAAATGTTGATTTTAAATTTTGAGTTATTACAGTAAATAAATATGGAAAATAAAATTTTTATAATTCCGAATAAAATATTGTCAATGATCGGAAAAATAATTAAAATTCTCGAGATCTCAGGATTTACGTATGAAAAAGTAAAGAGGAACAAGTAAAACATTGTAAATATCGAGAAGTACGAATAAAAGAATAATTTAATTACCACGAAAAATATGAGTTCTCACAGTCGCCCCCCCCTAAAGGAACTCTGGTCCCCAGAGTTCCACTGGAGACGGCAGAAAATGCAAACAAATGACTAGCAATAGCACGAGGGAATAAAAGGAAATTTGTATCAATTTTTAACGAACGTGATAGAATAGACGTGTCGATGAACAAAATAATAAGAAACAAGGATTTAGCCAGTCATCACTTCTTGAGTGCAGTTGGTGTCACCAACAACGGCTTATTAAGTGCTCGATGGTCGATACACGATCGAAATAGAAAAGCCATGCAATAAATTTTTGAATCACAGAAAATTCTTAAGAACTTTCTTGATAGTAATTCCAGTAAACTGAACAACACTAGCCATGAAAGACGAAATCAACACATAATTCACACGAATGAATTTCAAAATGATGTCTAACACATAATCATAACAGTTACACGAATTTATCGTTCACGTCCCGTCATAAATCACTATTCGCGTCTAGAGGCGTTTCGAATGTCTACCAAAATAGATAGGAAAGGTTGGTAGATGAATAAGCATAAAAACATTGAAATTTTCAAGTTTGGTATCAATGGTAAGAAATTAGACAATTGGTAATGAGAATTATGTCACGAAAGAAAATGAGGTAACAAGTTAAACAAAGATCGTTGAGTAAGGAAATATTTGCTTGAGGCATGTACTTTGTTCAAGAAAAGATAAGGATTCATATGTGTATGTCGCGAACTGGTGTTACTCGCATTATATGTAAAAGTTTTCAAACTTTATTTTATCTAGCTTTTTAAGAAAAATAAGTAAAAAGTTGGTTCTTGGCCAAATATTTAAGGTGACTACTATTTGGCGTTGCATGGCTCCTTCTAAATTAAGCATAGGTGATCAGGCCATGCATAATTTAGGACTAGCAATACGATGCTCAGCTTCGTCAAATCAGTATTACAGGTCATATTATTTAAAATATGTATATAATGCCATTTGTAAAAACAGGAATCAAAATATTTTATGAAACTTTTCGCCAATAAGTTACTAGCTAGATATTTAATTCAATAATTTTTTTTATGGTTACAAAGGTTCTTTATAAGACCAATTGTTGAACAGTTTGAGAAATTATATCGTAGAATTAATATAAATTAATTTTATAAGATAGCATTCAATTATTTAAGAAAGCCCAAATGAAACCTTTTGTCAAATGATTCGCAAACAAGACCAGTTTGAGTTTATATTGTAACATGATAATAGTTTACAAAGTAGCGAGTGGGTTACGAGAGAGAAATAAGGAGTAGTTCAATACAATCAATGAAATGGTTACAAAGTGATAGGGTTTCGAGAGGTTTAGCCGGAATCGTCAAGAGTCCCGTGTCAAGAAGGATAACGAATGATGAAAATAAGAACTTCAACCTCGGTCCAAATCAGTGGTACTATAGAAGCAAAGAAAGACAACTTAGAATGACAATTAAGTCATATATAAAACAAAGATAGAGGAATCCATATGTGTGCACATCGTTATTTATTTGACATAAATATGCACTATTTTAACGTTTTCAATCGCAATCATTGTTTCATGGTTGTAAAATATCATTAGTTAAAGTTTTACGAGCTCACACGAACTTAAAAACGCCTAAAAACCCTATTTCAAAATTTCTATCAGCTTTGACTTTTTAGTCAACTTTGACCTTTTGGGATTTACCAAACCAATTGATTCACTAAATGATATTCTAAGACTCGAAGTCTAATGCAATTCAATGTAAAACGATGTTTTGAACAACTTTCTAGTTTTACTAGAGACTTGAAACGGATCAAAAATGGTCGAAAATGCCCTTGCATTTAAATCTGTCAACAAAATGATATTTTAGAACTACGCAGAAATAAGTTCTTAAATTTTACAATCCCAAATGAGCGTAACTTGCTTGTTTTTTTTTTAATGTTTACTGGTAAAATATTACTCTATGTCCTAAACGGACGTCTCAACAAGTAGAAATATATATTTTTTATGTCTAAAGTTATAAAAATATTTTCTCGACACTGATAAATTTCCGGTAAAGTTTCTGTACAAAGTATATTTTTCGACACAGTTTGAAATAAAATCCAAATTTCATAATAACCCAGAATTAATATACACACAAAACTTGTGGATTCCATAAAGACGAAAAAGAATAAATTGCGTAATTAATCATGTAAAGAAAACACAGTATAGAAATGGTTCAAGAATGCCAATGATAAACTAAAAATTCAAAATTGACGTATGACATCCGTGTCTTGGATTTCGAGATGCAATGCAGGAAGGTCTCTTGGCAGTGTGATTTTTTTCCAAAATCACAAGACATATCGAGAAAGAATTGGAAGATTAACAGGTCACACTCCTGGAGTGAGGAGGTTAAATGAAAAAGGAGGATACAAGTTTATAGAAGTACAATCGTGTTCCAAACAATCTTCACATAATAGAGGATGAATTAAAAGATAGTGATGATGTTTTCAAGATACAAACGAACGTTGTAATCCGAAATCGAAACGTACAATGGTCAATGAAACAATATTTAATCGTTATACGAGTGTCGTGTAAAACGGTGACGTAAAGGCCAATCAAGGTTATGAAAACCCACGATATTATTCAACACAGATTCAAGGAATTCTTTGAGATGCGTGACTCACACGATGTCTTTTAGTCTTTTTCGGAGACACATTGAGCTACACAATGGTCTATAGACTAGACATTCAATTACGAATGGTCGGAAAACAATTTGGATATCTAAATAGATATCTTAAAAGAGTTAGACAATGAAGGTATCACGCACGGTAGTAATATGAAAAGCAGAAGTTTCATTGAAATCAACACCTAATTAATCACAAACAATGGTATCGCGAGAATACACATAACATGTAACAGTGAGTCAAGAAAAATAAGCGGTTCAAAACAAACGAGTATATGAGGTCATTCGTATCACGCATAAACAAGATAGCAATAGTACTCAGTAAAGTGAGTATGAAAAGTCGGCAGCATACTCGCTCTGAACTCAAGTATGTAACGTCATAACAATATAAAATTATTGTAACAAGATCAGTTCACAAAAACAAGAATTCACGATATGCAGCAAGAGCATATGTAATCAAGTAATATCCAATGATAATTCATGAAGCACAAAGGTTTTGAAAAGACATAGTAATTATCGTCATTAGGGTAATGTAATATTTTAACATGTAATGAAGAGAAGAAATACTACAATGATAATTAAAAGTAAATAATAAGGATTAGAGAGTTACCCGCGCACATATCGAACAACAATGGCAGATTCTGTGTTTGACACTTTAAACATGAAATATTTGAACTTGCGGTTATAGACTAAGTTTTGAAAAACGACTCAGTTCCCTATAACCATCGCTCTGATACCAATCTGTGAGACCCCCAAAATCAGGCAAGGAAACACGTAGGCAGCAAGGGGGTTCCACGTCATGGTACAAGAAACAATGAAATACTGTAGACACAAAATTGACGTAATAAAACATTTACATTACATCATAACATATCAGAGTTTTTTTTAAACAAAGGTCCCAGAGTTTTATAAGCGAAAAATCTATTATTTAAACATGGTTTTGTAACATGTTGTTACCAAAAATATAGGATAAACTTCTGACAGCTTTTACCAAAACCAAACTTTAAAAGTAACACATAGATCTCCAAGCTGCGATAATATTCTGCGGGCTCCCATCCAAGCAAAGCTAAGTAATAATACCTGAGATTGAACATGTGAAATCGTCAACATAAAGTTGAGTGATATTCATAGGTTTAGCAGTAAAGGTGTGGAACACAAGCATTTATTTGTAAAACAAGAAATAGGGAAAATGGTTACGTACGATAACCATAGTCCGAAACCATTATTATTGCTATTTAGTTCATGAACCGAAGCTTAACTCAATGTAAGTTCCTCTAGTGAGTATTTAGCCTAAATACTCAAGTATAAACAAATGAAATGCGTCATGGTTAAACAACCGCAACATGGGACGGGGATTGTCAATCCCGATGGATCCACCCACAACATTCGCGCTTAGCAACACAAGTAAATTAACGGTTCATGCTCAGGAGAGGAAACTTAAGGGCTATAACTAAAAGCAATAATAATAATGAAAATCTGTTGGAAATCATCAAGTTCTGGAAAGCATACAAGTTCTGGAAAGCATACAAGTTCTGGATAGCATACAAGTTCTGGATAGCATACAGTTTTAAATGAATGTGTTCCACCATGTAAAATCTCACCCCGCGTTTAGAAACAATGTATAAGTAGTAAAAAGAGGCTATGAACTCACCTTGAAGAAATAGCAACGGTAAAATAGCACAATGTAAACGTGGAGAAATAATAGCTCGAAACAATTCGTAACCTAAGTTAAATAAGATATGTATTAATATACAAGCATAACGAAAATAAACGTAGCATTTGGTCCCCTAGTATGTGCTTAAGTTTTTTTTTAAAAAGAAATAAAATATTTTAACACTTGTGAACGTTTAACGTCTAAAAATAATAATCATTTAATCGGGATATAATTAGCAATACCAAACATTTCGTTATCGGGCCAGTGTTAGTTGGGTCAAATATCCTAAATAGATTTTATTATAAATATCTTAAATAAATAAAATTAATAAATATATTAATTATTAATTTTATTTAAGAAAAATAACATAAAATATAGATGTCTCATGTCGGGTGACATGAGACATGAATCAAAATAAACAAATGATATGCAAATTCAAACGCATCCTGTTGTATTAAAACGTAGCCACTGTGAGTTTTCGGTATAGTTGTTGTTTTCTCGATTCTTAGGAAGAAAATAGCGAGCTCGTTAGTGGATCGCGGTGTAAACTGAAAGTACCTTTGGAAAGCTAGCCGGATGGTCGATAAGTAGGTGTTTTAATTTTTATAAACCGAAGTCGTTTGATAGGTTAAAATCATGCTCGAAGTAAGGGTCGTACAACTATTTCGAGTGTTACGAGGTCTACCGGGTCAGTTTCGACCTCGTCTACGGTACTCGATTGTGACCTTCGCGTCGGACCGAAAGTAGTCTAGTGTAGATGGCATGGCCCTCTACAACTTTCGTCATATGACCGTCTCGGGAAAAGGTCGTTTCGATGGTTAAAAAGGGTCGTAAAAAGGCCGCGTTGTGACTAGTTTAAACATGAAAAATGCATTTATTGTTACTGTAACTCGTTACAGGAAAAAAAATGGTTTAGATAGATATTCAAACTAGGGATTTTCTAATATGTGCCACCATGGCATATTTTTATGTGTATTTATTAAACATGATAGTTTCTTAAATTATGTTAATTTCCATATATAAGAATATTAAATTTGGCAAATGAAAACAAATTAGGAAATTATTTATATTAAGTTACATTTAAAGATGGTAATTCATGTTCATTTAATGACACTAATCATGTACCACCATGGCACATATTAGAAAAAGCCAACTATTATAACTAATTGCTCGATTTTCCAAACAACGTGTTTTCAGGGGCTATGGACTCTCGACTAGCCCGTCTATAAAACCTATCTCGTACCCGACTTGCACCCGCGGTCAGGCCTGATCTAAAATGGGTTCGAATTTGGTCGAGTCGAGCTTAATTTCAATTCACATATTTCAAAATTTAGTCCTACATAAACACAATCAAGAAGGACGATTGTTTTTTTTTTTTTTTTGTATTCCTGTTTTATACATAAACTTTAAATTGCAAGATTAATCAAGCACAACACTAGGGAGTCACATATACCACTATTAGTTAGAAGAGAAGAAAGATCAAGAAATCATATACTCACATGGAACTAGAACGCGGGCGAGCATGACATGATCACAACGAAGCCCTTGTTGCGTTCCTGCTCCTCAACGAGCCACAACGGACTCAAAACCAAACTCCTAAAAACAACTTCAATTCTTAACGAATCCGTCGTCATTTGAAAACCGAAACGAGCATGGATACTAACAAAGTTAAATGTGCCGACACTCGAACCAAAACACTAGCTCCAACCCGCAGCTAATGAACCAATAGGAATGACCAGGAAACCAAGTTTCGAACAATACCGACTTGAACCAAGCCTTTGATCAAAAATAGCAACCAAGTTTATAACCACATGAAAAGACTCTCAAAATCAACCTCAAATAACCCAAAAAAAGATGATGTTCATGACGATAATATACCAAGAATGAACCTAGAACATCGAAGTCTTGACACTAGCTTATCGAGAACTTGATATATGTTGGATATATGAGACGTTACTCTCACAAAAATATTACTCACAAAATATTGTTTCGATAAAGTATAAAACTCGTTTGTATTTGGAGACACAAAATATTGTTATTGAAAACTTGGTAAACTTTATTTTTATTTATTTGGGGCTGGTACCTTTGGTTACATTATTTGGTGTTTCTTTTATAGACCAACTTTGCATGGCCATATTACAATGTGAAACTATATAGCCTGAGATCATCTACCGACACTTACCACAACATTTATCACATGTCTAGTTGACTACTATTTGGAAAGCCAATTGCAAATTTTCTTTGGTAAGTAAAACATGAGTAACTATTCTTGCCCATGCTTGAATAGTTGGGAAGACTTTCGTGAAAACCTTTTCTTTTTATGTAGGCAAAACACATTATTCACATTCTCCCCGTAATGTGTTTTGGCTGAACTCCCAACTTTCGTCTGAGCTCCTGAAACTTTTCTCGCGGAAGTGCTTTTGTGAAAATGTCTGCTAGCTGGTCATTCGTTCCACAAAATTCGAGTTGCACCTCTCCGTCTTCAATTGCTTCTCTGATAAAATGATGTTTCAAAGCAATATGCTTTGTGCGGCTGTGATGAACTGGGTTCTTCGCGATTGCGATTGCTGACATGCTGTCGCAAAAAATTATTGTTGGCTTCAATTGCTTTTCTCGAATGTCTTCAAAAATTCTTCGTAACCAAATTGCTTGTGATGTGGCTAGAGCTGCTGAAACGTACTCTGCCTCTGCTGATGATTGTGCTACAGTTTGTTGCTTCTTTGAACACCAACTAAACACACCTGAACCAAGTGAAAAAATATATCCGGATGTACTTTTCATGTCATCCGTACATCCTCCCCAATCACTATCACAAAAACCATGCAAATTTATATTTGCATTTTTTTCAAACTTGATTCCAAAATCTTTCGTACCTTGCAAATATCTTAAAATTCTTTTACCGACTCCCATATGGATCTGACTTGGATTGTGCATGAACCTTGAGAGTAAACTTGCGGCAAACATGATGTCGGGCCTTGTTGCTGTGAGGTATAACAATTTCCCCACGAGACTTCGGTAAAGTGTAGCGTCCACTTTACTTGAACCGTCTTCTTTCATGAGCTTCTCGTTGACAACCAAAGGAGTGTCCTTCGGTTTGCATTCCGACATATCGAAAATTTTTAAAATCTTCTCGACATATTTTTCTTGACAAATAAATACGCCGGCTTCATCTTGATATACTTCCATTCCGAGAAAATGATTTAAAAGTCCTAAATCACTCATCTCGTATTTTTGCATCATTTCATTCTTGAAATCTTCGATCATTTTCTTGTTGTTCCCTGTGAACACAAGATCATCGACATAGAGAGCTACAATTAAAATGCCATTCGTACCTTGATTTTTAACATACAAGGTCGGCTCGCTCTTGCTTTGATCAAAACCTTTTTCTTTAAAATAACCATCGATCTGGCTATACCACGCTCGCGGTGCTTGCTTGAGCCCGTAAAGAGCTTTCTTCAACTTGTAAACTTTTTCTTCTTTTCCTTGAACCTCGAATCCTTGAGGTTGATTCACGTAAACTTCTTCTTTGAGTTCACCGTTTAAAAACGCTGACTTGACATCGAGTTGGTAAAGTAACCAACCTTTATGGCCTGCTAGTGAAATGATTGCTCGGACCGTATCCATTCGAGCAACTGGAGCAAATGTCTCGTCGTAGTCAATTCCAGGCTGTTGTGAATAACCTTTTGCGACTAGTCTCGCCTTGTTTCTTTGAACGGAACCGTCTGCATTATACTTGACTTTGTAAACCCATTTGACACCAATAACATCTTTGTCTGAAGGTCTTTCTGTGAGCTCCCATGTGTTGTTCTTTTCGATAACTTGAATTTCGTCCTCCATGGCTTTCTTCCATGATTCCTCTCTAATTGCTTCTTCAAAACTTTCTGGTTCTACATGACAAAAATTAGCATTGTATATTTCTGTCAACGAACGAAATTTTCGTGGTGGTGGACTTTGAGATTCTTCGTCAGCTTCTTCGTCGGGTACTTCTTCATGTGATGCTTGATTTTCATCACTTTCCACATGTGCTTCATCCTGCATATTGTTAGTGGGAAAAATTCTTTCTTCTTTTTTTTCTTCTTCCCAATTCCATGAAGAATTTTCATCAAAAATTACATCACGACTAACAATAACATTTTTTGTTTTTAGGCTATACAATCTATATGCTTTTGACTTGCTACTATAGCCTACAAAAATGCACTTTTCACTTGTCTCATCTAACTTGTATCTTTTTTGCTTTGGTATTTGAGAATAACAAACGCACCCAAAAACTTTAAGATGTCTTACCGAAGGTTTTCTTCCATTCCACGCTTCAAGTGGAGTCTTGTTATCGAGGGCTTTTGTTGGACTTCGGTTCAGCAAATAAATTGCTGTGTAAACTGCTTCTGCCCAAAAACTTTTTGGTAAACCTTTCTCATGCATCATTGATTTCGCCATTTCTATAACGGTCTGATTCTTTCTCTCGACTACACCATTTTGTTGAGGTGTATATCGAGTTGTGAGCTGTCTGTGCATGCCTTCATCTTCACAAAACTTGTCAAACTCTTTTGAGTTGTATTCTTTTCCTTGATCACTTCTCAAAATTTTGATAAAACTCCCCGTTTGTTTTTCAACAAAATTTTTAAACTTTTTGAAAATTCCAAAAACTTGAGATTTTTCTTTCATGAAATAAACCCATGTCATTCTACTAAAATCATCAATAAATAGAATGAAATAGAGATTATTACCATGAGATGGATTCCTCATAGGACCACATAGATCGGTGTGTACTAGCTCGAGAATTTCCTTGGCTCTCCAAGCGACTCCTTTCGGAAATGGTTTCCGATGATGCTTACCGAGCGCACACCCTTCACAAACTCTTTCAGTCTCGTGAATTTGCGGCAAACCTCCAACCATATTCTTTTGGTGGAGTAAATTTAGACTTTGGAAATTAAGATGTCCAAGTCTCCTGTGCCATAACAAAGCTTCATCTGCGGTTGTGGCTTTCAACGCAGTGTGTTCTTCATATCTGAAAGTGATCGGAAAACTTCTGTTCTGCCCCATTATTATCTTCTGCATCAACTCTTTATTTCTTCCTTTATTATAAATACTGCAACCTTTTCATTCAAAAATAACAGAGTATCCGTGCTCTACAAGTTGTCCGACACTAAGCAAATTTTGCGTAAGGTCAGGAACTAGTAAAACATCATTAATATATTTGATACCTGCTTTCGTCTTGACCGGGATCTTGCCTTTTCCTTTCACTTGTACAACTGCTCCATTTCCCATTTTTACTTGAGAATTTCCTGCAGCGTGAATATCGACCAAAATACTTTCATCGCCCGTCATATGGTTACTACAACCACTGTCAAGAAACCACGTGTCACTTCTTTGAATGTTAGCTGAGTGACAAAAGAAAACATTTCCATCTTCTTGTATTTCTTCTGAAAAATTTGCATGTTGTTGGTTCTTTTGTCGACAAAACTTTTCTAAATGACCAAATTGATTACAATTGGTGCATTTATATTTTTCTTTGAACCAACAATCTTTTTCTTCGTGATTGTCTTTCTTGCAAATAGAACACTTGTAAGTGTCACCATCGCCAAATGATCTTTTCTCAAAATTGCCTCGATCTCTGTATCCTCCGTAACTTTGTCCACGTCCACGGCCTCTAAAATTTCTTCCTCCGCGACCACCTCGGGATGAACTCCCTCTTCCAAAATTTGATTGTGGTCTTTTGTCTCCTTGCAAGCTGGATTGAAATGCACTCTCGATCGCCTTACCAGAGTGACGTGTCATCCGCTGCTCATATGACTTGAGAGAACTTAGCAATTCTTGAATACCCAAAGTTTTTAAATCTTTGGTGTTTTCAATGACTGCTATGATCGGATCAAATTTTTCAGGAATGCTGATGAGGATTTTTTCAACAACTCGTTGGTCTTCAATTTCGTCACCATAACTTTTCATCTGATTAATTAAATCGGTTAATCTAGATGAATAGTCATTTAGTGACTCATTCTCCTTCATCTTCGTATTTTCGTAATCTCGCCTCAAAGTTTGTAATTTTATTGCTCTCACTTTTACGTCTCCTTGAAATTCTTGCTTGAGCACCTCCCAAGCATCTTTGGCCTTTTTTAGGCGCATGATTTTTGGAAATATTGACGGCGTGACTCCCCGCTGAATCATACTTAAAACGGCTGCATTTCGGCTTCTTTTTTGCCTCAAATCTTTCATTTTTTCTTCGGTTAATTTTTCTGTATCATCGGGTTCTTCAAATGTGTTTTTGACATCATCAAACACATCTAAAGAATCAAACAAAGTCTCCATTTTGACAGACCAGTAATCGTAATTTTCGCCATCAAAAATTGGGACGACAACATGGCTTAAATCGAAACCTTGTCGTCGTGCCATTTAGAAAAATGGTAAGAACTCGTTTAACCCAAATGGATTCGAACAAGCTCTGATACCAATTTATGTTGGATATATGAGACGTTACTCTCACAAAAATATTACTCACAAAATATTGTTTCGATAAAGTATAAAACTCGTTTGTATTTGGAGACACAAAATATTGTTATTGAAAACTTGGTAAACTTTATTTTTATTTATTTGGGGCTGGTACCTTTGGTTACATTATTTGGTGTTTCTTTTATAGACCAACTTTGCATGGCCATATTACAATGTGAAACTATATAGCCTGAGATCATCTACCGACACTTACCACAACATTTATCACATGTCTAGTTGACTACTATTTGGAAAGCCAATTGCAAATTTTCTTTGGTAAGTAAAACATGAGTAACTATTCTTGCCCATGCTTGAATAGTTGGGAAGACTTTCGTGAAAACCTTTTCTTTTTATGTAGGCAAAACACATTATTCACAATATAATCGATTAATCATGGTGTTGAGGGGTGTTTGAGTGTTCGGCTAAAACAAGGAAGAAGGAGGACAATGTTTTTTTTTTCTAGTATAAAAATGGGAAACGAAGATATGCATAAAAATTGCATATGTATCCATTAGATAAATCAAAGGCATATGGCTCATATTTGTGACACGTTAGAATAAGAAAGGACATTTGAATTCTTCATTATACACGTAAGGTATTGTTTAATTTTTTTATTACAATTATCTTCTTTATATCTAATAAAAGAAAATCTTTTTGAATTCTATTAACCCCATATCTGACGTCATAATCTTACGTCATAATTCATTCCCCTCTTTTGTGGAGATAACTGTTTTATTATCTCCCTTTTAGATCGGATCTAAGATTAACTGCCACCGGGATTCAATTTGTCTATCAATTATTCTATTGAGAACAATTGTACCAGCAACATCAAAAACCATCCTTCCTTCGACTAAGGTATAATTTCTTTGTACCATTTTTGTATACCTGATTCATATAAGTGGGATTTTAATTTATCATGTTGATTCATATTAGGGGTTTTGTTATGATTTTGTGATTTTAATTTGTATGTTTCATGTTTTTCAATCATGATCATTCATATGAGGTTTTTGTTATGATAATTCAATTAGGGGTTTTGTTAATTTGAATCTTTATATTAGAGTTATGTTAACCATTGCATCAGTTAGCTGAACTTCCTTTGATAGCAACAAGTAATGAACGCCAATGATTGGTTCACCAAAAGGCCTTTTACTTTCATGCATATTTTTCATTACTTAATTTTTGGTGAACAAGGCCTCAATATAATCTCCCAAAAGAGCAGATTTTTAGCAACTGTTAAGCATTCAATATGATTTCCCAACAAAGGTGGCATGTGGTTTGTTTAATATTTTACTACAACTGAATGCAACTTCAGCTTTTGTTGCATCACTGATATATTTTTTCTTCTTTGATTCATCATGTTGCACCCAAAGTATCTTGGCGAGGTAACTTGACCCGGGTTACAATTGTTTGTTTTGTGTAGGTATAAAAACTGCTCAACATATGTAGCCTTTTTTGAAGGACTACTTGGCAGAACTACGTCTAGCAATGCGTGCGGTCTTTTAATGGATTCGGTTAATGGTGTTGTATACACATACCCAAACCAGCCAGGTTCCATTTTTTACCCGAACCGTTTATCCGACCAAACTTTCTTTACCTAAAGAACCACAATTTCATGTTTCATGTGATCCATGTACTGTTGCAACACGTCGTTGTCAAGTGGTCTCTCGACCATCTTATGATCTCGGCCATATAAAATATGCTCCTCCATTGATCTCGGTCTAAAAGGTTTATGGAATCTCTCCGTTTTTTCATTGTTTTGATTCTTTCCCATTGGTTTTGAACAAATACTGAAGATGAAGACATACGTGGAAATGTGCGACTCATGACATACAAATATCCGGACGCGAAAGGTTCATCCAGGCAGGTACTACGTTATTAATACTTATATTAGTTGAGTGTATACACCTACTGAGACTTAGGAACAGTAACGTATTTTTTTATTAATATCCCGGATTTTTTATTCATTTCTCTCATTCTTTTCATCCAGTATCTCCATTGTCTTGACTTGGCTTCCTTGCATGTTTAGCAAGGTGCCATTGTTGGACAGCTGTTGGCAAGCCTTATTCCTATATATATCAGAAACCTTTCCCACGCGTGTCCTCCAACGTGTCCCGCTTTGCTTCTTCCATCAAATCTGATGAAGAAAAAACCATCCTTTAAACATACACATGCGGTGATACCTGTGTGCCATGTTGCCTAATTCGAATTAGAAGAATCGAGATGGTGATGATGCGAAGCCTAATTAGTTGAATCAAGATGGTGAAAGAGAACAATAAAGAAAAATCTTGAATACCTTCATATACATGTAAGTGACTATACCTAATTTTACTATGCAATTACCGGTGTTGGGATGATGAAAAAAAAATTGGGTTTTTTTTTGTTTTATCCGGGTTTTTTTTCGATCGTTTATTTAAAACTACATTTTAGATTGAATGGAATGATGATGATATTGGTATAACACAACTTGAGATAGGTGATTATTGATGGTTTTATTGATGTTCAAGAAGCAAGTGATAACGATTCTAATTGTATTAATTTGTATTTCAGGGTAAATTACCGTTGTTGACAGAGTTGTTAACTTTTGAGGTATACTCTCTTCTTAAGAATTAACAATTCAGTTTTTCAACAACCGTGTGGTAATGGCATTGTGTGTGTTCAATATTTTTACCATTGAAAAATATGTTATATGCGTAGTTTATGTATAGCCGGTTATCTTTAACTCTTAAAAGGTCATATACATCGAAATTCACCAAAGGGCGCTTTTACTGTTACAAGAATGCCTCCAGAAAAAGTACACAGTTAGCTGTAGAACACATAATGTATATGGTGTTTGCAATCATTTATGTTATACCAAAGACACCAAGCATGATAGTTAGATAAGGGACCATATTAAGTTAATTTGGAAGTTTCGTTTATTCGTGTAAATTGATTAGAAGGGCAGATGTGGTCGGAAAGAAGCATAAGTTAAGTTGGCTTATAACATTTTCAAGTTCGGTAATATAAATACTTATAGCATTTAACCAGTTTATCGCAACAATTTAGGTGATAGGTCATTTTACTAAAATGACTTGATTTTTCTTCATTGTGATTGTACCATCGGTCAATGTTAATATTAATTTATAAAGATTTACTCATGAACATTTTCTTGTTCAAGTTATAGGAAATCACACATAGGGAGTAGCAAGAAGTGCTACAATAAAAGAGGAAAGCGGTTGTGTCTCTCAAGAGTGAGAAACTAAATATATGTATAATAAAAAGAATATCAACGTGGCAACTTTCCCATCTAAATTTAAGCAACCGTTTGAATCCTTTTCTCACCACTGACCAGGTTAATCTTTTACCGAAAACGGGGAAGTCACAATAGCAGGTAATTTAAAACCCAAAGTACGTTGTACCTGTGAAAACGATAGTAAGGTGTTGCACTACAGGTCTCATTATATTGTGTTTTACTAGCCAAGTTTGTATGGTGGTTTATGATTGAAGCAAAATTAGTATGTTTACAAAGAATTAATTGCAGCGTGTTATATTAGGGGGTGCTTGCCTCAGATCATTTGCATACTATTAGCACTTTGTTTGCCAAAATTTTTTTAGCTTAGCAACTTTTTCAAACTAAATAGTTGCACTTAAAAAAGCGAAGACGGGGTTCTGTTCAAAGGGATTATATATGGGATGAGCTTATAAGCTAAGAGGCATATCCACTCTTACAAAACACTCCGTAAAACGTGCTTCTGAAACACATTAGATCAAACTAAATGTCACTTGCAGGTGAAATCATGTGGTATCTTTGCTACCCCCTAGGACTGAATTTGATAAGAGGTGGCATATGAGCTTGAACCATGTATCCGTGTTATTGTTTGATGATCTATTATTATATAGAATGTAGTTTATTATCGAATGATTGCTTCTTCTTTTGCCATTTTATACACATGTTTAACGACCGATGCTATTTTGCTCTGGACAAATGCCTCCAAACCCAATCCCACTAATCAGGCCTTGGTGTATCCTTTTTTTATGTTTCTTAAGTTAAATTAAAGTTTTTAATACGAAGTCAAGAAATAACTCAACTAATTGTTTCTTTTAATGTATACAGATTCTTAAACATCTCTGGATAACTTTGGCAACAACGTAGACAATTGTCTATTTCAAATTAATGAGCATTGGTACATAGATTCCAACCTCTACCAATGGAAGAACTAAATCAGGTAAACTATACATATGTACACTTGCATTTAGAACTTATTTTATGAGCTAAGTTTTTGTTTCAATTTATGCAGATCAAACAAGTAATGGTTATTGCTCATGTTGATGCATCTTGCTTATGGCGTGACTTACTGCTACTACCGACGTAGATTATTGCTGCTACCACTATATGCCAATGCCGAAGTGACTTGCTGAGGGTGGACAAATGTCGAGCGACTGTGAGTATACTTTTGATATTATTGTTAAATTTTCTTGCCATTTGTGAATAAAAGTTTCTAAAAGAAAATGCAATTTGCATACGTGGCCTCATACTATATAGATACATGCGGTTGTGAATGGTCTTGCATCCATTGTCGCGCTAAATTTTGGTATGGATAAAGGTTGAAGGGGTACCTTAAAGACCGTCCGATACGTAACCCCAAGTGTTGTTCCGGAAGAACCTTTTTTAGGCTGATCTAGCATTTGTTATGACTTGGTTGTTCCTCCTAAACTCATTTATTAGTGGGAAACAAGTCTGCACATTGTTTAAATCATAGTCCTTGACCTTTTTGTTATAATTTATAAATGTCTTGGGTAAAATAACATAATCTATAAGTACCATGTGATTATCTTCCTAGATGTCCCTGAGTTGTGAGATTTTTAACAAATGAAATCCGAAAGATGGTGGTTCAAGAACTTTAAGAGGATTACGGAGTTGTACAACATTCGACGCTTTTATCAGCAAGGTGTACATATACTGTCATCATCAAGATATGAAAATGAGGTCAGTTTTCATACAAGCATACCTCAATTGCACCCTATGATAGGTTTTAAAGGGTGCAGGTCGATCTAGGTAATGCCATAATGTATCACTATCTAATAGAGGGGTTCATAACTACATTATGTATCACTACCTACGTACATTCTGTAAGCCATATTTTACGGACTGCTACAATACATAAAACATTGCTAGACCTCTCTTATGTTCAGCTTTGGCCTTAGAATGCTTTATGCTCATTATTCTAAATTTCGGTATGGTAGCCTTGGAATTGATCAAATCTGTTCGACACTCTTGGAAGAAGAGTTTCTATCTTAGAAAATGGCTTACTCATGTAAACAAAGTCACAGCTTGCATAGGATTATAATGTTAGTTAAAAATCCTAGAATATGGATTCAACGTAACAAAAGATGGAGACATTAGTTCTTTCCAATATTTTATATAACCACATTTTCTTTTATACCAGTATTTATTTCAAAATTCATACAATATTTGTTTTTAACTTCTGCTTTTGTTAATACATGCTTTTGTTTATACAGGTGTGTTGTTTTATTATAATTTGTGAGCACATAAAAAGGCAGTATGATAGCTATCTAATGAAAGGTCCATCAAGGCTCGAGAGAGATACAACATTTATAATTATTTTGGCTTCTTATTCTTAACTTATTGTAACATAACTTCATAAACCCATGTAAATACCTAATTATGTAATGCAAAAATCCCAAAATGTCTTGTGAATATTTTAAACGTGTAATCTATATCGGTGTTACTTTTCAAAACATTTTTTATTATAAACTTTTAGTTGCCACCCGCGAAACCCGCGGGTCTATAGTCTAGTTTTAATATAAAAGCGGGTATTAGCGAATTCTGATATTTTAAAAGTTACGCGTTTTAAAAGTTACATGTAAAACACGAAAAATAAACGTCTCATATAAAATAAAAACATCGAAATTCGGAGAACATTTATATTTAGATATATAAATGAGGGCTTATTATTTAATAAACGTTAACGCGTCATATAAACGAATGACACTTATAGATTTATAAATTTACGAAAAATGTCCATAAAACGAACAATTAAATAATGACAAGAAAAATATTTCTACGTCATAACGTGGATATTTACAATCGATAACGGATGTAAACCTTGCTATTAAATAATATTTGACAGATTCTTGAATGTTAATGCCATAACCTTGTCGGTTAACCGGGAATTCAATATTATTTTTTTATTTTTTTTTTTTATAAAAAAAATCATGATAAATAAAAGTCGTATAAATACTGATCCGGATATTAGGAATAGAATTAGAGCTCAGTCTAAATGTTGATTTTAAATTTTGAGTTATTACAGTAAATAAATATGGAAAATAAAATTTTTATAATTCCGAATAAAATATTGTCAATGATCGGAAAAATAATTAAAATTCTCGAGATCTCAGGATTTACGTATGAAAAAGTAAAGAGGAACAAGTAAAACATTGTAAATATCGAGAAGTACGAATAAAAGAATAATTTAATTACCACGAAAAATATGAGTTCTCACATCTTACTATCCAAAAGTTGCTCAATGAGGACCCTATTCCTTCTCCTACTCCACAAGAAGTTACCAATGAGAATCCTTCCATAGTAAAATCTTCCATAGAGAGTCCACCTCCAATTGAACTTAAGGACCTTCCATCCCACTTAGAGTATGCTTTCTTAGAGGGCAAAGACCAGTTACCCGTGATCATTGCTAAAGAGTTGAAAGAGGATGAGAATTAGCAACTCATTGAAGTCCTTAAGAAACACAAGAAAGCTTTAGCATGGAAAATATCCGACATAAGGGGAATTGATCCACATTTTTGTACACACAAAATCCTTATGGAGGATGATTACAAACCCGCCATTCAAAGTCAACGAAGGGTTAACCCAAAAATCCATGAGGTCATTAAGAAGGAAGTGATTAAACTCCTTGATGCGGGCATGATTTACCCCATTTCCGACTCTCCATGGGTTAGCCCGGTACATTGTGTTCCAAAAAAGGGTGGAATCACCGTAGTACCTAATGAGAACAATGAGCTTATTCCTACGAGACTTGTTACCGGTTGGAGAGTTTGTATTGATTATAGGAAGCTCAATGAGGCTACTAGGAAAGATCATTTCCCATTACCTTTTATGGACCAAATGCTTGAACGCTTAGTGGGAAATGAGTACTATTGCTTTCTTGATGGCTTTTCGGGTTATTTCCAAATACCCATTGACCCTAAAGATCAAGAAAAGACCACATTCACTTGTCCCTACGGTACATTTGCTTACACGAGGATGCCTTTTGGCTTATGTAATGCACCGGGGACGTTTCAACGGTGCATGATGGCGATTTTCCATGATATGATAGAGCAAACAATGGAGGTTTTTATGGATGATTTTTCCGTCTTTGGAAATTCATTTACCTCATGTCTCACCAATCTAGAACGAAATCTTAAGCGTTGTGAGGAAACACGTTTAGTGCTTAATTGGGAGAAATGTCACTTTATGGTAAAAGAGGGAATTGTTTTAGGACACAAAATATCCAACAAGGGATTAGAAGTGGATCGAGCTAAAATTGAGGTGATTGCTAAGCTTCCCCACCCACTTCGGTTAAAGGTGTAAGGAGTTTCTTAGGTCATGCGGGGTTTTATAGGCGCTTTATACAAAAATTTTCTAAGATAGCTAGACCGATGACTCACCTCTTGGAAAAAGAGGCTCCTTTCATTTTCAACCAAGAATGTTTGGAATCCTTTGAGACTCTTAAGGAGAAATTGACAAAGGCTCCCATTTTGGTTTCTCCAAATTGGGAATTACCTTTTGAGCTTATGTGTGAGGCTAGTGATTATGTGGTGGGGGTCGTCTTAGGTCAAAGAGTGAATAAGCATTTTCAACCTATACACTATGCGAGTAAAACCATGACCGGTGCACAACTTCATTATACTACCACGGAAAAAGAGTTGCTTGCTATAGTCTATGCTTTTGAGAAATTTAGACCATACCTTGTGCTATCCAAAACCATAGTGTATACGGATCATTCCGCTCTCAAGTATCTCATGACAAAACAAGATGCTAAGCCTAGGCTTTTGAGATGGGTTTTGTTGCTTCAAGAGTTTAAGATAGAAATTCGAGATACGAAAGGGGCCGAGAATTTAGCGGCGGATCACTTGAGTAGACTTGAGCATCCTTTTCAAGGAGATTTTCCAAATCAAGAAATCAATGAATCCTTTTCATTAGAGGAGCTCATGTCTATCTCTTCCCAAGAGGATGCCACTCCTTGGTTTGCGGATATAGCAAACTATCTTGTGGGGAATGTGCTTATTGAGGGTCTTACTTACCAACAAAAGAAGAAATTTCTTAAGGAAGTTAAGTACTACTTTTGGGATGATCCTTATCTTTTTAGGCAATGTGCGGACCAAATCATTAGACGGTGTGTAGATGGACCCGAGGCATTTAAAATCTTAGAAGCATGTCATAAAGGTCCTACGGGTGGACATTTTGGGCCCAACTATACCGCCAAGAAAGTCTTTGATTCGGGTTACTATTGGCCTTCTATTTACAAAGATGCCCAAGAAATGGTGAAATTTTGTGATGTGTGTCAAAGACAAGGAAAAATTACGCAACGTGATGAGATGCCACAAAATTTTATTCAAGAGTGTGAGATTTTTTATGTATGGGGCATAGATTTTATGGGACCTTTTCCATCTTCTAAGGGAAACAAGTATATACTTGTGGCGGTGGATTATGTGTCTAAATGGGTGGAGGCTAAAGCCTTACCTACCAATGATGCTAGAGTTGTTGTGAAGTTCTTAAAGAAATTGTTTGCTAGATTTGGTGTACCTCGGGCCATCATAAGTGATCGTGGTACGCACTTTTGTAATGATCAATTCACAAGAGTTATGAAGAAATATGGAGTTAATCATAGACTTTCTACCGCGTATCACCCTCAAACCAATGGTCAAACCGAGGTCACAAATCATGGTTTAAAGATAATTTTAGAGAGAACGGTGGGAGAGCATCGAGCTTCTTGGTCAGATAAGCTTGATGATGCTTTGTGGGCTTTTAGGACGGCTTTTAAGACACCAATTGGTTGTACTCTTGTCTATGGTAAAGCGTGCCACCTCCCATTTGAATTAGAACATAAGGCATCTCGGGCTCTCAAGTGGGCTAACTTTGATTTAAACCAAGCCGGTTCACATAGGAAAGATCAACTTAATGAGATGGATGAATTGAGAGCCAATGCCTATGAAAATTCTTTTCTTTACAAGGAAAAGACTAAGAAATTTCATGATGCTAAGATCAAGAACTGTGAGTTTAAAGTTGGAGAGCCGGTTCTCCTTTTTAACTCAAGGTTGAAACTTTTTGCGGGCAAGCTTAAGTCGAGATGGTCTGGTCCATTCACTATTGCTCAAGTGTTTCCATATGGAACTATTGAGTTGTCACAACCCGATGGTCCAAACTTTAAAGTGAATGGTCACCGTGTGAAACATTATTTTAGGGAGGACATTTCCGTTGAAATGGTCAAAGAGATCCCCATTTTCCCCATGAATTAATTCAAAGAGGGATGAGTCGAGCTAGAGACTCCATAACTCAAGCATCGTATAACTAGGTTTAGAGTGTTGTAGGTTAGCAATAAGGGTATAGAATTGGAGATAAGTGTAGGGGAGACCTTCTTTTGTCTTCATGTTGTTTGTAGGGTTGCTCACTCATTTCATGCTTTGGAGCTTATGGAGGAGGCCCTTGTATCCGGTTCACTTCGTTACTATTGTGATCTTTCATTGACACCTTGTGCTTAAACATGAATTCACCAATAGTTGACCTTTCCTTAATTTGGGTTAAGCAAAGTCTATTCATTGTCATAAGTGTAGGGGAAGTTTTTATACTTCCATGCTCTTAAACATTGAGGATAATGTTTAGCTTAAGTGTAGGGGGGTCTTCTATCGAAGTGACCTTACCTAGAACTTGTCATTGATCTTCATGATAACTTGGAAATTAATTTTTCAAACATTTTTCAAATTTTTGATCTATTTTAGCCACCAAAAATATGCATTCATAATTTTTGCATCAATCATTTTTCATTTGCATAACACATTTGCATTGTATATATTTCTTATTTTATTTTTCATAAAATATATAAAAGATAAAAAAATATAATAAGAACATGGTTTAACAAATTTAGACTTCTTTGACATATTAGGCCCGCCATGGATACTTTTACTCAACCCGAGTTTGCTTATCTAAGCTTACTCTAGCTAGTATCCTTAAGCATGTAGTCCTTCATTGGTCTATTAGGCTAAGCATCCACCAGTCTCATTATTTGAGATTTTAAATTTGTGGAGAATGGGAAATGATAGAGTTGAAGCAAGTATAAAAGGGCTAGATAAACTTCATGATTATTACTTGTGGCTAAACCCTTCTCTTCTTTACCCCTATTTTCTTCGCATGTATATATGTTAATAAATAACCAAGAACGGTTTTAATTGGTTTGTAATCTCTTATGCATTTTTGTCTAATCATTCACAGTTGGTATAAGTACGTCTTAAGATTCTAAGTTAGAACTTTTTATGTGTACTAGACTTATGTCATGCTTAATACTTAGCGGGTGTTTTTCCTTTTATTCTTTTCAACTTTCTTCGTGAGGAATAAAGAAAAATAAGAGCGGCTTACAAAAAAATGAGTGGCTAGAAAAAAAAAAGAGAAAAAAAAAATAATTATACAAGACTCCTAAGAGGGCAGTGTGGTGTTAATTATAGTGACTATTGAGTTCCAATATTACCTTGACGGGTTGCGGGGATTCAATAGATTACTCCAATCCAATATTACCTTGACGGGTTGCGGGGTTGAAGATCCAAGGTCTCAAAAAGGCGGCGGATGTAAATTATTGCGTGAGTTTTATTTTTCTTTCCTTAGTGAGTGTGTAGCTACTTATGAAAGCATGACATGAGGATTTTACACATAAAACGAATGACTTATTACTCTTGAAACGGACTTATATTAATTGTGAGCGGTTTTTCAAGTAATGGATGAGAGGATTACTTAGGATTAATACCGTGCTTCCTTATTTTTGGATTTTACATTTCTTATATTTCACACTTCAAATAATGACAAATTTGCCCAAAAGCAATTTGCTCAAATAATAACCGGTTCCACATTTAATTGTCATGAATAAGTTGATGCACTTTTTACTTATGAATACAATGATCCCATTTTTAAGCTTGGTATGGGGAAAGTGAAACTTGAGGGTGATAAGTATCCATGGTACCCAAGCCCTAATCCAAGTCATTGTTTTCTTTATGAGTTATTTCCATCAAACCATTTCAAGGAAAACCAAAAAGATATAAATAGAATTGTATTTTGTTCATTGCATTGTTAAAAATCAAAATCATGCATCATATAGTGTAGAGTAGTGTAGATGCATTCCATAATGGCCAAGGTGGATTAATTATGAGGAAAATGTAAACTTGTGCTTTAAAATATAGCATTGCATGAGGACATGACAATGTTCAAGTGTAGGGGATTTGATATGAGCAAAAACTCATATCAATTAATCAACAAAACACCCTAAAACACATAGCAAATACCTTAATTTTGTGCTATAAAAGCAGTATTATGTGGTATGTTCTTTGTTTGTGCTCAAATAGGTAAGAAGGATACAATTTCAAGCAAACAAGAAGAAAATCAAGCTTAATTGGATGAAAAAGACAAAGAAGGATCAAGAGTGACAAGACTTTGAAGAACAAGGACCTATCTTAACAATCTGCCAAAGTTAAAGGATCAAAAGTGTAAATTTGTCAAAGTCAAGATCAAAGTCAAATCTGGTCAACTCTCAAGTCAATCAAGTCAAAGGATTTAAATGTTCAAAAATGAAAGTGAAAGGACTGAAATTGCCAAAGGAATGAAGATTCTAGCTTAAAATACCAAACTGCCAAGTACAAGGACCTTTTCTGCCAACTTTGGAAAGTAGTTTGTGCTTAATCCGTGTGAAGGAGTAAACAACCAATCAGAATGCAAGGAAGGGTTCACCAGGATTGCCAAATCATTGACACCTGGCCACTCACAGCCGCCAGCAATAAATAATCAAATCTCAACAGTGCAGCGCACTACTTCCATTTTCCACCAATAGCAACACGCCAGCCAATAATATCTTTTATCCAATTTGGATAACGATCCGTGTGATAACGTCTTACCCAATAAGAAAGTGCCACGTGTTCATCTTCTTCAACAAAGAACCCAGGGACGGGATTGAGCTAGAATGCATTTCAGAAGAAGTTATAAATATGAAAGTTGCTCAAAATCAAGGGACGAATACAACCCAACAACTCAATTAACATGAAATCATTTCAATCAAAAATCCCCAAAAGTGTTCTTCACCTACAAAATTCAATCAAGCAGAATTGTCCACGTGGAAGCAATTGATTGGCTCTTACACGTCACCAACCCCAACTACTTCACATTTCCATTCTATAAATAGATATAGGAGTTCTCATTTGTACGTACGTAGCTTAAGTGTGAAAACACACACACTTAATTTCTTTCTCTCATTCCTGTTAGAAAGATAGATAGCAACAACTCTCAAGTGCTTGACACACACTTGAGAGTCTGTTAGATAGTTATAACAATCTTGTAACAACTTTTCCATTACAATTCAATAAAATTCCCAAATTCCTTCAATCTTCTTACTGTTCTGTTCTACTGTTCAATCTCTATTGATATCTGTTGTTTTTAGTGATCATAACTTGATCACTAGAAGCTAATTTGAAGACTGAAGCTGTTCTTTCCATTCAGAAGCCATAGTTGCAGAGTTGAGTAGTTGTTGTAGTTGATATGATGATGATAATGGTTGTAGATGATTGTAGATGGTAAATGGTGGTGATTAGTGGTGGTTTAGTGTTCTCTTAGCAGATTAAAGGAGGCTCAGCGCCTGCCTTCTCTTACAATTGAGGCTTCAATTGCTAAGGTGTAAATTTTCCTATTTTTGTTCCACTAAAAAGTTGATTGTATGCTCAATTCCTAGTGTAAATGAAATTGCCTGCATAATCAAATGTGTTTAGCTAGTATTTGATCTGATTTTAGTGTTTGAGTAGCTTAATTGTAGCTTAATACTTGCTCATTAGCCTTATTCTTGTCCTGTTTTCAGCTTTATCAGTCATTTCAGCTTATTTGATCATATTGAGTTCTAGCTTGTTAAACTGTTTGCTTTTGGGTAATTTGCACTTCATTCTAGTTATAAAACTTAGTCTGATATTACCTTTTACTCGGTCTAGCCAATTGCTTAAAATTCTTTCATAAAAGTTTGTTAGAGTTCAGTAAAGTAGTGTTTGGAATTAGCTTGCAAGTTGTTTTCAAGTGTTAGTAATTGGTTCATTTTAGTTCATTTCAAGTCATTGAGTCATAATAAACCAAGTTTAGTAGTTTTCAACTCATTTCTTAAGTCAAAAAGGCAATTGGCACAAAAAAAAGTCTGGGTCAGTCTTTGTAAAAGAGTATTCAGAAAAGTCCTTGATTTCAATCACTTAGCATTACTTTGTTTCTTGATGAAATTGTATGAAACCAGTTCTCATCTCTCACTTAACATCTGAAATTTTAGCTTATTCAAGGAAATTATACAATATCAAGTAATAAGCCAGTTATAAGCCTTTGTTTAAGCACTTGAGCATTTTCAATTCCCTGTGATAAAAAACTTGACTGATTTCTCATATTGGCTTTTCTACTTCAGAAACTTGCTAATTTTCTTTCACAAATCAATCCAAAAAGTGTTCCTTGATAAGTTTTGAGATTTTCAGAATTTTGGAATTTTGGTCAACAAAAGTCAACATAAGCTCATTTTAGCTTATTTTCAGTTTTAGAGCTTATTACTGGATCATTTTCTTTGAAATTAGATTTCCCATTCTTCTTGTGAGTTGTTTAACAAGTTTCTTCAATAAAATCAAGTTGTGCATGTGTAGCTTATTAGATAGCTTATTTTGAGCTTATTTGAAATTGCTTATTAGAGTTCTAGCTAGTTTCAGCTTATTTCCTTTCACAAGTCTAGCTTAATTTCAATTTTAAGACTTTTGAAAGTGGTTTGAGCTTATTTGGTTAAGAAACGAACTCAAACGAGCTTATTTTAGTCCTTAACCCGTTTTTGTTTAAAAAGTTTTGAAAATTGCATTTAAGTCCTTTTAGTATTAAACATATTCTATTTCAGGCTAAACTTCCAACTAATTAGGTTTTGCAAAAGTTAGGTCCTTGTATTTCCAAGTTTGTTAAAAAGTGGTTAGTCAGTTTTCAAATTAGTTAAAATTTAGTTACTTTGTTTGATAAGTTTTCACATTTAGTCCATTTAGTTAACTGTTTTTGCATATATAGTCCCTAGACTTTTTGACTTTGTATTTTTGGCACTTATCTTTCATTGATTTTACATTTTCAGTCCTTATATTTTGTAGAATTTACATTTGAGCATTTTAATTGAATAAATACTTGGTTTGTGCACTTTGTTTTACGTATAAGTAGACTTTATTTTTCGTTTTAGCAAGGATTTGTTTGAATTAGCTATAGAATATCCAAATACTTCACCAACCAAAAACAATTAAAAACTCGATCTTGTTAGGACTTTCAATTTGTTAAGAACTGAGAAAACGAACTTCAATTGTACACATTTTACCTCCTAAGGCCTTGTTCAGCCGAAAATTCAAGGAAAGGCCCAAGATTTTTGGTTTTAACTTTCGAAATTTTACGGGTTTAAATAACGTGTCGTTTCCGACGAAAACCGAGACTCGTTTATCTTTAAAACAAAATTTCTTTAAAATTACTCGTAAACCCTTGTTTGGACCGGATCACTAAGTTGGATCAAGGAGTCAAGAATAACTAGAAGTCACATAAAAATAAATTTTATTGCGATGTTCGGACCCGAAAACTCAGTCCGACAGCCGGAAAACGTAAAAATGCAAAAGTTTACCATTGCGTGCGTAGTTGTTCAAGATATCGTTTTTCATTATTTTTGAGGCAAAGAGTCATTTATATGACATATAAAATGTAATAAAACATCGTAAAAACTACAAACATGAAGTTCGGGCATTTTGCTAAATAATATCATAAATTAGCGAAATTCATAGAAATTTATATTTAACTAAAATTCGAGGATGACACATAATCAGTGTAAAATAAATAGTGAATGTGGTGAAAGTGTGAATAAGCACGTATAACAAGTAAAGGAAAATTACCGAAATTCCGCGTTCTCACACTTCCTGTATGAACAGTAACTTTGCAGATTTTTTTTGAAACCCTAGAATCAAAACAACTCTGATACCAATTGATACGAACCGATTCAATAGAAGATATAAAAGGATAGGTAGATTATATTAATGGGATAACCCGACTCTCAATGGCTTATATTAGTGAGATAAACCGACTCCTCAATTGATTAACTAATCAATACTTCATCATCATAAAACATATAGCAGCCCTAATATCCTCTATATATAATAGAAGGATAACTTATTCAATAAGAAAATACAATAAAAGTCAAGTAAATAAACTAATTATATAATTAATCTGTAGGATCGTATAAAGTGTTATGATCCCACATCGACCAAGTATGGGAATGGTTGATGGTGTATTCCAGGTGTCCCATCCTCAAACAAGCTAGCTTTTTGAGTGAGTTCTACACTTGGAACTTATGAACTGATTACGAGCCTAGTATGGGATGGGTTCGTATCAATTGGTACTAGAGATAGCCTTACCTTACGAGGTTCCAATACTCGGAGTGGTGGCTAATGGAGTGGTGGCTTGGACCCAAAGGGGGTGTCAACCGTGACCAACATAGTCGTGATCAACGAGCGTAGTAGTGGTGGCCTATGGAGTGGTGGCTTGGACCCAAACGGGGTGCCAACCGTGACCAACATAGCCGTAACCAACAAGGAAGTTGGTTCTTCAAAAGGTGAGGTAGTGTTATGATCCCACATCGGCCAAGTATGGGAATGGTTGATGGTTTATAATGTCCAGATGTCCCCTCCTCAAATAAGCTAGCTTTTTGAGTGAGTTATACACTTGGGACTAAGAACCGATTACGAGCCTAATATGGGATATGTTCGTATCATAAACTATTTGGGGTAATGGGCTCGGGTTTAATAAGTTATGGGTTAAGTGGTGGGCTTGGTTGGGTTTGGATCGGGTTAAGTATAGAATGGGTTTAATAGTTGGCAGTTTTGGCCCCCAAACTTTGGAAAAACTTACAAACACAACATCTTCATATAATCAACCGTTTAGTTTGATAGTATCTATGGGTAATTAGCAGTTTTAGTCCTTATGTTTGGTAAACTTGGACTAAGGACTATATTTGACATCTTTTGGAACTTCAAGGGTTATTCTTGTAATGTAATTAAACTTTAGGGACCAAACTTATATTTTTGAGAATTACAAGGGTATAAAGTGTCATTTATTCAAAGTTGAGGGACTATTCTTGTACATCTTCAATTTTTCAAGGTCTTTTGTAGATAATCAACATTCGGGTCCGGTTCTTTTTGCGGCTTCATTTCCCGTGTTCGCTTTTGCTTGTTTCTTGTGATCTTTTAGCCATTTCATGATATTCGTACCCACAATCACACATTTGAACAAACAAAGGGTTTTTACATGGTTTTAATGATATTTTTCCGTATTTTAAGCCTGTTTTGGACAATGAAACCATGTATAATTAGGGTCTCATGAGTGTACTAGTTGTTAGATAGGTTTGATGAAGAAACTAGTAGTAGTTTAGATGTAAATGGTAAGAGGGTTGAATCACTCGTAAGGTGGCCAAGAATCTACCAGGTGTACTGGTGGGTACATTAGGTTGTTATTCGCATTTTGTCGCGATTTTCTTTTGTTTCGATGCTTGTCAAAATAAGTTAAACTAATGTTATAATGTCACGTTGTGAATCTATCGGTTTTCGTATCTCTTGGATAAGACGGAATTCAGTGTCATGGTAAAAAACAGTGTATGAATAGTGTGCGATGTTATGTAAGATTGAATTATATATGTAAATGCAAGTGTAAAACGTGTTGCAATTATTCACACCATGTTTTTCCTCCTCCAAAGTTCTCAAGTGAGGTTTAAGAATATATGAATACATTTTGCTTGGTTTTTCATTATGACCTATGATCAAATATCATGCTAATTTCAGTCTTAACAAAAAAGGAACTCTACACATGTCATAATATAAAGACTTTTAATCGAATAACTTGTAAAGATTCCAAATAAATACTAGTAACAATGTATTATGGCAAAGCGAAATCTCGCAAGTCAAAGGTAGCTATGATGGTTGATCATGTCATGAAATTTCCACTCGACATCGCTTAACGATAACCACTAGACTTGCCAGTATCGTCTTCTAATCAATGTATACAATTGCACCTCGTCTTCCGGATTTTCAATACCTTTTCTTTTGTCTAATGAATCAAAAATTTGAGTATGTGTTATCTTGATTCTTCTTTTCATGTTCTTTTTCTCTGACTTAGTGAACGGTATTTCGTCTTTATCGGTTTCCATTGAAGTTTCCATTCATGTTATCCTTCTTTGTGAAGCGTTCTGGATATATCATATGACGTTAATTAATGAATGGGAAACAATTGGAAGTTCAGAGAAAATTATAAAGAAGAAAATGTACATTCTACAACTTTAGCGTTTAATGAATCAATTTTAAGATATAATAATCATAAAAAAGTGTTACACTGTTAACATTAATTAAATTACTTATAGGATAAACTTAGCTATCTAGCCTAACCAACTCCAAAACATCTACATAACTATGAAGTTGTAAAATTCGTTTTAGGATTTGTCCTATCAAACTACCTAACAATAAACAAAACTATCCAGCGTAATAAAGAGCATATAAAATCCAGTACTATTAATATAATATAAAATGTATGTGGAGTCGAACCAAAAGGTCGTCCCTATTGACCCATAAGCTGAAATACTCACCTATGTGCCTGCAACTTTCATGTTTCTTCCATTCTACCTTCATTCGAGTTTGAAAAGAAAATTGAAACTCGTATTTATTAATATCTAAGAAAACCTAAAAGAACATTAATTTACAAAAAATTACATGCGAGACTATAAATAATATACAAAAAAGTGTCGTTATACTTTTAACATTAATTAAATTACTTATAGGATAAACTTAACTATCTAGCCTAACCAACTCCAAAACATCTACATAACTATGAAGTTGTAAAATTCGTTTTAGGATTTGTCCTATCAAACTACCTAACAATAAACAAAACTATCCAGCGTAATAAAGAGCATATAAAATCCAGTACTATTTATATAATATAAAATGTATGTGGAGTCGAACCAAAAGGTCGTCCCTATTGACCCATAAGCTGAAATACTCACCTATGCGCCTGCAACTTTCATGTTTCTTCCATTCTACCTTCATTTGAGTTTGAAAAGAAAATTGAAACTCGTATTTATTAATATCTAAGAAAACCTAAAAGAACATTAATTTACAAAAAATTACATGCGAGACTATAAATAATGGACAAAGCAAGAGACCCTTGACTCATAGTGCCTCATAGTGCATGATATTGTCAAACTGGATCATCCATGAAGTCATACATAATCATCTTTAAGTTTCAGACACGTTAAAAACTAAAAAACGGATACATTTGTCATGGCTACAAACCTAATAATTTCTCTAGCCAAGATACGGACGATCACAACCTTGATCGAGCATGTTTAAATTCATCATCGCCTCTTATAAACAATATCACCAAGATAGAAACCCATGTGTCTCATTATATAAAAAACCATTCATCCGTAGCTAAAACGACGTAGTCGAATTTTGGTACGTACAACTAAAAGAATAGTGCACTGAAAGAAACAGACTAAGCTCAAGTTATAGATGAAAAAATAGCAAACAATAGTTTCTAAGAACATAGTGATACAAACATAAAAATGTCGAGTTGCTTATAGCTGAGCACTCAAACCCACCCTTTTTCGGCCCCATATCAGCACCTAAACCCACCCATTTCAGTAACTAAGCTTCGAAATTGCCAAAATAAAAAAAACCACACAAATTGCATAAAAAATGTAAAGCTATTTGTTAAGTTTTCTTAAAAAGCACCTAGCAAATACAAAACTACATAAGCAACTGATCGTTTGTTATGAGTCTCAGATAAGTAAGTAACTGGAAAAAGAAAAACGACCACCATGGCTGCAAACCGAACAAGAGTGCCCTGCCAAGCTGCACGTAATCCAAATTTTACTCGAACCCGCTAAAACATGTTCAAATACCATCATAATAGCCTTCTTATATACCTTTCATTATCGACTTGTAAAAACCGTATCACACAATACGCTAGAATGTGGTAAACTTATGCAACATCAGTCACAACATGAATCAAGAACTATAAGAGGTGGAAACATATTATACCTTATAGTAAAACCCATTTACGACCCTATTCATCAACACCTCGTCTGAATTGAATAGTTTTCATGGTAGATTATCCCTAAGCTATCACAAACAACTTCAAAATAACACATTCATACCGATCACCAAAAACATAAAATAAAATTAACACAAAATAGATAAAAGATGCCTAAGACGGCGACTGTAAACACTCTTTGATCTAAAATTGCATAAGCATCTGGTCTTTTATTTAGAGGCTCGGATAAGTAAGTAATCAAAAAAGAAATATCGCCACCATGGCTGCTAACCCATCAAGGGTGCCATGCGCCAAGCTGGCACGCAATCCAAATTTTACGCAGTCTCGCTTAAACATGTTCATACATCATCACCACATGCTCTTTAAATACTTTTCATTATCCATTTGTATAAACTATATAAAAAATACGACAGTATGTGGTAAACTTATGCAACATCAGCCGCAACCTCAATCATGAAGTATGCGAGGTGGAAAACACATTATAACTTATATTAAAACCCATTCACGACCCTATTCATCAACGACTCATCAAAGGTAAACAGTTTTTGATACATATTATCCCAAAGTTCTAACAAACATCTTTAACATAGCACATTTATGTCGATCACTCAAAACAAAAAATAGCATTAAGCAAACACAAAACGATTAAAAGGGTGCCCAAGACACTACGGATACAAACACGATGTGGTGATACCTTGCCTAGCCACTTGTCCATTTCAGCTAAGTAAATGGTAAAAACACTCAAACCAACATTAACAAATACTAAGGTTGTAAATAGCATGAAGCGTAGCGTAGCGGTGTTGCCAAGCTTCAAGCTACAGAAGCTATAGCGAAGCTACAACGTTTTTTGAAGCGTGATATACAACGGTAAAAAAAAATTATAAATTAATATTTATATACCGAGTTTGCAAAGATGTTATACATAATAAATTAAATCTGTTAATTAATAACCTACTGCTTATATGATACGAAATGAAGCAATATTTTAATTCAAATTTAAAATAAAGTCGGCTAGTAGTTACTCAAGAATTTATCCTCATATTAAAATTACTAAGCCAAAGTCTAGTAAATAGCCAAAAACTAGTAAAACAAGCCCAATTCCTGTAATTCTACAAAAAATAAAAAAAATAAAGTGCCACGCTACGCGTTATAGCGCGCTATATCACGCCTTATGCCATTTTTTTAGCACGTTACGCCTAGAGACAACATCTTAGTCTGTTTCGTAACGTGGAGCCACATTTCACGCTATAGCGCGCTATTTAGAACCATGACAAATACCAAAATGTATTTGTTGGCACAATTGCAATTACTGCACATAGTAGCCGACAACGTCATAAGGATTTTGTAAAGCATCTAGCAAATACCTAGGCTTAGATAAGTAAGTAACTGGAAAATGAAAATGCAGCCACCATGGATGCAAACCCATCAAGGGTGCTCGCCAAGCTACACGTAATCCAAAGTTTACGCGAACTCGCCTAAACAGGTACAAATACCATCATGTGGTAAAACGTATGCAACATAACCCGCAATCAATAATTATAAGAGGTGGAAACACATTATAACTTGTATTAAACCCATTTACGACCCTATTAATCAATGTCACATTAGAGTTAAATAGTTTTTAGGCTAGATTATCCCAAAGTTATCACAAACCGCACAACATAACACATACATACGGATCACCCAAAATAGATTATAGTATTAAACAAACACAAAACGAACATAACAATGAGCCTGGGATAGGTGAGAAATCGAAGTACATGATACACCTCTTTTTTTTTTGAACGACAAGTTAGTACAAGACCAAATGTTAGCGAGCCAGAGACTCGACGCATCTGAGTAGGCAGAGCCCAACAGATTCTTACCAAGAAGGAAAACCCGGTGAGGCTCGAACTTGAGACCTCATGATAACAACCTCCCCCAAAGCTCCTTAGGAAACCTCAGGTGGCCAACTGAGCTAAGCCCAGTTGGTTACATGATACACCTCTTGCATAACTTATTTGAAGGCACCCATCACAATAGTTTACACGAAACTCCTTTTCTATATCAAAGAAGAGATCCCAACACACACCATATCTAGTTTCTATTTCCATGCTGATCAAACATGAGCATAAATCATGTAGTATTTACTAGCGTAACAAAGAACAAAACCGGGTCAAACGGACTTCGACCCGACATGACTACAAACACGTTCTCGTGATGCCCCCATATTAATATACTACCAGGTAACTCATTTTTCAGCTAATGAGATTATCACCATCGTCACACATATGTGTTATTGTCGTACGTCATCGGTAGCGGGAACGAAAATAAATGACATCGAATAAGCAAAGGGTGATACTCTAACCATGGAGGCATGGGCCAACCATAAATCCAAATATCAAGCAAAATGAACAAAGAAGACATTCTGATTAGCTTACCTAATTTTTAACCGGATAGTTGTGAAGGTAACTGATCATGATTCATACTTTTGTGATAGTACTAACTATGTCGGAAGAAAAAGCATTTCCCTGTTGATAAAGTTTACCTCCGCAATTCGTCAATTGGCATACGAGATTGCATGGTTTTCTAGATGAATATCTGCAAATAAGTGAGAGAACTTCACGGGAAACTCTTGATCATTTTCGTACTTCTGTTATGAAACTTTATGGACCAAAGTATTTGAGAAAACCCACTGATGTTGAAAAACTTTATCGACTTCACGAAGAAAAGCACTCGTTTCTGAGGATGTTAAGAAGCCTTGATTGTACGGAGTGAAAAAGGTTTCGTTGTCTACGCGCCTTTATAGGACACCATGTTAAACGTGATCATGATCCGAATTAGTTCATTCCGATGGAAGTTGTTGTCTCAGAATGGTTTCGTTTTCCATGCCCCTCTGTTTAGCAAACTCAAAACCGGACGAGCAACATATATTGCTTCTGTGGCTAACGTCGTAAGTTATCTATCAGGATACTATCTTCTTGACATCATATATCCGAAATTCGCGTCACTCGTTAAGACGATTTCAAAACCAACTAACAATGAGTACAAACGAATATATCATATATAACTAAAAACAGAAATCAACAAGAAAAGATGTGAAACGATCAATCGTCTGACAATTTGAACCATCATATACAATAAGGACTTAAGAGAAAATTGTATAAGTAAAAAGAGGAATCAACAAGAAAAGATATGAAACGATGAATCGCAAATGAAGTCTAGTTCAGTTGGATGGATGCATTTGGTTATAGTCTCCATGTGGGGGAGGTCAGGGGTTCGACTCCTGTCATTTCCCATATGGGGGATTTTCCCAGAATTGGCGGCCGGGTTTGAATCCCATCACAATGCCTTGAAGCCCCTTAATGAGAAACTGGATGACTAGCATGCGGGCTGGTATTCTCTTCGTGAGATGATTCGAACTCGGGTCGAGAGACTTAGTACCTTAGTGGCACGCAAGATACTCCGCTGCACCAAACTGCCGTTAAAAAAAAAGATATGAAACGATGAATCGTCTAACAATGTGAACCATCATATACAACAAGGACTTGACAGAAAAAATCTACAAAACAAGAAGGAGCAAAAGACAAGATCCTTAAAACTCATGAAACAAGTTACAAAAATAAAAAAACTCGGTTTGTGTAAAATAAATGTTGTCCATGTGATATAGTTGGGCAGTCAGCAGTCTCAGCAGCTTCTTCCCTCTTTCCTCTCACTCTTAAAACCAAAACAAAACAAAAACCTACCCACATTCTCTTTCTTTTCTTTAAGATTCTTCTCAAAAAACCGGTATGATTCATTCTTATGTTTTGTTTTTTTTTATATAGTATCAAATCCATTATTGAGTTTTTTTTTTTTTTTTTTTTTTTTTTTTGGTTTTTGGGGTGTGACATTGGGATTTGTGAGAATGTGGTCTTTGAGATGTTTTGGAATTGTGAATTTAGATTTTTTTGTGCATTCTAGGTTGCGATTATTGGTCATGAAATCGAAGTTGGTTTAGTTCGAATCCCGATTTTTATTAGGTTATTGTTTTAGAGGGCTTTTTCTTTTTAGGATGCGATTTGCCTAAACATTTTCTCCCAATGGAATAAAGTGGTAAGCAAGTTTTCTGATTATTTTGCGTAATGCAATGCAATGCAGTCCTGAACGTTTTCTTAGGGCGTTTGGAGTTGCCTTTTGAAAGCGATTACATGATTATCTGCTGGTGTCCGAGTATAGGGAAACCGGTTTTATTATTTAGGTGTTAAATAGTTCAAAGTTGTAGATGATCAGCTAGTGTTCGAGTACAGTATGGGTGTTTGCGTTTGCTTCTTATAGCCTCTCTTATCTGCACTTTGGGTTTGATATTTCTACTTATTGCAACATCAGTAAACTAACAAGTATGCATTTCATAGATCACCTTCAAAACGCAATGCCAAACACCACTAATCTTGCTAGTTTATTATATTTTGGGTTTCACTAGAGTTGGTCCTTGCTACCGATTAACCAAATGTACATGTTATATGAGTCGATTTCTGATAGATGTATGTCATAACAATGTTGCTGTTGTTAAATTGTTTAGTACTATCTTATAAGATTGCTTTCTGATTGTTACCATCTTTCTATTGATTCAGAATCAAAATAACCGGCTGCCTGTACGTTACCTCCAATATTGTTAAGGGTGCACCATGGTGATGGGTTCATGGTTTCATAGTATTTGGAAACCGTCTAAGAAACAAGAGCATGGTTCCGAAAAGGTGTGTATTGGGGTGTTGGTTTTTGAAGTAGCAGGTGTAATGTCTAAGCTAGTCCAACAATGGAATATACTAACCGATAAACAAGTCACGAAGCTAAGGGAGGAGATAAGTAACTCATTAGGTATTAAAAAGCTCGTTTCAGATGATGATGATTGCATAGTTGATTTAATATGTGCCGAGATGCTACATAATTTAGATAATGTGGCGAAAATTGTTACAAGGCTTTCAAGCAAATGTAAAGATCCTGTTTTAAAATGCTTTGAATCTGCGTACGCTGATTTGGTCAAATGTGGTGTTGACCGATACCAGTGGCAGTTTACGGATAAAAAGATGAGCGGGAAATTGAAAAAGATGGAAAGTTTTATATCAGTTAATGCAAGTTTGTATCAAGAAATGGAAAGCCTTGTGGAGCTTGAACAAATCTTGAAGAGAATAAAAAGTAATAATGATCATGATAGTATAACCGTGGTTGAGTATACAAAGAAAATGTCATGGAAACAACATGAATTGAAGCGGCTTAAAGGGATCTCGTTGTGGAACAAGACTTATGATTATGTGGTTCTTCTTATGGCAAGAACTGTATTCACAATTTTCGCTAGAATTGGTCATGTTTTCGGTATCGGTCACATCTTACCTAAAAAGTTCCAAGAATCTGCAGTTTTTGATTCCGTTATGCTTCAAGAAAATTACCCGAATAAGAAGAATAGTTTTGCAGGATTCTTGTCGGGTCCGTTGGGGAACGTTGGTACTAAATCCGGCCCAATTCTAAGAACTGGTAATGTAAATAAATACTATTCGGGCCCGCTTGGTAAATCAAATACAGTATCTAGTTCCAGAACAGTAAATCCAGGTTCTTTTTCGGGACCCATTGGGAAACTAACATCAAAGTCAGGACCCTTAGTGCGTTTTGCTAAAACCGGGTTGAAATGGTGGCATGCCCGCGACAATTCATCGAAAATCCATGGGAAAAGCCTTACCCCGGTCCATATGAGTACTAATAGTTCAACCCTAGGATCTCTGATGGGCCTAAGTGGGTCTCCAGCCAAAAGCCAGCATGTAAATTCAAGTTCTGACTCCACATGGCGGGTTCAAGATATCCGTGGGCCCAAACTAAAACGGTTTGATGCTCCTCCAGAAACTCTTGGCGGGGTTGCTTTAGCTTTGCATTATGCTAATTTAATCGTGGTTCTTGAAAAGCTAGTGGCATCTCCTCATTTGATTGGTCATGAAGCACGGGATGATTTGTACAACATGTTGCCAAAAAACGTGAAACATGCTCTTCGTGTGCGGTTAAAACCGCACGCCAAAATCTTAGCTTCGTCTCCTTTTGATACAGGTCTTGCCGAAGAGTGGACTGAAGCGATGATGGGAATATTAGATTGGTTATCGCCTCTTGCTCATAATACGATCCGATGGCAATCAGAAAGAAGTTTTGAGCATCAGAACATGGTGTCTAGAACGAACGTCGTTCTAGTGCAAACACTTCACTATGCAAATCAAGAAAAGATAGAAGCAACGATTACCGAGCTTCTTGTTGGTTTAAACTACATATGGCGGTTTAGTCGTGAAGTAAATGCTAAAGCGTTGTTGGAGTCTGAAGATGGTGTCGACGAGTATGTAACCTTTGTTAAGTAGCGTTTATGACCTTTTGGTCAATCACAAAGGTACCCTTTAAAAGGTTTAATATCTTTTTGATAGGGATGTAAAACTTATTTGAAAACTTTTAGCAATTACGTAGTATAAGGTTGTTAGTATTACTTATAGGATGCTTGAGGTTAAGTTTCGTCATATACAGGAATATTACCATGTTGGATTGGATCAAATGAATGTGATGCGGTCAGATTATGAACAATAGGAGTCGATTCTCAGAAACTAATCATGTGAAATATGTATGTTGATTAAGCATTTTGACCATTAATTCAATTATGTGCAAGTTGGTGTTAATAATATGGTTCAAGTTGATGTTTTGATACCATGATTTTTTGTTACTCCCGTACACTCCAGTTTTCTTCTTCCAGTTTTTCAAGTCGGTTTTATGTTTCCCTCTGCAGTATTACAATAACTAAATGTAGGTCTATCGTATGTATCAATAGTTTTTATCACTATATGTTGCATTACTTCCACATGTTTTATTGTTTTGTTATGTAAGTTAAACATTCCTAAGGCTCCCCGGTGCAACCTGCAACAATTCTTCTTGTAAAGACTTATGTCGTGTGGCAATTTACGGAACTCCCCTCATGTTGCGTTGGTGTGGCAAGCCTAAATATCTATCCCTTGCGACATGTTTGTCTTGCAACATTCAGAAGAGAGATGGTGTTAATGTATGTGTTTGCATGGACGGAACTTAACGGGGACCCGGAGGGGGAGGGGTTCTGGCTCCCCAAAATTTTCAGCCAGAAGTATATTTTTAACTCTTTTACTTTGCATTGTTAAGCATTATTAGTACAAATGTTAAAAGAAAATGTAAATTGGCCTCTCTAAAACAAATACATTATAGTTTGACCCTTTCGATAATATTTGTCAAGTTTCGTCCATGTGTTTGTGAGTAGGTATGTGTGTGTGTGTTCAAGTATTTTTTTAGTGATAAAACTGAAGAAATTATAGATAACGTGCTGCAAAAATTGAATTAGAAAAGGAGAAAGAGAGACCGGAAGGGGTGTTAAATGGTTACATAGAGAGACGAGTAAAACGGTATTTAACTGGTTCTGAGCCTTGAAACCGGTTCTCAAAAAGATCCACCAGTTTTAGGAGGTTGTGTTTGGCATATGGTTTTTGGTTTTCTAAAATAAGTCTCCTTTGATATGTGAACTTATGATAGGGTTTATAAGTCATTATAAACCCAAATCATTAACAAAGAGTTTTTGTGGCTTATAGTTGATCAAATTAATTAGACATATTTCAAAATATAATGTATTATTAAGTAAAAGTTATAAATATATTTAAATTTAATTTTATGCGATTTTATATTAATAAGTTTAGCTTCAACTAATTCATACAACTCACTTTATAGGTAGTCAAAACGTTTTTTGTCACCCGTTTCGGTTTGAGTTAACCAGTCAACAAATCGGTTTGACTTAAATCGGTTTTTGGTTAAATTTAATACGAGTAGCTTTTAAATCGCTTCGGTTTTAACGAAGTGTTAAACGAGTCCGAGCCATTTTTAATAAACCGGTTACAAAATAAACATAACAGATAGCGAATCAAACTGGACCGAGAAATATGCCTGAATCGGATCGGACAATATTTATATCGATTTAGTTTTCGGTCCACACTTTACCTCATCGATCTGATCATACGTTAACCGACCATTATGTCTTCACAGACATGACCAACAGGAAAATCAAACCGAAACCAGACCGGACATACTCGACTCGGTCCCCGACCGATGGTTTTATGCTAAATCAATATCCATATAGTTCAAAATTTTCAATCTAGTCAAAATTTCAGTTTTGACCCGATGCTCACCCATAAAACAATCACCCCCAAAATTGAACTTGGTCATCTTGTTGTGAAAATCAAATCATCTCTAAATCGCTAGAAAAAAAATATAAATCGCATCAGATCGCTGTTGCATGCAGCCTCACTTACAAACATAAAAAGGACCAAAAGTGAACCAAAGTGCATCACAACACACTCTCAAAGTCAAACACTTTGTTACACACATAACGCCTGTTAACAAACACTTTAACGACACTTAACGTCGTCAATCTCACACTCATCCTTCAAACCCTAACCCTAACCCTAACCCTAATCAATGACGTCATCACCACCACCACCCAACGGCACCCTCACCACCACCCCGGAAAACCCGTCCCCCATCACCACCATAACCACCCCTGCCACCACCACCAACGGCCGTCCAACCCGCAAGGAGCGTGAGGAATGGAGCGAAATCGAAATCTCAATCCTACTAGACTCCTTCACTGAAAAGTACTTAGCCTTGGACAAAAGCCTTTTGAGGTGGAAGGACTGGGAGGAAGTGGGGGAAGATGTGGCCGAAGGAGGGGGCGAAGGCGATAAGCGTAAAAGCGTAGAGCAGTGTAAGAATAAGATTGATAATTTGAAGAAGAGGTATAAGGTGGAGACTACTAGGATGAGTAAAAGTGGAGGTCAGAGTAGTTGGGTTTGGTTTAAGAAGATGGATCGCGTGTTTGGTGATAGTTCGTATAATGTCATGTCCGGTGCAGCGATAGGGGAAGGTGCCGGTGCGGGTGTGGGGGGTGATGAGAATGGTGGGGAGGAGTTTGGTGATGATGTGTCGGTTGGTGTTTCGTCGGGTAGTAGGCCGGCTATCACCCCGGCTAGGAGGTCTGCGAGGTTTGTGCTTCGTGAAAGTGATTATTTGATTATTGCGTTTTGATTCGACGGTTTTTAGACAGTTTTACCTTTTGAGTTTTGATAATTAATTAGTGTTTTTTGTGAATATGAATTTGGAAAAAAAGGTAATATGGTTAATTAGGGATGAGCATTTCGTCCCGAATCCCGAAACCGAACCGGAACTGTCCCGGTACCGTATCGATTTCCGGTACCCGAATCCCGTTTAATACGGTACCGGTACTACGAAATAAGGTGGAAAAAAATTCGGTACCACTAATTTGGTACGGTCCCGAAAAAACGGGAAATTCCGGATTTCCCGGTACCAGATATCCGAATCCCGTTCGATACGGTACCGGTACCATTAATTTATGTTCGGGAAAAATTCGGTACCACTAATTCGGTACGGGATCGGTACGGCCGTATGGTACCGGTACCGTGCTCATCGTTAACTTAAACAAATCAAACTACTAGTTGACAATAATTTTCCGACATATTAAAATGGAAATAAAATTGGGACGGAAGTAGTAACAACTAACAACCCGACCCATATGGGCCACATCACTATAAGATAAGACATGAGATGAGACATTTTGAGCCCCGTATAAGCTTCAAGTTCTAGCCTACTAGTATCCTCCCGCCATGGTTTAGTCGGAACATGTTTAGTCGGAAGTGGAAAGAAAAACAATTAGTCATTGCTTATAACAAATGATATTTGAGCCCTAGCCTCGTTGGCTATGATGGGCATGTGCCTCATGCATGTAGTGAGGTATGGAACCTGGCTATGTAGTCTTGACGAGGACTCTAGAAGTTATAAGTGGGGAGTTCGTAACAACTCATCCCACGTTGGTATAAGATAGGACATTATAAGATAGGACATTTATGGTCTCTTACAATTCTAAAGTAATGAACTACTAATACCCTTCCATTTTGCTTTTACTCGAAACTCAAGGGTAGTTTAATTGGTTAGTCCATTTCTTTAAGCTAGGGAGCATTACTTTTTTAGTTTTTTGGGTGACCAGAGTTACAACGTTTTGGCTGACTAATCGACGGGTCTGAGTCTACCGCTACACAATGAAACCAGTCTCTCCCCTTTTTTTGGAAGGTTGGCGTGGCCACATGCCCACATAGGGGTTGTTTGCACTAAAGCAGGAACTAACTTGAGACCTCTCACACTTTACATAACATATGCATAAACATATTTCCATATCAGGGCGTGACAAAAGAATACTTCGAAAAAAATAAGCTTGTTTGGTCAATAACTTAATAACTTTTAGATCTACTTGATGACAACAAAGGATTCGAGGGAACATATTTTTAAAAGTATGGACTAACTATTTAATAATTGGCCAAACCTTTTATCATGTAAAGTGTAAACGATATAGAAATAACATATCAATAATCACATACATATATACGTTGATAGAAACTTATAAGAAACTTAATTTTGCAAAAGTTGATTTACCTTGCTGATGAAATCGCGCAGACTGGCTGCTCCAATGGTTCATTTTGCGAATTGCGCAGACTGGCTGCTCCAATGGTTCATTTTGCGAACTGCTTGTTTGCGCATTGTTGTTACATGCTCAAACATGCAACCTGCTTCAATCGTTTGTTCAGGCTTATATAGGGAAGAATTGATAGCTAGTGGGTAGTTATAGGGAACTGTGTGTTTAAAAACTTCCGGTAGTAGGTGGTTAATTTGAGGTAGAGTAGTTGAGATCGAACGGCTGAGATTATTTGATGATGCGATCCATCGGCTATCTAAAATCGGGAATTAACACGGCCAAAATTGAATGTTACTGAATTTAAATAGCTGAGATTCTTTTGGTCAACCGCTGCGGTCAAATAACTGACGATTTTAAGAGGGTGTTTGGGATTGGTATTTAAATGCTAAGCTGCTTACTTGTGATAAATAGTCCTCAAATGTTTGGAACTTTGGATAAAACTGCTCATGTCTGTGATTCAGACTTGACAGTAAATAATTAAGCACTTCAAATTCAGGAGGTTGTTACCTGTAGAGTATCTTTTAAATGGATAAGCAACTTAAAATAAGCAATCCCAAACACCCTAATATGATGATACAACTAAAATCTGGAGAAGTATATCCAAACACCATTTCATGCAACCTGATTTGCTATGGCTAGTTATCTGATTCTAAGTACACAACGCTTTAAAAAACTGTCAAATGCCTCCTAACTTAAAGAAAAATGTTATTTACTACAGTACTTTATAAACGCGAAATGTATGCAGTAATTGCTTTTATGTAGAGCTATTTGCTCTCTGCATGATATTAACATTTTCCTTTAAATTTTCTTTCCATTATGTCTTATGCATGATGTTTATGTATAAAGGCTTATAACGCACACTGCTCCTGCTTTGAGCAACAAAAGATCAAGATCAGTTTCAAGTGTGAAGTGGAAAAGAGTAGTGTTCAAAGTTAGTGGTACTGCATTGGCTGGAAGCAGTCAGAGTATTGACCCGAAGGTTTAATTTCTTTTGCTAGTTGATTTGTTGTTATCTGTTGCAATCTATATTCTAAACTCGATTCTTCTACTTTTAGGTGGCTTTGCAAATTGCGGAAGAAGTAGCAGGTGCGTCACGCTGTGGTGTGCAGGTACAAATCTCTCTCTGGATACTTTCTCTATATGAAAAGTTGCACGTAAATGCAACACATATATTCCAAGAATTAACATCTAAGTGCCTATCTTATAACATGAAAATCATGTAAGGGATGTGGTTTCCGGTTAAGGTCTATACTCATAAACAGGTTCCTTATTTGATTATGACTTTCTGAGGGTGTGTTTGGGATTGCTTATAATCTTGAAAACTAGGCAAGAATAAGCAACCCCACACACCCTCTAAAGTTATAACATAGGCCATTGAACATTTAAACCTTTGATTTTGACTGAAAGTAACGCCATCACATCGTCGTTGCTTCCGTCACGTAAACTATTTGCCAATTGCAAATTGTAGGTGGCTATTATCATTGGAGGTCGTAACTTCTTTTGTGGCGACTCTTGGGTATCGGCAACCGATTTAGATCGACCTACAGCTTACCAAATTGGGTATATATCTATCACATTACATATAAATCATGTTTCTACTAGTAATATTTTCTTAACTATATCTTACATATTATGTATCCTGCAGCATGATGGCAACGGTGATGAATTCCATATTACTTCAATCAGCCTTGGAAAAATTGGGTATTCAAACACGTGTGCAAAGTGCTTTCGTGATGCCGGAAGTTGCTGAACCATATAACAGGTTACGTGCTATGCGTCATCTTGATAAAGGGAGAGTTGTTATCTTTGGTGGTGTTGGGGCCGGCACCGGGAACCCACTGTTTACAACTGACACAGCAGCAGCTTTACGAGCCACTGAGAGTAAGACGCCTTACTTTGTCAAATGGGATCATTTCTAAATGGTTATTTTTGTGCGCGTCAAATTGGGTTGTGTAGGTTTACCAGTAAAACTTTTTATTGTTTGATTAATAATGATATGATTTTTTGGTATAGCAAATGTGACACGCTATTCTCTTTTTGTTGACCAGTTAATGCAGATGTTGTTATTAAAGGTACAAGTGTAGATGGTATATGCGACAGGCGCAACATCACACTGGATAAAATATCCTTTCACGACGCAGTTTCTAAAGATTGTGAGGCCATGGACACTATGGCAATACAATTCTGCGAAGAGAACTCAATTCCAGGTTAGCTTTATCTCTCAACATTTCACATCTTTTCCTTCAAAATTCATATGATCCACCTAACACATTATACATCAACTGTTAGATTAGTGATATAATAAAGAGATAATAACCTAACAATGTATCTTGACACTTTTTCGATTGTTGTGTAGTCAACTTTATTTTTTACTATTGTATACCTAAACTTTTGGATACCTTTGTATGTATTTTGTTGGTTACAAAAACGTAGGGGAAAATGGTCACAAAATACATACAAATGTCAAAATTCAAAAGTTTTTTTTTTTTTTTTTTTTTTTTTTTTTTTTTTTGGTAACCGTGATTTCCGACTCATTGGCCGACTAATCCACGGGGTTTGAGCCCACCGCCACACAGACTCAAACCAGGTAAAGCCCTCCCTTTTCAGGAGGTTGGCGTGGCCACTACAAGGTTGTTTGCACCTAGTGGGAATTGAACTTGAGACCTCACACACTTTGGAGTGATAGTCACAAATCTTTTTGCCACTAGGCCACCCTTGAGTGGTTAAATTCAAAAGTTTAGGTTCACAATAACTAAAAAAATAGTTTGCTATACAACAATTAGAAAAAGTTTAGGTTCACAATAGCTATAATAAACATAAACCATTTGGAGATATAATCCTTAAAAAATTTCTGACAGTTTTACTCTGTCATTTTTTTATTTTTGGCATATTGTTTTGTCCTTTAACTTCATTATCTTTTAATTCAAACATGTATTGTATTTTTAGTTTTTTACTCATAAATGACTTGGAGCATCATTTTTCAGTCTGCTGAATTTTCTTCTTTCGTTTTCTGCTATTGATAATTTTGAAAATTTGAAATTTCTGTGTTTAAATAAATCAGTAAACCGTTAAAGGGACGAAAACACTCGCAATAGAAGTAAAGGATACAAACATGTATAAATTGCCAGAAAAAGGAGTTGCGTCAAAATAAAATAAGGGTCCTTAAATTTATCAAGATTTAACTTATTAAAGGTTGAAATGGTTGAATCACCAAGTAGGTAACGAGTTTCATTCTTTTACCTTAAACATAGAAAGATGCAAAAAATTTTGTAACGTTCGCTGATTATATTGTTTTGTATTCACAGTTGTTATTTTTAACATGCTGGAGGTTGGGAATGTTTCGAAAGCGTTGACCGGTGAACAAGTTGGCACCTTAATTGATAAGTAACTCTCACTAAGTTGATTCATCTGGAACCTGTCTGCCCATGAAGTGTTAATAAGTTTATTTGCAGGAAATTGAGCTAGGTTTAAAATGTTAGTCCGAGTCCCATCCACCTTCTAGTAGATCCTCTAGGTCTTACGTATGTTGTAAATTATTATGTGTAGACGCAATTAAAAGCTGGTGTTAGCAATGTTGTTAGAAGGGTTGTATGCCAACCCAAGCCTAGCTTTTGTGTGATTTTAGTTCAACTTATTGGCCGAGTTTTATCTATTGATGGGAGTAGTTTTAGGCAAATGTAAATCTTCTTGTGTTTCATGTGGCTTTCCTTTAAGCTTGGTTTAAAATTTAGGCGCATCGTTGCTAAAATGCAATAGTATATCGGCTTTTCTGTTACCAGTAGAATGAGAATGCCCCCAAACCTTGATATGTTCTTTATCTGTATGTAAGCATTGGCCGTGATCATCTTGCTGTTACTGGTTCGCCATTGTTACTGTCTTATAAGTTTTAGGTAAAACTTGTGGAGAAATATAAATGCTGGTTTTATGGAGTGTTGTAAATCTATCAACGATGTAAATTCTTTTAAGAAACCAAAAATTCAATGATAGACTTATTGAATCACGGCCCTTTTAAGGACTAAGTCTCAAACTTGAGGCTAATGAACTGTCTTTGATTTTATGTTTAAACATCTCACATGGAAAGAAAATATAACAGTAAGGGTGTGTTTGTTTTTTTTTAAAAGTCTGAATCGCGTCTGAATCTGACCGGTCAGACGCGGTCAGACATTTTTGGTGTTTTTTTTTTTTTTTCTCGAGTCAGACATGATAACAAGTTAAACCTCTGACTGAGTCAGAGGTGTTGATATGGTCTTACTCCCTCTGACTCAAGCCCTTCAACCGCTTCAAACCCTTTAATCTGCTCCAACCCCCTTCAAACCCTTCACCCACTTTGGTCTGATCCCGTCACCACCACCCTAAAACCCTTTAAGATTCAAGATCCAATTTGTTTTTGTTATTTTAGAGTAGAGTTGTTGTTATTGTTGTTTTGTTTTTGATGTTGTGTCATTGTTGATACTTGATAGAAGGATTTTGAGCAAGACAAATAAAAGACATTGAAATGAAAAAATTGAAGTGGTTGACTGTAGTTGATAAGGCAACAAAGGAAATGAAAAGGAAAAGTATGAAATTAGAGGTGGCAAAAAACTCTAAACCCGACGGAGAATCCGATACCCGAATCCGATTTGACTGGGGATTCCCCGAGTTGACCGGGTATGGGGATGGGGTGAGGATTCCCCGTTAGTAAAAAGCGGGTATGGAGGCGGGGATGGTAATACCCTTGGTTCCCCAAACCCGTCCCCGAACCCGCCCCAGAATCTCTTTATTCTATATATATATTTATATATCTTTTATGTTTCAAATATCTATTAGATATTTGAAACACTATCAATCGATGGTTAATACACTAACCTTTTAGGATGAGATCTTGTGTGTTAATTTTGTTATTATTAATACCGCGCATGATCGCATGAATGTTAATCTCGTTAATGTTGTTTAATGTTACCGTATTATGTTATTCGTAATGGTTGCGTCATTTGAAACATAGTTTAAATGCTAATTGTGTAACGGGGAAAAAATCCCCGATTCCCCATTGGGGATCCCGTTCCCCGCTGGGGATAGGGATGGTATGTAGCTTGTAATCCCCGATGGGGATGGAGACGGGGATGGGGATGGATATTTAACTCTGGGGATGAGGATGGTAGCAACCATTCCCCGCAAACCCGACCCCGTTGCCATCTCTATATGAAATGGCTATATTGCTAGAAATATTTGGGCTTAAATCTTGTAATATAACATTGGGTTCAACATTTAAGATTGGGCCAGATTTAAAGTTGTTTCATGACAATACTACAATCTGGTAAGATAAAATTAGTAGTGTAGTCCAATTATTTTTAAAGTACTACTAATGGATTATTTTAAAACAATTTGTGTAATAATTTTCATTATATTAAAAAATTAGAGTATGCATTAAAATAATTAGTTTTGAGGATTTATTATTGTATTAAGTATATGATAAAAATGTTTTGTTTCATGTTTACGTTAGCTATTTATTTATAATATTCACTGTTAAATATATACTCTAAAATTGGATTATTCAGACAATTATAAAAAAAAACAAACATTTTTTCATTCAAATTCAGACTTTATTACCGCCTCCAGTAAGAGGCGATAGTCAGATTCAGACCAAAAACATCTTAACGAAACAAACATCACCTTTTTCCACACCATGTTTATTATTCCCCTTGCAGACATGCAGAAAATGTTAGTTATGATCGTTTGTAAATTGTGCGCTTTGGTTCACATCAGTTACAATCATCGTAATAGTAGGATGCTTGAGTTTCCGGTTGGATAAAGGGCTAAACTGGGTCTGAGTCAAAAGAGATAGTAGAGGTGGTAAATCTTGCCCATTTTGATACATATGGGCATTTTTTGTCCATTTTCAAAAAAGGATGGGGCACTTTTTGCCCATTCTTTATAATGAATGGGCTAAACGGGCGCATATGTAAGAAACTAAATGGGCTTCACGGGCGCACTTGTAGAATACAAATTAGTATACTCGACGAATATTTTTTATTAAATTTTTTATCCCGTCTTTCAAACAAGTATTTTTATTTTTTATTTGTGGGTTTTTATATGTTTTTTTCCTTTTTTAGCTTGCGCCCGTTTAGCCCGCCCGTTTTGCCCGCCCGTTTCGCCCGTGCCCGTTTAGCCCGCACCCGTTTTACCCGCCGCCCGTTTAGCCCGTTGCCCGTTTAACCCGCCGCCCGTGCCCGCCCGCCCATTTTGCCACCTCTAACAGATAGTATACTTTTGTTCACGTCTGTTACAATCGTCAGCAATATCATTCAGGATATGTTTTGGCGTTACTTTGTGTAGGATAGATTCACACGACTATATATGATATATAAATGAAGATTAATAAGATCAAGATTAAAACTAAGAATGGAATATTAGATTAGATGAAGAAGAATTAGAAAGATACAAGGTAGATGTTTCTAGTGAGAGAAACTAAGGAGAGTTTCTCTCTCTAAAACAAGAAGAAGAGAAAAGATACAAATGGGAGACACACACACAAATGAGGATGGTTATGCCTTTTATACTAAGGCTTACACGAATAGGAGGCCTTCCTCATTTGTGTGTTCGGGACTAATTCCTGTTTCATGCATAATAATGACATAGAACTCTCGACACTGTTGAATAGCATTTTCCACGAGCTTCGCAACCGTATATTATATGACCATCACTTTAAATACTTCTAACAATCTCCCCCTAAGGGGTGGTCATATAATATGTGACTTCACTTCTTTGACCATCACTTTAAATACTTCTAACAATCTCCCCCTAAGTGGTGGTCATGTATTATGTGACTTCACTTCTTTGTTGTTGCAGACTTTGAAGCTGTTGTCTTGAGAGTTCTTTCATCGATCCTTTCATGACTTGTGATCTTGGATCTTTGATCTTTGCCTTGGCTTGATCTTGTAACTTTTCCAGCTTGTGTTCTTGTGTCTTTGCCCACATACTCATGTTTTGTGTTGTCATGAAAGCTTGTTAACAATCTCCCTTGATCATCAGAGTAGCGGAAGTCTTTGTCTTTAGATGTTCTTGAGCTTTCTTCAATAATCCTGAATATGTGGCCTTGAATTGCGACTCTTGAGATAACGCCACCGTTTGTATTCCACCGGTTTCCCGTTATACAGTACGAATACTGTACCTGTGATCAGGTAAGTTCAAAGAACTTCCTTGACAGGATTTCCAGCTGTGGTAGCCGTTCTCAATACTTGAAGATATCGAAATATAATTCAAAGTAAGGAGTGAATCATGCAGTTCCATTCTGTTGATTAAGTCGTCAATTCACTTTCCTGGAACAAGTCTGAATCAATTAAGAATCAAACCATCGTTGCTTTCCAGTTGACACAAGTTTGATTCATATAGAATCGCACAAGTTACCTACCGCAGTGCTGTTTGATGATGACACTGGAAGGATTTCCATTCGTCACTGTAAATACTGAAAAGTATTACTCTGAATGTTCTGGCAAGATCATAAAGATATTGCGTCGAGACCTGGAACGAGTTTGAATCAATTAAGAATCAAACCACTGTTGCTTTCCAGTTAACATATGTTTAATTCAAGTGAATCTTACATATGACCTACCGCAGTGCTGTTTGATGTTAACACTGGAAGGATTTCCATTCATCACTGTGAATACTAAAGAGTATCACTCTGAATGTTCTAGCAATACCACAAGGATAGAGCGTAGGACTCTGTAAATCATCGCTTGTGTTCTAATGATGAACAACAATTGATCTATGGAATAAGTGTCCTAATGAGATTTTTGATGAATCTCATTGGCTCTAGACTCTATAAGTGCACGTTTATTTAGTGATCGGAGGCTGGAGCAGACTGCCACCTATTCAATATCTACTATCTCGGAGTGAGAAAGTTGATAGAAACGAGTTGAACTCCGTGACAATAAAACAAACTTCTTTTGAGAGAAGCTTGAGTAGGCTGGGAAGGGTTGTGCATTGCATCACTGGGTCCATGATGCTTTGTCTTCAGTATTACAAATCATCAAAGTGATTATGATAATAGATGTATTGACCCGGTTTTTGCCTAAGTTGTATGGAGGGCTTCTTTCTTTACACCCTTTATCCTTACATTTCTTTTTCATTCTTCAACCCCTTCAATGCTTACCAAGACGTCATAACTAGCACCTTGTTGTGATTGTTCCAGTGCTAGCTTAAGTCATTAGTCGGCATTATTCCCGTACACTCAACTACTCCATCTTTCCTAAGGACTTCTAAGTTCTAATGGATTGTCCCTGGGAAGATCCCTCCGGTTCTGGTTGGATCATAGGACGAATACCTAACCACCTTTTGACACCAATGCCATCGTGAATTTATGTGTTGAAGGGTATAGATATCGTAACCAGAAAAATCAATTGAAAATGCAGTCAAGGTGTTGATGAAATCAATGTTTACACCTTGAAAGTTTTCTATATCACCAAAAACGCTCCCCCTACATATGTGCATCATAAAAGGAGAGATTTTTGCACATATTAGGAAGAGAAAGCACTTATATCAAAGATCTTATTCAAGATAACACATTTTAATCACTATTCTCCCCCTCAAAAATTGCATGAAATTGAAATTTTTGTGAAACTAGTGATGAAACATGGAGAGAATAATGTGTCATGAAACTTTGGAAAGATGTTTATGAAATCATTATACTCCCCCTCAAAAAGAGATTCTATTTAAATAGGGGAGTATATGAGCACATTGTTTTGAGATACTTTGAAAAATTATGCTCAAAAGTCCGAGAAAAATTGTGTTCATGAGCTTAAAACTTTGAATGTTTCGATATAAGCTCATGACCGAGAAAAATGAATTTCTCGTTGTTGAGGATAAGTCAAAGACTTTCCTTTATTTAGGGACCGGGATATAGTCTGACATGTGACTATAAGCCATTATGTTGAGCTCAAAACTTTGAATGTTTTGTGACAAGCTCAACCCGAGATAGATTTCTCTACCCGTTATTAGGATAAGTTATCTTTAAAGATACACTCGCCTTTATTTGAAGTTCGAGTTACAGTCTGACATTTAACTGTAAGTCGTTTACATGAGCTTAAAACATGGAATGTTTTTATCGGAAGCTCATGACCGAGAAAAATGAATTTCTCGTTGTTAAGGATAAGTTATCATCCGTGATCAACTTTCCTTTATTTGAGGCACGAGTCACAATCTGAGGTAATTGCAAATCATTTGAAGAAAGAGGAAATGACATGTTTTGAAAAACATTTAAACTCTCATTCGAACTTTATGTACGTACCCGTGTCGTTTTTGAACAACATTTCTAAGTGCGTCCATATTATCGATGCTGAGAGACATGTCGAAGAAGAATATTTTTTGGTATTTTTGAAAGATTTTTTCGTTTTTTTTGTTTTGTTTTTATAGGTTTTATATTTTTGTATTTTGATTTTCAATATTTTTTAAAATAAACCAAAATAGACCTTTGTACAGCAAAAGAGGGTGATGTCGAATGTACAGAATTAGAACCCTTTGAAGAAATGGATTCAGAATCTGCGGAAGTACCTGCAATGACAGAAGAAGAATTTGCACAAATACTAGTGTTAGGAGTAACAAATGCATTTTCTACATTCAGAACACTCGCATTAGTGCTGGAGCAAGTGTCATCACTCTTCTTGATAGGAATCCACTTAAGACCGACTTCCTTGAAGATCCTACCCGTTGGTTTCCATTGAAGACTAGATTTAGGAGTAGTGTTCTCTTGCACAGCGGAAGACTTCTTTGGAGAGAAACTAGGTCCTGTATTGATACGCCTTGAGGATTTATTGTTATTGCTTTTCTTTGTGACGGGTGGGAATCTCCTTGTTGTCTTATGGGATTCTGCATTCTTTCTCTGTGTGAAGGCACGAGAATTTACCTCATAGAGGTATTGCAGAATGCAATGAGCATGATTTCCATGGTGAATGCCCTTTTTGCACGTGGGGCATACAGTGAGTTTGGGATTCTTGAAAGGTCTTGTGTACCTAGGGTTTGCTGACCGTTCAGGCACTATGTTCGAAACACGGCTAGCTATTGGTGATTGCCAATTCCTAGGTTGTTGGGAAGGGGTCCTAGGTTTTGGTTGATTACCATTAGGTGTGTGTTGAACTCTAGCGGTTGTTGGATTACTAGGTTTTGAATACACATGGTTTACTTTCTGAATGTTCCCTTTTTGCTTACCATCCCCTAGGTTTTTGGTTTGACCAACGTCATTTGAACCATTAGATTCATTTGTGGGCGTAAGAGTCACACACTTGGGATTACTCTTAGGAGTAGTGCAAGGTGCATTCACAGAGTTGTGTTTAGCAAGAGTGGGTTTTCTAAATGGAGGAACATAGAGTGAGATGGCTGGTTTTGGTACAGTCGATGGCACATCGGTATTAGGAGGTAACCTAGAAACATTAGAAGGCGGTTTTCCTAAGATAGATGGCTTTGGTACTTTGTACGCATTGGGTTGTCTAACAACTGATTTTACAACCTTAGCTTCCACAGTTTTCCCACCCATCTTTCCAACAAGTTTCTGCAACTCAGCAATCGCGATGTCTTTGTCTTGCAACTGAGCTTTCAGATCAGAAATATCCTTACTCTTTTCATTCAATTCACGAAATGATTCAGAGAGTTTTACTTGTAAATTATTGTCATCAGGAACTTTTCCAACTTTGGTTTGCAAAGCAAGTTCAAGAGAATGACAATGTTTCTGAAGAAAATCATATCGGTGTTGAAGAATCGTGAACTCTTTTTGATTAACATTTGTTGAAGGCTCACTGTCATGATATTCACCTCCTAACTGAGCTTTTAGCTGTTCGATTGTTTGTTGCAGTTCATTGTAAGCTTTATCATACGAGAGTTTGTCATCCTTACATTCATCACATTTTTTGACATATTTATTCCAAAGATCGGTGAATTCGTTGTCCTTTTTGATGACATAAGACTCCATTTTCTCTTTCGTACGATCAAGCTCATTTTGGAGGGTTTCATTGTCTGACACAGAGATGTTTACCGCAACGGGGTTACTATCAACACAATCACCACTGTCACTTGATTTCGAGAGACATGCGAGGTCGCTTTCCAAAACTTTAATTCTATCAAGAGATTCATCAGCCTCCTTCGCCAAAGATTTAAAGTCTTCAACAAATTTGGCTAGTTCTTTTAGAAAAGCGTTCTCAAGATTGCCTATCCTCGCATCAACTTGATTAATAATCGGATTGATTTCAGAATGAAGCACTTTTTGTAACTCGACATGAACGGGTGATGTAAAGTTTCCTCCAGTCATTTTGGCGTTAACAACCCGTTTGAGAATGACAAAATTATCTTTGAGCTCGTTTAGATACCTACGTGTGATACTCGGTTTCGGAGGGTCATCAGACAATTCCGCACTAGGTAGCAAAAGCATTTCAGAACTCGTTTTAGACCGAACAAAAACAGTTGGAGGATTAACTTTCGGATAATAAACGGGTATCACTTCTTTATCAAGCTTTTTCATTCTTAAACGAGACTCTACAGCAAGTTCAGTAGTTTCCTCGGAATCATGCACACTAGGAGGATCATGCTCATCAGACAATAGCACACTACCATTATATAAGGTTTCATTTGTGGCTAGAACTTGCTTAAGGTATCCTGGATTAGGAGGAAGGGGACAACCTAAGGCCAATTTGTATCGAGTGTAGTTTATCTCATTCACTTTTGGTGCGAGCATATTTATTGTTTGCATAGTTTGGCCACGTTTTACCAAAAGGTTGTCTAATTCCCTAATCCTATCCTGAGCTTTACAAAAATCCTCAAGAAGCCCATCTTCTCGAATTTTGAAATCATGTTTCAGCTTTTTCCGTTCTTCTTTTAACTCCAAAATGGTTGATTTTTCAGTTGAAAGCTGTTTATTAAGAGATGTGATTTCATCATTCAATTCGCTTATCTTTTTAGCACTACTCAAATGTAAGGCATTTAATTTCTTAGTGGTGCATTTTTCTTGATACACCGATGTAGCATGAGCTTGTTCAAGTTCCTTGATTTTAGCATGATGAATCTCAAAACTTTTCTCCCGTTCCTTATATCCCGCAAGCTCAGTGGTCAATTTGGCATTAGTTTCTCTGAACTTATTATTAACCACATTCGCATGAGCAACATCCGTTGCAAGCTTATCGAATAATGATTTATAATACGCATGCGTCTCGTCAGGAAGGGTTGTAGGTTGCGCTACTTGATCCCCACTAAGGTCCACACTGGGTGCATTAGAAATAATATTGCTATTATTCGTTTGAACCCCGTGTGTCTCAGTGGAAGGCTCAAGTGACTCAGTATACTCTTCCTCCTGATTAGACATATTATATAACTCATTAGCATTGAGACGTGGGTGTACCTCAGAGGAACCGTCTGAATCATACACAGGAGCTCTGTCAAGTTGAACTACCGATGTGGATGATTGCTGCGAATTAACCATCAAAATGGAGTCGGAAGTCACCTCTTCTTCCTCCTCATATGCTGCTGCAGATGCCATGAGATCAAACTCTTCAGCTAGAAGTGGAATTCCTGCTTCTTCCTTTTGTGCTATAAGAAGCTGAGACTGGAGATGAGCAACATTCCTCTTCTTTCTTACATGTCTATCACGATGCTCAATATCCGCAGCATCATTGTCTTGTTGATAAGTCATAGTAGAAGTCGTGTGAAAAAACAGGATCTCAATTCGTAGAAAGCGTGTGTTGGGGTGTCAACAAAATCAAAGTTTGCCAAAATTTTCCAGCCCGACAAAAAATTCCTCAGTCCGACAAAACGGTAATCCGAAAAAATTTTGAAACACTAAAATGTGAAATCGAGTTAGAAATAGGCAATAACTAGTAGGGAAAAAACTTGAAAAAATAAAATTTTAATGAAAAAAATGAAACCTAAAAATTTGAAATTTGGCCTAAAAATTTGAATTTTGGTCCGAAAATTTGAATTTTTGGTCGAAAATTTTTTCGCATTGCCAAAATTTGAAATTGAAGCTTAAATGGCCTAAAAATGGTCTAGGAAAAATTAAATTTTACTATGATTTTCCCGCCAAAAAACTCTTTTTTTTTTTTTTTTTTTTTTTTTTTTTTAATTTTCGTGTAAACTATGTTCCGAGACTAGTCTAGATAGTGGCTAAGACTAAAAATTACTCAAACAAAATTTCCATCGGAATGCCCATCGGAATATTCTATCGGAATGTGCTTCTATCGGAATGTCCTACGATCGGAATGTCCTTCTATCGGAAACCTAGATCGCAATGATGACCTGTCGGAATGATTTCAGATCGGAATCTTCAGATCGGAATAATTTCAGATCGGAATATGTTCAGATCGGAATAACTTCAGATCGGAATATGTTCAGATCGGAATGTAGCTAAAATCAATTTGGCAGAGTAACGTCTCAAAGTTCCTTAAAAACCGTCGGAATCCCAGATCGCAAAGAACGATCGGAATGTCCAGATCGGAATAAGGTATCGAAATCTTTAGATCGCAAAGTAGAACCTAGAGGTTATTGCGATCTGGCCACACTCCCTTTGTACTTTCCGATGGTGAAACTTGCAAGAATTTCGGAAAGGTGAAAAAACAAGAAATTTCTCAACTTTTGATCCAAAAGACTTGTTTTTAAGCCAAAACCAAGATGCCCAAATCACTACTACACGATTAAGGAAGGTATACGACTTGAAGAACACCAACGAGCTATCCACGAATCCCTTGACGAATGATACCACTTGTAGGATAGATTCACACGACTATATATGATATATAAATGAAGATTAATAAGATCAAGATTAAAACTAAGAATGGAATATTAGATTAGATGAAGAAGAATTAGAAAGATACAAGGTAGATGTTTCTAGTGAGAGAAACTAAGGAGAGTTTCTCTCTCTAAAACAAGAAGAAGAGAAAAGATACAAATGGGAGACACACACACAAATGAGGATGGTTATGCCTTTTATACTAAGGCTTACACGAATAGGAGGCCTTCCTCATTTGTGTGTTCGGGACTAATTCCTGTTTCATGCATAATAATGACATAGAACTCTCGACACTGTTGAATAGCATTTTCCACGAGCTTCGCAACCGTATATTATATGACCATCACTTTAAATACTTCTAACACTTTGTCATCAAAGAACCGAAAATGTTATGATTATCTAGAACAAAAGTTTATCGTAACTAGAACTTTAGCTACCTTAACCATTTCAGCATATTAATGGGATTTATCTGAGAATTGTCTCCAGTTTGGATCCTTGAAGCTGCTCCAATATCGTTCAATGGCCGATTATCTTTTGTTTGAGATAAAATGGTCCTTTGATTGGCCTTTCTGTTCCGTATATGCAAATAGAGGTGGGCAAACTATATTTTTTTTAAAAATCCGATCGGTTTTTAATCTGTTTGGTTTGAGTCAACAGATCAACAAACTGGTTTGACTTAAACCGAATCAGTTTAAAACCGGACCGGATCGGTTCGGTTTTAACTGAATATTAACGGTTTTTAATTCGATCCCGGTCATTTTTATTAAACTGGTTACGAACCACCAGATTGAATTTAGAAAAACACGTTTTAAAAAAGCTGGTTCTTTTTAAAATCGGTTTCAGGTTTTTTTTTCGGATCGAATCATAAACCATTTTTTTTCACCTCTATTTAGCCAATTTTTTTTTATGTAGACACATGTTTTCTGTAGCATTTTATAACATTAAGAGAAAATATAAGTAAAGAAAATTTATATTTTTAAAAAGTAGAGTTGATATGAAATTTTCAAATTAACCATTCACCAGGTTAACTAGTGTAAACCGGAGGTACAGCTAACATGAAAGCATCATATTAGCTCTAAAACAACTATTGAGTAAATGGATCGACATAAAAATGATAACCAGTTTCCTTCTTTTGTCGATGTGGGATAAGTGGTAGCATGACTTTCATGACAAACAACAATGCAGAACTTCATTTTCTCTCAAGTACATTCCATGTGTACATGTAAACTAAACATCGTTTTTGGATTAACTTTGATTCTTGATGCTAAACTCCATGATAATCACCACGCGATGACGATGTAATTAGATACAAATCCTCCATCGAGAACTCTATCACCCGCACCAAAGTTCATTCATCCAAACAGTATCAAGCAATACAGAACTGTGAAATCACTACAAAACTATTATATCATATTGAACATCAATGATGGGATTAGAAACAAGCCACAAACTTCTAGGAGCTAAAACAGGTCGGAACATAAACGTTGTCAATGAAAAAAATGAATGTTATAAGTTCTTTACAGATTATTCGTTTATATCAGATGTGCTTTTAGCTTATGAAATCAAAGGAGAATCATGAACTCTATCCATCATGTTAATTGGAGGTGGATATGAAATTACCTTTGCAGGAGATAACGTACCCTAAATTGCAAGCGGTCTCATGTATACAAGTGACGGAAAGTGCCCATCTACTGTCCATCCGTTTGGTGTTTGGAACACATATCTGCAATGGTAAACAAACCTCTAACTAATCTGGTTATGATAAATAACTGCAATAAAACAGAGGACGAGTTGTATCTGGTTTGCACTAGCGGATGACAATGGGCATAAGTTCATGAAAATACGAGTATTTTTTTTTATACCCAGCCATTTAGGTGCCGATATTATCCTGAATAGTTTGAACTTGAAGTTTTTATTTTTATTGGGTAGGGGCATAAGCCCTTAACTTTCTCTTGAATTTACAGAAAAAATGAACTAAAATTACCCGAAACAATATGCTACTTCAAGTTGTGATATTCAGATGTTTAACGTTAAAGGAACCTTTAAACCTTCAAATTAAAATAATCAATTCCAATAAGTCAATACACAGAAAGAGATTTTCAAGACTCACATGAAACCGTCCTCCGACCAGCCAGCTGTAAAAATGCCTTCAACAGTCGTAAAAGCCTGTTCTTCCATCCCCGCATGGATCATGGTAGCTGCAAGATTGACCATAAGTAACCCCGGCCCCAAACTTCACGAGACTGCATACAAGTCTCATCCACCTTTCCATTAGGATGCATGCCCTTTACCACACCCGGTCATTCTACCTCCGACAGCCTTTATACCATTGAAAGCATAAATCTTTGGTAAGTAGAGCCCTTCGTATCTTCACTTCATGAAACAAATTCGGTAAACCTGAAGATGCCATATACCATTGCCCCAATAATTGGTCATATTGAATCGAGCTACTAGTGTTGCTTGTTCCACTATCATAGTTGAAATAAGGCCCATTCCATAGTTTTGCTTCGAACGCTATTTTTGCTTTGATGAATTTACGTTTATACCCTTCGGCAGTTCCAGTATCCCCTAATTGGGAAGACATTGATGCAGTTGCTTGAAATGCAGCAAGCCATAAGCAACCACAATAGGCACTAACACCGTGAACTGTCCACGCGTCTATGTTTGATCGAGGAAACCGTCAGATTCGATTCAACAGTCATCATCCCGGTCAAATTGGTCCATGTAAGCCATGGCAGCAACAACAGCAGGCCATACCTCGGCTACAAATGACAAATCACTGGTTGCAGCAAAGACCCGGTAAACTTGAAGCATGAATTTCGGGTTCAAATCTTTCCATTTACTTGTATTATGTATGTTGTGTGCATTCACTTCATGCCATGGATCATTAGTTCCGAGATCATGCGGTACCGGTCCTTTGACTTTTCGAATTCCATTTTTTCCATCAACTAAAAATTTGACTTTTCTTTCGTCTTTGAACAGCACAGCCCTCGCGAACTCATGTTAAATGCTGAGTTCCATCTTCGTCAAACAATACATACACAATACGTAGAGTAGTGTATGCAATCTGCATACCAAAATATCCGCCACCTAAATCAAGCACATTTTTTCTCCAAAATTCTGTCTACAGTCTACTTACATATTCACTAGGGTGCGTGACCAAGCCTTTGAAGTTATCTAAACCATACACTGATACACACACTAGAAAAATAAACCCGTCACTATTTTTACCTGTCAGGGTGTCACCACCACAAGAAACTCTCCAAGATACTTCTCTCCATTAATCCCTAAACCATTTTAATGCAGTTTTTCTGATATGACACTATCAAAACACACTCGTTTATAGATGAGGGCCGGCTTAGTTCTGCTCGACAATTTGGGTGACATCTTTAGTGATATTCTTAGCATCGTTTGAAATACCAAATAATCCAACACTCGCAAATCCAACACAATAAAGACCATCTTCCCCCTTCTGATGATTTGGGCTTTTATGCTTCGGCATTCCATTTTCGCTGAAGAGCCTTCCTTCATCCTTATTGCAACCATAAAGTACGTTAAAATTGTCAAAAAAAAAAAGAAAAAAAATTCACGTAAATACATTCTTTTGCATTTATACCATAAATGTGTATGGGTTGGGCTTGAACACCGACTATATATGCTTATATATATACATGGCTCGGCAACCTTATATTTAGATCAAGGGTTACGTACGTACCATACAGTGAAGATGGTTATGTACGATGTAATGGAGGCGATACTTTTACGATGTGCTGTGAAAGATCTTCTCCGAAGCAAAAGCGTTTGTAAGTCATGGTATTCTCTGATATCAACTCCTTCTTTTGCTAAAACTCATGCTAAGCTTATATCCAACAAAGAGGAGGAGGACAGCACAAGAAAGATCGCTATGATTACATCATATATTGATTGGGAGGCTACTACTTGGGCCCGACCTATAGAATGGGAATCCTATGGTAGGTGGAGAATGCAAGGTTCTTGCAACGGCCTTGTATGCCTATATTTTGCATCAATGAACCCTCGAATATGTGTAACCAATCCTGTGACTAAAGAGTTTAGACACATTCAACAGCCACCAAAAAAACATTTTATTGATACGCAATGTTTAGGCTTTGGTTTTGATCCATCCTCAGATGATTACAAACTTGTTTTGGCCAACTGTCATCGCAGTGATGATACTGCACGTGTTCGTATATTCTCTTTCAAATCTAATATATGGAAAGATTTTGGACATGTCAACTATAGGTTTATTGATTTGGCGCTAGCCGTGCCTGGTATCTTATTCAATGGCGCTCTTCATTGGTTATGGAATCGTGATGATTCCACCCTGAATGAAATATTACTTGTGTCTTTTGATTTAGCTAGAGAGGAAATTACAGAAATTCCCCAACCCAATGACAAGAGATATGTTTGGAATATTGGCCACGCACTCGGGGTCATCCAAGGCTGTCTATGCATCTTTCCCGCTTGGGATCCACAATTTTACCCCTCATGTGGCATCTGGGTTATGAAAAGCTACAATTCTTGGGAACTCTTGTCAAATGCTTCTGAGATGATGAAGGATCATGCTATTCACTATATGATTAAAGATAGTGATGAGTATAGAATAACCCCGCCAGAAACTTACTTTTATGATGAGAATACACGCCTCTCTAGGAGTAAGGAACATATTCCGTCTCCTATGTTTGTGCCATCCCTTTTATCTCCTTATGCTAATTGCGTATGTAATCGCAAAGAACAACAACATCGCTACGAATGCTGGGAATAATGTTCAGGTCTGCTTATTTTCTTGTTTCGCCATCCGTTTCATATTTCAATATATATACATACCACATGACCTCAAATACAATTAGCATATGGGGTAGTTTTTGCATTTAACCTGTAAAGGTGCCCTTAGCAGCCTTCCCACTTGAGTAAAATGCGGTCATATTGTTATGATATATCCTTAGCCGGTGTTATTGATCCAGAGCACAAACATCGGCTGCTTATGAGGCGGTTTAGGAGTTTAATAAAGTTTCCCAACACATAGAATTAAGTGTCTCGTTTCTAGTATTACATGTCCAACCTAGTTGAGGAAGCACTAATGAACAACATAAAAACTTCGTTAAATGTTATCCCTTTCTCTAGCAGGTTCGGGTTATTTATTTATTCTCTTATAAAATTCCAAATTCAATTGCAGGAAGGGAGAGGAGTCGAGGAATTATAGCGTGGAAGATAAGGAAGAAGAGAATACGATCATTATAGACCTTCTGGAATTAGAAGGGGGGAATTAGAAGGCGGGCTGAAATAATTTGAATAAAGAAGAGTGGTGTTTGATACTATGATCACTTTGTGTTTTGTATTCTGTAATTTGTATTTTGAAAACTTTCTGTGTCCATCTCATTTTAGACTGATTTGTTAATGACTACAGTTATTGTGTTTGGTTCTTTATATTTCTATAAATGTTTTGCAATGTTAATTTAAGGTGACTGAGTTTTTTTTTTTAATCTTTTAACAAGGGTTGAAAGTTGGATAACCCCTTAGATCGAGTTAGGCTTGCAACAAAAATATAAATTGTTATTGAATAATGGTATCACAAAAATGATTCATCTGTAATTAAAAACGTGAACCACAGTAGTATTGGCAATACTCAAAATATTAAAGAGCTTGTGTTATTTTCCCATAATCCAATACGAGCTCTAGGTATCCTGGCGAAGGCAGCTCGCCACTCCAACGTGGCCCTTCGCCACTTTTCGCCAAAGCTTGCCATGACACCAGCCTTGCTCGCCACTCAGACGACGAGAGTAAAACAAACAAAATTGGGACCCACTAGTTTATATCCGTTGCATAACTTGTTTTTTTGTAACTTTTCTTGACTTAGGGTTTTTTTCTTTACATTTTCTTTACCAATCTGCTGGTGGGGTGGATGTAAAAGAAACATGTTGCTGGTAGTGAATGTAGAACTAGTGAATGTAGAAGAAAGGTCCTATTTTATTAGGTTAGTATTTTTTTGGCCTATTTGAAACTTTTTTAAACATGGGCTTTATTTAAGTTTTATATGTTTTGTTTAAGGAGTTTTTTTTTTTTTTTTAAGTTTTGTGTTTTTTATTTTAGTTTGTTTTGTAATCTTATTTTATAAAATAAATTTATTTTGGTTAAAAATTATAGAAAATAAAATAAATGGATAGTTGTGAGGCTAAAATTAGAAGGGGGGTTTGTTGTGATAAGAGAGTTTTTTTTAGAAGTGGGTAGGGCTGCAAACGAGCCGAGCCCGAGCTTAACAGGGCTCGGGCTCGGCTCGAAACATAAAATAATGGGCTCGAGCTCGGCTCGATAGCTCGTCAAGCTTTTACCTTCAAAGCTTGAGCTCGGCTCGTTAGGATTCGAGCAAAGCTCGAGCTCAGCTTGAAAGCTCGAAATTACATATACGAAACAAATATATCATTATCGTTTACACACAACCACAAATTCTATGTATGTACTAAACTATGATAACGACTATTAATAAATTATTTAAGTTTTTATATAGTTACTCTTGATAATAAAGCTAATACTTAAATGAACGTTTTCGTACTTATATAAAAATATATTTATACTAAGGCTCGAAAAAGCTCGATAAAGGCTCGAGCCTACCTATCAAAAGCTCGAGCTCGGCTCATTATATGTTTCGAGTCATACTACTGGGCTTGGGCTTGGGCTCGGGCTTGAGCTCGATAAAAGCTCGGCTCAATCGAGTCGAGCTTGGGCTCGAGCTCAAATAGCTCGATAAAAGTTCGGCTCGTTTGCACCCCTAGAAGTGGGTGTGTTAAGTGACGTGACCCGTGAAGCCCAAATAAAGCAAAAGCCTCTTCATGGTACCTAGAGAGCTAGAGCTCAAAGACCAGTCACCTTTTCACCCTAGTTTTGCTAAACATTCGTATTGACGAACCTTAATGGAGACCGGGGAGGACCACGACCCTCCTAGATGTTTAAGAATAATAACCCACGATAACAAAGATGTATACAGATTAAACTGTATCAAAAAAATTAGCAAATGTTGATGTTGTTGACTACCACCATCATTGCTATATAATACAACTTTAACCCAACATTCATTCATACATACATTTTAACCATTTTCTGTGTGTTCTACAATTTCCGGGAAACAGCATATGACAAGCATTAAGATAATTTCCTATAGAGAACATCAAACCATCTTCCCTCATAGGAATGACTGAAAGTTTAGCTCGGATACCAGGATAACTTGTATCCAAATCAATGTGTATGGGTTGGGCTTGAACACCGACTATATATTTTTATATATATATACATGCATGGCTCGGCAGCCTTATCTTTTAGATCTAGGGTTACATACAATACAATACACAGAGAGATGAGAGATAAGACGGTGATGATCGATGTCGTTGAGGCGATTCTTTTACGATGTGTTGTGAAAGATCTTCTCAGACACAAAATTGTATGTAAGTCATGGTATTCTCTCATATCTACTCCTGCTTTTGCTAAAACTCATGTTAAATTTATATCCAACAAAGAGGAGGAGAAGGACAGCACAAGAAAGATCGCTATGATTACATCATATATTGATCGGAAGGCTTCTTCGTGGGGCGTACCTAAAGAATGGAAAGCCTATTATAGGTTTAGTATGCAAGGTTCTTGCAACGGCCTTGTATGCCTATGTTATTCATTAGTTACCCCTCGAATATGTGTAACCAATCCTGTGACGAAAGAGTATAGACACATTGAACAGCCACGAACAGAACATTTGAATGATAAACTATGTTTAGGCTTTGGTTATGATTCATCCTCAGATGATTACAAACTTGTTTTGGCCACCTGCCAAAGCGGTACTGATACTACACTTGTTCGTATATTCTCTTTCAAATCTGATATTTGGAAAGATTTTGGACAAGTTAAATATAGGTTTATTGATTTGGGGCTAGCCGTACCTGGTATCTTATTCAATGGTGCTCTTCATTGGTTATGGAATCGTGATGATTCCACCCTTAATAAAGTAGTACTCGTGTCTTTTGATTTAGCTAGAGAGAAATTTACAGAAATTCCCCAACCCAATGACAAGAGATATGTTTGGAATATTGGTCACAAACTGGGGATCATCCAAGGCCGTCTATGCATCTTTCCCGCTTGGGATCCAGAGTTTTGCCCCTCATGTGGCATCTGGGTCATGAAAAGCTACAATTCTTGGGAACTCTTTCCAAACGCTTCTGAGATGATGAAGGATCATGCTATTCACTATATGCTTAAGGATAGTGATGAGTATAGAAGAACCCCGCCACAAACTTACTTTTGTGATGAGAATACACGCCTCTCTAGGAGTAAGGAACATATTCCGTCTCCTATGTTTGTGCCATCCCTTGTATCTCCTTATGCTAATTGCGTATTTGATCACGAAAAGAATAACAAGATCGCTGCGAATGCTGGGAATAATGTTCAGGTCTGCATATTTTCTTGTTTCGCCATCCGTTTCATTTTTCAATATATATACATATGACATGACCTCAAATACAATTAGCATATGGGGTAGTTTTTGCATTTAATCTGTAAAGGTGCCATTAGTAGCCTTCCCACTTGAGTAAAATACGTTTTAGATATAGAGCTCCATAGCTAACTTACCTTAGGCTTTGGGTGCTAATTCGCCTCTCTTTTGCCTTTTGCCTTCGTTGTTTAGTTGTCATGTTTAATTAACAAATCACTTAATGTAGACAGCCTCAGCTTTATTACTTAATATTTTCAAACATCTTACTCTACTAAGTCACAAACAATCAAATTTCTTATGACTTAATTAATTCAGTTTTTTTCACAATCAAATATTTTTTTGTAGTGCGGTCATTTCGTTATAATACATCCTTAGCCGGTGTTGTTGATCGAGAGCACAAACAATGTGGTTTAGGAGTTTAATAAAGTTTCCTAACACATAGAAATAAGTGTCTCGATTCTTGTATTACAGGTCCATCCTAGTTCATTTGTACCAATAGGAAGTGTGGAGAGGAAGCACTACTCCACAAATCAACAACACAAAAAAACTTTGTTAAATGTTATCCCTTTCTTTAGCAGGTTCTGGACTTAAGTGTCCGTTATTTTATAAGTTTTACTGAATTTGAAATCCGTTATTTATTTATTCTCTTATAAAATTCCAATCAATTGCAGGAAGAGAGAGAGATCGCTAAAGTTTATAGTGTGGAAGATAGGAAAAAAGAGATTAAGATCATTATGCGCCATCTGGAATTACAATGGGGGAATTAGAAGGGGGCTGAAATATAAGAACAAGTCAACAATGTAATATTTGAATAAAGAAGAGTGGTGTTTGATACTATGATCACTTTGTGTTTTGTATTCTGTAATTTGTATTTTGAAATCTTTCTGTGTCCATCTCATTTTAGACTGATTTGTTGATAAATGTTCTGCAATGTTAATTTAAGGTGACTGAGTTTTTTTTTTTTTTTAGCAAGGGTTGAGAGTTGGATAACCCCTTAGATCGAGTTAAGGCTTGCAACAAAAATATAAATTGTTATTGAATAATGGTATCATGAAAATGATTCATCTGTAATTAGTATAGATATTATTTATCACTTGAGTTCACACAATTATCAATTTTAATAAGCCGTCCCACACACTCCCCGTAATCATATCCAAAACCTAAATCCGAACCCGACCAATTTAAATAACCAGATCAACCTTAACCTGTTTACACATAATCCGAATCTGACCCATTTAATTCATATATATACTTAGATTGACGTTAAATAGGTTGCATGAGTCGAATAGATTTAACGGGCTTGGATTGACTTATTTAACTAGTTTTATGTAAGAAAGTTGACACATTACGTTAAACATGTTAAATGAGTTTGCGATTCGACTCGTTTAACTCATTTAACACGTATGAAAATTATTGATAATTTTTAATATAAGAAAAAAAACTTAAACAGGTTGACGGGTTGATCCGTTTAATTTATTTCTAACCCGATTGAATAAACGGATTAGATGGATCGATTTAAACCTAACCTAAAATCTCTTAGATTCAATCCAACCTTGTTGATGTTATTGAGGCGATACTTTTACGATGTGCTGTGAAAGATCTTCTCCGGAGCAAAAGCGTTTGTAAGTCTTGTTATTCCTTGATATATCGTCTCCTGCTTTTGCTAAAACTCATGTTAAGTTTATTTGCAACAAAGAGGAATACAGCACAAGAAAGATAGATATGGATACATCATATAGGGATTGGGAGGATAAACCTAAAGAATGGGAATCCTACAGTAGGTGGGGAATGCAAGGTTCTTGCAACGTCCTTGTATGCCTATATAATGTATCACCTAAACCTTGAATATGTGTAACCAATCCTGTGACTAAAGAGTTTAGAGACATTCAACACCCACCAAAACAACATCCTAGAGATATGCAATGTTTAGGCTTTGGTTATGATTCATCCTCAGATGATTACAAACTTGTTTTGGTCACCTGCCAACGCGATACTGATAATGCACTTGTTGGTATATTATCTTTCAAAACTAATATTTGGAAAGATTTTGGACAAGTTAACTATAGGTTTATTGATTACGTGCTAGCCATACCTAGTATCTTATTCAATGGCGCTCTTCATTGGTTATGGAATCGTGATGATTCCAGTGCACCCTGGATAAAATATTGTGTCTTTTGATTTAGCTAGAGAGAAATATACAGAAATTCCCCAACCGAATGACAAGAGATATGTTTGGAATATTGGTCACGTACTGGGGATCATCCAAGGCCGTCTATGCATCTTTCGTGCTTGGGATCGAAAATTTTACCCCTCATGTGGCATCTGGGTTATGAAAAGCTACAATTCTTGGGAACTCTTGCCACACAGTTCTGAGATGAAAGAGCATGCTATTCACTATATGCTTAAGGATAGTGATGAGTATAGAATAACCCCGCCAGAAACTTACTTTTGTGATGAGAATACACACCTCTCTAGGAGTAAGGAACATATTCCGTCTCCTATGTTTGTGCCATCCCTCGTATCTCCTAATGTTAATTATAATGATGGTGCAAACAATAACAAGACCGCTTCTAATGCTGGGAATGTTCAGGTCAGCTTATTTTCTTGTTTCACCATCCGTTTCATATTGATATATATATATATATTTTTTTTTGGTAATCATGTGGCGACTATTCCACCCATCCTATCTCTAACCCTTGGGTAGACCAAAACATAGGTGAGAGGATAGACTTGAGACATGAAGGACGTTCTCTTGTCCGTGTCCGACGACATGACCTCAAATACAATTAGCATATGGGGTGAGGCTATGGGGGTAGTTTTTGCATTTAGCGTGTAAAGGTGCCTTAATTAGTAGCCTTCCCACTTGCGTAAAATGCGTTTTAGATATAGAGCTCATAGCTAGTTACCTTAGGCTTTACGTGTTAAGTTGCCTCTCTTCGCCTTTTGCTTTCCTTGACATTATGCATTTAACACATTTATGACCGTTGCACATATCTGAGGCAATCATGTATCTATCTATGGACATTATTACTCCTGTTATTGATTTTGGTTTACGAAATTCTTCTACTCTGTTGTATTTGGGTGTATTAGTGATATTTTTTGTTTCTCAAAAATATATCTAGTAAAAATTTGTAATGTACGTGACATGAACTGATGTTGAGTTTTGTTATTTCGGTTGCAGTACATTGGGAAAGATGAGACTGTGGACATTGGAAATGATGATGATCTTATTTTTTTTTTTAAGCGGCGGAATTGTATAAAACTAGCGAGAAGCTAGAAAATAAAAAAGTTACAATGTACTGTTACAAGCATTTCTTGGATCAAGGATCCAAACATTCCAATTTGGATGAAAATCCTTTTACCTATGACTAATCCAAGGATCTTATTGATGATGGCGTTAACGATGGCAAGATGCTTGATGTGGATGATATCGTTTGACTTCAAGTTGCTTATATAGAATGCATATTCCCCCATGTCTTTTTTTGCAACATACTGTATGATAGTTCAGGTATCAAAGTCTTGTAAAATGTATGAAGGTGTTAGCACTTTTAGGCCATGGATCACTGCAGTTTTAGGACATTGGTGCATTGTTGCTTTGATCACCTTGTAGTGGTATTAAGTATTAACGTTGTCGACACAGCAGTTTTAGATTGCAGAATGCATGTTTTGATGTTTCAAAACTGGGAAACAAATTTAATTTGACTTCGACAAACTGTTGCAAAAATACAACAGTAGCATTGTAGCAGACTTTAAAAAGAACCTGTTATAAATTTAATTTGACTTCAAAGCAGGCATTCATATTGTTCCAAACTTGTTAGTTTTTTTTGCCTTCGTCATACAATATACAAAGCATAAGCCGAAATCACATAAGCTCATATTTCTATTTTTGCCCTTCCTAAAAGCTTCGTCACGTCTACCCGATCGAGTCACCAGGTCACGAGTGATCGAGGTCACGAGTGGTCGAGTCACCAGGTCAAGATTCGACGACTGGTTCAACAACCGGGTTAACTCGGTCGAGTTACCGGTTCAAACACCGACTCAATTAGCATATCGTTAACTAGGTAATTTTAGCTACTATTCGCGAATATATATTATTATAAAAAAAAGTACCTACAAGTTTGAGAACCTTTTCCCCATGTTAATTAATCTACCAAAGCATATCTCTTAAATAAGCAAAAACATTAGAACCTCACTAACAAAAACAAAAAAAGCAAACATACATATATATCATTTGAAAAGAAGAATGCCGGGAACCTATAATGGAAATTGCATCATCTGAGATATTGGTTCCAGTTTTTCTCCATCTTGCTACTCATTGTCCTTGTCTGCGTTTCAGATTATTATAGGATATATTACAAGGTTGCAGATACCACATTATAAACAAGATCAAGGTCGAAAGCATACAAGTAAGTACATCAGAAATGAGAAACATTCAACAAAATGAAGAGAATCTTACTTTGGAGGTCTGATGTCAAGATGAGGAATGTGAGAAATTTTGTGCCAATCTTCGCCAATTTCATTTTCACATCTCTTGCTTAAGATTTTACATTGCGTAATGTGAAGCTGATTGAGATCCTTAAAAGTTTCAATATCGTCTGGTAGAGAACGTAATCTGTTACAAAGTGATATATCCAAGAACTTGAGTTTTGGGAAGTTAGAAGGCAAAGAATCCAAATAGGGACAATCGTCTATGTGTAACTTTCGTAAACTAGAAAATAGAAGTCTGTCCCTAGAACTATCGTTGTCGTCATCGTGGAAACACTTTAAAGAACGCATGGATACCAAACTAATAGTCTCAAGACTGGGTAAGTTCCCTAGTGGTGGAAGATGTTCACAGCTTTTAACATGATGAAATCGTATATGAGTCAGATTCTCTAACTTGACTAACCAGCTCGGAGAAATAACCGTGCCCATGTAATAAAATATACTCAACTTTTGGAGGCCTGAATGCGGTTCTAATCCTTCAAGAATATCTTCATCAGATGTTTCTTCTCGATCATGCCTTGACCAGTCTAAACTCAAAATCTTTACATTTGTTCAGTCTTTCAAATTGGCACTCTTGGCCTCCGGTAAACCTCCAACGTTCTCAAGTCTTAACAAAACTAACTCCCTCCCAAGAAGATTTAGTTTTCCCAATTCCCCTATGCGGGCACCAGCATTTTTACCCACAGCAAATCTCGGAAGCCTTCTGAGGTTAGCAAGTTCCTTTATTCCTGCAGGCATATGGTGGAGTCGATTGGAATCAGTCTCTAGACGTTGAAGATTCCTCATGTACCTCATACCATTCGGCAACAAACGGAAACGGTAACAGGACCTCAGAATTAAAACTTGTAAGTTTTGGAGGTAAATAATCGACTCGGGTAAAGCTGTTATATGTGAGTCTGATATTTTCAAGTATCTCAAATGTATTAACTCGCAAATTGATTCTGGTAAAGTCGAATCCTCAATATGTTGCAAATACAACACCCTAAGACAGGCATGGTTGGAGATTTGTCTAATGTTACTACTTCTCTGATGATCATAAAAGACTAACATTGATCGTAAGGATCTTAGCTTATTCAGATCCTGTTTTGAAAAATGAAATTCACAACATGATCCTAGATGAAGTACCTCATTCGTAGTTATCAACTCCTTACCCGACTCTATAACCAAACAATCATCTCTCATTACATGCTGTGTTAGGTCGTGCATTAGATCATGCATTCTGCATATTGCTCCCTCGTCGTCATCCTCCTTGACAACTTGGAAGAACGACCTCCAAACTAAACAATTAAATATTTCCTCACCAAGTACATACAAACTTATTTGCCCTTTAGGTGGAATAAAGTTATTTGCCAGCCACAACTCTATCAATAATTCCTTACTCATCTCTTTGCCTTTCGCAAATATACAACAATATGCAAAACATCGTTTCATATGTGGAAGAAGATTATCATAGCTTAACCTCAAAGCAGGTAAGATGCCATTTTCTTGCATCTCCCACATGATGTTGTCGTTCACAAACTTCCACTGATTCACCATAGTTTTTGACGACATTAAGCTACCCAAAGTCTTCAATGCTAGAGGCAAACCTTCACATTTCTCAACTATCTTCCTTCCGATAAGCTCCAGCTCCCTTAAGTTTCCCACCTCTCTTCCACCTGGGAACGCAAGCATCTTGAATAACGACCATGAGTCCTCTTCTGATAAAACTCCCACATTATGTTGCAACTCAGGAATCTTTGCCATCATTTGGCAAGTTGTCCACTTCCTCGTCGTTACCAAAAGTGTGCTGCCTTTTGCTCCACAACTAAATGCTTTACACAGCTCATCCCACATCTCGATATCCTTGTTTTCAATCCAAACATCATCTAACACAATCAAAAATTTCTTTCCTAGTAACTTTTTTTGAAGGCTTACTAGCATCGCATCCAACTGCGATTCTTTTACATCACAAAATCAAACTCGTTAGAAACATACACCCAAAACTGTAACTCGAAACTTGAATTTACAGTTTGATGGTTGTAAACTAATTGAGCTAATGTTGTTTTTCCAATGCCACCCATGCCCCATATAGCATAGACCCGGAAATCATCACCATCGTCACGTGCCATGCCTATCTCTTGGTTACATATCTTATCAACCATCATCTTCGTCTCTGCATCCCTTCCAAATATCTTGGACAACAAGTGCACGAGCGAGCTAGTTTCCTTATTAGGAAACTCATCACGAACTCTCGCAGCATCTTCACTTATAGTATTGCTACTCAACTTAAACTAGGATTTATTAGCATCAATGACATCCAGTTTTTTCCGTATGTTCTTAACTTTATGAGCAATCCTAGTTTTGACCATAAGCGGATTATGACGAGAGGAAAAGAAGGCTCTTACCTTATATCTAAGGCCAATATTATGGCTGTGTAACATAGCTTCAGTTGAGGCCTCGTCGAGCACGTTTTCGACTTCCAACGAGGCGGATTTGAGAGTCTTGAGCCATGCCTCCACGTCCTTGCGACTAGAATTTGTTTCATCTCGGCGTCATGAAGAACAGCTTGGATTCCTAAGACTTCTATAGTTAGAACTTTTCCATATTTTTTAATATAGATTTCTAACATTTTCTGTCTCACATAATATTATCTCGGATCACGAATTTGAAGATTGAGTCGACCCGGTCGAGTCACCGAGTCACAAAATTTACCATCGGGTCTACCTGATTGAGTTACTGAGTCACGGTTTCGATCACCAGGTCAAACCGGTCGAATCTCCAGTTCATTGATTCGACTACCGAGTCAACCCAGTCGAGTCATCGGGTCACAATATCGATCATCGGATCAACCCGGTCAAATCAACGGTTCATTGATTCGACTAACAAGTCAACTCAGTCAAGTAACCAGATTACTGGTGGATCATCAAATCAATTAACATATCATTAACTATTTATTGCTAGATAATTTCTGCAACTATGCGCGAATAGACGTATAGTTCATTACGATATCACAAAAGTGAACATTCGAATGATGCTTTTATTAATAATCTTTTCGAATGTCGCAACATTCAAACTCTTCATTTTCGTCAAATCCAACTACACATTTATCCGTAAACTCGGTGTCTTCACAACCTCATTTTCCTCCGTTTGGTAGTTCAGGGGCGGAGCTAGGGGTTCTCGGGATGCACGGAAACTCGATGAAATTTTATCTCGTAGTGTATATTTATGTTAAAAATCTATATTTTTTTCAAAATGAATCTGATTCTAAATTAAGTGTTATATAAATATTCGTATTAAAATTTTAGTTCAGTTTTCGAGTTATTCGATTTATTCCGTTTGATTAACAGTAAAATTGTTTTAGGTTAATCTGAAAATCGAACCAAACTAGAATTTAACTAAACTTAATAAAAAATTTGAATTTTGGTCGGTTTTTGTTTCCTGAATTATACTATTTATTTAAGGAAAACCGTAATTATATAAATATTTAACATAATGTTTTGTTTAAATATAAAAATCGTTTCTATATTATTATTAAATTTAAATGATAACTTTATATATGTAAGCATATAAAATATATATTTATATACGTATAGTTTTCAATTTTGATTGTCAAACTCATAGTCAACTTGAACATCGAATTTATAGCTTGATTTAGTTATGAAAATTTTGGTTTGGTTATTAATTCAGTTTAATTATTTTCTATTCGATCTGGTAAGGTGAGCATGGTGCGAGGCGGTGCGGATTTTGGTAAAAATCAAACTGCACCTACAGTTGCGGTTTTTAAAAAATGTGAATCCGCACCACACGTTTTCGGTTTTGCGGGTTTTGCGGATTTTAACCGCATTACACCACTATTATGATTTATGTAATTAATGTGGGTGCGGCTTCATGCCGCACTGGAGTGATCCAATATATGGTTCCGCACGCAGTGCCGTCTCTATGTTTAGAGAGACCCTGTGCGAAATAAAAAAAAATAAGGCTTTCTTAAAAAAAAGTTCAACAATCTATAAAATGAAATAACGGATAAAATTATAGTTTATTATGTAAAAAAGAGTCATTATCCTAGTATTTTTCGAAGCAAACTCTTCAATCAAAATTTTGTTGTCAATTGTCTTCAACTAAGTTGCACGGGTACGGGAACGGGACGGGGACAGGTACCGGGAAACGGCAACATCCTAAAATTCAAGGTACGGGTACGGCGGAGAAACGTCTATTCGTCTTATGATATTTTAGTATATGGGAAATTGTCATAAAATAATATTATAAAACATTCAAAAAACCCAACAAATGTTTCTCATAATCATAAATTAAAAAGTCTAAACATCAAATAGACTTCCCAAAAAGCAAATGAATTAAAAAAACACATCAAGTAATTTTGCTAATGTAATGCATGCAATGTAATACATCTGTAATGTAACATGTAATATAACATAACCTAAGGCATAACCTACTAATAACAATCTAACATAACCTACTATTATAGTTTTACTAACTTATTACCTACTGATGTATCTAATAAGAGACTCTAAAAACATCATATAATTACGAGTTTATGTATTATAATAATCTAAAATCAATTAATTAAATATTTTTACTAACCTGAGATATCAGAAAAATTAAGATGAAGATTGAAGAATCTGTTTCTCAGTTCTGGAGGATCTAAAAATATGAGCCGTCATTTATGAAACAATTTAGTATCTACTAATTATATAGGTTTATTAAAAATAAAACGGTTTTTAGTTAATGGGTCAAGGAAACGTAATTTTTGGGCAATTAGTGTTTCCCAAAACGATTCCCCTCAACTGTTATGCGTACCACAACTTTAGAAACGTTTCCCCTTCTCTCGGAGACATTTTCCCGCGTTTTCCTTCGTTTCCTGTTTCCCCGTTTTTTCGCGTTTCTGATACGTCATACGGCATCTGAGCGGAGTTTTCGTGCTTCATATATAGGTCTTCAACATCTCCTGCTCAATTGATATCATTGCGAGTTCGTTAAGCCTTTCCTGCAACATTGTAGAATGCAAGTAAGTTTTTATCAACTTTAACTTTGAGAAGCTTCTTTTGGCGGAAGCAACAGTGACAGGAATAGTTAACAATATTCTATAAGCAATAGTTGTCTTAGGGAATCAGTCCAAGTGTCTAATAAATGGTAAAATACCAGGTCCTAACTTTTCCTTAAGCATCGAATGAAGTAGCAATTTTAACTCAACCTACAAGTCAATTCCATAAATATAATAAACAAAAAAATTATCCCACACTACTTACAAATTAGCCTTTCTTTTTTCAAAACAATTTTCTTCGCCATATATAAAACATTTATTTTTAAATTTTTATACAAATATATTAATATTGATGTATACATACACATAGGTTACATATAAAATTTGAGGCCCCTATAATTTGGAGGCCCTACGCGATATCACACCTCGCACACCCTCGTATACGCCACTGTCCGCACGTTCCACCACGTTTTCGTTCACAATATAAGTATTTTCAATTATAACAATGCATATATTTAAAAACACACATCACGTAGAATATTAATGATAATATGTACTAAAACACTCATAACATAAATTAAGTAATCAATGTGCCGTTTTTCGGTTTTATATACTTAATGTGCAGTGCGGTGCAGTGCGGATTTTGTGGTGCGGTTTAACGGGTAAAACCGCAACCGCACCGCACCGCATTTCACGATTTTTCTTTTTTTTTAAACAACTCCATCGACCTTTTCGTGGTACGGTTTTTGCAGTGCATTTTTGGTGTTTTTACGGTGCGACATCTGCTCACTTGGTTGTATTTTTATTTCATTCCATTTATTTAAACTTTTTGAACAACCTAGTCAGCTACATGTTCAATCAAGACTATTGGGCCTAAACCCTCGTTTCATGGAAGCCCAATATTACTACATATACTATACGAAATTCTCTGTTTCAGTTTTCTTCAAAATATTTATGCAAGATCATTGGATACTAATCTTTTGTACTTTAAGTTGATATTTAAATGTTAAATGAACTAGGAGGATTAGTCGCGTGTAGAGGTGGCAATTGCCGCCCGTTAAGGAAAAAACGGGTTTATGGGCGTTAAGAACTGACGGGCGGATATGGGCGGCTGATTATTTAGAAATGGGCGGAATGGGCGGAGTTTCAGTCACCGAGATCTTGAATGGGCGAAATGGGCGGAATCCAAAGATATTAAACGGGCAAAATGGGCGGATGTTGTGTAGAACAAATTATACTAGTATTAAATAGTACAAAAAACATTTGTTTGTGACAGTTTAATTTCCCAAAGTTACGTCTTTACCACAAAAACTATACTAGCATTAAATATTTTCTTTAAATATTTTATATTTAATTTTACCCGTCGTCACATTAGTTTTAGTTTCCGAAGTTACGTCTTTACCACGTACAAACACATTATACACATGATGAGCCATAACCAACCCAAAAGACATCCATGCACATGTATAATTTAGTCCAAAAAATCACAATTTGATAATTTGACTTTGACCCATTCAATATATGATTATTAAGCATGAAGGCAAAAAAAACACTATTCAGTTTTTTACCATGATATACATGTTTTTTATTGCAAACTTATAAAACGCGTGAATTTGTAATAGGTAACATTTATAAGATGTGTGGGCTTCAGGGGCGGAGACTAGGGGTCACATGAGTCACATGATTCTTTGGTGAAAAATTTGTATTGTAAATTTTTGAAATTTCTTAGGTTTTTTTTTTAAATTTGAACTACTAAAAACTATTTTGTAGTATATTCTAGAGAGAAGTGCAAAAATCATCCCTGTGGTATGTCGAAAAATCGAATTACATCCTTCGTTAACTTTTTGGACAACAGCCATCCCTCCGTTAGTACGCGGGGCACAATACATCCCTCATGGACTAACGGTGCAAATATTTTCTCGTTAAAAATTAACAAAATCTAAAAGAGAGGGTATTCTTGTCATTTTCCTTTCCCAGGGATGTATTGTGAACCTTATCATAAATAGTTTCAAAAAAAAAAATTTATTTTTGAAAAAAATAATTATTTTCAGAAAAAATAAGTTTTATTTTCGAAAAAAAAAAATTATTTTCGAAAAAAAAAAATTATTTTCGGAAAAAAAAAGTTTTATTTTCTAAAAAATAAGTTTTATTTTGGAAAAAAAAAGATTTATTTTCGAAAAAATATGTTTTATTTTCGGAAAAAAAGTTTTATTTTCGAAAAAATATGTTTTATTTTCGGGAAATAATTTTTTTTTCGAAAAATTTTTTTTTTTTGAAAATAAAATTTTTTTTTCTAAAATATTTTTTTTTAGAAAATAAATGTTTTTTTCGAAAAAAAAAAAATTTTCGAAAATAATTTTTTTTTTCGAAAATAAATTTTTTTTTCGAAAATAATTTTTTTAGAAAATAAATTTTTTTTAGAAAACAAATTTTTTTTAGAAAATAAATTTTTTTTTAGAAAACAAATTTTTTTTAGAAAACAATTTTTTTTTAGAAAATAAATTTTTTTTTCGAAAATAATTTTTTTTTCGAAAATAATTTTTTTTTTCGAAAATAAATTTTTTTTTTCGAAAATAATTTTTTTTTCGAAAATAATTTTTTTTTAGAAAATAAAACTTTTTTTTCCGAAAATAATTTTTTTTTCGAAAATAAATTTTTTTTTCGAAAATAATTTTTTTTAGAAAATAAAACTTTTTTTTCCGAAAATAATTTTTTTTTTCGAGAAAATAAAACTTATTTTTTCTCAAAATAAATTTTTTTTTTCAAAAATAATTTTTTTTTTCAAAAATAAAATTTTTTTTGAAACTATTTATAATAAGGTTCACAATACATCCCTGGGAAAAGAAAAAGACAAGAATACCCTCTCTTTTAGATTTTGTTAATTTTTAATGAAAAAACATTTGCACCGTTAGTCCATGAGGGATGTATTGTGCCCCGCGCACTAACGGAGGGATGACTGTTGTCCAAAAAGTTAACGAAGAATATAATTCGATTTTTCGACATACCACAGGGATGATTTTTGCACTTCCCTCTATATTTTATAAAAAATATCAAAGTTTAAGTTTTCAAGTCGAATTTTTTGGATCCGCCTTTGATGGGGCGTGACTAATATATTTTTAATGACGATGTAAAAAATTGTACATCATGCCGTTAGTTTTAAGATGATCAAGTTTATGTAAGTTACACGATGTAACACTTTATTCGACTCACCTGAGCTCAAAAGTATGACTTCATCACTAAGGCTAGAGTTCGGAGAGTTTGGTGGAATTTTGTAAACAAAGACCAAAAGCAGAGTGAGATTCTATGATTAAAAGCACTTGATAAAAAATTTTGAAAAGAAATAACTACATAGTTAAAAAAGTAAAATGCAATTTTGGTTCTTGTGATTTGGCCAAAATGAATAACTGGTATCGAAAGTGCCTCCACATTCACCATTTTGAAGTTTCAGCTGAAGATCAATGACTATAATACTAAGATTAGAGGAGTGATAAAAAACTCACTCATCTTCACGTCAGCGTCACATTAACTTTTTAACATACTTATCATAACTTACTCAAACTCACTTTTGAAAATAATGACACTCACTACACATCTCACTCCCATTTTTTTATTAAATATTTTTTATTTATACATTTTATTAAAACACGGGTACATAGAAAAATGAAACACGCTACGAAATTAAAAGACGATACATAAGAAATTTAAAAACAACATTTAAAAAAACAAACTAAAAAGGCAAATCATATTTCGCATCGATCTCAGCTCGGCGCCATTCCACGACTCCACGTTGAGGTCCCTCCAAATGGTCATACGACTGCATATAAAAGTCTAATTCCTCGTTTTGTTGTTTGGCTCGGGTTAATGCCAGTTCTTCTTCTTCTTACCGTCATCTCTTTCCTCTTCATATCAAAATATGCGGCCTGTTGTTCACCCTGCACTAGAAAGACCCATTCTTGTTGTTCACCCATCCCCGACAACATCAACCTAGCCAAAGCCTCGACGTTTGTACTTGACTCCACCGATCCTCTGCTCCTACTCTTAGCTTTGTCCATGCCCATTGGACGTGGGACCGGTTCCACTTTTTCATTATCAGCGCCCTCAACTTCCACACTGTTACTCGCATCCACAGAATTTATACTAAACGACGTAGACCTATATGACTTATATCTCTTACTTTTTTTAGAAGTCCTAGCTAATTCCTTAGGCATTTCAACCTGCTTCCATTTCGGGCAATCTTTCACAATCTCCCAACAATGACGAAATTTGAACTGGAGCCCAACTTCAGCTTCATAATGCACCAACTCCGAGTTAAAAAGATCACCATCTGATGCACCACTTTCAGACCCCATACGGCATACGCATCACGTTACTATAAACCCCACAAAACGGAACTACAGTCGGCCAAACGGACATCCACTTCCCGATCAAAGAATCATACGTACGAGCCCCGGGCTGCTTCGTTTTGGTCTCAAAGTACTCAAGGATTTTTGTCCAAAATCCCACCTCCGTCATCTCGTTTCCATGAACGTTGTCTTGAGACACGGAAACCCAACCTTTTGTCAAAGCAATTTCCTCCGCGACTGTCCAATGTGTTTGCCGTTTTATAGCTTCTTCGATCGTCTTCTTCTTTTGACGTCCCCTAGCTAGTGCCTTCTTCGGTTTAAGCCTTTGGAGTAGTAAAAGAAACGCGTCAATATCTCATTCTAGGTTATCCATGTAGCAGGGTCTGGTCTTTGACTTCTAGCAGGGGACCAATGAAAGTTTATGGACATAAAATTAAATAGTCGTGTGATAGGATCAAACTCGGGATTACGGGATTGCACACAATACGTAAAGGATTAATTAATTTTAATAAATATATTTATTATATTTATTAAATATAAACCGAGCTTATTTAACGTTCGTTAATAATTAATAGTTAAGTGTAAAAGACCGTTATGGAATGAAATAGAAGAGAAAACAAGAAACGGAAAGTTCCGGAAACCCCTTGGTGGGCTTATTAGCCGCCGACTATAAGGACAAAAAGGGAAGGGGATTTGTTTCCTAATCTTGATTAGGAACTTGGAGAACAAGTTTGTGTAGAAACTAGAAGGGGGGTTGAATAGTTTCTTAAAATTTACTTGTTAAAATATGGTTTCCAAAAATCCTTTTTCAAAAAACTTAGGCTTGAGGAAATATGTGAAATCTTCCTATGCACAATATGAACAATGATAGTGTAGCTAAACTAATACTAACAAAAATATATCCAAAAAGAATAATGAATGATAGTGTAGTTAATCTAATATTAACACATGTATATGAAAAAAGAATAAAGAATGTAAAGAGTTAAGGGTAAAGAAAGATCAAACCGAACACCAAGGATTTATAGTGGTTCGGCAACGAAGCTCACTCCTCGTTCCTACTCCACTCCTCGAGTACTCCTTACTCGAGAGTTCACTACACAACAAGCTCCTTATGGTGGAGAAAACCGTACACGTCGCTTAACCAATTTCCGACTCTAAGCTAAAAGTCGAGCCCTAATCGTAGCTAGGACCAATCTACACAACTATACTTAGTACATACACAACTTCCAAATAGACACAACTACTTGGAACTTCACAACTATGACACAACTACAAATATACAAAAACTGATCTTCAATGGATCTTTGGTGGTGGACTCAACACTTCACTAGGATAGTGTTCTTCTCTTTGCACTTGGAGAGGAAGAGATGGAAGAACAAGATTCACTTCTTAAACAAGTAATAATCAAACAAATGATCAAAGATTTGAGTGATTAAAGAAGGGGTTTGAATCTGGAAATGAATGTGCAAAAGAGGTGAGGTGAAAAGCTGAGAATGGCCAACTATTTAAAGGACAAAGGAGCCAACGGCTAGTTCTGCCCGCGGTACCTTATCACAGCCCGCGGTACCTTATCGATTACCTTATAGATAAGGTACCGCCTAGGCGCTAAGGTACCGCCGGACTAGACTCCGCTCCTTTTTGTCCTTTATTGGTGGAGGTCTTATCTGGGTATAAAAATATCCTGAAAGGATATTCTTAACAGAATAAGAATATGCCATTTTCAAATTTCAAATAATTAATTTAATAAAATATTTTCTTAAAAATAAAGTTTAATAAAAACTTGTCACTTTTAATAAAAAGTGAGTTTTAAGAAAAGATTAAATCACTTGATCACTTGATTAAGGTTAGTACTTGTTTATCCATACCTTAAGTGAAAATGGGTAAAATGAAAAATACTTGAACTCAAGAATTCGTTTTTCGTTGTTTTCGTAAATGCTTGTTTTTACATATTGTCGTAATCAAAACTAAGCAAGACCGAAAAATGCAAGTAACGTTTTTAGTCATTATTGCATTAACAATCTCCCCCTTTTTGATTCCGACAATACATAAACTCAATCACACAAAAACAAGATTTTCGAAGACGAGTTTATTCATTTCTCCCCCTTTGTCGAAGCAAAAAGGTTGCGTAATCCGGTGTTGAAGAAACGGACTTTGCAAAGACTCCCCCTTGGTGCTTACTCCCCCTAGCTTGGGGCACCGAGGAATCGAGATATGGTGACAAGCTACATAGAAGGGTTAGTTGAACAAAAGAAACAACCAACAATATATAGCAATAGGTCACAAAAAAAATAAAAAGAAAAGAAAACACAAAGACAAAGATCCAAGATAGGTTACTAAAGAAACATCATACAAAGAAGTATGGAAAAAAGGAACAAGCCAAAAGCATAAATCTAATCCTAGTTATTCTAGAATTCTAAGATTTGCTTGAATTTGGTGTCTTGAGGATAAGCAATCAATGCTTATATGAAAGACAAGGTAATAGCGGAGGGTGGTGGTGGTGGCTTGTTGGAGATCTCATAATCAAAGTGAAGAGGAGGCTTGATTAAGAGACTCTTGATGTAGCTCAACTCCTCATAGATGTGTGCCATAGCAAGATGTTGATATTGACAACAATGACAATATGTTCCATGGTGCATGACATTATCATGAGAAGGAGGAAGAACACTAAAGGGTGGTGGTGGAAGAAAAGAGGTTCCACAATCAACATTCTTGGTAGGAGAAATGTGATTAAGAGTGTTCTTGGGTGGGTTTGGATTGAAAGCAATTGGAGAAAGTGGAGGAGATTCAAGGCTTTCATTGGGAGAATAAGACATTTTGGATGTGAAGTAATGCAAAATGCTTATGGTTTAAATAGGGAAGGCTTAGGGTTTTTTTGGGGTGGTCAAAGGGTTTGAAACAAAGATTCTCAAAAAGGTTGGAGCAAATCTGGAGTTTCAGACAAAAACCCGAAAAGGAAGCCCACTGTAGGTGGTTCCTTATCTATGCTGGCGGTACCTTATCAATAAGGTACCGCGGCTCACTTATTAAACCGCCTGCAGAAGCAGGGTTTGGTGTTTGGAGAAAGATTTTTCAACAAATCTTATTTTTCTAGTCTAACTTATCATAGGGATGTGCTTAAAAGCAAAGATAGACAAAGAAAATATATGCAAACTTACCAAATAGAGATTTGACCAAAATACATGGATTAAAAAATCAATGTAGGAGGTGTGTAAGACAAGACCTTAAGTCATGACACAATGATCCTCCATGATTCAATCTTGTTCTTGCTATGTTTGAGAGAATCATACATATGAATTATGTAAGCTCTATATTAATAGCGAGAATCTATGAAAAATCGTTTTTAGATTGAATTAACAATGTCAAACAAATTTCTCAACCATTTTCGAAAGAGACTTTGAGAGTTTTTAAGGAAGATGAAGAGATTTTTCAAAAGAATCTTAAAAGACTCAAGGACTCAAAGTGGTAATAGAAAACACACAAGAAGAAAGGAAATTAAGGAAGATGTTCCATTAATCCTAGACCTAGACGCAAGTAATAAAAAGGTTCCCTCTTAAGTGGCTTAGTGAAGATATCGGCTAAGTTGTCCTCGGAGGGCACCTTTTCAATAGTAGTATTCCCCTTTTGAACATTATCCCTAAGGAAATGGTGTCTAATTTCTATGTGTTTGGTTCGCGAATGTTGCACGGGATTCTTGCTTAGGTCTATAGCGCCTTTATTATCGCACATGATGGGAACATCATCAAGAGAAATCCCGTAGTCAACAAGCGCTTGCTTCATCCATAGAGCTTGTTGGCATGCTTTTCCGGCACTCACATACTCGGCTTCCGTGGTGGATATCGCAAGAGCGGTTTGTTTCTTGGAGAACCAAGAAGTTAAACAACAACCCATGAAGGTACAAACTCCACTAGTGCTTTTCCGGTCCACATAGTCTCCCGCATGATCCGAGTCCGCGTAGACAATGGTTTCTACGTCGGTCCCTTTAGGATACCATAATCCTAAATGTATAGTGCCTTTAATGTATCGGAAGATACGCTTAACCGCTTCAAGGTGAGAGGTTTTGGGAGCCTCTTGGAAGCGAGCACAAAGGCAAACACTAAACATGATATCCGGTCGACTTGCCGTTAGGTACAACAAACTACCAATCATACCTCTATATTTGGTGTTGTCTACCGACTCACAATCATCATCTACGGTGAGTTTAGTATCCGAGGCCATAGGGGTCTTCATTGGTCTAGATTCTTCTAATCCAAATTTCTTTAGCATTTCTTTAGCGTACTTAGATTGACTAAAGAAAATAACATCGTCCATTTTTTTAATTTGGAGTCCTAGAAAGAAGTTAAGTTCTCCCATCATACTCATTTCAAACTCATCATGCATGATTTTGGCAAAGTCATCACACAATTCTTGACAAGTTGAGCCAAATATAATGTCATCAACATATATTTGTACAATTATGAGGTGAGAACCTTTCTTCTTTGTAAAGATTGTATTGTCTATCATTCCCATGGTATACTCATGTTTAACAAGAAACGCTTTAAGTCTATCATACCAAGCTTTGGGTGCTTGTTTGAGTCCATAAAGTGCTTTCTTAAGCTTGTAAACATGGTCCGGTTTCTCAAAATCAATGAAGCCGGGAGGTTGAGCCACATATACCTCCTCATTGATCAAACCGTTAAGAAATGTACGCTTTACATCCATTTGTTGAAGCTTAATATCTAAGGCACAAGCGTAGGCTAAAAGGATTCTAATTGATTCTAATCTAGCTACCGGTGCATATGTCTCGTCATAATCAATCCCTTCTTGTTGATTATAGCCTTGAGCTACAAGTCTAGCCTTGTTACGAGACACAACACCATTCTCATCTAGCTTATTCCTAAATACCCATTTGGTTCCTATAATGGTAGAACTTCTAGGTGGAGGAACAAGTTCCCAAACATCATTGGCAACGAATTGATTCAATTCTTCTTGCATCGCAATGACCCAACTCTCATCCGTCAAAGCTTCCTTAACATTCTTTGGTTCAATCAAGGAGACAAAACAAAAGAAGTTGCTTTGGTTTTGGACTTGAGATCTTAGGGTCCTTTGATTTAAGTCACCAATGACATTATTGAGAGTATGATCCCTAGACTCCTTAATGTTTACTTCCTTTTCAACACTAAGGTCTTTAACTCCTATTTTTCTAACCTCTTTGGCTTTAACTACTTCTAATTCATCCAAGTCATCATCAACCAATGGTGGTGTCTTGGGTGAAGGAGGGGTTTCATCAAAGGTTACGTTGAGTGATTCTTCAATAACCCCTGAGGTTCTATTTAGGACTATGTAGGCCTTACTAGTTTGGGAATAACCTAAAAGGATACCTTCGTAAGACTTTAGGTCAAACTTGGTAAGGTAGTCTTTGGTGTTGAGGATAAAGCACTTGCTTCCAAACACCCTAAAGTATTCTAATGAGGGTTTCTTACCTTTAAGAATCTCATAGGGGGTCTTTCCTAGAAAAGGTCGAATAAGAATTCGGTTGAGAATATAAGTCGATGTATCCACGGCATTGCACCAAAAGTTTTGAGGCAAAGATTGCTCGTTTAACATCGTCCTACTCATCTCTTGGAGAGTCCTATTCTTCCTTTCAACTACCCCATTTGATTGTGGAGTGCGAGGAGCCGAGAAGTTATGGGTAATACCATGAGCTTCACAAAAGGCACCAAATTTCACTTCATTATCAAATTCCCTACCATGATCCGTCCTAATAGAAACAATTGAACATCCTAGTTGATTTTGAATTCTCCGACTAAAGATTTCGAAGTGATCGAAAGCTTCATTCTTAGATGCCAAAAATCTAGTCCAAGTGAATCTAGAATAGTCGTCAACTATAACTAGGGTATAAAGGTTACCTCCATAACTCCGTATGGCGGAAGGTCCAAAGAGATCCATATGTAGGAGCTCTAAGCACCGAGAGGTCGAAACCAAATTCTTGGCTTTGTGACTTGAGTGAACTTGCTTTCCAACTTTGCAAGCATCACAAAAGTGACTATCAAACTTAATCTTGGGGAGGTGTCTTACCAACTCCTTAGAGACTAAAGATTGAATTAAACGCATATTATCGTGACCTAATCTCCTATGCCAAAGGGTAGAACTATCATCTATAGTCGCAAGACATATGTTGTCTTTTGACTTCTTATTAACCTTCATGACATAAAGCCCATGCTTTCTAACACCTTTTCCAATGATTTTTCCATCTTTTACGATTTCACTGTCATGTTCCGAAAAGATGACCTTACACTTATTATCACAAATTTGACCTATACTTAAAAGGTTAAAACCTAAGTTATCTACGTGCTCAACATTTTCAATGGTCATGGAGTCAAGAGAAACCGTACCTTTTCCAATGATATTACCACGTAGACTACCAGCGAATGTGACGTTACCTCCATCATATGCTTTGTAATGCGAGAACAAACTTCGATTACCCGTCATGTGTTTAGAACATCCACTATCCTTAATCCACTCATCGGGCTCCAAATCAATTCCCAAGCATATCTAGGTAACAATACACAAGATCAAACATTTGGTCCCCAATATCTCATGGGTCCAAAATTGTTAGTTCCAAACATCCCTTGCATTTGGTTGGGATGCATGAATGAGGTGGGGATTCCCCATGGAGAACAAAATGGAGGAGGGTAGTAGTTCATGTAACCATTTTGTTGTTTATTACTTCTCCTAGGTGTGTTTGATCTAAGTTTAGAGTTATTATCATTCTTTCTAGGTGTTGGAGTTTTACTTCTAGTTCGTGAGTTGTTTTGATTATCCCTTGTAGGCGTTGTCGTTCTACTTCTAGGCTTAGACTCATTCCGTACTCTAGGTGGAGTAGAAGATGATCTAGATAAACTTCTATTTCCCATGAGAGGTTTACTTAACGGCTTATAGAACTTACTAATAGCATTGTCGTCAAGTATGGGTAATTGAACCTTATTAACAGTAAGATGCTTTGGTTTTTCATTTAACTTAGATTTTTCAGAAAGTTCAGAGTTTTCACAAAAATCAACTTTTGGCCGCGGTACCTTATCTATGGCCGCGGTTCCATAGTGATAAGGAACCGCGCCATATGATGTGGAACCGCGTCTAGAAGGTGTTTTCTATGAAAACCTGACTTGTTTTGGTTCACTAGTTGAGGCTTCATTTGAGTTAAAACCTAGACCAAGTTTTTCCTTAGAATGAACTTGTTTGTTTAACATATCATCAAGAGCACTAGTACCTTTCATGAACTTTTCCAATTTAATGGAGGTGCTCTTGAGATCATCATTCTCTAATCTAAGTTTCTCATAACTTAAGCAACCTAAATCAACCTCTTTGTTTTTCTCAAGTATAGCCAATTTCTCCCTAAGTTCATTGATCTCATTTTCAAGCTTAGTTTTGGTTGATTTTAAGGTTTTATTCTTTTCTATGAATTTAAGACTAAGTTTGTGTAAGCTATCATATTTGCCTTCAAATTCAATATCATCTAAAGTGGAACTATCATTGCTATAATATTCGGTTTCGGAATGTACCTTTTTAGAAGTGTGAGCCATAAGACATTTCTCCTCTTTGGGGTTGTCGTCATTATCTTCACCGCTATCGCTCCAAGCGCCACTAACGAATGTCGTGTGGTTCTTATCACGAGCGGGCATTGGACAATCACCAATGAAGTGATTTGGATCACCACATCTAAAGCAACTCCTATCACCTTTTTCGTTCTTGACAAACCGATTCTTTGACAATGGTTTCTTGTCATAGTTTGGTTGCCTAACGTGTTGACCTCGTCTCTTGAAGAACTTCTTGAAATCTCTCACCGCCAATGCATACTCCTCGTCATCACTTTCCGAGGAACTATCATGGTCACTTTGTGCCTTCTTGGCTTTAAGTGCAAGAGATTTCCTTTCACTCTTGGTTTTTACTAATTCCGAGTCCTTCAAAATTATCATCTCATGAACCTTCAAGTTTCCTATGAGTTCATCGAGTGACAAAGTTGAGAGATCTTTCGACTCTTCAATAGCCGTGACTTTTGCTCTCCACTTTGGATGTAAGGCCCTTAGAAACTTCCTAACATTGTTCTTGCTAGAAAAACCTTCATCAAGTGCTTTTAGACTAGTAATAATGGTGTTAAACCTAGCAAATGCACTATCAATAGTTTCATCTTCTAAGATGACAAAGTGTTCATATTGTTGGACAAGAAGATCGATTTTACTTTCTTTGACTTGGCTATTACCTTGGTGAGTTACTAAAAGAGTGTTCCAAATATCTTTAGCGGTTTCACACATAAAAATTCTTTCATACTCTTTCTTAGGCAAAGCATTATAAATCACCATTTTAGCCTCATTATTTTTTGAAAGTTTCTTTTTAGTATCATCATTAGCTTTGTCAAAAGTGACTAATTCTTTTGTTTTAGAAACTTCATTAAATTGAAAGGGTAAAAAATCACCATTGGTAATAACATGCCAAAGATCTAAATCTTTTGATTTCACATGAGTTTCAAATCTATTTTTCCAATAAATAAAACTATCGGTTTCAAAAAGTGGTGGTCTTTGCATAGATTGCCCTTCTAGGTACTTGTTGGAATCCATAGATCGATTCAAGTTTTAAAATACAATATACTTTAAAAATTCTTGAGCAACCCGCTCTGATACCAATTGTAGAAACTAGAAGGGGGGGTTGAATAGTTTCTTAAAATTTACTTGTTAAAATATGGTTTCCAAAAATCCTTTTTCAAAAAACTTAGGGTTGAGGAAATATGTGAAATCTTCCTATGCACAATATGAACAATGATAGTGTAGCTAAACTAATACTAACAAAAATATATCCAAAAAGAATAAAGAATGATAGTGTAGCTAATCTAATATTAACACATGTATATGCAAAAAGAATAAAGAATGTAAAGAGTTAAGGGTAAAGAAAGATCAAACCGAACACCAAGAATTTATAGTGGTTCGGCAACGAAGCTCACTCCTCGTTCCTACTCCACTCCTCGAGTACTCCTTACTCGAGAGTTCACTACACAACAAGCTCCTTATGGTGGAGAAAACCGTACACTTCGCTTAACCAATTTCCGACTCTAAGCTAAAAGTCGAGCCCTAATCGTAGCTAGGACCAATCTACACAACTATACTTAGTACATACACAACTTCCAAATAGACACAACTACTTGGATCTTCACAACTATGACACAACTACAAATATATAAAAATTGATCTTCAATGGATCTTTGGTGGTGGACTCAACACTTCACTAGGATAATGTTCTTCTCTTTGCACTTGGAGAGGAAGAGATGGAAGAACAAGATTCACTTCTTAAACAAGTAATAATCAAACAAATGATCAAAGATTTGAGTGATTAAAGAAGGGGTTTAAATCTGGAAATGAATGTGCAAAAGAGGTGAGGTGAAAAGCTGAGAATGGCCAACTATTTAAAGGACAAAGGAGCCAACGGCTAGTTCTGCCCGCGGTACCTTATCACAGCCCGCGGTACCTTATCGATAAGGTACCGCCTAGGCGCTAAGGTACGCCGGACTAGACTCCGCTCCTTTTTGTCCTTTAGTGGTGGAGGTCTTATCTGGGTATAAAAATATCCTGAAAGGATATTCTTAACAGAATAAGAATATGCCATTTTCAAATTTCAAATAATTAATTTAATAAAATATTTTCTTAAAAATAAAGTTTAATAAAAACTTGTCACTTTTAATAAAAAGTGAGTTTTAAGAAAAGATTAAATCACTTGATCACTTGATTAAGGTTAGTACTTGTTTATCCATACCTTAAGTGAAAATGGGTAAAATGAAAAATACTTGAACTCAAGAATTCGTTCTTCGTTGTTTTCGTAAATGCTTGTTTTTACATATTGTCGTAATCAAAACTAAGCAAGACCGAAAAATGCAAGTAACGTTTTTAGTCATTATTGCATTAACAGTTTGTAATCCTATAAATACCCCATAAAGCCTTCATAATTTTTGTCCCTCCCCTCCTCTCTTCTCCTTGCGATCGCAAACCAACACCACTTTAGGGTTTTGGTTGGTTTTTTGATTTAGCTATAATTCACAAGTATTGAAGCTCCGGTTTATTAATGCTAGCATCACGATTGATCTGTTACATTACGTGTGTACAAGAGCATAATATAGTTTCACTATAAACTATATCTTGGTGTTCTTCATATAAACCCTAATTCGTGATTCGTCGGTGTTCTTGAGGAATTGCTCTAGCTAAAAGGTATGTAACCCTAACTCGATTAATTATGAATGTGTTATTAATTATAATCTTGTTAAAAGCTTCCGCTATGTGTGTTTTGATCTTAATTACGGTTTTACGTAATTATTATGAGTAATATAAACCTTCAGTGGCATCGAGAGCCGTTTTAACATCTTATAACATTTACGGATGATTATAGCCGTTATGGTTATGTTTATTTACTTAAGCATAAACATGAGGTATTTGAAACATTCAAAGTGTTTAAAGCGGAAGTAGAACTGCAACTAGGAAAGAAGATTAAAGCTCTTCGTTCTGATCGAGGTGGTGAATATTTAAGTCAAGAGTTTAAAGATTATTTAAGTGAGAACAGAATTGTTCAGAAACTTACTTCTCCATATACTCCACAACAAAATGATGTATCCGAAAGGAGAAATCGTTCATTTCTAGATATGGTGCGATCTATGTTTAATCTTACAACTTTACCTTTATGCTTTTGGGATTATGCTTTAGAATCTGTTGTTCGTATTCTGAATATGGTTCCCACAAAGAAGGTTGATAAGAACCATATGAAATATGGCATGGCAAGAAGCCATATTTGTCTTATTTGAAAATTTGGGGTTGTGAGGCGTATGTGAAACGTGACTCTGGAGATAAACTCTAACAACGCTCAGTAAAATGTATCTTTGTAGGTTACCTAAGGAAACTATGGGTTACTACTTTTATTTTCCGGCTGAGAACAAAGTTGTTGTGGCTCGGTATGGAGACTTCCTTGAAAATGATCTTGTAATCAAGAATTCAGTGGGAGAAACTATGATCTTGAAGAAGTTCAAGAAGATACATTGCCTTCTGAAAATACTAGCGAAAAATTCCAATAGAGCCAGAAAGTCTGGGAGCTCCACCGTGATTGATTCCTCTACGTAGGTCTGCAAGGACTATACGTGCGCCAAGCAAACTATGTCTTAACATAGGGGATGATGAGGAGGAAGTAGGGGATCTTGGTGAACCTGTTAACTATCGATCCGCAATGCTTGATCCAGAAAAGTTAAAATGGATAGTTGCGATGAAGGAGGAAATGAAATCCATGAAAATCAACGATCTTTGGATTCTTGTAGATGCACCTAAAAATGCTAAAGTAGTGAAAAATAGGTGGATTTTCAAGAAGAAAACCGACATGGATTGTGAAGTACAATCCTATAAAGCACGTTTAGTAGCTAAAGGTTTTACTCAAACTTTTGGCATAGACTACGAAGAGCCATTTTCTCCGGTAGCAGACTTACGAGCTATTAGGATTCTCATAGCTATAGCAGCATACTGTGACTATGAGATATGGCAAATGGATGTTAAAACTGCCTTCTTGAACTGTCGCTTAGATGAAGAAATCTATATGCAACAACCGGAAGGGTACGTTTATCCTAAATATCCAAAACGCGTGTGCAAACTTCAAAGATCTATTTATGGTTTAAAGCAAGCATCACATCAATGGAATAAACGATTTGATGAAGAAATCAAAAAGTTCGGATTTATTCAAAATCGTGATGAGCCATGTGTATATCGCAAAGCTAGTGGGAGTGACGTAGTGTTCCTAATTTTATATGTCGATGACATATTAATCATGGAAAGTAACATTCCAAGACTTATGGAAGTGAAGGATTATTTTGGTAAATGTTTTTCTATGAAGGCTTTGGGAGAGGCTGCATATATTCTAGGAATTAAAATCTATCGAGATAGGAAAAGACGGTTAATTAGTCTTAGTCAAGATGCTTATATTGATAAGATATTGAAGAAGTATAACATGCATAATTCCAAGAAAGGTTTTCAACCTATGGAAGTTAAGCATGAATTAAGTCATGAGTTAGATGCATCAACACCCGAAGAGGTGCCTTATGCTTCGGCTGTAGGATCTATTATGTATGTTGTAAGATGCACAAGGCCTGATGTGGCGTTTGCTCAGAACTTGGTCAGTAGATACCAACAGAATCCAGGGAAGCTCAACTGGACTGCTGTTAAACATATACTAAAGTATTTGAGGAGTACGAAAGATATGTTTTTTGTATTTGGGGGTAAACCAGACATAGAACTAAAAGTTACAGGTTTCTGTGATACGTCCTGGCAATGTGATAAAGACGATACGAAGTCTCTGACGGGTTACGTGTTTGTCATCAATGGAGGAGCAGTTGACTGAAAGAGCAAGAAGCAGACAACCATTGCTATGCATGCAACTCAATCGGAGTACATGGCCGCTTCAGAAGCTGCAATGGAAGCTGTTTGGATTAGGAAGTTTATTGGAGATCTTGGAGTGATGCCTTCAATTAAAGAACCTATTGATATGTATTGCGACAATTCTGCTGCAATTATATTCGCCAATGAACCTGGAGTCATGAAAGGCGCCATACACTTTAAACGTAGATATCACTACGTACGAGAACAAGTGGAAGCTCGTGAAATAAAATTAATAAAAGTTCACACAGATGATAACGTAGCTGATCCTTTTACTAAGTCTTTGCCTAGACCAAAGGTAGTTAAGCATGCCAAGGCTATTGGGCTGCAACTAGCTAGCGAACTCATGCAATAAATCTGTGATTAGTATTTGGATAAAGGATGTTAAGACATTATTGAATTGATGAAATAAAGATTGAGTTTCGTTTATTTTTTTGTTATTTGATTTTGTATCCTATTTTACATGTTTTATATCCATGAATAAATTGTTATGTTCTAAATGTCCGTTGTCGATTAATAATATATGAGTATTATTAAACTAAGACAATTCAAAATAGTGACAGAGTATACTTGAAAGTATATTGGACAATTTTGGATGATATTTGATGAATCAAGTATTGGACTTATCCCAACTATATGATTTTACTTTATGGATCCTTGTCAATAAGTAAATCATAAATAGTTATCCTTAAACCTGAGATACCAGGAAACTGTCATGAATGTAGTGTATTTCTGTGAGATAACCTAACGCTAAACGTAACTGGTAGCTATAAGGGTTATTTTAAGAAGTGTTGCAAAGTTCGTAAGTTTCGCTTGTAGTCAAAATAGGATTTATTTCCTTCTAAATTATTTTGAAGTATAATACAGCTGGGTCCCTCGGGGGAGTAGTAAGATGTTTGTGTGGCCACACCTAAATTTGTTTTGGTAATCTTGTTATATCCACAAATGAGAAACAGAATGGTTAATGAAGGAATGACTGAGATCCATATCCTATTAACGTTGTATTTGAAATGAAAGGATAATAATAATGATGATGTATCATTAAAAGGTTGTGTCCAGGATACCTTACTCGAGTTGTGCTAGTGACATTCTTAGTGTAACTAGACGCTGTTCAATGTAATCACGATATTAGAATTTTGTCCAAGTAGGAGCTGAAAGTTTATGGACATAAAATTAAATAGTCGTGTGATAGGATCGAACTCGGGATTACGGGATTGCACACAATACGTAAAGGATTAATTAATTTTAATAAATATATTTATTATATTTATTAAATATAAACCGAGCTTATTTAACGTTCGTTAATAATTAATGGTTAAGTGTAAACGAGCGTTATGAAATTAAATAGAAGAGAAAACAAGAAACGGAAAGTTCCGGAAACCCCTTGGTGGGCTTATTAGCCGCCGACTATAAGGACAAAAAAAGGGAAGGGGATTTGTTTCCTAATCTTGATTAGGAACTTGGAGAACAAGTTTGTAATCCTATAAATACCCCATAAAGCCTTCATAATTTTTGTCCCTCCCCTCCTCTCTTTTCCTTGCGATCGCAAACCAACACCCCTTTAGGGTTTTGGTTGGTTTTTCGATTTAGCTATAATTCACAAGTATTGAAGCTCCGGTTTATTAGTGATTTCCTCACGATTGATCCGTTGCATTACGTGTGTACAAGAGCGTAATATAGTTTCACTATAAACTATATCTTGGTGTTCTTCATATAAACCCTAATTCGTGATTCGTCGGTGTTCTTGAGGAATTGCTCTAGCTAAAAGGTATGTAACCCTAACTCGATTAATTATGAATGTGTTATTAATATATGATCTTGTTAAACGCTTCCGCTATGTGTGCTTTGATCTTAATTAGGTTTTTACGTAATTGTTATGAGTAATATAAACCTTCAACCAATCCTCCTGTCTGCATTAATCAGCAGGGGGAACTTTACTCTAGCAGGGGGAACTTTGATCAACCAGCAGGGGGAACTAAGACACATACATTTATTCCTAACAATCCTCCTCTAAACTTGTGTTTTCACCAAAATGACAAGTTTCTGAATAAATGTTGGCTGATGAGGATGCTTACAAACTCCCTGGCTAAATCTGACTATGAATAAACATGATAAGATCATATGGTACATGATTTTTGCAATCTACTATCAAGTCAGTCTGCACCATCTTCTTCATTGTCTTTTGGGAGAGAGGATAAAAACGATTGTTGAGCAAATGACAGTTACTCCTTCCATGGCCAGCTCATAGACTCCTGAATTTGTAAACAGCTTCCAATATAACATTTTGGCTCCATTTTGTGCATCAAAAATATGATCATTCAACCTTGTCTCATACATCCTATGCATACTCTCCCAAATCATCCAATTTTTCTCAACTCCTTCCATAGTAGGAGGATTTGCTACAAACATCCCTTTTAAGATTCTCCATAAATCATCTAGGTCTTATCTATCCAACGTTTGAAATAGAAGACTCAAACTCTGGAATGTCAGAGCTGTATCATCTGCCCTGGTAAGCTTCCACCACGACATGCCTCTATACTGAAACACCTCATACTTTACTATGGATTACTTCTTTCCTAACTCACTTGGTGTAATTTCAACAGATTACTGCAAAACTAAATGTTTATCAATTTCCTCATTGGAGGGATGCTGATCTTCTTTAGTTATTGCTCCAATATTCTCCATTCTTTTCATCTTTTTGGCAGCTCTTTGTAAGTTAAGAGCAGATCTTTCACCTGCTAATGAAGATCCACCTGCTTGAGAAGTTGCACCTGCTTGTGCAGTTTCCACTGCCTTAGTAGTTTCACATGCTTCCCCTTCTGCTTTTCTTTTCTTAGCCTCCCTGGCCTTTTTCATCATTTCATCCTTCTTTCTAATGTACTCAGCCTCCTCAGCTGTGCCCATACCAAGAAAGTTGTCCACACTAGTTGCCTTCATAACAGGAATGGCAGCTTTTTCAATTTCTTCAAAGGTTATTTTCCTGAATTGAGCATTAGTGTACTTCTTGTATCTCTTGAGTATGACTTTGTAATGCTCCAACCTCCCCTTTTCAGACCTCATATATTTTTCTTTTTGAAGTTGGATTGCTCTCTTTTCCAAAAAGTCCTTTTGAAAGTTAAAGATCAAAAGAGTCAATTCATACCTTTCCTCCAAAGAAGCATTAACAAGCTCTTGCTTCCATTGCTCCAAGAATTCTGTAACATTAGGTACCCTTTCATCCAGCTCTCTATGCATAATCTCAATCTGCTTAAGCATTTCCCTTGGTTGTATATGTACCTTTTCATGTTCTGAGAGATCTAATTTGGAGACATCCAATTGTGCCTCTTTTCTCCTCTTTTGTATTCTCTCCTCCTGCATGTGTAGCTCTTCTTTATGCATCCTTTGAGCTACAGGTTCATCATGTTCAGACTGAGCCCTTAGTTCTTCTAGTGTTTTGTGCTTTTATTTCCTCTTGGGCTGTTCAATTATTTTCCCCTTCCCTTTTTCTTTTGGATCCACTGTTGGTTTTGCTTTGGGAGCAGTCTCTCCAATCTGTACCCTCTTCTGAGCTGACTGTCTCTTCTTCTTCCTAACAAATGTCTGAGAGATATGTTTCCTTGTAGGTGTAATAGCAATAGCAGGGGGATTACTTACATCAGGGGGAATAATGCTAGCAGGGGAATCTTTTGTTGTAGCAGGGGCTTCTTATTGATTACCTAAATTCAACAATGTCTGGGCTACATCCTTAGTTGCACTCCCCTTGTCACTGCCTTTCTCCTCACTAACTATCTTCTTTTTTCCAAGTTCCTGGTCACTTGGAAAGGCATACCATTGAGTAGACTCATCTATGTGAGGAACTTCCTCCCCTTTGGAAGCATCCTCATCTGTGGAGATAATCAGCTTTGGTCTTCTCCTCCCCTCAAGTGTTGCAAGTCTGGTCTACAAGCTAGTAATCACCAGACCTTGCTTTTTTACTGTTTGTACCAGTTGTGCATTTTTCTTTTTCAAGCTCATGCGCATATTCGTCAATTCCAATAAGGATAGTGGTTTCAGTCTGCTCTCAACCCTAGTAAGAGATTTCTCTCCTCTTTGGGTATCAATGAGTGAGGAAGTGGACTTACTCATGGTGTCACTATCCTTCTCACCCCTTGGGGATGAGACAGTAGTGGCAGCCAAATCCCCAATTTGCTCTAAACCCATGGAGACTCTCCTCTATGCTGCTTGAAAAAGATCACTGGGCAAAGGAGACCTAGCAAACCTGGTTATGGTCCTCCTTTCTTGTTGTGGGTTGGCAGGGGGTAGTTGACTAACAGGGGCATCAACATATGAAGCGGGGGTATCAGCAAGAGTGGTTTGGGTTACTCTTGGTTGTGAAGCAGCTTCTCTTCTGATCTGGTTCATCATTGTTTGAGTAAGGGGGACTGCCCTGCCAGAAAATTGTGGGGTGGCTGCTACAAGAGTGGTGAACAATTTAGTGGTGTGGGGTTGGCTGTGAAGTGATTTTTGTGGCGAATTGGACCATGTTAACTCATATCCAACAAAATTTCTATAAACCTTGGATACATGCAAAATTTTGAACTGCTTTTAATATTTTTAACCATTCCTTCAAAAATCATTTGAGAAAAACAATATTTTCGCCCTGTTGCCAAACACACTAGAGCAGAAGCAACTTGACTCCCAAATTCATAAAAAGCAGTGGTTTTTGAAGACAAGCATTGCAAAATTGTATGAATTAAATACTTCCAATGGGGTGCAAACTGATATTTAGCAAATTTACATTTTTGATTTTCAGAAATATTGTACCTCATGTTTGTTAGACCCTCAAAAATATCATCCTCAGGTAGGGTAACCACCCCACCCTCATCATTCAAAACTAATTTGTCTCGAATGGAGGCAAGTGTAATCACTTTGGGGTGGCCATCAACTAGACTTTTAAGTGTGACCTCTCCATCCACTGTTTCAGTCGTTGCATTTGACCAAAATTGTTGGATGTGTGAGGTATAAATCCTTGGACTAATCACCAGAGCTAACCTAAAATAACTAGATTTTAGGTAAGCCACTGCATCAGTGAATTCAGCTGTCTCACCAGATAAAATAGCAATTTGGTTGTGGTTAGGAGAGATTTTGAGAGCCATTTGAAAATTTTGAAAGAAAGAAAGGTTTATATTTTGCAAAAAGAAGTGGGATATGATCGATTGAATGAGTTAGGCCTGTTGGTCAAGGGAATTGAGTTTATATAGGCGAATTGAAGGCTTGTGATTGGACCAAATTATCAATTTGCATAAAATTCAGAAATAAATCTTGCTAAGAAAGTAATTTATTTGAAATAATAATAAAAAAGTTACCAATCAGCAAAGAAAGCGCCTTAAATATCTTTTGAAATTAATAAAATATTCCCTAACCAAAAATTCAACAAGCAGGCCCAACGGCTACAAGCAGTGTAACGGTATTGTCGTTCAACGGCCAAACAGGGGAATGTTTTGCAAAGCAGGGGAAACTCATATTAGTAGGGGAATGAAAATCAAAAGCAGGGGAAACTTTCCTAAGGGTATTAGATTAACTTGAATAGGTCAATGCTAAACAGCTATGTCCTAATGCACAGACTTACATAAGCAAGCTAGATACATAGAATCTCTAGAGTCCTCCATTCAGCAAAGTCTCAAACATTAAAGCTAACACATAACAAGATACTTTTTTATTTTACGTCTGCTTCAGTCTGTGCTTTGGACCCTGCACCTGGTCAACCCAATGAAAAACACATACCCAGGTCTCTAATCCTACCATTCCCTTCATATGGTCAAGTGGTCTTGGCAACATGCACTCAAAAGATCCATTTTGTGCAGCAAGCTGCTCAATCAAGAGTTTGAGTGTACATTACAGTGCCTGAAGGTCTTAGAACTCCAACAAGCTTTGCAGCAAGTTTTCATTGGTCCAAGCCCCTACTCACCAGTGGATATGCTCTAGAATCATACATGAGTATCCTAAGGATACCCTTAATCCTAAAGGTGTGACCTAACCTCCCCTGAAACATAGAGTACATACCAGATTTTTCTATAAGGCATGCCATACTCCATATTAATCCCTACATTATTAGTCTACAACCACATGTAACCACTTAAAAAGAACAAACCCTAACTAGTGGAAAGTACCCTAGCAGGTGAATTAACCCAAACAGGGGAAACTTTGTTCAAAAGCAGTGGCATTAAAAATTATGGAAAAAGTGACTAGCAATGTTACAACAATAGACAATAGTACAATCCTGATTATATACACAAAGCTACAGACATCTGTTTAGGGATTGACTATCCTAATACTTGCAACCAAGTACAGGAATCTCCCTATATCAAAAGGTTTTGTCAAAAGATCAGCAACATTAAGTTCTGTATCAATTGTCTCAGGAACGATCAACCCTTTTTCAAAATAGTCTCTAATAAAATGATGTCTAATTTCAATATGTTTAGTTTTGGTGTGAAAAATAGGATTCTTAATTATGCAAATTGTGCTGTTATTGTCAAAAAATATCTTGGTTTTAAGAAAATTGTACTCATAATCAAGCAACTGATTCTGAATCTAAAGGACTTGTCCACATCATGCAGCAGCAGCCACATATTTAGCTTCAGTAGTGGAAGTTGCCAGAATAGTTTGCTTTTTACACTACCAAGATATAAGCCTGCTCCCCAAAAATTGACATCCACCTGTTGTAGACTTTCTATCATTGTTGTCACCCCCATAGTCACTATCTGAATAGGCTATCAGCTCAAAGGGTGACTCTTTAGGATACCAAAGTCCTAAAGTAGGATGACACTTGAGATATCTAAATATTCACTTCACAGCAAACAGGTGGCACTCCATGGGTGTCATTTGATGTCTTGCACACAAGTACACAACAAACATGATGTCAGGTCTTGAAGCTGTAAGGTACATGAGAGATCCAATCATATATCTATAGGTTTTGACATCAATAGGTTTTCCTTTGCCCTCTTTTCTCCAAGGATGTTCTTTTTCCATAAGAGTGGAGACTTTATTTCCTTCACACAATCCAAACTTTTTCACAATCTCAGCAACATATTTGTCTTGGAAAATAAAAATCCCATCTTTCCTCTGCTGAACTTGTAACCCCAAGAAAAAGATGAGCTCTCCCATTGCACTCATTTGGAATTTATCTTGCATCAATTTGGCAAACTCCTTGCTAAGCATGGAGTTTGTGGATCCAAAAATGATATCATCTACATATACTTGCACTAAAAGAAAGTCACCTTTTTGTTTCTTTATAAACAGGGTCTGGTCAATCTTTCCCCTGTTGAAGCCATTATCCAATAGATACTTGGATAGAGTCCCATACCAGGCCCTAGGAGCTTGATGAAGCCCATACATTGCCTTCTTTACCTTGTAGACCTTGTCTGGATGTTCTGGATCTTCAAAACCTGGAGGTTGCATAACATACACCTCCTCATCAATGGTGCCATAGAGAAAGGCACTCTTCACATCCATTTGGTACACAATAATGTCCTTGAAAGAAGCATATGCCAGAAATAGTCTGATGGCTTCAATTCTGGCAACTGGGGCAAAGACTTCATTATAATCAATACCTTCATCTTGTGTGTATCCTTGTGCTACTAGCCTGGCTTTGTTTCTGACTACTATGACCCTCTCATCCTTCTTGTTCCTAAGCACCCATTTTGTCCCATTGGGTCTTGACCATTTTGGACAATCAACCAAAATCCAAACCTCTTGAATATTAAACTGTAATAACTCTTCTTGCATAGCCTCTACCCAGCTTGGATCATTCAAAGCTTGAAAGATCTTCTTTGGTTCTTCTTGTGACAAAAAGGTAGCAAATAATCAACATTTCATATTGTCATGATTAAATTTTATTGTGATGTTAGCAATAAAGCTATGTTCCTTTGCTTGATACCTTGTTTGTCTGGGAGTGTCAAGATCACCTATAATTTGAGATTGGGGGTGATCTTTATTGATTCTGTAGGTAGGCTGCATATTTATGAGGACTTCAGTTTCATCATTTCCCAAATCAGGTTCTATGGGACTATCTTGATTGGGAAAGAACTCTTCAAAAGAGTTCCCAAATGATACTGCATGGCTGAGAGATGGATGTTGGTGAGCTGTATGCAGCTCTGAATAGCTTGGACCTCCATGCCTAATGATTCTGCTTCCACTGCTTGCCATAATGATTGGAGAAGATGTAGAAATGAGTGGAGATTCTCTTTCTGCATCATGAACAACTATTTCTTCAACGACAGGGGAAACATTTGACCAGCAGGGGAATCCATGATTCCAATGCTTTCAGTCATTCCACTGATTTCAGAACTTGGCTTAACAGGGGAAGAGAATGACCGTCCATCCTTTTGTGTGAGGTCTTCTTCTTCATCCATTCCTTTGGCAGCCTCATCAGCAGGTAACAATGAAGGTATAGCCATTTACCTCAATGGTGAACTCTCCACAGCAGTGGGTTCTTTTGTACCTGAAATGTTAGTATTTTCTAAAGCAACAGGCACATCATTTATTGACTTATAAAGTACTTCAATATCAAAGAACCATTTGGGACTTGTTTGTGTGTCTTCAGGCTTATCCTCCAGAAAATTCACATGTAAGTTGTCTGTCACCTTGCTTGTCTTCTTGTTGAAGACCCTATATCCCTTACTTGTTAGTGAATAACCAACAAAGTATCCATCATCCCCCTTTTCATTGAACTTTCCTAAATTATCACTAGTGTTGAGTATCACAACATGACACCCAAATGGTGTGAAAAAGTCAATTAGCGAAGGTCTTCCATTGAATAGCTGATAAAGGGGTCTTGTTATGAGCCTTAACCACCAAGGCCATGTTTTGAACATAACAAGCAGTGGCCACAACTTCAGCCCAAAAGATAACTGGAAGTTTGGAATCAGATAGCATGGTCCTTGCAGCTTCAATGAGTGTTCAGTTTCTCCTTTCTGCAACTCCATTTTGTTGAGGTGTCCTGGCTATGATGTATTCCCTTTTGATCCCTTTGCTGGTACAGAAAGTGTCCAGCTCTTTGTTCCTAAACTCTCAACCATTATCAGACCTAATTATCACCACCTTCATACTCTTTTGTAGCTCAATATGAGTGATGAAGTCTTTGAGTACTCCTGTTGTATCACTCTTTTCAAACAAGAAGAAGGTCCATATGAACCTTGAAAAGTCATCAGTCACCACTAGGCAGTATTACTTCTTTTTCATGCTTGCCACAGATGTAGGACCAAAAAGATCCATGTGAAGTAGATCCAATGGTTTGGTGGTGGAGAGAGCAACTTTTGATTTGCAAGAAGCTCTATATTGCTTTTCCTTTGTGGGAAATACGTTTTTACGTATTTAGGAAGGATCGGTCACTCCAACGATATATAAGTAGTATGAGCTCGTGATCCAATATGTAACAATATAACCCATGAAGCCCACATGTAGGGTGGGCTATATAAACCCCCTCCTAGCATGTCAGGAGCGGTTGGTTCTCACTTTCACACACTTCTAATCTAATATTTTCTATTTTCTCTCCAACCTCTCTCTACTTTCTCTCTTTATACATCTTCATCTATCTCTCTCTAATAATCATCTCCATAGTTAGATAATCTAAGGATTACGATGAACTGTCAGTTGGTATCAGAGCCATAGGATGATTGTATTGTTTATGTGTTTGTGTTCTTGATTTTTGTGTCTATTTTGATCCAAAATCAATTGATCCAAAAAAAATTTGTGTCTTTATGGTTTAATCTTGATACAAATCATTTACATAGTTGTGGTAAAGATTTGATTTTGTTATTTTGATTAAAAACACAGTAAAAAAAATGGTATCAAGAGCCATGGGATGATTGTATTGTTTATGTGTTTGTGTTCTTGATTTTTGTGTCTATTTTGATCCAATTTTTTTTTGTGTTTTTATGGTTTAATCTTGATACAAATCATTTACATAGTTGTGGTAAAGATTTGGTTTTGTTATTTTGATTAAAAACACAAAATTTTTGGGTGATTGGATCAATTTTTAGCATAAACATTCATTCGTGGTTTGATATCCGAGAAACAAGAGATAAATACTGTTATTTCGGAAAAGGGTTTTGGTTATCCGAAGAAGTTGCTTTATTCCGAAAAAAATATTTTCGGAAAAGGGTTTCTGTTTTCCGAAGATTTGGTGTTTATCCGAAGAAGTGGAATTCCGAAAAAGTGTGCTTATTCCGAAGAAAGGGGTTTATCCGAAGAAGATTGATTCCGAAAAAGGAGGTTTATTCCGAAAAAGGGTGATTATTCCAAAGATTTGGTGTTTATCCGAAGAAGTGGAATTCCGAAAAAGTGTGCTTATTCCGAAGAAAAGGGTTTATCCAAAGAAGTTTATTCCGAAAAACCTTGTTTTTTCCGAAAAACCCATTTATCCGAAGAACCCAATTTATCTGAAAACTCGAGTATTCCGAAAAATATCATTTTTCCGAAGAAGTCACTTTATCCGAAAAAGGCACTTTATCCGAAAATAGCATTTTTTCCAAAGACTGTCAAGTTATCCGAAGAATATCACTTTATCCGAAAACCATTACTTTATCCGAAAAAGTCCGTTATTCCGAAATTTCCCAATTATTCTGAAAACTCTACATTTTTCATCCAGAAAAATTTCGAACAAAACTTACAATTTGTGGATACGTGAGTTTTTGTTCGTCTTGGAATTTTTGGTTCATCGAGAACATACTTTAGGGGATTTCAACATTATTTCTCGGCTTCTACACACAACAACAAACACAATTACTTTCTTTCATTGTTCGATCGAGAAGTAATCCTTACCTTCATTTATCATCGATTTTTAATAGATTCGTTGAATTCGACATCTCGAGAGGGAGAATTGCAGATGATGCAAGAAGAAGCAAGACAAAAACTTCAGGTCTCATTTAGACAATTTGAATGACATCTCTACGAGCTGACCAAGCTAGACTATGGACCATCCTTTGTGGCAATATTTGGTCAAGATGCTCCTTTCTTCATGGAGGCTATGATGATAAACTTGGATATTCTTCAGCAGCAACTTGACAAATAAGAATTTAATCATATTGAATCTGCATCTGCACTTCAAGTTCTTTTGAAACAATTATCGATTTTTCTTCAATTCGATGTTGCCAAGAAAGAAAATTCAGTGCCCTGTCAGTCATTCCTTGAAGACATGCATAAAGAGATTCAAGACTTCCGTGGTACTTTGTTCAAATACATGACTTCTCTTACACATCTGTTTTAAACGATCACGACTTCAAATTGCTTATGATACTTGGAAGCAAGAACATCCGATGCAGATGCCAGAGCAAACAAGTAGTCTTACGGATGACTCAAAGGAGACCGCTTTGGTTAACGATGACAGCAACGTCAATGCATCACGACAACATAACTCAAGCATGCATGACGAAGAGCCACTAGTTGAGGTACAATTGAATATTGAATCTCATAATGATCTACATCATGTTGAGAAATCAGAACCCACCTATGACAAACATGGGATGGAAAAGGGTGATTCCACTTCTGATTCATCCGATGTGAGTCATAATGGGGGAGAGAATGATCAAAATGCTCAAAATCATGATATATGCCTTATGACTGCTTCTTTAACTAATTCTGCTTCTAGGATTGAAGAGCTTGAACCGATCATAGCTCAACAATCAAAAGAGCTTGAGGATACCAAAATTGAATTTTCGAAGAAAACGGATAAATTTGAAAAGTATTTTGAAAAACTTGAAAATTCAAACGTTGTTCTTAAACGAAAATTAAATCAAAATTTTCAAGATTCTAAAGCCGAAAAAGATAATTTTGTGAAACAAATTATTTTGCTAGAATCTAAGTTGGCATCCCAAGACCTCTTACTAAAGGAACAAGAGACCTTAAAACAACGTTGTAATGAGTTAAATAATTCTATCGTAGAGATGAGGTCTAAAACACTAGAGTCCACGACCTTGTTAACTACTGAAAATGCTGATTTAAAGGCTCAAGTTCAGGAAAAGGTTTTTGCTATAGCTGTGTTGAAAAATGAATTAAGGAAAACTAAAGGAACTAGTGTGGACACTAAGCTTGAAAAACCATCAATCTTGGGAAAACCGCCTAAAAATTAGTCCGTTCGACAACCGACTGCATTTAGATCCGAGCGACCAAAATCCTCGCGACCGCGGTTTGCCTCCCAAGTTGATATGGTTCATAGTTCTAGACCAGTCACTCCACTATCTAGGCCTAATGTGATCAAATCAGCCTATGCAAAACCTACGAACAAGACTGCTACTAGTGATTCTAGGTATACTTCTAAGAATATGCCACAACATAGGTCCAATAGCATGCCTAATAATCACTAAGTAGATGTGATGTAGGTTTTTATATACAAGTCTTAGGAAAGACGAGTATAAATGCGGCGAGTATTAAGTCTTACGTTTTAGGAAAAACGCAAAACCGAATAAATGCGGGTTCGTTCTCGAAGGAGGCGTGTGGATAAGTGTGCCAATTATGTAAAATCAAAGTTTGGATTAGTGACGTTTTTGGTTTAGAAGAGAAAAATTAAAGACGAGCTACGGTTACGATTACACTACGACGTAATGACGTAAAACGCGAACGTAAATACGTAAAACGTGACAAATTTAAAAATTAAATCTAAAAATTAATTAAAAGTTTAAACTAAGCCTAAAATAATATAAATAAGAATAAAAATCCAATAAATAATTTTTAAAACCTTTTATTAATTAAATAATCAATTTTAAATGCTAATTAAAGCCCTAAAATTAAATATAATTAAGAAAAAGCCCAAAATATTATTTTATTGAACTAATAAATCTCTTATATTATTTAAAGACTAAAAAGTATTTTTCCTAAATTTTCAAAACTATTTTTCCATTTTTAAAAGGCTAAAAACACTTTTTAAACTAAAATAATCATAAAAATAATAAAATAATGCTAAAAATAAATATTATTTTTCTAAAAATCTTTTTTTAACTAAATAAACAAGGGAAAAAAAAATTTAAAAACTAAAAAAATTGGCTAAAAACGAAAGTACCCCAAAGTACTCCAAGGTGGAGTACTCGTCCAAGATCCTACCAGACAACAGGCTTGTCCGAGATCAGTGTTGTCCGATATCGGACAACACTAATAAAAATAAAAAAATTGCAACGTTCTTGGACAACAAAGAAAAACCTACTGTATGTTTTTTTTTCGGCTCGTTTTGGGCTAGTTTTTTTATGTTTTGGGGCACAAACGGCACCCCTACAACAATGGAGTTTTAGGGAGTCAATAATAACACAAGAATACAAATAAATAACACCAAAACAATCGCAAATTAGTCACAATTCAACACATACACTTGCTGTGAACCAAAGACTAAAGTCTGATGGTCGTTAGGTGTCACAGTGGGTTGTAAGGCTAATGTAATTGGGCAAAACTTACTAACAAACTAATTTACTAACTAACTATAGATAATGCAACAAGATTAAGCCCATATATGATCCAAACCAAGTTCAAACCACTCATTGTGTTCCCACAGCACTAAAAAATAATGCATGTGCCGGGTTGAGTGGTTTGTAGGGAGACTTTAGCAGCTATGAAACTTCGAGCCAAGCTACCTAGACTCTAATTAGTTCAAACAGCCTAAACCCTATCCTATACTAGTTATCCATCCAAAATATTCAGCTCTAAAACCTCAATCGAGTTCAAACTAAAAGCTGGTGCGTATGCCTATGCACAGAAAGCGATGGTTGTGGTTCTATGGAATGCTAACAGTGGGCTACTAATCTAGTCTAAAGGCTATCAAATAATTGTCAACATGCTACCAAACCAAACATTTAAACCTCAAAAAGAGCTAAAAAGGGCTGCTGGTATGCCTAGGTTAACAGAAAGAGTGGTCTAGTGGTGTAAGTTTGCTAAAAGCGAGCTCTAACGGCTTATCTAAATACACCACAGCCCTCCAAGAACTTCAACACCAGATCTTGTATGTCTAGCCTATCCTATAAACTAGTCGTTTCCAGAATTCCGATATCTATATCCTCAAATCAAAGGAAGTATACCTGCTGGTGTAAATTACCACATAAAGTGCATTTATCTGGCCATGAGTGAAAACTTTAGAACAATAGTGATATAAACCAACGAGCACACTACCTAGACTTGCGAAAACACTAAGACAAATCTAATGATTCTTAATTCAAGCAGGAACAATCATTCAAAAACTCTTAGGCGATTATGCAACACATTTTCCATGTAATAGCAGAAACTTACTCACTATCTATTTTTTTTGTCTTTTATTTTCAAGTGAAACAAAAGTCGACTTCTACTACTACTAACCTTGAAAATAAGATGCAATCTAACCTATACTTAAATCCTAAGCTAATGATAAGCTACTACCCTAACCCAAACACCAGACTATAGACAGAAATTGAAAATTCAACAAAGTGAAAAACAATTTAAATTAACAAGTATGAAATTGACATGCATAAAAGCAAATAAAACAAGAAAATAAGCAAGTAAGAATCACAAATAATCATATAAGCCAACCCAATAAGCAAAATAAATTTGGGATAAAAAGATAATAAGTAAAGAAGGAGGATGTCACTTACATTGAGTCAACATACTTTCATGTCGACTAAGCTTACTGCAAGCTCTCATATACCCTATTTAGCTTATCATCAATACCATAACTTCAGCTTGTCTATGGCTTTCAGCTTAATGATGAACACCCACAAAAACATCAACTATGAAACTTGAGCTTGGAACTTGAAAACACCTCCTTTCTCCAAACCTGAAACAAGAAACAAGAAACAAGAAGGTTTCCAAGAACAAGCAGCAAGCACACTAAGTGCGGCTTATTTGTCAAATAAGTTGTAGCTTATGGCTTATGCTATAGTGAACAACACAAACTTTTGAGACCACCAAATTTGGGACACAAATATTACAAGTGAAAATAAAAGAGCCAACAAATGAAAGTAATAAAACCCTATAAGTCTAATGAGCTTATAACTTGTCAGGTTATAAGCTTATTAGCAGCTTATGTGGCTTTGGATCTCAAAAAATATTTGCCAAAATTTCTTGAACAAACAAGTTTGATAACAACTTAAGCCAATTTGCAGAATAATAGAAATTTGCACTAAGAATAGTAAAAATAAAATGGAACTCAACTTATAATTGTAACAATTTTAACAAACTCTAAATATTTTTCATTAAAAGTATTTTACAAAAAGAAGCTGGAACAAAGAAAGCATTCACAGGCCAAATGCTTTTATACTAGATGAAAGAAGATACTAGAAGCTAAACCCTAATACAATCTAATTCCCAGAATTGCCCTTTGAAGATTCGGATATCTTGAAGCATCTTTGAAATCTCAAACCTAGCATGTGAATGCTTTTGCCATCTTGTGAGTCTTGCGAGTTGTTATGGTGAATCATAGCCATTGATTTGGAGTAGCCAACACGCCTTGAGATCAGATTCGTTCATTTACTGCAAGGTTTTGGTATCTTGTGAGTGGTGGGGCAGGGGAAGCTGGGATAAACCATGTGGGTGACGTGGAGGATAAGTAGAGGTGGGGTTTTGGTTTAAATCTTTGGTAATTGTCGATCTGGAGTTGTGATTTAGAAAACTGTAAGGATCAGAGATTACTCATATTTAGGGTTTATGACTGGGTTTGTAGGTTGTTTGATTAAAATAGTATTAGTTAAGCGCCTGTTTTAATATTAATTTAACTTGTTTGAAAAAAATAAATCTGGTATGTGGGGTTTTGGGCTCGGGTAGAAACTGTTATAAGGGTAGACTGGGCTTTTGTTGAGTTTTGGTGGGCTAAAACCGGGTATTGTGTTTCATTTTAGGCAAAAGCACCCCCTAAGGTTTGCACAAATGTGAATATAAAGTTTTCATCAGCTAAGATATCACTTTCCTTTGAAGTGATCTTTTGAGCACTTGTCAAATAAGGCACCATGTCTTTTCCAACTTCAACCAAGGACTAAACATGCAACTTTGGCATACTTCAAGGGCTATAATGGTATTTTCTTGAAACTTAAGGACCAATCTTGTAATAAATGAGATATACAAGGGTTCAAAGCGACAAGTCTTCAAAAGTTGAGGGACCAATCTTGTCAAATCTTCAAACTTCAGGGACTTCAATGGAAATTCATGGTTCGGGTCCGGTTCTTTGTGCGGCTTCGTTTCCCGTGTTCGTTTTTGCTTGATTCCTTTGATCTTTTGTTGAATTCACGATATCCGCACCTAAAATACACAATGAACAAACACAAGCATATTTTGGGGTATTTTTATTATATTTTAAGCGTTTTAAGCCTGATTTGGACGATGAGACTATGTATAATTACAGTCTCATCACTCCCCCATACTAAACCATTGCCGTGTCCCTACGCAATGCTAGAATTAAGTATCTTAGCACTTCCAAAATTCATTTTATGATGACATTTATTGAAGACATAAATTTAAATAAACTACTACACGTGTTTTAGACATAATGTATGGTTTTCATCACGAGAAAGTGACTTTTGGGATCATAGAACAAGAACACGTGAATGCTTCGTTAGAAATAATTTCGTCGTCCTCGATTTTCACCCAATTCCATGCTAAGCGTGTAACGAGATCATTGTTATTATAAGTTAGCAACACGATCATATCTCATGAGTGTTAATTACGAACCTAAACTCCCTTATTCCTACTTGGTATCTCTTATATTTTATTTTGTCTTAATGATCACGAGGATACATCATTGACTTATGCGTGAATAGAGATTAAGTCTAAAAATAGAGTTTTAACGGTGTAACCAACATCATTAAATTAATAATTCATCCTAATAGACAACGATGTCAAATAATAAATCAACAAGAAGGATCGATAAACACGGTTTTATAACGGTTTTGAACATGAGGCTTATTACCAAGACTTTTATACGCCCCCTAACGGAAGGGCCTTATTATCATTGGTTTACCTCCATCTTTTATTCAACTTCGCCATGAAGCTTTTATTATGACTTTGGTCTTGCCTTGCCTTTTATTATCCGCCTCATCGGTGGTTTTATTAGCCAAAGACGTATATCCTCACGCTAAAGCGAATTTTGGATCTTTAAAGCTTTAAAGATTAAGGCTTGATTCACTTTCAATTTGGGCATAGATTTTTCGGCCTTGTGAGCTTCAAATTTTTGCTTAATTTAGGTGAGCACTTGAAATCTTATTATTAGGTGAAGCTTTCGATTATTCGGGTGCCAATACTTCAAAACCGTGACGCTGGCGATATCTTAATGTTTTCCCAATTTAATTACATGGAAGCTACTAAAACAAATTAGAAACCAACAATAGTGACTAAACCGCTAAATCAATATTTATTAACAATTTATTATACAAAAGCGTGGGGAGAATAAGCTAATAATTACTACACATGAGATCGTGACGATTACAAGACTTATAAATAACTCTATCATTTCTCGTCCTCATTTAAGAGACTTAGCCTAAAAAGTGAAGGAATCGAAGCTAAGTGCTCAACACGCACGGTCGAGTCAAAAATTACTCTTATTCTCACCATCAGAAAACCTACATTCGTGTCTTAAACACTTATAAAAACAAGAAAAATTTTAAAATTTGGCTATTTTTAGCCTTATTTTGCATAAAACGATTTTTAAAAGATGAATATTGGATAGCGGGTGACGTAAGCAAGGTGAAGTATCTACTCACCCCCAATACTAAAACTAAACATTGTCCTCAATGTTTCGAGTCTAGGGGTGAAAACACCCCCATACTAGAGACAAAGTCGAATGCTTAATCTCGAGCATGGAAAGGGTAAAACGACTAACCTAAAAGCCGTTTATGAATTATGCTAATAAGATAAACGTTAGAACATAAAAGGATATCATCGGATATCAGAATCTCCAAAAGCAACGATCGAAGCTCGAGTGATCTGTAAAACAAACACGAGAGGCTTCAATGATGACGATGAACCTAATAAATCACAATCACAAACAACCACGGAACCAAGGTTGGAAGAGCACAAGTCCCCTCATTACATTAACTACAAAAGCGATAATATTTACAAGGATAAGCATGAGAATCCCCCACGAGGCACCTTGTTTTTGATAACCGAGTCAAAAGCTCGACTCGAATCCCCATAAATGTGATCATTTAGGGATAATCTTGGTATGGTCATTTTTGGTGGGGCTTACACGATAAACAATGCCCAAAAGTACATGGAGTACTTTTAAAAACCCGATAAACGTATACCGGGGTCAAAGATAGCGTCCTCGTTTTCGGATGAAAGACGAAACAACGCTACTTCAACATGAACCCCAATGGGGTAGAAGAAAACAGATAAGAAGTAGAAAGGTGGGGCAATGGGTACGTCAAACTTATGAGCTACTCGAGGTAGACTCACACCAAGCAAACGAAAAGATTTTCCATTTATTGCATCGGTAGAAGACCGAGATTTCCCATTACAAGCAATTTCGGGATCGTAAATCTCGTCCTCGGTGGAGAAATGTGAGGGAACATAAGGGGCTTCCCCCACACTAAAACCACACCAACCGTCGTCAAAAGGAGTAGACGAGGTGGTAGCACTCATATAACGCGGTGATGATGGAGTTAGCAATGTAGAAAAATCTTTTAAAACATTTTTAAAATCTTTTAAAACATTTTTAAAATCTTTTCCTTTTTCATCGTTTAAAAACTCTTTATGAAAACCCGATTTGATAATTTCAAAAATATTTGGCGTGTCAAATTCAAAATTAGTCGCGCAAAAAATCCTCACATTTAAGTCTTTGGTGGGAGGGGGTGGCGGATTATATAAGTTCTCAAAACGTTTATCAATAAAGAACACCGCCCCCTCGGGGTCAACATACTCGTCATCCTCATGAACGTCGATCTCATCGATTTCTTCATCAAATATAGGCTTGTCAAACCACGGTTTGTCATTCCCCTCCTTGAGTATCTTAGAAACTCTCTCGAAAAGATCACGATCAAGCACGAAACCATCATCCTTTTGTGGGGATTGTTGATAAGTTAAATTCTCACGAATGTGGTAAACGTAATTCTCATTTGAGGAGTGTTGATTAGGTAACTCCTCGAGAATTGGATTTTGGGTGGTCACATGAGTTGGTTCGTCATCGAAAATAAGACATTCCAACTCATTATGTTCATCCTTGATTTTGGAAAGATCGACCTCACTCGTAGGTGGAAGTGAAGGCATAAGAGCTAGCTCTCATTCAATGATTTCCTCAATCTCGGGATCAAACTCATAATCATCGTACTTCACATGTTTCTTTTTAGTAGAATCAAAAATTGCATGTGGATTTCGAAGTACGTGATCAATCTCGGCAAAATCGCCATCGTCATCGTCAAAGAAAGAGTCGATGTGAGCACTCACAACCATGGTCTTACAAGTCGAATGACTAGGCTTAGGTGACTTTTCTAACACGAGAGGATCGATGTCGATAAAACCTTTCGCCTCAACGGGTGTTGGGCTAGGCAAAGGAGGCACTTCAATAGAGTTAGAAGTTGAAGCCTCAAAGACGTGGTCCTTCGAAGGTGGTGAAGACGAGCCCATTTTGGTCATTGTCGTGATGGCACTAACGTCGCCCTTCAGAATTGGTGTTTCACTTGTTTCGCTAAATACATCCCAAAGTGAGTTTTCATCCATAAATTTACACATACCCTTTTGAATTAGGTACACGTACTCTTTATCATTAAAATCATCATCTTTAAAACCGTTTTTCTTAATTCTTTCAAAACATGCATTAAGCCTCATTCTTTCCGCTAAAGTGAATATTTTGAAATCATTAGGATTTGAATCATTAGGTTTTGAAACCTCGGTTTTTTCATGATCATTAAAAACTTGGGATTTTCTAGCGAAAAAGTCCATTTTGTCATCCCCATATCTCATAGTAAGTCTCCCCTCGTGAACGTCGATTACGGTTCGAGCCGTCGATAAGAATGGTCGACCTAAAATAATGGGACATTTAGGGTCACACTCGTAATCGGATATAACGAAATCCGCGGGAAAAACAAACTTTCCAATTTTGACATAGACATCCTCGGCTATTCCAATTGGTATAAGTGGAGTACAATTTGCAAGCTCAATAGTCATGTTCGTGGGGGTAAGTGAAGGCAATCTCATCAATTTCCAAAGAGAATGTGGCATGAGATTGATGCTAGCACCTAAATCGGCAAGGGCTAAACATCCCTCAATCTCGGAAAACTCACAAGGTAGTAGAAATTGGCCCGGATCCTTTTCCTTTCTCGGCATACGCCTTTTAGGTTTTTTAAGAAGGATCGATGCACAAGTTTCTTCAAGGGTTACTTTGGTAAGGTCGATAAAGCTCTCTTTTTGAACCGTGGATGGAATTTGAGGTACACGAGGGTGTGCACTCTTTTCCTTGGTCGCCACGTTCACTCCATCGACTTTAGAACAATAAGACGTCTTAGAAGTCGAGGGTTGAGAAGAAGGAACAACTCAAAATCCTTCAAGGTTAGGGGTAATCACGCGACCTTTCTCACGAGACGAGGCGGCTTTACATTGTTCCTTCGGATTTGCAACGGTGTCACTAGGTAACGAACTCGATGACGCACCCGAGGCTTTGTTCATAATAGCCGAAAACATCTTTTTAATGTCGATTTGTCCTTGCTCAATCTTCGTGTTTTGCAATTTCAAAGTATTTGTAAAGTCGTTTTTCAAAGTACCAATTTCTCCCTCTAATCGTCTCATATTAGCCTCATTCGTTTTCATGTAATTTTGAAAATCGTTTGACGCACTATTTTGATTTGAATTAAAGTTCCCTTGGTTTTGATTACTTTTTTGAAAATTTCCTTGATTTCCACTTGAAAAATTGTTTCCTTGATTGTTGTTGTTTGAAAAATACGAGTTTTGATTATTGTCTCGATTTTGCCAATTCAAATTCCGACCTTGACTATAACCTTGATTTTGATTCGAAAAATTTCCTTGTTGATTATTTCCTTGAAAATTGTTTCGGTTTTGATTAAAATTGTTGCCTTGGTTATAATTGCCTTGTTGTGATGGACCCGCGTTATTTTGATTTTAAAAATTGTTGTTTCCATTTAACGCACTCACATTCGATGTTTGGACATCCGTAGCCGCACACTCGTAATAATTATGAGGTCCACCACAAAACGTACACGAAACCTCAACCGCTTTCACCGTAGCGGGAGCGTCTTTCTTTTGCATCTCAACGAGAAAAGACGTAAACACATTCGTCAACTTGTCGACTTTCGCATCAACTCTCTCAATGTCGCGATTAGAACTACTAACATTGGCGACATTGGCAACACTCGGTGCGTTGCGGAGTTGGTAAACCTTGGATCGGTTTTCGATAATTATCAATGTATCTTTCGGAGTCTTACACAAAAAGTTGCCACCGGCGGCGGAATTCAACGAATCTTGTTCTTGAAAATTAAGACCGTTGTAAAACGTATCGATTTGGTGCAACTCGGAAAAACCATGGTGAGGACATTGCCTAAGCAATTCCTTAAAACGATCCCACGCGTCTCTAAATGATTCATTCGATTTTTGCTCAAATTTTGTAATTTCATTTTTGAAAAACGTCGTCTTAGACGGTGGGAAAAAATAATTAACGAACTTGGAAACGAGATCCTTCCACGTAACTATCGAATTAGGTGGCTCTTTCTCGTACCAATCCTTGGCGGCACCATCGAGCGAGTACGGAAAAAGCATAAGCTTGAAGACATCGGTGTCGACATTCTTAAACTTGCTCGTGGATAAAAGACGATCAAAATTCCGAATATGGTCGTGAGGATTATCGGCTTCACGACCTCGAAACTTCGTAGCTTGGATTAACGAAAGCATTCCGCTCTTAATCTCAAAATTCTCCGCTTCGATAGCGAGAATTACGATCGCGTCTCCATAACCCTCGGTGGGCGCTTGGATCAATTCCATCATCGAACGATTGTCGGCCATCTCCTCTACGGTTTCTTCAACAACGATATTAGGAACGTCAGTTTCTAATTCTCGTCTACGTCGTCGATTCCTTCGATTATGATTACGTCGATTGGAAGTTTCGCTAGAATTGGAATAATCCTTCGATCGAGTGCGCATGCACTAAGCGTAGAATGGGTGGTAGCAAAGAAGATTCTTTTTGCGGTTTTTCGATTTTTCAATTTTTTTTTGGTTTTTGATTGTTTTTTAATTTTTCTGGATTTTGGTGTATTATGTAGACACAAATCTACAAATTTCTCCTCGAATCGACTTTCTCGATTAAAAGAGCCTTAAAGAATGAAAACGATCACGTGGAGTGAACGCCTTCGATGACTCTAGAACGTTGGTGGAACACCAAAACGTTCAAGAGGGTTTAATCTTGAAAACACAAGCAAATATATATGATACGTAGATAATACTTGGGCGGCAAACCCTCGATTAGCCCTCTTTCTTAAAACACGCACAAGCAAGCGGGGGAAACGAGGCGGCGCTAAGCACTTAAGAGCCTTTTCCCTTAGGTCGTGAAATACAACCGCCTTATACCCACCTTATAGTTTGTGTTAATTGAAATTAAGCCTCACGAAAGTATTTATCTATTTTGCCTTTAAAATTTTGCTTTAGATTCGAATACAATGATCGAGTGATGAAATCCCGAATCAAAGTTGCGTTTTCACGCTTTTGGAGTACTTGTATATTTATTGTTCTTACGTAGATACAATATAGTAATAATATATTCACAATAAAAACGAAAACCAATATGTCTACAATATAGTAAAATGATTGTTGTGTTTAATTTAGGAAAATTAAACACAATTTATTTGGATATTATAATATAATAAGTAAAAATAACAAAAATGAGTATGTTCGATATTCACGCTTTCCAAAAAATGAAAAGCTAAAACGCACTACTCACACAAACACGATAGTAATAATAATGGCACACTAAAAACACCTCCCCGGCAGCGGCGCCAAAAATTGATGTAGGTTTTTATATACAAGTCTTAGGAAAGACGAGTATAAATGCGGCAAGTATTAAGTCTTACGTTTTAGAAAAAACGCAAAACCGAATAAATGCGGGTTCGTTCTCGAAGGAGGTGTGTGGATTAAGTGTGCCAATTATGTAAAATCAAAGTTTGGATTAGTGACGTTTTTGGTTTAGAAGAGAAAAATTAAAGACGAGCCACGGTTACGATTACACTACGACGTAATGACGTAAAACGCGAACGTAAATACGTAAAACGTGACAAATTTAAAAATTAAATCTAAAAATTAATTAAAAGTTTAAACTAAGTCTAAAATAATATAAATAAGTATAAAAATCCAATAAATAATTTTTAAAACCTTTTATAAATTAAATAATCAATTTTAAATGCTAATTAAAGCCCTAAAATTAAATATAATTAAGAAAAAGCCCAATATATTATTTTATTGAACTAATAAATCACTTATATTATTTAAAGACTAAAAAGTATTTTTCCTAAATTTTCAAAACTATTTTTCTATTTTTAAAAGGCTAAAAACACTTTTTAAACTAAAATAATCATAAAAATAATAAAATAATGCTAAAAATAAATATTATTTTTCTAAAAATCTTTTTTTAACTAAATTAACAAGGGAAAAATGAAAAAGTTAAAAAGAAAACTAAAAAAATTGGCTAAAAACGAAAGTACCCCAAAGTACTCCAAGGTGGAGTACTTCTGTGTTGTCCAAGATCCTACCAGACAACAGGCTTGTCCAAGATCAGTGTTGTCCAATATCGGACAACACTAAAAAAATAAAAAAAATTGCAGCGTTCTTGGACAACAAAGAAAAACCTACTGTATGTTTTTTTTCAGCTCGTTTTTCGATGTTTTGGGCACAAACGGCACCCCTACAACAATGGAGTTGTAGGGAGTCAATAATAACACAAGAATACAAATAAATAACACCAAAACAATCGCAAATTAGTCACAATTCAACACATACACTTGTTGTGAACCAAAGACTAAAGTCTGATGGTCGTTAGGTGTCACAGTGGGTTGTAAGGCTAATGTAATTGGGCAAAACTTACTAACAAACTAATTTACTAACTAACTATAGATAATGCAACAAGATTAAGCCCATATATGATCTAAACCAAGTTCAAACCACTCATTGTGTTCCCACGGCAGTAAAAAAATGATGCATGTGCCGGGTTGAGTGGTTTGTAGGGAGACTTTAGCAGCTATGAAACTTCGAGCCAAGCTACCTAGACTCTAATTAGTTCAAACAGCCTAAACCCTATCCTATACTAGTTATCCATCCAAAATATTCAGCTCTAAAACCTCGAATCGAGTTCAAACTAAAAGCTGGTGCGTATGCCTATGCACAAAAAGCGATGGTTGTGGTTCTATGGAATGCTAATAGTGGGCTACTAATCTATTCTAAAGGCTATCAAATAATTGTCAACATGCTACCAAACCAAACATTTAAACTTCAAAAAGAGCTAGAAAAGGGCTGCTGGTATGCCTAGGTTAACAGAAAGAGTGGTCTGGTGGTGTAAGTTTGCTAAAAGCGAGCTCTAACGGCTTATCTAAATACACCACAGCCCTCCAAGAACTTCAACACCAGATCTTGTATGTCTAGCCTATCCTATAAACTATTCGTTTCCAGAATTCCGATATCTATATCCTCAAATCAAAGGAAGTATACCTGCTGGTGTAAATTACCACATAAAGTGCATTTATCTGGCCATGAGTGAAAACTTTAGAACAATAGTGATATAAACCAACGAGCACACTGCCTAGACTTGCAAAAACACTAAGACAAATCTAATGATTCTTAATTCAAGCAGCAACAATCATTCAAAAACTCTTAGGCGATTATGCAACACATTTTCCATGTAATAGCAGAAACTTACTCACTATCTATTTTTTTTGTCATTTATTTTCAAGTGAAACAAAAGTCGACTTCTACTACTACTAACCTTGAAAATAAGATGCAATCTAACCTATACTTAAATCCTAAGCTAATGATAAGCTACTACCCTAACCCAAACACCAGACTATAGACAGAAATTGCAAATTCAACAAAGTGAAAAACAATTTAAATTAACAAGTATGAAATTGACATGCATAAAAGCAAATAAAACAAGAAAATAAGCAAGTAAGAGTCACAAATAAGCATACAAGCCAACCCAATAAGCAAAATAAATTTGGGATAAAAAGATAATAAGTAAAGAAGGAGGATGACACTTACATTGAGTCAACATACTTCCATGTCGACTAAGCTTACTGCAAGCTCTCATATACCCTATTTAGCTTATCATCAATACCATAACTTCAGCTTGTCTATGTCTTATCAGCTTAATGATGAACACCCACAAAAACATCAACTATGAAACTTGAGCTTGGAACTTGAAAACACCTCCTTTCTTCAAACCTGAAACAAGCAACAAGAAACAAGAAGTTTTCCAAGAACAAGCAGTAAGCACACTAAGTGCAGCTTATTTGTGAAATAAGTTGTAGCTTATGGCTTATGCTATAGTGAACAACACAAACTTTTGAGACCACCAAATTTGGGACACAAATCTTACAAGTGAAAATAAAAGAGCCAACAAATGAAAGTAACAAAACCCTATAAGTATAATGAGCTTATAACTTGTCAGGTTATAAGCTTATTAGCAGCTTATGTGGTTTTGGATCTCAAAAACTATTTGCCAAAATTTCTTGAACAAACAAGTTTGATAACAACTTAAGCCAATTTGCAGAATAATAGAATTTTGCACTAAGAATAGTAAAAATAACAATGGAACTCAGCTTATGATTAGAACAATTTAAACAAACTGTAAATATTTTTCGTTAAAAGTATTTTACAAAAAGAAGCTGGAACAAAGAAAGCATTCACAGGCCAAATGCTTTTATACTAGATGAAAGAAGATACTAGAAGCTAAACCCTAATACAATCTAATTCCCATAATTGCCCTTTGAAGATTCAGATATCTTGAAGCATCTTTGAAATTCAAACCTAGCATGTGAATGCTTTTGCCATCTTGTGAGTCTTACCAGTTGTTATGGTGAATCATAGCCATTGATTTGGAGTAGCCAACACGCCTTGAGATCAGATTCGTTCATTTACTGCAAGGTTTTGGTATCTTGTGAGTGGTGGGGTAGGGGAAGCTGGGATAAACCATGTGGGTGACGTGGAGGATAAGTAGAGGTGGGGTTTTGGTTTAAATCTTTGGTAATTGTCGATCTGGAGTTGTGATTTACAAAACTGTAAGGATCAAAGATTATTCATATTTAGGGTTTATGACTGGGTTTGTAGGGTGTTTGATTAAAACAGTATTAGTTAAGCGCCTGTTTTAATATTAATTTATCTTGTTTGAAAAAAATAAATCTGGTATGTGGGGTTTTGGGCTCGGGTAGAAACTGTTATAAGGGTAGACTTGGCTTTTGTTGAGTTTTGGTGGGCTAAAACCGGGTATTGTGTTTCATTTTAGGCAAAAGCACCCCTTAAGGTTTGCACAAATGTGAATATAAAGTTTTCATCAGCTAAGATATCACTTTCCTTTGAAGTCATCTTTTGAGCACTTGTCAAATAAGGCACCATGTCTTTTCCAACTTCAACCAAGGACTAAACATGCAACTTTGGCATACTTCAACAGCTATAATGGTATTTTCTTGAAACTTAAGGACCAATCTTGTAATAAATGAGATATACAAGGGTTCAAAGTGAAAAGTCTTCAAAAGTTGAGGGACCAATCTTGTCAAATCTTCAAACTTCAGGGACTTCAATGGAAATTCATGATTCGGGTCCGGTTCTTTGTGCGGCTTCGTTTCCCGTGTTTGTTTTTGCTTGATTCCTTTGATCTTTTGTTGAATTCATGATATCTGCACCTAAAATACACAATGAACAAACACAAGCATATTTTGGGGTATTTTTATGATATTTTAAGCGTTTTAAGCCTGATTTGGACGATGAGACTATGTATAATTACAGTCTCATCAAGATGCATCTAAGAAAATGACACAAGAAAGAACTAGGATTTCTAGATATCATTCGGATCTCAAACACGGTGTTTGTTCCGTATGCATGAAGAGTGTTTTCACAAAAACTCATATCGTTGTGTTTCTAAAGTCTTGAAGGAATCAAACTCCCGTGATAACAGAGGGAATTCCAAAGGAAATAGGTTTCCTACCGCTAAGTCTTCCGCTCTGCGTAAGAAAACCATATCGCCTAGATCCAATCTTAGGTGGCAACCCATAGGTAGGATTATCAAATCAGTTAATCTTCAATGGGTTCCTACAGGAAGGATGTTTCCCTCTAGCACTACCAAAGTTGGCTGTGAACCCCCGCATGGTTCTAAAATAGATATCGCTAACCCATGTGAAAGTATGCAATTTGTTGATTCCAGTACATGTACTAAAGTCAAGCATCAACAACAACAAACCGGTCAAATCTCTGTATACCATTCAACTAAGGACACTCTTAGCATTTGGTTGCTGAAGAAGCTGATATCTACGAATCAAGTATTTCAGGGGATTTACGATTAAGCTAATAACAATGGCTCACATTCAAATCACAGTATGTGACCCGAACTTCAGAGAAAGGGAAGTTTATCTACGCAACGATAACTTACCCTCAAAACGAGAAATTAAGTTTTCTCGGACACGAGCTTACACTAAGACCATTCAAAGGTTCTAAGCTCGTGTAATGGTTCATTGTTAAATGTCAGACAATGACCCGGACTTCAAATAAAGGGAAGTTTATCTTGTCAACGATAACTTACCCTCACAACGAGAAATTAAATTTTCTCGGGCATGAGCTTATGTTAAAAACATTCAAAGTTTTTAAGCTCATGCACAACGGTTTGCAGTCACATGTCAGATTGTAACCCGCGCTTCTAAGAAAGGAATGTTTATCGCCGATGATAAACTTATCCTCATTAACGAGAAATTAAATTTTTCGCGGACACGAGCTTACATTCAAACTATTCAAAGGTTTTTAAGCTCGTGTAAATGGTGTATAATTATATTTCAGATTATGCCCCAGACCTCAAAGAAAGGAACGTTTATCGCCGATGATAAACTTATTCTTATAACGAGAAATTAATTTTTCTCGGGCATGAGCTTATATTAAAAACATTCGAAGTTTTTAAGCTCATGCACTATGACTTACAATTAAATATCAGACTGTAACTCGGACTTCAATTTTAGGAAAGCTTATCTTTATAGATAGCTTATCCTCGTAACGGGAAATTAAATTTTCTCGGTCATGAGCTTGTATTAAAACATTCCAAGTTTTAAGCTCATAAAGTAAAGTGTATCTTTTAAATAAGAGAACTTTTCTTCTTAACGAGAAATTCATCTTTCTCGGTCATGAGCTTTACGTTAAAACATTCAAAGTTTTTCAAGCTCATGAAAAACGATTTCTAAGTAAATGTCAGCTTAGAACTCGTTCTTCAGCTAAAAGGAAAGTTTATCGCCGATGATAAACTTATCCTCACAACGGGAAGTTTACAACTTCTCGGAATTGAGCTCGTTTTGTAAGATATTCAACATCTTAAGCTCAAGTATTTGGTTTTCAACACATTGAACACAATTTTTCGAGAATTTCTCAAAAGGTTTTTCTAAATATTTCAAAATTGCGTGTTCAAAAATGTTTTGATAAAAAGAGCATGTCTTCTGGAATCGATAATATTTACGATACTAGAATGTCATTCAATAATGATACGGGGTTGTAAATAAATTTCGAGCAGAAGTTCAAATGTTTTAAAACATGCTCAAAATGGCTTACTATTATTTCAGATAGTAACCCGCTTTTCATATTCAAGTCAAGCATTTCAACGGAAAGCTTTGACTCAACAACGGGAATTAATTTTCTCAGGAATGGTTTACTTTATAACCATGTAAGGGATTGTGTTTACGTAATAACACAATCTAACACGAATATATGTACGTGTCAGTGCATTTGTTTGTTAAAACAAGAGAAATCTTGTTTTTATGAAGTTATCATCTCCACCAACCGTAGCAATTTACAATTGATATCTATATACTCGACGATGCGACTACTCAAACGGCGACTACAGCTCTTTCAATAGAACACGGGTCAACAATTGAGGGGGAGCAATTGTCCAGCATTCAGAATCCTTGATGCCGAGAGTGTCAAGTTCACATATTGGTGTCAAGACAACGATATCAATCATACACATGGAGTCAAGAGATAACTTCAGACGTGACGAGGCGACCAACATTCGTGCACAAGAACCATGTGATTCTATCATATGATGTTCTCCATCATTCAGGTCCAACCTCGTAAATTGCTAATCTTGTGAATACATTATCATATATGATATTTGCACGTGATAAATACCTTACACTTGTGTTTAAAAGGTATTTAATTTATCTTTCAAGTACACCCTCATTTATTTGAGGGGGAGCTTGTGTAAATCATGAAGATAATTAGATTTGCATTTTTCTTCCCAGATTTTCTTAAAATGCTATTAAATCAATTGATATTAAAAACATCGATTGGGTTAGTATTTTTAATATGGGGGAGAAAATGTGATTTAATATTGAGATCAATAATGGTTTGACTTAATGTGCTGGCTCATCCCGACATGTGCGAAATGTTTTCGAATATCGTGGCATATGTTAAGGGGGAGCAAAATGGATTTGCACTTCAAAATGGATTTCATGGTGATTTATACTTACCCATAACCTATTTATTTCACGACGATAAAGATTGTGGTGACATAAGGATGGTAGGATAGCTTAAGTCCTATGATTCTTCTAGAACCGGAGGAATCTTCCCAAGGACATTCCATAGCTAGAAATAGTAGTCCTTAGGAAAGATGGAGAAAGATTGTGAACGTAGCTGAATGCCGAACAAGTACTTATGTTAGCACTGGAACAATCACAACAAGGTGCTAATTATGACGTATTGGTAAGAATTGAAGGGGTTGAAGACTGAAAAAGAATTGTAAAGATAAAGGGTGTAAAGAAACAAGCCCTCCTTACAACATTAGGCAGAAACCGGGTCAATACATATGCTATTGAGATCATTTTCTTAACGATTCTTGATATTGAAGATAGACATCATGGACCCAGTGATGCAATGCACAACCCATCCCAGCTAACTCAGATATCTCTTAAAAGATATTTGTTTTAATCACACGGAGAGAACGCATTATCTATTGATTTATTCACTCCGAATAAATTGGTATTGAAATGATGGCACTCCTCTCCAGCATCCGATCACTAAAATCCAAAATGCACGATCGAGTCTAGAGCCATTTGAGATCATCAAGTATCTCATTAGGACACACTTTCATAATTCCTTGCTTCTTCACACACGGTGAAAAGTAAGAAAGATCTTAAGAGTCCTACACAAAATCTGCATGATCTTGCCTGAACATCCGAGTAATACGAAAGTATTTACAATGAAGATGGAAATCCTTCTTGAGCAAACATCAAAAAGCTCATGGTAGGTGACTTGCGCGATTCTTTATGAATCAAACTTGTGATAACTTGAAAGCAACAGTGGTTTAATTCTTAACTGAATCTAAACACGTTCCAGGCCTCTACGTAATATCTTAGTGATCTTGCCAGAACACTCAGAGTGATACCTTAGTGTTCACAATGATGAGTGGAAATCCTTCTAGTGTTTACCTTAAACAGCACTTGGTAGGTAACTTGCAAGATTCTATATGAATCAAGCTTGTGACAACTAAAAAGCAACGATGGGGTGCGGTTCTTAATTGAATTTCACTTGTTCCAGGAACATGAATTGACGGCTTCAATCATGCGGATAATTCTATCCAATTGATTCACTCTTTATGTTCGCAGTCATCTTTGGACGGTCGAATAAAGAGAACGGGTTTACCCGCGAAATCTTGTCAAGGAGGTTCTTAATTGAAACTACCTGCCACAAGTACGATATTTAATATCGTCCAACGGGCTTTACCGGCCGGAGGTAAAATGCTACCGAATTAAAATGAAATGTTCAAGGCCATTTAATCCGTGTATATGTTTTGTTGCTAACTGTCTTATGCAGCGTAACAAGAGGGTGGCATTGCGGTGTACTATCCAGAAGAAGTCGTCAACACATGCTTACACTTTCTGCACTTAATACTTCAACAAATTCAAGAAAGTCTAAAAGTTAAGTATTCCGTTGTATCAAACTCTGAAGCTTTCAAGAATTTATAAAGGTGTAAGTATGTGGAACATGAAGTCACGAGGAGGCAAATTTCATAAGCGATAAATGCACAAGGTCAAGGCAAGGAAACATGCTAAAGCCTAAATTCAAAGATCTCATCAGCATATTCACAAGAACAAGATCGAAGACTCAAGCATAGTATGCTAGGTTTAAGATTTTGTAAAACGGTGTGACCTCCCTTAGGGGGAGATTGTTGGAAATACGTTTTTCCAAAGAAAGTCTCGGTCACATCATGGTTAGCATAGATCACGAGCTATAGACTATTTAGGACTTTGTAACTTAGAGTGACCTCCCTTAGGGGGAGATTGTTGGAAATACGTTTTTACGTATTTAGGAAGGATCGGTCACTCCAACGATATATACATATTATGGGCTCGTGATCCAATATGTAACAATATAACCCATGAAGCCCACATGTACGGTGGGCTATATAAACCCCCTCCTAGCATGTTAGGAGGGGTTGGTTCTCACTTTCACACACTTCTAATCTAATATTTTCTATTTTCTCTCAAACCTCTCTCTACTTTCTCTCTCTATACATCTTCATCTATCTCTCTCTAATAATCATCTCCATAGTTAGATAATCCAAGGATTACGATAAAATGTCAATTGGTATCAAAGTCATGGGATGATTGTATTGTTTATGTGTTTGTGTTCTTGATTTTTGTGTCTATTTTGATCCAAAATCAATTGATCCAATTTTTTTTTTGTGTTTTTATGGTTTAATCTTGATACAAATCATTTACATAGTTGTGGTAAAGATTTGGTTTTGTTATTTTGATTAAAAACACAGTAAACAAATGGTATCAAGAGCCATGGGATGATTGTATTGTTTATGTGTTTGTGTTCTTGATTTTTGTGTCTATTTTGATCCAAAATCAATTGATCCAATTTTTTTTTATGGTTTAATCTTGATACAAATCATTTACATAATTGTGGTAAAGATTTGGTTTTGTTATTTTGATTAAAAACACAAAATTTTTGAGTGTTTGGATCAAGTTTTAGCATAAACATTCGTTCGTGGTTTGATATCCGAGAAACAAGAGATAAGTACTGTTATTTCGGAAAAGGGTTTTGGTTATCCGAAGAAGTTGCTTTATTCCGAAAAAAAATATTTTCGGAAAAGGGTTTCTGTTTTCCGAAGATTTGGTGTTTATCCGAAGAAGTGGAATTCCGAAAAAGTGTGCTTATTCTGAAGAAAGGGGTTTATCCGAAGAAGATTGATTCCGAAAAAGGAGGTTTATTCCGAAAAGGGTGATTATTCCGAAGATTTGGTGTTTATCCGAAGAAGTGGAATTCCGAAAAAGTGTGCTTATTCCGAAGAAAAGGGTTTATCCAAAGAAGTTTATTCCAAAAACATTGTTGTTTCCGAAAAACCCATTTATCCGAAGAACCCAATTTATCTGAAACTCGAGTATTCCGAAAAATATCATTTTTCCGAAGAAGTCACTTTATCCAAAAAAGGCACTTTATCCGAAAATAGCATTTTTTTTTCCGAAGACTGTCAAGTTATCCGAAGAATATCACTTTATCCGAAAACCATTACTTTATCCGAAAAAGTCCGTTATTTCGAAATTCCCAATTATTCCAAAAATTCTACATTTTTCATCCAGAAAAATTTTGAACAAAACTTACAGTTTGTGGATACGTGAGTTTTTGTTCGTCTTGGAATTTTTGGTTCATCGAGAACATACTTTAGGGGATTTCAACATTATTTCTCGGCTTCTACACACAACAACAAACACAATTAATTTCTTTCATTGTTCGATCGAGAAGTAATCCTTACCTTCATTTATCATCGATTTTCAATGGATTCGTTGAATTCGACATCTCGAGAGGGAGAATTGCAGATGATGCAAGAAGAAGCAAGACAAAAATGTCAGGTCTCATTTAGACAATTTGAATGTCATCTCTACGAGCTTACCAAGCTAGACTATGGACCATCCTTTATGGCAATATTTGGTCAAGATGCTCCTTTCTTCATGGAGGCTATGATGATAAACTTGTATATTCTTCAGCAGCAACTTGACAAAGAAGACTTTAATCATATTGAATCTACATCTGCACTTCAAGTTCTTTCGAAACAATTATCGATTTTTCTTCAATTTAATGTTGCCAAGAAAGAAAATTCAGTGCCCTGTCAGTCATTCCTTGAAGACATGTATAAAGAGATTCAAGACTTCCGTGGTACTTTATTCAAATACATGACTTCTCTTACACATCTGTTTCAAGAACGATCAGGACTTCAAATTGCTTATGATACTTGGAAGCAAGAACATCCGATGCAGATTCCAGAGCAAACAAATAGACTTACGGATGACTCAAAGGAGACCGTTTTGGTTAACGATGACAGCAGCGTCAATGCATCACGACAACATGACTCAAGCATGCATGATGAAGAGCCACTAGTTGAGGTACAATTGAATATTGAATCTCACAATGATCTACATCATGTTGAGAAATCAGAACCCACATATGACAAACATGGGATGGAAAAGGGTGATTCCACTTCTGATTCATCCGATGTGAGTCATAATGGGGGAGAGAATGATCAAAATTGTCAAAATCATGATATATGCCTTATGACTGCTTCTTTAACTAATTCTGCTTCTAGGATTGAAGAGCTTGAAACGATCATAGCTCAACAATCAAAAGAGCTTGAGGATACCAAAATTGAATTTTCTGAGAAAACGGATAAATTTGAAAAGTATTTTGAAAAACTTGAAAATTCAAACGTTGTTCTTGAACGAAAATTAAATCAAAAATTTCAAGATTCTAAAGCCGAAAAAGATAATTTTGTGAAACAAATTATTTTGCTAGAATCTAAGTTGGCATCCCAAGACCTCTTACTAAAGGAACAAAAGACCTTAAAACAATGTTGTAATGAGTTAAATAATTCTATCATAGAGATGAGGTCTAAAACTCTAGAGTCCACGACCTTGTTAACTACTGAAAATTCTGATTTAAAGGCTCAAGTTCAGGAAAAGGTTTTTGCTATAGTTGCGTTGAAATACGAATTAAGGAAAACTAAAGGAACTAGTGTGGACACTAAGCTTGAAAAACCATCAATCTTGGGAAAACCGCCTAAAAATCAGTCCGTTCGACAACCGACTGCATTTAGATCCGAGCGACCAAAATCCTCGCGACCGCGGTTTGCCTCCCAAGTTGATATGGTTCATAGTTCTAGACCAGTCACTCCACTATCTAGGCCTAATGTGATCAAATCAGCCTATGCAAAACCTACGAACAAGACTGCTACTAGTGATTCTAGGTATACTTCTAAGAATATGCCACAACATAGGTCCAATAGCATGCCTAATAATCACTATGTAGATGCATCTAAGAAAATGACACAAGCAAGAACTAGGATTTCTAGATATCATTCGGATCTCAAACACGGTGTTTGTTCCGTATGCATGAAGAGTGTTTTCACAAAAACTCATGCCGCTTGTGTTTCTAAAGTCTTGAAGGAGTCAAACTCCCGTGATAACAGAGGGAGTTCCAAAGGAAATAGGTTTCCTACCGCTAAGTCTTCTGCTCTGCATAAGAAAACCATATCGCCTAGATCCAATCTTAGGTGGCAACCCACAGGTAGGATTATCAAATCAGTTAATCTTCAATGGGTTCCTACAGGAAGGATGTTTCCCTCTAGCACTACCAAAGTTGGCTGTGAACCCCTGCATGGTTCTAAAATAGATATCGCTAACCCTTGTGAAAGTATGCAAATTGTTGATTTCAGTACAGGTACTAAAGTCAAGCATCAACAACAACAAACCGGTCAAATCTCTGTATACCATTCAACTAAGGACACTCTTAGCGTTTGGTTGCTGAAGAAGCTGATATCTACGAATCAAGTGTTTCAGGGGATTTACGATTAAGCTAATAACAATGGCTCACATTCAAATCAAAGTATGTGACCCGAACTTCAAAGAAAGGGAAATTTATCTACACAACGATAGCTTACCCTCAAAACGAGAAATTAAGTTTTCTCAGACACGAGCTTACACTAAGACCATTCAAAGGTTCTAAGCTCGTGTAATGGTTCATTGTTAAATGTCAGACAATGACCCGGACTTCAAATAAAGGGAAGTTTATCTTGTCAACGGTAACTTACCCTCACAACGAGAAATTAAATTTTCTCGGGCATGAGCTTATGTTAAAAACATTCAAAGTTTTTAAGCTCATGCACAACGGTTTGCAGTCACATGTCAGATTGTAACCCACGCTTCTAAGAAAGGAAAGTTTATCGCCGATGATAAACTTATCCTCGTTAACGAGAAATTAAAATTTTCTCGGACACGAGCTTACATTCAAACTATTCAAAGGTTTTTAAGCTCGTGTAAATGGTGTATAATTATATTTCAGATTATGCCCCAGACCTCAAAGAAAGGAACGTTTATCGCCGATGATAAACTTATCCTTATAACGAGAAATTAATTTTTCTCGGGCATGAGCTTATATTAAAAACATTCGATGTTTTTAAGCTCATGCACTATGACTTACAGTTAAATATCATACTGTAACTCGGACTTCAATTTTAGGAAAGCTTATCTTTATAGATAGCTTATCCTCGTAACGGGAAATTAAATTTTCTCGGTCATGAGCTTGTATTAAAACATTCCAAGTTTTAAGCTCATAAAGTAAAGTGTATCTTTTAAATAAGAGAACTTTTCTTCTTAACGAGAAATTTATCTTTCTCGGTCATGAGCTATACGTTAAAACATTCAAAGTTTTTAAAGCTCATGAAAAATGATTTCTAAGTAAATGTCAGCTTAGAACTCGTTCTTCAGCTAAAAGGAAAGTTTATCGCCGATGATAAACTTATCCTCACAACGGGAAGTTTACAACTTCTCGGACTTGAGCTTGTTTTGTAAGATATTCAACATCTTAAGCTCAAGTATTTGGTTTTCAACACACTGAACACAATTTTTCGAGAATTTCTCAAAAGGTTTTTCTAAATCTTTCAAAATTGTGTGTTCAAAAATGTTTTGATAAAAAGAGCATGTCTTCTGGAATCGATAATATTTACGATACTAGATGTCATTCAATAATGACACGGGGTTGTAAATAAAGTTCGAGCAGAAGTTCAAATGTTTTAAAACATGCTCAAAATGGCTTACTATTATTTCAGATAGTAACCCGCTTTTCATATTCAATTCAAGCATTTCACCGGAAAGCTTTGACTCAACAACGGGAATTAATTTTCTCGGGCGTGGTTTACTTTATAACCATGTAAGGGATTGTGTTTACGTAATAACACAATCTAACACGAATATATGTACGTGTCAGTGCATTTATTTGTTAAAACAATAGAAATCTTATTTTTATGAAGTTATCATCTCCACCAACCGTAGCAATTTACAATTGATATCTACATACTCGACGATGTGACTAATCAAACGACGACTACAGCTCTTTCAATAGAACACGGGTCAACTATTGAGGGGGAGCAATTGTCCAGCATTCAGAATCCTTGATGCCGAGAGTGTCAAGTTCACATATTGGTGTCAAGACAACGATATCAATCATACACATAGAGTCAAGAGATAACTTCAGACATGATGAGGCGACCAACATTCGTGCACAAGAACCATGTGATTCTATCATATGATGTTCTCCATCATTCAGGTCCAACCTCGTAAATTGTTAATCTTATGAATACATTATAATATATGATCTTTGCACGTGATAAATACCTTAAACTTGTGTTTAAAAGGTATTTAATTTATGTTTCAAGTACACCCTCATTTATTTGAGGGGGAGCTTGTGTAAATCATGAAGATAATTAGATTTGCATTTTTCTTCCCAGATTTTCTTAAAATGCTATTAAATCAATTGATATTAAAAACATCGATTGGGTTAATATTTTTAATATGGGGGAGAAAATGTGATTTAATATTGAGATCAATAATGGTTTGACTTAATGTGCTGGCTCATCCCGACATGTGCGAAATGTTTTCGAATATCGTGGCATATGTTTAAGGGGGAGCAAAATGGATTTACACTTCAAAATGGATTTCATGGTGATTTATACTTACTCATAACCCATTTATTTCACGACGATGAAGATTGTGGTGGCATAAGGATGGTAGGATAGGTTAACTCCTATGATTCTTCTAAAACCGGAGGAATCTTCCCAAGGACATTCCATAGCTAGAAATAGTAGTCCTTAGGAAAGATGGAGAAAGATTATGAACGTAGCTGAATGCCGACCAAGTACTTAAGTTAGCACTGGAACAATCACAACAAGGTGCTAATTATGACGTATTGGTAAGCATTGAAGGGGTTGAAGAATGAAAAAGAATTGTAAAGATAAAGGGTGTAAAGAAACAAGCCCTCCTTACAACCTTAGGCAGAAACCGGGTCAATACATATGCTATTGAGATCATTTTCTTAATGATTCTTGATATTGAAGATAGACATCATGGACCCAGTGATGCAATGCACAACCCATCCCAGCTAACTCAGATATCTCTTAAAAGATATTTGTTTTAATCACACGGAGACAACGCATTATCTATTGATTTATTCACTCCGAATAAATTGGTATTTAATTGGTGGCACTCCTCTCCAGCCTCCGATCACTAAAATCCAAAATGCACGATCGAGTCTAGAGCCATTTGAGATTATCAAATATCTCATTAGGACACACTTTCATAATTCCTTGCTTTTTCACACACGGTGAAAAGTAAGAAAGATCTTAAGAGTCCTACGTAAAATCTTCATGATCTTGCCTGAACATCCGAGTAATACGAAAGTATTTACAATGAAGATGGAAATCCTTCTTGAGCAAACATCAAAAAGCTCATGGTAGGTGACTTGCGCGATTCTTTATGAATCAAACTTGTGATAACTGGAAAGCAACAGTGGTTTAATTCTTAACTGAATCTAAACACGTTCCAGGCCTCTACGTAATATCTTAGTGATCTTGCCAGAACACTCAGAGTGATACCTTAGTGTTCACAGTGATGAGTGGAAATCCTTCTAGTGTTAACCTCAAACAGCACTTGGTAGGTAACTTGCAAAATTCTATACGAATCAAACTCGTGACAACTAAAAAGCAACGATGGTGCGGTTCTTAATTGAATTTCACTTGTTCCAGGAACATGAATTAACGGCTTCAATCATGCGGATAATTCTATCCAATTGATTCACTCTTTATGTTCGTAGTCAGCTTTGGACGGTCGAATAAAGAGAACGGGTTTACCTGCGAAATCTTGTCAAGGAGGTTCTTAATTGAAACTACCTGCCATAAGTACGATATTTAATATCGTCCAACGGGCTTTACCAGCCGGAGGTAAAATGCTACCGAATTAGAATGAAATGTTCAAGGCCATTTAATCCGTGTATATGTTTTGTTTCTAACTGTCTTATGCAGCGTAACAAGAAGGTGGCATTGCGGTGTACTATCCAGAAGAAGTCGTCAACACATGCTTACACTTTCTGCACTTAATACTTCAACAAATTCAAGAAAGTCTAAAAGTCAAGTCTTCCGCTGTATCAAACTCTGAAGCTTTCAAGAATTTATAAAGGTGTAAGTATGTGGAACATGAAGTCACGAGGAGGAAAATTTCACAAGCGATAAATGCACAAGGTCAAGGCAAGGAAACATGCTAAAGACTAAATTCAAAGATCTCATCAGCATATTTACAAGAACAAGATCGAAGACTCAAGCATAGTATGTTAGGTTTAAGATTTTGTAAAATGGTGTGATCTTCCTTAGGGGGAGATTGTTGGAAATACGTTTTTCCAAAGAAAGTCTTGGTCACATCATGGTTAGCATAGATCACGAGCTATAGACTATTTAGGACTTTGTAACTTGGAGTGACCTCCCTTAGGGGGAGATTGTTGGAAATACGTTTTTACGTATTTAGGAAGGATCGGTCACTCCAACAATATATACGTAGTATGGGATCGTGATCCAATATGTAACAATATAACCCATGAAGCCCACATGTAGGGTGGGCTATATAAACCCCCTTCTAGCATGTTAGGAGGGGTTGGTTCTCACTTTCACACACTTCTAATCTAATATTTTCTATTTTCTCTCCAACCTCTCTCTCTACTTTCTCTCTCTACATCTTCATCTATCTATCTCTCTAATAATCATCTCCATAGTTAGATAATCCAAGGATTACGATAAACTGTCACCCTTCAAACAAGCAACACAAGTATGATCATTATTAAAGGTCTTGGAAGGCAGACCATGAACAAGATTGAACTTAACCAATTTGTTCATATTTTTGAAGTTTAAATGACTAAGTCTTTTGTGCCATTTCTTGCATTCATCTACTGAGTCTTTGGCAATAAAATAGTTCTCATTGTCTTGTAGAGAAATATCTTTTAAGTCAATGGTGTACATGTTCTTCTGCCTTGGTGTTATTAGAACAATAGGAGTATTTGGTGGTAAAACAAAATCCTTTCCTAACACCAGACACTCAGTATCAGTGAAAAGAACAAATTTCTTGTTGTCAATCATCTGGGACACACTAAAAAGGTTGTACTTCAGTTCTTTCACCAGATAGACATTATCAAATGTCATTCCATTAGTCACAATGGTTCCTTTCCCAGTGATTGTCCCATGTCCATCCCCAAATGAGACACCATCATTATCATGCAGGGGAACAAAGTTTGATAGATATGCTTTGTGACCAGTCATGCTCCTTGAGCATCCACTATCCCAGTATGCTTTGTCATTCTTGGTCTGCTTTGTTACCTGCAAAAAGAAAAACAAATAGTTTTTTCTTGGGGACCCAAGCCATTACTGACTTAGATCTTCCTCGTGTATTAATATAAGATAATTTGTCAAAAGCTAAAGATACACCATTGGGTTGAGTACCCCTTTTGGGAGTCCAAACCCAACGAGCTGAGGCTTTTACAACTTTTCCCCATCTACCTATGTTTCTAGAGGCCATAACTTTGCCAGCAGGGGAAACCCTGGGCTTAGCAAGGGAATCCCTATGCTTAGCAGGGGAATCCCTATGCTTAGAAAGGGAATCCATTGCTTGTTCTGGCCTTTATAGGTGCATTGGTAAGGTCTATGGCTAGATGTAAATGTATTATGAGATGTTGTCTGGTCACATTAGAGCTAGATTGGGGGTATACTGCATTTATCTTTCTCAAGGCAGGCACAACATACTTATCAGTTGCCTTATTTCTCAAAGCAGGGGGAATGTACTTAGCAGGGGAAAAAGGTTTTGCCCCTGCATTAAAAAAATAGCTTGTGGTTGCATTTCCTTTAAAGGATTTGCAGCCACCATTCCCTTGGTTGCTTTACTGTCTTGGTTTAAGTGATCAAAACTACCATAGGTGAAACAAGGTTTGGTTTTTTCACAAAGTCCTTTCCTAGTTGAAAAGACTTTTGATTATTCCAGTTCCTTTGATTTCCTTTAACCATATTTTTATTGTATTTAGATCTATACATCTCTGCATATCTAGTGGTGGTTTTGTAAGGTTTTGGACTAGTAGTTCTAGTTTCAGCTCCTGATGTACTACTATTTCTAGATGAAGTACTTTTGGAACTAGTGTCACTACCAAACAAACCTTCTCTAGAGAAAAGGGCAGGGTTATTTATTTTCCACTGCTTTAAAGCAGCTTGTTCTTTTTCAAAGTTCCTAACCTCACTAGTTTTTACATAATCATTTAAGTTAAACTCAATATCTTCCTGCTTGGCAAAACAAGGAAGACCAGTCCAGGAAAGATCTTTGATAGGAGTGGCTCCATGTATGTTAGCAGGTGGTGATGGAAAAGTAGCATGTTCATTTTTAACAACAAAACCAGTTTTATCTCTTGGAGACTGTCCTATTTCAACAGCCTTAGTTAGATCTTTAGAGGCTTTTCCAAAATTTTCAACAGTTTGTTCATCTACCTTTTTATTAGCTCTAAAGATTTCAACTTCATCAGTTAATTCCTTAATGGAATCATCTTTTTCTCTAGCATCTCTTTCTAGAATTCCAATGTGATCTCTATATTGGTTTTCTCTTTGCTTGTATTCTCTAATGCTAGACTCTAGTTGTTCTAAAGCACGTTTGTAGTTGTCTAAATCATTCTCAGAGTTTATGTAATCAACATTTAGCTTTCTTATTTGGTCATTTAATGACTAAGTATTTTTCCTACATGCTTTGGTACAATAGGATTTATCATATACCTTATTGTCTGAGCTAGATGTTGACATAGCCATAAGAGCAAATTCTTCTTCTGTCTCCTCAGCAACTAGAGATTGGTTCCTTTCAACACCTTCTGTCATAGAGCTCCAATCCCATCCAACTCCATCTATTCCATGCACGGCTACCATAGCCTTAGCCTTAGAATCCTCATTCCTGCTCTCTTTCCTATAGCTGCTTCCATTCCTTGGACCCCTGCACTCCCTAGCAAAGTGTCCTTTCTTCCCACAGTTGTAGCATTCAACCTTTGATTTATCAAATCCATATACATTAGAAGGATTAATGGAAATCTTTTCCCCATATTTCTTATAGAATCTGTTGGCTCTCATGTTGAGTAGAGCCATATTCCACCTGATATCCATTTCCTCCAGTCCTTGCTTGCTGATTTAAGTCAAATCTTCATGTAGGACAGTGGATCCTTGATCTCCTTGTGATGTAATAAAGGCACAAGCAGTGTCAAGGCTAAAGGTTGCAGTCCTTTCTTCTCCATTTGAAACAGTAGAGTATGTAGCAAGGGAATCCTCAATCACACTGCTTGTTTCAAAAACAGCAATTCTACTACTTTGAGAAATGAAAGCCATGTTGACAGGTGGATCAGTAGTTCCACTTGAGTTTGTGGGAATAGTCCCTAAGGCCTTCATTTCATTGACCACAGGCTCAAAAACCTTCAGGTTTTTGTAGACATCATCAATGTTTTTGTCATCAACGTCATCTCTATTTTGCCAAATTGTTTTGTATATAAACCATTCTTTCTGAGGACTGTTAAGAAATCTTGCATTGACCTGTTCTCTTGACACCTCTATGTCAAAGAATTCCAATTGAGCAACTAGATCTTGAAGTCTATTGTAGATGGAACCAATTGCTTCATCACCTTTTTCTTTAAAAGAAGCAAATTGGTCTATCGTCTGATTCTTCTTCTTCTTCTTCTTGGTAGCTTTGTTTCCTCCAAATGTGTTACCAATGGCTTATCAAAGATCCTTAGCCGTCTTATGCTTCCTAAACCTTAGCTGATGTCTATCAGGTAGAGCCAACAGCAAAGAACTGTGAGCTCTTACATCATGCCTTCTCAATTGGATCTCTTTGTCTGAAACAGTAGCAAACTTTTTCTTTCCATTACCTTTGGAGCTTTCACCACCATCTACCTTTTCTTTGTTCTTATCTGTAGAAACTAGAAGGGGGGGGGGGGGGGGTGAATAGTTTCTTATATTTACTTGTTAAAAGGTGGTTTTCAAAAAAAATCCTTTTTCAAAAACTTAGGCTTGAGGAAATATGTGAAATCTTCTTATGCACAATATGAACAATGATAGTGTAACTAAACTAATACTAAAAAAAATATATGCACAAAGAATAAAGAATGTAAAGAGTTAAGGGTAAAGAAAGATCAAACCGAACACCAAGGATTTATAGTGGTTCGGCAACGAAGCTCACTCCTCGTTCCTACTCCACTCCTCGAGTACTCCTTACTCGAGAGTTCACTACACAACAAGCTCCTTATGGTGGAGAAAACCGTACACGTCGCTTAACCAATTTCCGACTCTAAGCTAAAAGTCGAGCACTAATCGTAGCTAGGACCAATCTACACAACTATACTTAGTACATACACAACTTCCATATAAACACAACTACTTGGATCTTCACAACTATGACACAACAACAAATGTATAAAAATAGATCTTCAATGGATCTTTGGTGGTGGACTCAACACTTCACAAGGATAGTGTTCTTCTCTTTGCACTTGGAGAGGAAGGGATGGTAAAACAAGATTCACTTTTTAAACAAGTAGTAATCAAACAAATAATCAAAGATTTGAGTGATTAAAGAAGAGTGTTTGAATCTGGAAATAGATGTGCAAAAGAGGTGAATTGAAAAGCTGAGAATGATCCACTATTTATAGGACAAAGAACCAACGGCTATATCTTCCCGCGGTTCCTTATCTTAGCCCGCGGTACCTTAGCGATAAGGAACCGCCTAGGAGCTAAGGAACCGCTGGACTAGACTCCGCTCCTTTTTTGTCCTTTAGTGGTGGAGGTCATATCTGGTTTAAAAAATATCCTGATAGAATATTCCTAACCAAATAAGAATATGCCATTTTCAAATTTTCAAATAATTAATTTAATAAAACATTTTCTTAAAAAGAAAGTTTAATAAAAACTTGTCACACTTAATAAAAAGTGAGTTTTAAGAAAAGATTAAATCACTTGATCACTTGATTAAGGTTAGTACTTGTTTATCCATACCTTAAGTGAAAATGGGTAAAATGAAAAATACTTGAACTCAAGAATTCGTTTTTCGTTGTTTTCGTAAATGCTTGTTTTTACATATTGTCGTAATCAAAACTAAGCGAGACCGAAAAATGCAAGTAACGTTTTTAGGCATTATTGCATTAAAAATCTCCCCCTTTTTGATTCTGACAATACATGAACTCAATCACACAAAAAACAAGATTTTCGAAGACGAGTTTATTCATTTCTCCCCCTTTGTCGAAGCAAAAAGGTTGCACAAGTCGGTGTTTGAAGAGACGGACTTTGCAAAGACTCCCCCTTGGTGCTTACTCCCCCTAGCTTGGGGCACCGAGGAATCGAGATATGGTGACAAGCTACATAGAAGGGTTAGTTGAACAAAAGAAGCAACCAACAAGATATAGCAATAGGTCACAAAATAAAAGAGAAGAAAATAAAAAAAGACAAAGATCCAAGATAGGTTACTAAAAAACATCATACAAAGATGTATGGAAAAAGAAACAAGCCAAAAGCATAAATCTAATCCTAGTTATTCTAGAATTCTAAGATTTGCTTGAATTTGGTGTCTTGTGGATAAGCAACCAATGCTTATATGAAAGACAAGGTAATGGCAGAGGGTGGTGGTGGTGGCTTGTTGGAGATCTCATAATCATAGTGAAGAGGAGGCTTGATTAAGAGACTCTTGATGTAGCTCAACTCCTCATACATGTGTGCCATAGCAAGATGTTGATATTGACAACAATGACAATATGTTCCATGGTGCATGACATTATCATGAGAAGGAGGAAGAACACTAAAGGGTGGTGGTGGAAGAAAGGATGTTCCACAATCAACATTCTTGGTAGGAGAGATGTGATTAAGAGTGTTCTTGGGTGAGTTTGGATTGTAATGGTTTTTGGGTGAGTTGGGATTGAAAGCAATTGGAGAAAATGGAGGAGATTCAAGGCTTTCATTAGGAGAATAAGACATTTTAGGATGTGAAGTAATGCAAAATGCTTATGGTTTAAATAGGGAAGGTTTAAGGTATTTTTGGGGTGGTCAAAGGGTTTGAAACAAAGATTCTCAAAAATGTTGGAGCAAATCTGGAGTTTCAGACAAAAACCCAAAAAAGGAAGGCACTGTAGGCGGTTCCTTATCACGACTGGCGGTACCTTATCACTAAGGCACCGCGGTTCACATATGGAACCGCTGCAGAGGCTGCGTTTGGTGTTTGGAGGAAGATTTTTCAGCAAATCTTATTTTTCTAGTCTAACTTATCATAGGAATATGCTTAAAAGCAAAGATAGACAAAGAAAACATATGCAAACTTACCAAATAGATATTTGACCAAAATACATGGATTAAAAAATCGATGTAGGAGGTGTGTAAGACAAGACCTTAAGTCATGACACAATGATCCTTCATGATTCTATCTTGTTCTTGCTATGTTTGAGAGAATCATACATATGAATTATGTAAGCTCTAGATTAATAGCGAGAATCTATGAAAAAATGTTTTTAGATTGAATTAACAATGTCAAACGTATTTCTCAACCATTTTCGAAAGAGACTTTGAGAATTTTGAAAAGGAGAAGAGAGGGTTTTTCAAAAAGAGTTTGGAAGACTCAATGACTCAAAGTGGTAAAAGAAAACGCACAAAAGGAAAAGAAGGAAATTAAGGAAGATGTTCCATTAATCCTAGACCTATACGTAAGTAATTAAAAGGTTCCCTCTTAAGTGGCTTAGTGAAGATGTCGGCTAAGTTGTCTTCGGAGGGTACCTTCTCAATAGAAATGTTCCCCTTTTGAACATTATCCCTAAGGAAATGGTGTCGAATTTCTATGTGTTTGGTTCGCGAATGTTGCACGGGATTCTTGCTAAGGTCTATAGCACCTTTATTATCGCACATGATGGGAACATCATCAAGAGAAATCCCGTAATCAACAAGCGCTTACTTCATCCATAGAGCTTGTTGGCATGCTTTTCCGGCACTCACATACTCGGCTTCCGTGGTGGATATTGCAAGAGCGGTTTGTTCTTGGAGAACCAAGAAGTTAAACAACAACCCATGAAGGTACAAAATCCACTAGTGCTTTTTCGGTCCACATAGTCTCCCGCGTGATCCGAGGCCGCGTAGACAATGGTTTCTACGCCGGTCCCTTTAGGATACCATAATCCTAAATGTATAGTACCTTTAATGTATCGGAAGATACGCTTAACCGCTTCGAGGTGAGAGGTTTTGGGAGCCTCTTGGAAGCGAGCATAAAGGCAAACACTAAACATGATATCCGGTCGACTTGCCGTTAAGTACAACAAACTACCAATCATACCTCTATATTTGGGGTTGTCTACCGACTCACAACCATCATCTACGGTGAGTTTAGTATCCGAGGCCATTGGGGTCTTCATTGGTCTAGATTCTTCTAATCCAAATTTCTTTAGCATTTCTTTAGCGTACTTAGATTGACTAAAGAAAATACCGTCGTCCATTTGTTTAATTTGGAGTCCTAAAAAGAAGTTAAGTTCTCCCATCATACTCATTTCAAACTCATCATGAATGATTTTGGCAAAGTCATCACACAATTCTTGACAAGTTGAGCCAAATATAATGTCATCAACATATATTTGTACGATTATGAGGTGTGGACCTTTCTTCTTTATAAAGAGTGTATTGTCTACCACTCCCATGGTATACTCATGTTTTAACAAGAAACGCTTTAAGTCTATCATACCAAGCTTTGGGTGCTTGTTTGAGACCATAAAGTTCCTTATTAAGCTTGTAAACATGATCTGGTTTCTCAAAATCAATGAAGCCGGGAGGTTGAGCCACATATACCTCCTCATTGTTCAAACCGTTAAGAAACGCACTCTTTACATCCATTTGTTGAAGCTTAAAGTCTAAGGCACAAGCGTAGGCTAAAAGGATTCTAATGGATTCTAATCTAGCTACCGGTACATATGTCTCGTCATAATCAATCCCTTCTTGTTGATTATAGCCTTGTGCTACAAGTCTAGCTTTGTTACGAGACACAACACCATTCTCATCTAACTTATTCCTATATACCCATTTGGTTCCTATAATGGTAGAACTTATAAGTGGAGGAACAAGTTCCCAAACATCATTGGCGACGAATTGATTCAATTCTTCTTGCATCGCAATGACCCAACTTTCATCCGTCAAAGCTTCTTTAACATTATTTGGTTCAATCAAGGAGACAAAACAAAAGAAGTTGCTTTGGTTTTGGACTTGAGATCTTAGGGTCCTTTGATTTAAGTCACCAATGATATTATTGAGAGTATGATCCCTAGACTCCTTAATGTTTACTTCCTTTTCAACATTAATGTCTTCAACTCCTATTTTTCTAACCTCTTTGGCTTTAACTACTTCTAATTCATCCAAGTCATCATCAACCAATGGTGGTGTCTTGGGTGAGGGAGGGGTTTCATCAAAGGTTACGTTGAGTGATTCTTCAATAACCCCCGAGGTTCTATTTAGGACAATGTAGGCTTTGCTAGTTTGGGAATAACCTAAAAGGATACCTTCGTAAGACTTTGGGTCAAACTTGGTAAGGTAGTCTTTGGTGTTGAGGATAAAGCACTTGCTTCCAAACACCCTAAAGTATTCCAATGAGGGTTTCTTACCTTTAAGAATCTCATAGGGGGTCTTTCCTAGGAAAGGTCGAATAAGAATTCGGTTGAGAATATAAGTCGATGTGTCCACGACATTGCACTAAAACTTTTGAGGCAAAGATTGCTCGTTTAACATCGTCCTACTCATCTCTTGGAGAGTCCTATTCTTCCTTTCAACTACCCCATTTGATTGTGGAGTGCGAGGAGCCGAGAAGTTATGGGTAATTTCATGAGCTTCACAAAAGGCACCAAATTGCACTTCATTATCAAATTCCCTACCATGATCCGTCCTAATAGAGACAATTGGACATCCTAGTTGATTTTGATTTCTTCGACTAAAGATTTCGAAATGATCGAAAGCTTCATTCTTAGATGCCAAAAATCTAGTCCAAGTGAATCTAGAATAGTCATCAACTATAACTAGGGTATAAAGGTTACCTTCATAACTCCGTATGGCGGAAGGTCCAAAGAGATCCATATGTAGGAGCTCTAAGCACCGAGAGGTCGAAACCAAATTCTTGGCTTTGTGACTTGAGCGAACTTGCTTTCCAACTTTGCAAGCATCACAAAAGTGACTATCAAACTTCATCTTGGGGAGGTGTCTTACCAACTCCTTAGAGACTAAAGATTGAATTAAACGCATATTAGCGTGACCTAATCTTCTATGCCAAAGAAGAGAACTATCATCTATAGTTGCAAGACATATGTTGTCTTTTGACTTCTTATTAACCTTCATGACATAAAGCCCATGCTTTCTAACACCTTTTCCAATGACTTTTCCATCTTTTACGATTTCACTGTCATGTTCCGAAAAGATGACCTTACACTTATTGTCACAAATTTGACCTATACTTAAAAGGTTAAACCCAAAGTTATCTACGTGCTCAACATTTTCAATGGTCATAGAGTCAAGAGAAACCGTACCTTTGCCAATGATATTACCACGTAGACTACTTGCAAATGTGATGTTACCTCCATCATATGCTTTGTAGTGCGAGAACAAACTTCGATTATCCGTCATGTGTTTAGAACATCCACTATCCTTAATCCACTCGTCGGGCTCCAAATCAATTCCCAAGCATATCTAGGTAACAACACACAAGATCAAACATTTGGTCCCCAATATCTCATGGGTCCAAAATTGTTAGTTCCAAACATCCCTTGCATTTAGTTGGGATGCATGAATGAAGGAGGGGGTCCCCATGGAGAACAAAATGGAGGAGGGTAGTAATTCATATAACCATCTTGTTGTTCGTTATTTCTTCTGGGTGTATTTGATCTAGGTTTAGAGTTATGATCATTTCTTCTAGGTGTTGGGGTTTTACTTCTAGATCGTGAATTGTTTTGATTATCTCTTCTAGGCGTTGTCGTTCTACTTCTAGGCTTAGACTCATTCCGTACTCTAGGTGAAGTAGAAGATGGTCTAGATAAACTTGTATTTCCCATGAGAGGCTAACTTAATGGCTTGTAGAACTTATCAAGAGCATTGTCGTCAAGTATGGGTAATTTTACCTTATTAACAATAAGATGCTTTGGTTTTTCACCTGATTTTGACTTTTCAGAAAGTTCATGATTTTCACAAAACTCCTCTTCTAGTCGCGGTACCTTATCTATGGCGGCGGTTCCATAGTGATAAGGAACCGCCCCATACAATCTGGGACCGCGTACAGTGGGTGATTTTTGTGAAAATCTGACTTGTTTAGGGTCACTAGTTGAGGCTTCATTTGAGTTAAAACCTAGACCAAGTCTTTCCTTAGAATGAACTTGTTTGCTTAACATATCATCAAGAGCACTAGTACCTTTCATGAACTTTTCCAATTTAATGGAGGTGCTCTTGAGATCTTCATTCTCTAATCTATGTTTCTCACAACTTAAGCAACCTAAATCAACTTCTTTATTTTTCTCAAGTATTGCCAATTTCTCCCTAAGTTCATTGATCTCATTTTCAAGCTTAGTTTTGGTTGATTTTAAGGTTTTATTATTTTCTATGAATTTAAGACTAAGTTTGTGTAAACTATCATATTTACCTTCAAATTCTATATCATCAAAGGTGGAGCTATCATTGCTATAATATTCGGTTTCGGAATGTACCTCTTTAGAAGTGTGAGCCATAAGACATTTCTCCTCTTTGGGGTTGTCATCATCATCTTCACCGCTGTCGCTCCAAGAGCCACTAACGAACGTCGTGTGATTCTTATCACGAGAGGGCTTTGGACAATCACCAATGAAGTGATTTGGATCACCACATCTAAAACAATTCCTATCACCTTTTTCGTTCTTGAAAAACCGATTCTTTGAGAATGGTTTCTTGTCATTGTTGGGTTGCCTAACATGTTGACCTCGTCTCTTGAAGAACTTCTTAAAATCTCTCACCGCCAATGCATACTCCTCGTTATCGCTATCCGAGGAACTATCATGGTCACTTTGTGCCTTCTTGGCTTTAAGTGCAAGAGATTTTCTTTCACTCTTGGTTTTCACTAATTCCGAGTCCTTCAAAATTATCATCTCATTAACCTTCAAGTTGCCTATGAGTTCATCGAGTGATAAAGTTGAGAGATCTTTCGATTCTTCAATCGCCGTGACTTTTGCTCTCCACTTTGGATGTAAAGCCCTTAGAAATTTCCTAACATTGTTCTTTCTAGAAAAACCTTCATCAAGTGCTTTTAGACTAGTAATAATGGTGTTAAACCTAGCAAATGCACTATCAATAGTTTCATCTTCTAAGATGACAAATTGTTCATATTGTTGGACAAGAAGATCGATTTTTCTTTCTTTGACTTGGCTATTACCTTGGTGAGTTACTAAAAGAGTGTTCCAAATATCTTTAGCGGTTTCACACATAAAAATCCTTTCATACTCTTTCTTAGGTAAAGCATTATAAATCACCATTTTAGCCTCATTATTTTTTGAAAGTTTCTTTTTAGTATCGTCATTAGCTTTGTCAAAAGTGACCAATTCTTTTGTTTTAGAAACTTCATTAAATTGATAGGGTAAAAAATCACCATTGGTAATAACATGCCAAAGATCTAAATCTTTTGATTTCACATAAGTTTCAAATCTATTTTTCCAATAAATAAAACTATCGGTTTCAAAAAGTGGTGGTCTTTGCATAGATTGCCCTTCTAGGTATTTGTTGGAATCCATAGATCGATTCCAGTTTTAAAATACAATATACTTTAAAAATTCTTGAGCAACCCGCTCTGATACCAATTGTAGAAACTAGAAGGGGGGTTGAATAGTTTCTTATATTTACTTGTTAAAAGGTGGTTTTCAAAAAAATCCTTTTTCAAAAACTTAAGCTTGAGGAAATATGTGAAATCTTCTTATGCACAATATGAACAATGATAGTGTAACTAAACTAATACTAACAAAAATATATGCACAAAGAATAAAGAATGTAAAGATTTAAGGGTAAAGAAAGATCAAACCGAACACCAAGGATTTATAGTGGTTCGACAACGAAGCTCACTCCTCGTTCCTACTCCACTCCTCGAGTACTCCTTACTCGAGAGTTCACCACACAACAAGCTCCTTATGGTGGAGAAAACTGTACACGTCGCTTAACCAATTTCCGACTCTAAGCTAAAAGTCGAGCCCTAATCATAGCTAGGACCAATCTACACAACTATACTTAGTACATACACAACTTCCAAATAGACACAACTACTTGGATCTTCACAACTATGACACAACAACAAATGTATAAAAATAGATCTTCAATGGATCTTTGGTGGTAGACTCAACACTTCACAAGGATAGTGTTCTTCTCTTTACACTTGGAGAGGAAGGGATGGAAGAAAAAGATTCACTTGTTAAACAAGTAGTAATCAAACAAATGATCAAAGATTTGAGTGATTAAATAAGAGTGTTTGAATCTGGAAATAGATGTGCAAAAGAGGTGAATTGAAAAGCTGAGAATGGTCCACTATTTATAGGACAAAGGGCCAACGGCTATATCTGCCCGCGGTTCCTTATCTTAGCCCGCGGTATCTTAGCGATAAGGAACCGCCTAAGAGCTAAAGAACCGTTGGACTAGACTCCGCTCCTTTTTTGTCCTTTAGTGGTGGAGGTCATATCTGGTTTAAAAAATATCCTGATAGAATATTCCTAACCAAATAAGAATATGTCATTTTCAAATTTTCAAATAATTAATTTAATAAAATATTTTCTTAAAAAGAAAGTTTAATAAAAACTTGTCACACTTAATAAAAAGTGAGTTTTAAGAAAAGATTAAATCACTTGATCACTTGATTAAGGTTAGTACTTGTTTATCCATACCATAAGTGAAAATGGGTAAAATGAAAAATACTTGAACTCAAGAATTCGTTTTTCGTTGTTTTCGTAAATGCTTGTTTTTACATATTGTCGTAATCAAAACTAAGCGAGACCGAAAAATGCAAGTAACGTTTTTAGGCATTATTGCATTAACATTATCTTCAACTGCTACTATTTTGGTGAACTGATCACCAAGTTTATGACCTCCCAGAGGGCATAATGTTCCATCTTGAGATACTGTTGAATCCTGAATTCCCATATTTCAAATTTTTCAGGATCCTATATTGGAAGTTTGAGTGCATTGTTGTTTGTGGATTAAATAGAGTCAATAGACATGATTGTGGATGGATGTGAGGTTTGTGTTGTTCTTGGTTTAATAAAAGTTTCTCAACAAGCTCTGATACCACTTGTTGATCCCAAACTCAGATCTTAAACCTTAGCTTGTTTAAGGGTTATAGTAGAAAGAAAGAACTCAAACTACTATGAGAGAAACTTTGCAATACACAAAGTAACTAAACAAGATACGGAAAGTAATGTTTAGCACAAGAACAAGTACAGAACCAAACGTTAAGCTTTATATATTAATGATATACGAATACCCAAAGATGGTATTAGGGTTTTACAACCTTAAAGCTTTGAAACGAAATGACTGAAAAGATGTATCAAACATGAAAACCTAATGAGTCCTTTTATAGCACAAGGACTCATATACAAGATCACTACTAACAAACTAGGAAACTAATCTGGAGTAGTAACAGAAACGCGTCAATATCTCTTCCTAGTTTATCAATGCAACAGGGTCTTTGACTTCTAGCAGGGGGACCAATCCCCCTGTCTTCATTAATCAGCAGGGGGAACTTTACTCTAGCAGGGGGAACTTTGACCAACCAGCAGGGGGAGCTAAGACACATACATTTATTCCCAACAATTGGTTGTGATGAGAAACCACCCATTTATGTTTGTGACACATATTCGGGTGAGGGGTTTTGGTGCCATTGGTATTGGTTTGGGTCCGGACAACGGTAAGGTTGCTTTGGGTAAGGTTGGTGTTGATAGAATGATGGTGGTCGTATGGCGTTCACTTGGTAAGGTGACGGGTTTTCTAGGTCGAAAGTTACTTGCAGTGTGGGTGGTGAGTTTTGGGCATTTCGACGTCCTCGACGTTTGTTGACGGATTGAGATGTGTTTTCTTGAGACATGATTAGTGATAATGGAGAGGAGAGTTTTTATTTTAAATGGGATTGTGTGTAAAAATGAGGATGATTTAGTTGGTATTTATAAGTAAAAAGAGGTAATAAAATTTTATTTTATTTTTTAAAAGTGACTGAACGGTCAAAAAAACATTTGTGACCCACTAAGTTTAAATTCGCGCTGGTGAGTCTATCTATATGTTTTGGTCACAGCGACCAAGTTGCGCGTGAGCGAATTCTAAGGATAATGGCAAGTCGCGCGCAACTTAAAAAAGTGACTCGTGGATTTCATGCCACTTCCTTTAGCCTAATTGATGAAAACAAAGGTACGCCAAAAAAGCAATTTAGAAGTAAACATATACAATGGTGAGATAGATTCTATGAATAAAAGTCAATTTCAAAGATCTAATAGTAAAAGCCTTTTAAAAACCATAGTAATACGATTAAGAAGCTGAATTAGGAGGATTTAGGCTTCGTTTGTTTTTTTTAAACCTTTTCTTTCCTTATTTATAAACTATATATGTAAAAAAAGTGCTATATCTAAAGTCTTCATCTTCAAGTAGAAGAAGATCGTCTGTTTTTTTGGCTTTTTGAAGAGAAGATGAAAAGAAAAGAGTGGTGTTGGAATAGTGATAATAGGGTTTGTGTTTTTTTGAATATAATAAGGTTTGTGTTTTAAAAAGAGAAGAAAAGAGGAAGATGATAGTGTATAGTGTGAAGAGGAAAAAAAAGCTTTTTAGCTCTTTTATCAGAAAAAAAAAACAAAAAAAACAAAAACTTTTGCCCGCTTTAGAGAAAAAAGATAAAAAGAGATTTTTTTTCAAAAAAAAAAGAAACAAACAAAGCCTTAGTGGTGTATGACCGAGCGATTAAAAAAAGACATGTTTGGATAATTGGACGAAACAAAAAATTGACTCATATGGTGCAACTAAATAAGAGTATACATCTTATAAACACTATTCTTTTCGTCCCATAATTATAGTTCATCGACAAAAAACACATTTTTTTAAAAAGAAACATCATTTTAAAGTTTTCTCTCTTTTATTTTTTATATAATAATAATTTTACTTTTAACCATTAATTTACATTTTTTTAGTGTTTATAATAATATTTTTTAGGTGATGGTAATATGGTAAAAATAATCTACACTTATTATCTATTTTTGTAAGTGAATTATAAATCTGAGATATCCGAAAATAATATACTAAAATATAATTTCGAGACAAAAAATACATCCTATAAATACTATTGATTTATATTTTCAAAAAGCTACATAAAAGACATGGTGAGCCATAACCAACTCAAAATACATTCATCCATATGTATAATTTAGTCTAGAAATTAAGAATTTGATAATTTAACCATCCAAAATCTGATTATAAGAGTGGGAGTGGAGCTGTTAGGTGGGATGGTAGCCTTTTGGCGCCAAGTTATTATTGGCGCACCGTTCCCTGTCTCGCGCCAAAGGAGTTCGCGTCAACCGAACCAGCCAGCGCCAACACCTTTTCCCTTTTTTTGGATTTGAAATACTAACCGTTGGTGGAGGTTTTATTCAAAATAAATAAATTTTTTGAAAACTAGCCGTTGGAGGCTGTAAATTCAGCCGTTGGGCTTTTTTTCAAAAAACACCCCCAAATCACTTTATATATTAAACCCTTTTTCACCCAATTTTTTACAATCAAATCTTACACGATATGTCTCATTCTTCTCTAAATTCTTTCAATTTCTCTAAAAAAATGGATCACAATTGGACTAACAACATGCTTAACGATTCCTCCAACCAATTTCAAAACTACAATCCCGGTTTATCTTCGAATCCGGGTGCTTCTTCTCAACCACAATTCAGCTATTCCTCATTTTATCCACCACAACAAAATAAAGCTTTCATGAAATACCAACAAGATCAATGGGCGAAATTTCAACAATTTCAACAATCCCAAATAGGTTCACAATCACAACCTACACCACAATCCGACCAATCCCATCACCTACTTGACGAAGATGAAGAACAAGTCCTGACACTAACGTCAAAGAAAGTTCGCCGAAAGACTAGTAAGGTTAAGGCTAAGGCTAAAGAGGTGGTTCATGTGGCAGACGACGAAGAAGATGATGCGGCTCGGCATTTGTGGACTGATGACGAGGAGTTGCTTTTGTCCCAATGCTACATAGAAATTTTTGAGGATCCTAATGTGGGTGTGAGTCAAACAAAGGATACTTTTTGTTGGCGGGTAGAAGATGCATACAATGCGGTGGCGAAAACAAAAAAATTCCCGAAACGCACCAAGAACATGTTAACGGAAAAATAGACCCCGTTGAATCGTGCTATCAAGAAGTTTAATAGTCTTTATAACGAGATGAAAAAGATGAGTGGGGAGAATGATGAGGGGTTTATGGCACGGGTTGAGCTAGCGTATAAACGGATGACGGGGGGGGATAATTTTTAAGCACAAGTCGTCTTGGAACTTTTTGAAGGACAAGCACAAGTGGAGGAACCCCGATTCAACTCAAGAAAGGCGACACCGTCTCCGTGTTACCGAAGAAGGTCCTGAGTTCTTCGGTCTCGACTCCGTCCTGAGGCCACCCGGGGCGTATCGTGTTGCTAAAAGTCAACGATCCACCAACTCATCGGCTAGTCCCAGTTCAAACCCGGAAGCTTATCAACAAATGATGAAAGAGAAATACGAGAGTGAGACAAAAGTTAAGTTAGATATCATGGAGCGTAAGTCAAACGCAAAAATTGAGTATTTCCACACGCACAAGGTGGCTCAAGAATTCGCGATTCTTCAAATCGACACAAGCAAGATGAGTGCATCGGATCGGACTATCATCGAATTTCAAAAAAATGCAATTCGCGCATCGTATGCTCCTTCCGAGAATTAGTTTGTTTCTTTCCATTACGTATGTTCTTTATTTTTATGTTTTGTATTTTTTTATTGTTATATTTTTTTATTATAATATTTTTTTTGTAATTTTTTGTAATTTTTTTTAAATTAATGAAGTTTTATTTAAATTATTTTGTGTTTTGAGAAAAAAATAATTATTATTTTCGTTGGCACCAGAAAATCTGGTGCTAACTGTTACTCCTAAAATATGGTGCCAACAGGATTCTGGTGCAAAAGCCCCAAAATTCCGTGACGACTTTGGCACCACATTCTCGTGCCAACCGCTCCCAACTCTCTAAAAAAACCCAAATGTTCAATTTTTCTACCATACACATATATGTTTTTTTATTAAATGTGTAGGCTCGTTGTAAGTAAAATTTATAATATGTATAGGCTAGTGAGTTTAATATACTTTTTGATAATCTTTCGCTATGTAAAAGAGAAAGATGTCATCGCATGAATTTGCCTCTTCATTTTATCTCTACACTTGACATATTAGCGTCACATCAAGACGAACCAACTAATTAAAATATCCCTTCATTTATGAAGAGCCAAACCTCTCTCCACTTTGCCTTCACTATCTTTTATTTTTCTTTTTTTCATTTTCACACAAATAAAGTTCATTTCATTTAAATTAAAAAAATACGAATACTTAAATAAAAATTACAAATACGAAATTTAAAAATACGATACAATACAAATTCGACGAAATTTAGTCTGTTCCGGGATCCGAATCAGATAATTTCGATGAAAAATTCAAACACCTCAAGAAGCATTTGACGGTTTTTTCTTTCTTGATTTGCTTCTCCAACTCTTTTTCGGCCATTGCTTCTTTTGCGAATGTTTCTCGTAATGCTTTTTCATCAAGAAGCATTTGATGTTCTTGTTTTTCAGCAAGACGAAACCCAGCAGATACCTCGTATTCTTCAACAGGGCTCTCTGGTTCATCAAGTAGACCATCAATAGTAGGAATTGGGTAAGGTTGTGGGGGATTGAGTCATGTACTTTTTACAATGTCGATGGGTTGCTTCGAGTTGCTTTTCGTTTGTTTTGTTTCTTGTTTCCAGAAGTGTTTTTTTGAGACATGTTTTAGAGTAGGTTTTTTGTATGAGAAAATTAAAGCAAGTGGAATTAGTATTTATAAAAAAATATAGCCGTTGGAAAATTCAAATTAATACATAGCCGCTGAAAAATTCAAATTACAACACAGAAAAATAAAAATACATTACGGAAATTAAAATAATAACACATGTTGGGTCAGTATTTACTGACCCTGAAGTAGCTCTAGGATTTGAATATAAAATCCCCCTAAGTGTTTTATGTTCAGCAGAAAGGTTACTCTGCTGAAGCATGACCAGAGGAATAAAGATTCCTACTGATGAATGATTTGCTAAAGGATGTTCAGCTTTCCTCTTCCAGAGAACTTAGAAGACAAATGAGTCTTTGCTTCAAAGACTAGGCGGTCTAGTTGCTGAAGAACAAGTCCTAAAGAAGAGCTTTCAGTTTAGTTTGGCTTGACAATACCAAACTGAATGATGTCGATCTCCTCTAGAATGCTGGAGACACTTCAGTATTCTAATAGTTTGCATTAGGCGGGAAAATATTACTTTAAGTTAAAGTAGGTTGCTTGTATAGTTAGTTATAAGTACAACCTTTATATTTTCTTAGAATAGTTTATTAGTACTTTGTACTGTTTATCCAACATGTGCATGAACTACCCACTGGATAAACTTATGCATGGAAACATGTGAAATGCAAACCCTAGTTTTGCAATGCCTATTTAAGGAGTGCATATTGGGAGATAAAAGGTTAACCCATTACAAGAGTAGAAACTCTAGAAAAACCTTCTCTCTCAATACCAACTAAACCTTATAGCCAAAGAGCATATGAACGTTTAGATTGAAGCTTAGACTCTTAACTTTGGTTAGAAGTTTAAGTAGAGGAGATCACCCACATTGTCATTCAACCACTTTGTTATTTCGCAAACAAAGTGGGTTATACATTATTTATTGAGTTTTAATAAAAGTCTATACGTTGAAAAGTTATATTGGTATTGCTGTTTTTAATTGTTCTTAGTTCTTATCAATTGTTAAAACAACTCACTTGAGTCTTGATAACGAGTTATTACTTAAGGTTGATACGTAATAACGAGTTACAAGGGACCAACAACACAGAAAATAAAATATACAACAACAAAATTAAAATTAAAACACGAAAATTAAAATTCTCTCACCCATTCCTTTTAAAATTCAATTTGTTTTTCGATTTTAGCGGCTTATTCAAACAAGGTATCATCGCATAGTCCTTGTCTGATTCTTTTTTTCAAAAATTTGATCATCGAATCAAGTCCCTATTTTGGAATATCATTGCATTTTTAATATGCTTCCTACAATTCAAATTTAGCAATGGATGCACTTTCAAATTTGAGGGCTAAATCCGCAATCACTTTTTGTCGAACACTATCTTTTTTAATTAGTTTATCAACCAATGTTTTGATTTGATTAAAAATATGTGGAACTGAACAAGTTATACTATTATTTGTTGATTTAAGGAATAAACATGTTTGTTAAAAATGTTAACATAGAGGATATATATATACAATGATAAATGTTTTTTAAAAACATAATAAATAACTATTTTTAAATTTCAAACGCCTTGATACCAACGGCTACTTTATTTCTCTCTCTTCGTTGTTGCTTCATCGCCGCAGCGACGAAGCTTCACCGATATAAAGGTAAGGGTGTGACGGAAAGAGTCAACGAAGGTCGGTGAGAGTGCCACATATACTCAATGAAAGCACTTTCGCCATGACATCCTCCTATTTAAAAAAGTGTACATCAAATCATCATCTTTAGCTTTAAAATGATCAAGTTTATGTAAGTTACACGATGTAACACTTTATTTGCTCACCCGAGCTCAAAAGTCTAACTTCGTCACTGTTTTCAAAAGTATATTTTGAACTATATAAAAATGTACATTTTATTTGTACGTCGGTTTTAGAACCTTCTTACACATTTAAATACAGTAAAGTTTTAGTTAAAAGTAAACCATGTGACCATAAAATTAAAATAAATAGAAACAAAGACCATACAAAACCTGCAACAAATAACGGAAACAATGGGGGACCAAAAGATAGTCTATCAATGTAGACAAACCACTAAATTATAAAACCGACACCCAAAAACCAACAGTTTTTTCATTTACTTAATTTGTCACTAGTTAATATGAAAAGTTTACACAAAAGTATTCACGACATGTCAAATGTGTTTGATCAATTATAATACATGTAGTTTTCTCTTTCATCATTTTCACCCATCATAATTACATAATACATATATGTGTGGATAATTTTGTATAAACTTTTGATAAATGTATCATTTCTCAGTTAATATTATATTTATCTAAATTGGATTTATTAATAATGAAATACGCATCTAACTGCTCTTTCAAAGAAGGAGGTAATTTGTATACTTTTTGTATTAATTATGACACTCTAAAATATGATATTTTGACATTTATAATCTTGTAAGAATAGGTTTAAATGAAAGTGATATAAGATTATATATGTCAAAACACCATATTTTATATTGTGTCAATTAGAGATGGCAAACAACTCTGAACCCGATGGAGAATCCGATATCCGAATCAGATTTGACCGGGGATTCCTCGAGTTGACCGGGTATGGGGATGGGGGTGAGGATACCCCGATAATAAAAAGCGGAGGCGGGGATGGTAATACCATTGGTTCCCCAAACCCGTCCCCGTACCTGCCCTCGAATATCATTATTCTACATATGCATTTATATATTTGTATGTTTCAAATATCTATTAGATATTTAAAACATTATCAATCGATTGTTAATATCTCGTTTGACACTAACTTTTTAGAATGAGCTCTTGTGTGTTAATTTTATTATTATTAATACTGAGCATGTCGCATGAATGTTAATCTCGTTAATTTTATTTGATATTACCATACTGTGTTATTCGTAATAGTTGCATCATTTGAAACATAGTTTAAATGTTGATTATGTAACGGCGAAAAAAACCTCGATTCCCCATTGGGGATCCCCGTTTCCCGCTGGGGATAGGGATGGTATGTACTTTTTAATCCCGATAGGAACGGAGATGGAGATAGATATTTAACTTTGGAGATGGGGATGGTAGCAATCATTCTCCGCAAATTCGACGCTTTTGCCATCTCTAGTGTCCATCAATATAACGAGTGTGTAAATCATTTCACTTCAAAAAATGTCCGGAAGTTTAAACCTCAGTTGACTAAAATCTGAATAATATCAACCGAAATTTTTTAAAAATAAAGTGTTTAACTATACAATAGATTGAGTTATTTTGTATTTTTGTTTTTGTTTATAAGTTACAAGAGTAATCATAACTATTAATTTTCAATAAAAAAAATACAAAGAGGTTATTTTCGTAAAAATGTCCAAAAATTCCGAAAGATCAACAGAATGATTAAAGTTGTAAATTTTATGAAAAATATTTATTAATAGTGATATTTTACTAGTGATTAAAACAATGAAATGTCACTATTAATAACACAATAAAATATCATTAGTGATATTTACTGGATAAATTATCAATGATATTTATTGTTTTATTTATTAGTGATAGTTTTTGTTTATCACTAGTGAAATATCAATTGTCATAAAAATTAGCAAAAATTAGAGGAGTCTCGAATATATGTGTAACATGTGCAGTCGTACATAACATTCACTTTAAAAAAACTATATTTTTATTAGTTTTATATATAAATACATATAATATTAAATATATATAAATTATATTATTCAATTTTACATGTAAATTTTATTTATTTAATACGCGTAAAATGTTTTTTTTTTCTATTTATCTAAGATTTTAAAAATAACAAGACGACTCTGGTTAAAACATTAAATCCAATTAAACTTTTCATTAATACAATAATACATGCATGAATCGTATAATTATTTAGATCATGGGCGGAGCTAGAATTTTTAGTTAAAAGAGGCTAACTATATTAAAGCAAAAGTTTAAAGTGTTTGGGGAGGCTGAATATAGAATATAGTAGAAAACGAACTTGTAATACACATAAATAATAAACGAAATAGATTGATTGAGAGAGAATCAGCATCCACTAGTCCTCTACTAGCTTCGTCCTTGATTTGAATACCTTTTCTGCAAAATGATCTATGTCCTTTGTCGTATATTACTAAATTATTGATCACGTGTCCAAGATCTTTGTAACATTTGAGTGATTTATCTCATTGCAACGACAAAAATACAAAATGTAATTGTTGTATCGTATTGTTAGAGTGTTGACACATACAATTTGTTGGAGTTATCATATCAGATATGCATCCTCCTTTAAATACGTGTAAATGCAAGGAATGCAATACTTCTGCATGTTTTCCACATATCATGAAGTTTTAGGTACTACGTGTTAGAGTATATAAATATAAGCTCTAAGCTCGATCTATAAATGTTAAGTCTATTAAAGTTTTATAATATATAAATTACGATGAATAATATAATATCATTTATGAGTTTAATTGTAATTTATTCATTATTCTTATATTGTAAGAATGATAGATAGACTACATTTTAGGTAATCACTTTGTTAGCTATGTTTACATCGTAATAAAAACATGAATCGAATCTGAATCGAATTGAATTGAGCGAGCCAAAGTGAACCGGTTTGGTCCGGTTTATACAATTTAGATATGTGTTTTGTATATTTTGTGAAACTGAAGTAAAATGTTAGGATATGAGAATCAGTCTCTATCACTTTAATATCGTACGTTTTTTACAATGAAAACATGTTTACCATAAACTTTACATTATTGACAAGGCCTAATACGACGTTATATTGTATTGTCACTAATCTATGTACTAGTGTCCCCTAGAGAATGAAAGATACCAAAATGATGACAACAAAACCCTAATATACACACCAAAAATTTAACTCATGTAAGTACACACCGACACTCGCGCAACATAGTCGTTCCTTCTACGTTAAAGTTCGACAATTTGTTGTCGAACTTTTTATACATGATATAGCATTGCGTCCTCTAAACAATGATAATCTGAACTCATATCATTTGTGTTGATATGATCGTATGACTAAATTTGTAAATTGGACAAGTGATACTCTTTACAAAAACAAGATGAAAGACTTATCCTTTTAAGAGATTTAATTTAAAGTGACAAAAACTACTATAATTCTGAAATGTATAAGGTCATTAATTACTACTGTTGTATTCATGCATTTTTGCATAAATTGTTTAACAAATAATTAATAATATGTTAATTGTTCATACAATTTTTAATATTATTTATTTTTTCATTTCATTTCAGTTAGAGAAACATGAAATAAAAAACAACTTTTATTTTATATTCTTTCCTTGTCATTTTCATCTAAAAAAAATGCAAAAACGTAAAGTCATGTCATCAAATCTCATCTTATAAGACTGCTCACTATAATACCAGTATACCACCATCACCTCCCTTTTTCATGCGCCAAGGCCTTAGCACAGGTTCCAGCGCCAATACTCAATGGTTTGATGATGCTGACCACCGAACAATTTCTCATGTTTTGTGTGGGTATTGTATCCATTCCTTCCGTTTCAAAATTATACTTTCTCTGTTCAAAATTAATAATCTTTTGTACTACTTATTGTCTCAAAATCATAGTCCATTTCTAAATATATAAGTAATATAACAAGTTTATCATATTTACGTATAATAATACTAGAAATTATAAATTATATACAAAATTTTAATTAATTGCATAAATGTAAGATTATCAATTTGCAAAAGGTAAGAAAAAGAATGCACTGACAATGATGTTTTTTTAAATTGTGCGTATTTTGTCGGATAATTAATTTGGGACGAAGGAGTAGTTTCAATATACTATTATTATTGTCTCGAATTAATAGTCCACTTCTAAAAATAGATAAAGAAATGTATATTAAGTTTACAATATCAGTCTCACTTAAAAATATATTTATAAACTAGAAAAAAATTATATATTAATTTATTAATAATAAAATTGTAATTATATAAAAAATAAAAGAGTTTTTTTGTCAGTAGTCTATAAGTAAAAAATAAAAATAATACTTTATAATAAATATAACATATGATATGATGATGTGATGCTAACGTAAAGGTAACTTGTTACTGTATTAAGCTCCTGCCATAGAATTCTCATCCAAGTGAACATCCGGTTCCAATTCAATCTCCACCTTTTTTACATAACAAAAAAATGAACTATCATTATCGGTTGAGTGAGGGTGTGGCTCGAAGAAAAAGACTATCATAATCACCTCCATTTTCTTTGGTGCTCTTTGGTGTACTTGCCGGGCGAGAAACGATAGGCTCTTCAATGGTCTCATGTCTTCCCCAGATTTGATGTTTGATTGCATTATCTATTTGGTGTTTTTTTTTTGCTAAAGTATAGATGAAGTTGTGGTCATGTTGTATGGTCCGAATGGCTAATTTTCTCTTTCTTGTATTTGTAATGCTTTTGCGGCTCGTCTAGTTTCTTGCTCGTCGGGTTTTGCTTTTGTTTTAATAATATTTGTCGGTTAAAAGAAAAACTGGTTACTGTATTAATGACTATAAGCGATGTGACATATCATATGTTTGATATAATTAGTCACTAATGTTCGCATATGCCTCCGGTCAACACCCCCGGAGACGAACGCTTCCCCACCTCAGGACCGGAACCTTCGATCATTTAATGAGGTCGTTGCATGAACAGTAGAGCATTAATGAGCATAGCAGGGCTCGAGGAAAAAGCAAAAGGCATTCATCCTATTATCCAGGGACCCTCCGTCCGTCCTATTGGTAAAAGGAAACACCGCCGCCCTTGGGACAATAAATCCCTCGATTGTGGGGATTTGACTAGCCCAGGTTTCAAGGCCTAGCCTATGATGTGACTACTCAGACAGGTATATGCCTTGGGGTAGTATAAATACCCCTGCATTTAACACACAACGATCGAACATTCAATACTTCCATTAATACATATTCTTACCTTCCGGTATTCACTGCTGAGTACCATTTGTGTGTGATAGTTACTTATTCTCACACCGGAGCTTGGTCTCGGGGTCAAACCTGGGGCGAGCTAACGTGTGTTGTCTTGTGTATCCTAGGTTCAAGGTCAAGAGACGAGCACACCTTTATGATGTCGAGGCAAAATCACTGACCGCAGCCTAGCCGGAAGATTTTGTTTCAACATTTGGCGCCATCCGTGGGACCCTAAACTCGGATCTCCACACAACAGCTAAACAATGGCAGGGGTCTCAGGAGAGTCGGATCCGCCGCCATCTCCTAGTCGTGATCCTGCGACGGTAGTGAAAGAGACGGAAACGCCTCTAAACCTACGGGAGAAGATTTTGGAAAGTATGAGCGCACTACAAGGTCTGGTGGAGCGTCATAACGCCGCATCTAAGAGACCCATTTCACCTATACGCCTAGATTTCAAGGAAGATGTATCGAGTCTACCGAAGGATAAAGATGAAGGGAAGGAGGCTCAAAAGGAAGCTAACCCTCCGGAAGATGATTTGCAGAAACCTTTCAAAGATGTGATGGCCTCCCCATTCACTAAAAGAATCATACAATTCTCATCACCAAAGCATAGGTTACCCGCGACCCTCAAGTTATACTCGGGGGCTACGGATCCTAATGACCATATTGCCTGGTTCGCCGGTGCTGCCAACTCAGGAGAATGGCCGATGCCAGTATGGTGCAGATTTTTCCAGCAAACTTTGGACGGAGCAGCTGGAGGATGGTTTGAAAGGCTGCCGAGGGGTAGCATAGACAATTGGGAAGATTTGAAGGAACAGTTCCTAGAAAGATTCTCCTTGAGGAGAAAAAAGTATCAAAGCACCAATGGAAATCACCACCATCGTCCGTAAGGCACACGAAACGTTGGCAGTATTTAAAGAGCGTTGGACAGATGAAGCAAGTTACATTCAAGGTGTTCGGAAGTGATGAAGATATCGGCCTTCGTAAATGGAGCCAAATGCCCGGAATTGGTCCGACGTTTTACAGATGATACTCCATTGACGGTTGCAGAGATGATGCAAAGAGTGGATGATTTCATAAAATCCGAAGATGCATACCGAAACACTGAGTTGCCAACGGGAGAAGCAGGTGATGGTAACATAAAGTATAGCAAGGAGGAAAGGTATGGTTCTTCCGGTTCACGTGGGCGGCATAGAGGGCGTCAAAGAAATGATTATCGGTCTAGACCCCCATTTCCCCCGTATGTACCTTCGGTTAACCCAAATTATAGAAGAAGGGCACCATACCAGCGTTCCAGCTTAGAGTCACTTACCAAATTTCCAAAGGAAATCTTGGCAACTGAGTTGCAATTGTGCCTTCCCCCACCGCAACCAACCAAGGGTATCATCCGGCCGGAAAACATGGATAAGTATTGCGATTATCATCAAGAGAAGGGACATCTTACCAATAATTGCCATCAGTTGAGAAAACAGCTGGAGGCTGCTCTAGAATCCGGTAAGCTCAACCATTTGGTAAAGGACCTACGAGGAAGAGTGAATAAAGGGAATCAAGGAAGATGAAATGGAGATTTTAAGGGAAGGACTATAAACATGATCGAAAGAAGGTATAGCGGCATGAAGAGGAAGGAGGTGTGCAAGATCGAAATGGATTGGATGAATGTCCCCATAACCTTTCCGCCTATACCCGATGATGAGGCTTCGGAAGAACCTCTGATATTCGAGGCCGAAATAGAGGGATATTGGGTAAAAAGGGTGTTTGTGGATGAAGGAGCCACCATGCAGGTCATGTTCGAGCACTGTTTCCTAAATCTAGATTTATCGATCCGAAGAAGGTTAACGCCCGATAACGTGAAAGTCCGGGGCTTTTCGGGGGAAGAGACCACCCCTCTCGGGAAGATAGATCTAGAAGTAACCTTTGGACCAGATAGTTTAACAAGGCGGACGATGATGAACTTCACAGTGATTAGAGCACCATCCCCTTATAATATCATACTGGGAAGAACTGGAATCAGGGAGTTAAGGGCCGTGCCCTCTACTGTACACTCGTCCATGAAGTTTCCTACCCCTAACGGAATAGCAACCATGACAACCAAAGCACGAGCCATCTATGAATGTCGAATCATAGAGGATAGTCAAAAGATAAAGATGATGAAAACATCGGCTGTAGGGAAAGAGTTAGATGAATGGATTGCCAAGGAAGAATTCAATCAGCAACAACGAGTTGCAGGAGACATGACGGAACAAATCTGCGTCAATCCTGGATACCCGGAACAGTTGATCACCATCGGAAGGTTGTTCACCAAAAAATATCGAATCCAACTCATAGATTTACTTAAGGACAACGTCGATGTATTTGCATGGGAGCCCTCGGACATGACGGGAGTACCTAGGAGAATCATCAAGCATTCGTTAAACGTGGATATGGAGACCACACCGATTGCCCAAAAAAGAAGGACGCTGGGTGAAGAAAAAAGCCAAGCGGTTAAGGACGTGGAAGAGTTAACAAAGGCAGGCATCATCCGACCGGTGCGATACCCGACATGGATCTCCAATCCGGTCCTGGTCAAGAAGCCGGATGGAAACTGGCGAATGTGCATTGATTTCAAAAACCTCAACTCCGCTTGCCCAAAGGATTATTACCCCTTGCCGGATATAGATGTCAAGATAGGGGTCGTTGTGGGATACAAGTTCAAATGTTTTCTAGATGCATACAAAGGCTATCATCAAGTGCAAATGGACGAGGCGGATGAAGAAAAGACGGCATTTTATACCAATGAGGGAACATACTGTTACACGAAAATGCCTTTTGGGTTGAAAAATGCAGGAGCGACCTATCAAAGGTTAGTTGACTCGGCCTTCCGTTCGCAAATTGGTACGAATTTGGAAGCATACGTAGATGACTTGATGATCAAAAGCCAAACCGAAGAGGATATGCTTGCAGACATCCAAGAAACCTTCGATAATCTAAAAAGAATTAACATGAAGCTGAACCCGAAGAAATGTTCGTTCGGCGTCGAGGAGGGCAAATTTTTGGGTTATATGGTAACATCAGAAGGTATAAGAGCTAACCCCAAGAAAACCAAAGCAATCGCAGAAATGAGATCTCCTAAGACTTTGAAAGAAATGCAGTCCCTGAGTGGCAAGCTGGCGGCTCTCAACCGTTTTCTATCCCGGTCGGCCGAAAGGTCCATGCCTTTCTTCGAAACGCTGAAGAATATCACCAAGGAAAACAAAGATGAGTTCCTATGGACGGACAAAGCAGAGGAAGCTTTTCAGCAATTAAAGAAAATGATTCTAGACCTTCCGTTACTAACATTCCCACTCAAAGGAGAGATTCTATACGTCTATCTGGCCGCGTCCAAAGAGGCAGTTAGCGGTGTACTCCTGGCGGAACGAAATGGGATTCAAATGCCCATAAGGTATGTGAGTAAAACATTACATGATGCCGAGAGAAGGTACGCTCCATTGGAAAAACTGGTCCTAGGGTTGCTGCACTTATCTCGAAGATTAAGAAGACATTTTGAAGCTCACGACATTCATGTTATATCAGACCAACCGCTGAAGCAAATACTAAGTAAATCTGAGGCCTCCGGAAGGTTAGCAAAATATGCAGTAGAGCTAGGGACGTATGAAATGTTCTATGTGTCCAGAAATTCCATCAAAGGACAAGTGTTAGCGGATTTCCTCAATGAAGCTCCGTTAGACCAGCAGGAAGCTGCAACAATATACGAGGTATCCGAAGAAGAGGAGCCGGAACCACAATGGGTCCTGTATACAGATGGAGCGGCTAATAGTAAGGGAGCCGGTGCCGGTCTGGTGCTAATTAACCCGGAGGAGGTAGAATTTACGTATGCATTGAGGTTCAATTTCAATTGTTCAAACAATGAAGCTGAGTACGAAGCCCTTCTGGTGGGTCTCCGTCTGGCCGAGAAGATGGGAGTGAAAGAATTGCAAGCCAAGGTAGACTCAAAATTGGTGGCTTGTCAGATCAAAGGAGAGTTTGAGGCAAGTGACGATAGGATGTCCAAATACTTAGCCAAGGTCAAAGAACTTCTTCCCGTTTTCACCAAGTTCGATATAGAACACATTCCACGCCAAAAGAATCAAAAGGCCGATGTCCTAAGCAAACTCGCTTCAATTGCATTCAACCATTTAACCAAAGAAGTGCTGGTAGAAGCGTTAGACGCAAGGTCAATAGATGTTCAAGAAGTCAACGATATAGTGGAAGAAGAGGGGTAATGCTGGATGTCTCCTATCAAAAGGTGTTTGGAAGAAGGGATATGGCCGCAAGAGCCAGAGAAGGCCAGGAACTTAAGGATGAAGATTCCCATGTATACTCTGGAAAACGGCATCCTATTCAAAAAGTCATACTTATCCCCAATGCTAAGGTGCGTCGGTCCATTACAAGCAAACTACATAATCAGGGAGGTTCATGAGGGGGCGTGCGGAATGCACGCCGGAGCAAGGTCTGTGGTGGCAAAAATAATGCGTCAAGGCTATTTCTGGCCAACTATGCACCAAGATGCATGGGACGAGATCTCCAAATGCGATTCATGCAAAATACATGGTCCCATACCGAGGCTCCCAAAAACCAACCTCACTTCAATAACATCACCTTGGCCTTTTTATCAATGGGGAATGGACATACTAGGTCCAATCAGTGGAAATGCCGAAAACATCAAATTTGTAATAGTGGCCATTGATTACTTCACCAAGTGGATTGAGGCAAAGCCGGTGGCTAAAATAACTGGAAAAGAGGTGCAAAAATTTGCTTGGGAAAACATAGTGTGTAGATTCGGTCTACCAGGAGTGATAGTGACTGATAATGGCAAACAATTGATAGATGGATCCTTCGGAAAATGGTGCGAGAAATGGCACATCAAGCAGATGAATACTGCGGTAGCACATCCGCAAGCTAACGGTCTAGTTGAAAGGGCCAACAAGTCATTGATGCACGGTTTGAAAGCAAGGCTGGGGAGAAGGTTAACCGGATGGGTCGACGAGTTGCCCCATGTGTTATGGGCCCACCGCACCATGCTCAAGACAAGCAATGGAGAAACCCCTTTTAGTCTCACCTATGGAAGTGAAGCAGTCATCCCTGCGGAAATAGGCATCCCTACCGCAAGAACCTTGTTGTTCGATGATGGCGCGAACGAGGAGGAGCTGCGGCTAAACCTAGATCTTCTACAAGAAAGAAGAGAGGCCGCGGCCATACAGGAAGCCAAGTATAAAAAGAAGGTAGAACAATACTACAACAAACGTGTTAAGCCCTGCTCTTTCAAGGTCGGAGATTTCGTATACCGTCGCAACATGGCCAGCCGACAGGAGAAGATAGGAAAGTTAGGACCCAATTGGGAGGGTCCCTACAGAGTCGTTGAAGCCTATCAAACCGGTTCATACAAGCTCGAGACCGTCGAAGGGAAAGAAATTCCGCGCACATGGCACGCAACCAATCTGCAAAAATGCTTTATGTAACTTGAACAAGATGTATCATTTTCTATTGTTGTTTTAATGAATGAAAAGTTTTAAACATATTTGATTGCGGTAGTTATAAACCTCGGCTTAGCTAACCGAATGGTATGTAAGTACGCTTTAAAATGTGGGATGCGCCTAAGAGGCAATCCGGGGACAAATAAAAAGCGGTTTCGTACCGATGTCCCTACATAAACCCATGAGGGTGTAAGTATTGAGCACACATAAATGGATGTGTCTAAGAGACAATCCGGAGACAAAGGAAAAGCGGCAAGAATGCCGATGTCTCCCAAGAACCACATATGCACCAATGTAGACGTACAAGTGCCGGATGCGCTTAGATAGCAATCCGGAGACAAATTAAAAGCGACTGAGTGTCGATGTCTCCCACGTATGTGAAAAATAAGTGCAAGTGTGAAAGCTAATTTATAAGGAACATTCCATCACAACAATTATAACAAGAATATGATATGAAGTTTTTTTAAAAAAAAGATAGCCATTCACGGAAGGATGAAATGTCACAGATAAGACTTGTCCGAACAACCAGAAATGATAAAATATTTATTACAGACAAATGTTTAAAGATTATAAAAAGACAACTTGCACCGGCATTCCGGGCCTTCGGTTCATGGAGCGTTGCCATCCTTCACAGGAGTCTCTTGCGACCCACCCGAACCATCCTCATGAGTCTTGGAGGAGGTAGAAGCTCTGGTATTGGGAGGACCCTCAGGCACGGGAAGAACAGGTTTGTCTGCGGGGCATAGCTGTATAATATCGGCCGCAGGAAGCTTGCTGGCTGCAGAAACCTTGGACACAAAGGGATACTCAACTGAGAATAGTGCAGAAAAGTCTTCTTTCCAAGTCTTGGCCAGGTCAACATTCAACCCGGTAGCAGCGGCCATAGCGGCTTCAATCTCCTCGGGAGTACGCCCATACTTAACAGCGGCAAGAAATCCAGCATTATACATAGCCGCACAACCTAAGGACAGAGATTTCCTATACTCGTAACTGGATAAAAGCTTTCTTACAAGTATGGGGAACCCATCCCTTACCAGGATCTGCCTGTCCATCTCAGCCTGAGCCAAAAGAGAAGTTAGATGCTTCTTACCGGCCTCGAGCTCCCGTATCTTGTCGAAATCTTTGATATGATCACGAGCACTCTCACTTTGAAGGCGTTCCAGCTCAGATATCTTTTTATCTTTGGTAGCGGCAAGAGCTCCGAAGTCCTCAGATTCCTTCCTCAATCGCTCTATGGTCTCAAGATGCTCCTTCTCCCGGTCAAGACAGCTGTTGTACTTATCTTCAAGAGTTTTGTGTGCCATAGCCATCTGGTCAAGAACGGACTTCCCGGTAGCAAAGTGCCCCTGAACCCCCTCCGGTACAGCAGTTAGTCGGGAGTGTTCATGACTAAGAGCCTCGTACCTCTTCATGAGCTCGGATACGGTCAGAGTACTTCGGGCCACAGTCAGGTAGGCATAACTCAAGACATCATAGTTGGAAAGGGAAGATAGTCCATCTTGTTCCGCAGGAGTGGCCAAATGAAACAGTAACTCTCGGGCAGAGTAATGGGAGTCAATGCGCACATCTTCGGTTAAACGCCACAAAGGTACATGACGGCGTACCGGCCCTTGCACATTTCCTGAGCAAAAATAACAAGATAAAGAAGGGAGCAGAGAAGCAAGAGATGTTGTTAAGAAGAAGGGTCTGAGAGAATGCATACCTGCGACATCGTCATCACCATCCGAATGATCGCTCAGATTTATGTGAGTAGGAGTCTTGTTGGTAGCATCCGATTTGCTATGACCATCGACCGAACCAGAGGGATGGGACTCATGGATTGGGGAAGGCGAATCCGCTTCCATATCCTCAGCATCAGACTGCACTTGGTTTTGTGTAGCTTTTCTCTTCAACTTGCGACCAGACGACTGACCCTCGGCAGGTCTCTTTTTGTTCACTACCGGGTTCTTCCCCTCGTGACGAAGTCGAGCATCCAGGATTTTGGGATCAGGAGTAGTGACAGCCTTTTGGCGAGCGTTCAACGCAGGTAAAGGAGTGGTCAACTGTAATGGCTGAGTAACCCTGGGGGGCGGCATTGGCATCTTCTCATTTTCATCTCTGCCAACCTTAGCGTCCTCGAACGACGGAAGCTTGATAAATTCATCCATAGTGAGCTTTGCAAATAAAGGGGAGACAACAGTTAGAGCGAGCAACAAGAGCTCGCAGAAAATAAAGAAAAGTATATATGTATAATACCCTCATCATCAGGGTCAACAACTATTCGACGAAGAGTAGGATCCTCGTAAAGAACCCACAAGCCGGCCAGAAACAACAAATGCCGGTGAGGAGGACGAAGCAGAACAGGGTCATCATCAAGCATCTTAGCGTGATCGGCATTGAAGCCAATTGGAAAATCATCATGGACATCGGTGTCCCTATCCCTCCAAGGCATGGCATGAGGGATGGCCCTTCGGTCTATAAGGAACCACTTGTGTTTCCAAAGTTTCAAGCTAGAAGTAGTCTCCTTCAAACATTTGCCATACCGAGCTGGATACCAGCTTTCAAAGGAGAACCAGTGTCCCTGTTTACCCAACTTATAGAATACACGAAACAAAGTCACGGAACAAGGAATGTTTAAGCTCCGACAGCGGATTTCAAACATGGTGACGCGGTTGACACTCATGGGAACTAATTGAGAAATATGCACAAGAAAATATCTCAACACAGATAAGAGGAAGGTAGAAAAAGGAATCCGAAGCCCCCCATATTCCAATAAATCGATCCGGAAGGTTGTTCATAGTAAGAAGTGGGTCCGGTAACCGTGGACGAAGCTCACTTGGTATACGATACTTTCTGCGTATCTTCTTAAGATCATCATCCGTCAAGGTCGAAACCCTAATGTGCATATCACATTTGGGATCACGAAAAGTAGCCTCCTCACCGGAACTACTGGTAGACATAACAAAAAGTACGAACAAAAGTGGGAATAAGGAGAGGGGCACACCTGCTAAAAGAGAATCCTGGAAGAAAGAATGACAATGGCGGAAGCAAGAAAGAAAAGGAGCGTGAGGAAAATGAAAAAATAAGTAGGTATTTATACTAAGGAAAGGGGACACTGAAGAGACGTGCACAGATCCCCAAGTCGAATCCACACCGTTGAAAAGTGAAGGGCCACGTGGAGACAGATGGTGAGTCAAAGGACGAAAACCAATGCTATGAGTGGCCGACAATCCAAAACCCAACAGACAAAATCAATTAATGCGAAGCCAAAGAGGCGGCTCACATTAATTACACCCGTTACTGTTTGAAGGACACGTATTTTAAGTATCACACCGCTAGCTGGGGCTAACGCTATGATACTGGGGGGACTTGTTCGCGTATGCCTCCGGTCAACACCCCCGGAGACGAACGCTTCCCCACCTCAGGACCGGAACTTTCGATCATTTAATGAGGTCGTTGCATGAACAGTAGAGCATTAATGAGCATAGCAGGGCTCGAGGAAAAAGCAAAAGGCATTCATCCTATTATCCAGGGACCCTCCGTCCGTCCTATGGGTAAAAGGAAACACCGCCGCCCTTAGGACAATAAATCCCTCGATTGTGGGGATTTGACTAGCCCAGGTTTCAAGGCCTAGCCTATGATGTGACTACTCAGACAGGTATATGCCTTGGGGTAGTATAAATACCCCTGCATTTAACACACAACGATCGAACATTCAATACTTCCATTAATACATATTCTTACCTTCCGATATTCACTGCTGAGTACCATTTGTGTGTGATAGTTACTTATTCTCACACCGGAGCTTGGTCTCGGGGTCAAACCTGGGGCGAGCTAACGTGTGTTGTCTTGTGTATCCTAGGTTCAAGGTCAAGAGACGAGCACACCTTTATGATGTCGAGGCAAAATCACTGACCACAGCCTAGCCGGAAGATTTTGTTTCAACAACTAATAAGTAATAACTACTATTGGATTAGCCTAATCAAAAATTTTTCCAAATACATATATCTTACTTATTTTACAAGTCAAAAAATTCAAACTATCATTAAAAACAAAGGTGGGCCCATGGGTCAAAAACAGGTGGCAAGCAGGTCGAAAATGACTAATCAACAACCCATCACTCCATTCGCCACTCCCCCCTCTCTCTTTAAATCATCCTTCTGCACATTCCTCATTTCCACCCAATTCAATCTCACCATTTCTTTTGGAAAAAAGTAAAACAAAAATGAACTCAAATCATTTGCTTTTGGAAGAACCCATTCGCATGGCTTCTATTCTTGAACCATCCAGACCGGTAATAAACCTCTTTCGCTTTAAATTATAAAGATTTTTCTTTCTTTTGTTTTTTAATTTAACGCGATGAGTTTTATTATAGAGTTATTTTCCGTCAATGACAAAGATCGTGGGGACGCTTGGACCGAAGTCCAGATCTGTTGATGTTATTTCTAAATGTCTCATGGCTGGAATGTCTGGTACATTTTAATTTTTTTTTTATTATGTTAAGATGATGTGGATCTGTTTTTAATACGAGGTTTATTAATTTAACTAATAAATAAATGAGATCATTTTTATATCGTGTTTATATAGGCGGCTTACGGCTTATTTGGTTTTGGGCTTATATTTCATAACCTCGCTTTTTGTGGCTTATTTTTATATTGTCTTTATATGGTTTTTATTTAAATAATGTTTAGGGGTGTTTATTTTGGCTTATGGCTATGGCGCGTGAGGTTATCAGAGTTTATCGTAGCATGAGCTTAGTTTATTTAAAAAAGAAAAGCTTAGTTTGATTGACAGAGCTTGAAGAAGCATGTTTAAAAAATAAGCTTCTAAATGAAATGTTAGTTAAACTCGCATGTAAAAATAAGCTCAAGTTACATGCTCCAGCATCCAGCTCAGCGACCCGCTCCATCGATCGTCTCCAGCTCCTAAGAATGCCAAACATACCCTATATATCCTATATATCCGGCTTATGACTTATTTGGTTTTCGGCTATAAGCTCACTTTTTGTGGCTTATTTTGAAACCTTCCGCCTTATATATATAAGCGGAAAGTTTCAAAATATGCCACAAAAAATGAGCTTATCAAGCATAAGCCCAAAACCAAATAAGTCATAAGCCGGCTATATAAGCCAAAACAAACACCCAGACGAGGTTTTTCGTGTACATTTTAGTTTTGACTAAAATGTATGGGGCTTTTTCTTGGCCAACCCCAAGATGTCTGTACCAACTATGGCCTAGTGGTAGAGCACCATGATGTTCTCAGAAAAGGTCTTGGGCTCAAACATCACTATGTATACATTTTGGGTGTGGTGAGGGACCGCATGCATGTGAGTTAAAGACTTGCCCTCCCTGGATTGGATAACCTGAATTGAGAAACCTTATCTGCTTTCCCGCTTTTGTTTGTTTGGTGTTGTTTTGAATATGTATGTAATTAACTATGTTTAATTGTGTTTTTGACTTTATATTTTAAATGTGAAAGATTTGTTTTTTTTTTATTTGAAGAGATGTAGATAGGATGTTTGTTTGTTTGTCATGTTTTAAGGTTGGGAAATAAGTTTTAAAATTGTTTTTTGGTCAAACCTGGTATAGATTTTGTGATCTTTGTCAATAAACTATGGATATGGTGTTAAATTGTCGAGGATAATGTAATTTAGTTAAACATAATATAATATTAGCGGAATGTTAGTGAGCATTTGTTTAATAGTTAAAAAAAGATTATTAATACGAAATATATTTGATATTTATATTTGCTTGAGAATTGCTGTTATACAGGAATTTTGATTATGTTATCGTATCCGTTTGACTTGGAATATTTTAAATTTATAGTTTGGATGGTTAGCTTTTAAATAGCTGATATTTAGGCTGTTCAGAGTTATATCTGATATTACTTTCTTTGTTGTAGTTGCACGATTTGATTTTACGTGGGGTGATGCTGCATTTCACCAAGAGACACTGGAAAATCTGAAAATCGCTATCAAGAAAACAAAGAAGCTGTGTGCTGTAAGTTACCGTGAATAGTTACCATTTTGATTATGAAAATCTATCTGTTATAAGTTATAACAAATATAAATCATTCAAGGATTCAGCATCTTGTTTTAATGTTATGCTCCCGAGAGTAATGAATCTGTGACCTTTCTTATATTATCGTTTTATCAGGTTATGTTAGATACGACTGGCCCCGAGCTCCTTGTTGTGAACAAAGCTGATCATCCTATACCTCTTGAGGCTGATTCCCTGGTAGTTTTGACTCCGGATCAAGAGAAAGAAGCAACTTCAAATCTGTTACCAATAAACTTTAACGGACTAGCTAAGGTATTAGATGCTTGTTAGTTTATTCGACTTCATATCTGGTTCCTGGCTAGGTCATATGCACTTGTATCCTTTACGTTATCTGATTTAAACATTTGATGTTTACAGGCTGTGAAGTCTGGTGACACCATTTTTCTTGGTCAATACTTATTTACAGGAAGTGAGACAACCTCTGTTTGGCTAGAGGTAAGTTTAGATATCATTATCGTCTTGAAAATAGCTCCATGTTTGACCTCGTATATAGAATCCGTACTTCGTGATGCAAAATGATGTGGATTTCATACTATCCAAGAAAACTTGTGTACTATGTTAGATTTGTTATATAGTATTTAAGTAGATATCTAACACCGATGGCATTTTCTTCTTCAAATCACACCGAACTTGCATACGCCCGTTTTCGACACATGATTTGTACTTTTTTATCTACTGGACTTCTGATTCATAAGTGTCCCTTTACGTGACACAGGTTAAGGAAGTGAAAGGCGATGATGTTGTGTGTCTGATAAAGAATTCTGCTGTCCTTGCCGGGACATTGTACACTTTACACGCGTCTCAAGTTCATATCGATCTGCCCACACTCAACGACAAAGATAAGGAGGTACAGTTATCATATCAGTATGACAATATTCACAGATCAATCATGCATAATAATGTTCAGATTCAGTGTTTAGTATTTTACTGACTTATGATTGATTGTAGGTTATTAGCACGTGGGGAGCCAAAAACAATGTTGACTTTCTCTCTTTATCTCATACACGCAGTGGGCAAGACGTTCGAGAAGTATGGTTTATACTTCCTTTATCTCATTATTCGTGTGATCATTTCTGAGACCCATATGGAATTTAATTTCTCTATGTATGTTGCAGGCTCGTGAATATCTTTCTAAATTAGGTGATCTCAGTCAAACTCAGATTTTTGCAAAGATCGAAAATGTGGAGGTGAGATACTTATTAGATACTGTATATACTTCACGTAATAATTTTGAAGCTATGTGTGAAAATAACGGGTGTCGTATACATTTCAGGGACTAGTGAATTTTGATGAAATCCTTCAGGAAGCAGATGGTATTATCCTTGCTAGAGGGAATTTGGGGATTGACCTTCCACCAGAGAAGGTTAGCACTAATTTGACTATTTCATTCCTCTTTACCCCAGAAAACGTAAAATAAAAACGATCTTAGGAAAACTAAGGTATTTGGTGATATCTGAAGTGTATTAGTTCTTGAGAGATGCCAGTTTCATTTTTACCAATTTCCATAAAAACTTTCTTTCCACAATATCCATAAAAAGAACATGTTGAATGATAAAAACTTTCTTTCCAGTTTTCCGACTGTCTGGTAATCTTTTGCTTTCCAAAATAGAAAATTTAAATGAGGTGTTTTTGTGTTTTAAAAAATTGTAAGGTTATGTGTTGAAGTTACTTAAAAAGATTTCATTGTTGATATGCAGGTATTTTTGTTCCAAAAAGCAGCTGTTTACAAATGCAACATGGCTGGGAAACCGGCAGTTGTTACCCGTGTTGTGGATAGCATGACTGATAACCTAAGGCCCACTCGTGCAGAGGCTACTGATGTTGCCAATGCTGTTTTAGATGGTAAATATATAATTCTGTAATCAGGCGAATCTGTCATTCTATGCATAATACTCGTGTTTATTACATGTAAAATAGTCTTTTGATTAACCAAAAAGTCATAATTGTTTCCATATATAATTGAACGAGTGATCATATGTTTAATTCAAGTTCTTAAATCGTATCAGGTGCTGATGCAATCCTTCTAGGCGCAGAGACAATGCGGGGGCTATACCCTGTTGAGAGTATCTCTATTGTTGGCAAAATTTGTGGCGAGGTATTAATGATCATTTCATTCTCAAATATGTATTTAATTAGTTGTATTATTTTCTGATATCACATATGGTTCGTCACTGTACTGATTTAGTTCATGTATGCAGTCTGAGAAAGTGTACAATCAAGATTCATATTTCAAGAAGACAGTCAAGTACGTTGGAGAACCTATGAGCCATCTGGAATCTATTGCTTCATCTGCGGTACTAAATTTCAAGATCTTATAGCATATTACTGTACTTTTATTTGATCATTACGAGAAACTTATTGGAGTATATTTAGGTGCGTGCTGCAATCAAGGTGAAAGCATCAGTTATCATTTGCTTCACCTCATCTGGAAGAGCTGCTAGGTGCGTGCGATTATATGTTTTATGTACCCCGATTTATGTTTCAAATGCATTGATAATTGTCACCTCAACTGAACTATTACTAAATGTGCAGGTTGATTGCCAAGTACAGGCCCACCATGCCTGTGCTCTCTGTTGTGATACCACGCCTTAAAACAAACCAACTCCGCTGGACATTTACCGGTGCTTATGAGGTAAAATCCGAAATCACCATGTTCAATAACCTTCCTTTTTTATTTTGACTTATCTCCGTAGAACATTATGTTACTGAAAATCCTACATATGTGAGGCATATTAACAGCGGTTAAATTTTTTTGGATCATATACTTTTTTAGGAAAAAGCTCCTGTTACTCATATTATTATCTTTGATTATATTCATATTCGGCAAATGTAACTGATCCTCATGTGGTTGTTGATGATTTTCATGAGAAGGCAAGGCAGTCGCTCATCATAAGGGGACTTTTCCCAATGCTTGCAGATCCTCGTCACCCTGTAAGAACTCATTTAAGACTTTTGAATTTATTGAACCGGACAAAACTTTGTGAAAGAGCTAACTTTGATGCTATGGTTTTTGTAGGCTGAATCAACAGGCGCCACAAATGAGACAGTCTTAAAGGTGGCTTTGGATCATGGCAGGACAATTGGTGTCATTAAGCCACATGACCGTGTAGTTGTTTGCCAGAAAGTTGGTGATGATGCTGTTGTCAAGATTATCGAGCTTGAAGATTAACCAACCTAACAACTTCTACAGGTTTCTAGTATATGCAATTTCAATTATTAGGTTTTGATCAAGTGTAAATGGCAAAGCTTGAGCTCAAGTTCTTGTTATAGCACAACAAAATTAGCCGCCTCCTTTTTGCAGTGAATTCCCTTTTAAGATGTGTAAGAAATTATGGAGTTACTCGGTTTCTATGTTAAGTAAATGAAACTTGGAAGTCGTATTGCTAGTATACTTTGATCATGCATTGCAAATAAAAAAAATACCCAGGGGCCAACGTGGTTTGATTTGGCTCTTTTTTTAGGGCTACGATCGAAACCGAACCCAACAAGTACTCGTATTTTTGCTTTGCTTTTAGAAACTGTTTGGTTTTGGCTTATTCTACATTTGCTTTCCCATTTATCGCAGTTTGAATGGTCGAATGCAAAATGGAATAACCTTAGATGATGGCGATATAAAAAACTACTAATCATAAAAACTTACAGATGATAGTTGTTCAATAAAAATAACACAAGAAGCAATTAAACCATGAGTTTCTAAGATTATATGTATTTTGTCGGTTCGATTTTCCCAGTCGTACCGGTTTTGGTTCGTTTGTTTTTCTGTTTGTTGCACACCGTTAAGAAAAACTGTTTGGTTTTGGCTTATTCCAGATTAAGTGAAGATCAGATTCGAAAACCTAATAGAAGACAATGGATCATTTAGAAAGGAAAGGAAAAAAAAAAACTTAAATCTTATTCCAAAGCATCACAAAATAACATTACTTGCACACATAAACGACGATGATTACGTCATGTGTTTTTATTACAAAGGAGAGCACTTATAAAATAGAGTGCGCACGCACAGACATGGAATGGCACTAGAAAGACACCTTTATACCAAGCAATGCCATCAACTGAGAGATGAACTGCGGGTGTCCTGGCCAGGCTGCTCCAGTTACTAGATTTCCATCGGTAAAGCAGCGATCTATTGGGTCTGGTTCTAACCAGGTTCCACCACCCAGTACCACATTAAGTTTGACAGCAGGATATGCAGTACATTTCTTACCCTAGTACATGCGATAAAATAACAGTCGTTGGTTATATATCAGAAACTAATTTACTGATATTCTGAGCATGCTTTTTAGACAGGGCTAATCTTATTTAATTAAACAAAAATTTTAAACCTTACCTTGAGAACACCAGCGGCAGCCAGAATCTGTTGGCCGTGACAGATAGATGCTACGGGCTTTTCAGCCTCCATAAAATCTTTTACAAGCTTAATGACAGCTGGATCAAGTGCGAGGTATTCTGGAGCTCGACCTCCAGGTATGACAAGAGCATCATAGCTGGAAGCATCTACATCCTTGAAGTTAGCCGTTAGTTTGAAATCATGGCCTGGTTTTTCACTGTACGTTTGGTCCCCCTCAAAATCATGGACAGCTGTAGCACAAGTTTCACCTGCGTTTTTGTTGGGGCAAACAGCATCCACATGGCATCCAAGAACTTCAAGGGACTGAAAAGGGACGTATACCTCAAGGTCTTCCATGTAATCCTGAACAGGAATCAAAACTGAAACAGTTACCACTACTTACCAAATACCAATTTATGTTGATTTTCCTTTTCTACAATAAAATACAGTACTCTCAAAGCCGGTTTCTAGTTGAGGCAAGATACTTTTAACGTTAACATATTAAGAGCCAAATTAGATAAGAACCCGATTTACCTGATTAAGCGCTATACACGTAAGTAAGTCTGTTATCAGATTACAAACTTGCAACATATGTCATCACACGTTGATTTTGAAACTACTTCCGTTTACATGCAATTTTTTGACTTTCAATAAACTACGTACAGTCGTACACATCTTAAACCTTGATGTGGCTGAAATTACTCACATTCCTCCCACTTTCAAAGGAAGTAAGGCATCTGAAGTATATAAAACTTACCCCACAGAGGAATAGAATCCGTTTGTCGGAACCAGTAACAGTACCGCCTAATGCCTTGATGAAATGACGGATGTACTCAGCGTGACCATAGTAAGTAGCTGCAGTGACCATCTTTCCATCAAGGGTGCATGATGCCAATGTCTCTGGTTCAACCCAGTGAGCACCAGCAGCAACGAGCACGGGTGAGACTGCAGGATATGCTGTAACCTTTCGACCTTTTATTACGTCAGCCGCAGCTAAGATAAGCTGCCCATGACAGATGGAAGCAATGGGTTTTCCAGATTTTGCAAAATGTTTGACAAGGTTTAGGACACGATCATCCAAAGCAAGATATTCTGGAGCACGCCCTCCTTGTAGAACCAACCCGTCATATGTGCTTAAATCAATCTCATCAAATGTAGCATTCAAAGTGAAGTTGTGACCTCGGCACTCAGAATAAGTCTGCCAAAATAGGAAGTAAAATCTTAGTAAGAGTAGCAGCATTTCTAAGAAGCAAAGCTATTACCATCGCGAGTTTCAAACACAAATCTGACATAACAAACATTTTAGCTTATAACGATGCTAGCCATTAAAATAGAGGTGTACAACAAGGGTAACTCCAATTTGGCATGTGCGACTTCATTGTCAATTGTTATGTCTGCATTAGAGTAAAATCTGATGTACGGTCAACCAAAAACATCCCACCTCGTAAGGTCTTACATTTGTATCCATGTTGGGTTATAAAGCATTTGAATTGTGGGCACACCCAATATCCTACGACAAGTAGAACTTAACAATCACAAGCCTCAACGTCACATTTTTCTGCTTATCTGTATCATGTGCAATTAGCTATATCATGTCATTACTATATACTGTCACATGCTTGTGCTTCTAAAGTTTACTAAAATCGGTTTCTATCTTACATATCCTACCTAATTGCTCCTCTAAGGCTGAAAAAGTAAAACAACCAGTCACGCATTGTTACTCATTTTCAAGGATATGCGGGAAGCAGAAACAGATAAGTAGCTTCAAACTAACAACTTCACGAAGTGGTTGGATTTGCTTATTTTGTTTATAAATATAAAAGACGCTTATTATAAAGTGGATGCAGAAATGACGAGAACTGATAGCATATATTCAAAGGTGCCGAAAATTCATATTTAGGAGGTGTTTGAGTCTTCGAGATTGCTTAATTGTTCTTCTTAGGAAAAGGGTTCAGAAACTGTCATGAGGATACCCGATACACCTTACGCCGCGGCCCTGCCCCAGGCAACCTAGACAAGGAAAACCTTACCCGTTTGCCGGTTAGTACTTACTATTAAACAGAAAAACTAACCAATCCCAAACACCCTCTTAATATTTGTTAAGCATTTTCAAAACATATAAAAGCAGGTAAAGCAAAAGCAACTTATACTATCCAAAATACACCAAACTGCTTATTATCTAAAAGGGCTTATTATTTGACCTGATGTTGTGAAACTTGATGAATAGCAGTGCGACAAATATCTCCTGATTTTTTATCAGGACAAACGGCATCTACCGATATTCCATAAGCTTGCAGTCCCTGGAATGGTACCATCGTCTGCAAATTACAGTCATTACTCCACTTAGTTAGTAATCATTCCATCAATAAGGCTTGGGATCAAATGAAAATGACGAGAAATAACTATAACTTAAATGAGAGGGGTGTTTGACGTAAACCTATTTCGGCTTATATAACCTAAGTCTTAACTTTGTGGCTTATTTGGAGACATAGGGGCTTATAGTATAACTTTATTATATCACGATAAACTTATATAAGTCCTCAAGTCTCAAAATAAGCCATAAAAATGAAGTTTATATTATATAAGCCAAAAATAAGGCATATTTTGGCTTATATTTCATAAACCCCAATTTTTTAAGCTTATTTGAAGACTTTTGGGCTTATATAAATATTATATCATAAGTTTTCAAATAAGCCATAAAATTGAGGCTTATGTTATATAAGCGGAAATAGGTTTACACTATATAAGCTAAAACAAACATCCTTAGATACATTTCATTCATTTATGTGCATCTCAATATCTTCTAGCTCAAAATATATACATACTAACTAATTGAGGTGTCTGGGATGGCCGTGCAACACGTACCACCACACGTGACTTCCACTTTAAAAAGCCACATTTTAAGGAGTTTCACATATAAACACATATAATATTAACCATATACGAGTAATATAATTCAAGTTCATAAACGATTTCTCTTTAATTTACAAAGTGTCATAAGACCTCTTTGTTAATCTCACCTAGAGCCACCTAAAAACACGCAACGGCCGTGCTAACTAAGTTACTTTGGGTCAATATTATGACACGTACATCTCAAACATTTAAAAAGCAGGTACAAAAATAACGAACGAAATGAAACTTGTTCAACAAGTTTGTATATTCAAATATCTTAAACAATTATTTAAGTTATAAACAGTAATGTTTTACACTTAAATTTATAAAAGTTAACTTGTTCAACAAGTTTGTATATTCAAATATCTTATTTAAGTTGTAAACATAAATGTTTTGACACTTAAATTTAATAAAAGTAGACTTGTTCAACAAGTTTGTATATTCAAATATCTTATTTAAGTTATAAACATGAATGTTTTGACATTTAAATTTATAAAAATTAACTTGTTCAACAAGTTTAAATATTCAAATATTATTTAAGTTATAAATAATAATGTTTTGACACCTAAATTAATAAAAATTAACTTGTTCAACAAGTTTGTATATTCAAATAGTATCTTATTTAAGTTATAAACGGTAATATTTTGACACCTAAAAATTTATAAAAGTTGTATTTAACAGACTTGTTTAGTTTTTTCTTCGTGTTACGTAAATTATACTAATTATTAAATAAAATAAAATATATAATACTAAAAAAGATTTAAAAAAATATACGATTATAGTTACTTCTTATCGTTCTTGTAGTAGACTAGTTATGAGTAACAAACCTCAACATCTTCGATGTAATCGCCACATAGCATCAAGACCTTCTTATTTGCTGCCATCTCTTCTTTCTACTTTTAGTTTTTTTTTTTTTGAAAAGATAAAAGATGTGATAATATATCACTTGTATAAATAGTAGTATATTTGTGGTGAATATAATATATTAAATATTACTACTCCATACCTACAGCTGGCCTCTTTTAATGCCCTCATCATCAAATCGATACAACCTGTCTTGGTTGTTTGGATTCTGTTGTAGCATAATGCGCACGTTTTGGTTTAGGTAGTTTTTTAAAAATTTAATTGAAATATATGATTCTCCAAAACTAAAATAAAAAAATAAAAAAATTAAACGACACAATTTATTAAAACTAACAAAAGCTAGAAAAAGAATTACAAATGACCGAATAAAGAATTTTGGATCTAGTTAGTTCAAGTAATATTAAACTTTTTATATCTATTTGAGAACCAAACATAAGAAATATCAACTATACTATCAAAAATGTTTTTTTTTAATTAAATGTTGATGCAACATGTCTCGGTTTATTATCGATTTTAGTTTGATTTTTTGAATAGGTTTTTTTTTTTTTTTTTTAATTTTGCAGTTTAATTTTGATATTTTTGGTTTTTTGTTTGTTATTAGAGATACTCGTGTTCTCGAGTATGATTTAATGGACAAAATGAAAAAACAAAAAAATGTTGTGTTGTCGAATAACACTAAGAGCACATGGTATGGTTGAGCCGTCGTTCTCGTGTCGTGGACAAAAAGTGATGTCACATCACGCTTTTCTCACATGACACCAAAACTTCTCATAACCCACAACCCCTCATTGGTTAACACCAACATTCTCGTGTCTTCGTGACCTCGTCATTTTTTTTCTTTTTTACTCAACAATTAATTAACATAACTTAAATTTTTCATTAATAAAAAAAATACAATCACTAATTTATAAAAAAAACACGAAATTAAAAAACACAAATAAAAAAATACCGAATTAAAAAAGAACATAAATACGAAGAAAAAAACTTAAAATAAATACAACTTAAAAATTAAAATATTTTGCGCGCGCCGCGTCTTTGAGCTTTTCGATTCGCGCCACGTCTTGTGCACTCATTCCGGTTGTGTCGAACCGAAGGATTTGCAATTCTTCGTTCCTTTTTTGAAGCTCAACCACTTCTAGTCTTGCCGCCACCTCTCGGTCCAATCGGTCCTTTTTAGCTTCACGATCCGATAACATTTGTTGTTGTAGCAATTCGACCAGTTGTTCTTTTTGAGACCCCGATGTGGCAGATGAGCTTGTCGAGCGTTGAACCTTGGCCTTTCTTGGAACACCGGATGGACGCGGGATCTCATCGTCATTGAAAAGATCCGGATCTAGATCGGCTATCTTCCCTCGGGTACGGCGTGTTCGAGTTGAATCGGGAATTTTCCATTTATACTTGTCTTTCAAAACAAGCCAAGCACTTTTGTGTGGAAACTCCTTGTTCCCGTTTTTCATCTCGATACAAACTCATCACACGAGTCATCAAATCGTCTTCATTTTCACCACTCAAAAGTTTGGCATTTTCATAAAATGAATTAAACCTATGAACCTCGCGGTTTAAATTCGTCCACTTCCCGGTCAACATATTTTTGTTTCGAGCTTTAAATCCCTCATCCTTAAGCTGATCGTTATACATATCCATAACTTGGTACCAAAACGTATCGTGTGGTTGATCGGTTCCGACCTTCGGGCCTTCGGATATTTCAATCGAACACTCGGCCAAAACTTCTTCCTCACGTTGGCTCCAAAAAGCACGGTCCGACTTTGGTGGTGGTGGTGCATCTTTCTTCGTGTCTCGCTTAGACATATGTTTCTTTCTCGAACCTTTCTTCGATGGACCCGCGAGTTGTTCTTCGGGCACATCGCGCTCACCGGGCTCATCGCGCTCACCGGGCTCTTGAGGATCTTGTGACGAGTGTTGAGGAAAGTTTTGGAAATTCTGTTGTTGTGATTGTTGGAAGATTTGTGATTGTTGAGATTGTTGGAACCATAAATTGAATTGCTCGGGTGTACAATTAACAAACTGGTTTTGTTTTTGGAAGTTAAAAGGATTTGGTATTTGATTATAGTTGGCGAATGAAGAAAATTGGTTAGTTCTTGAAGTGCTGGATGTTGCGGATGAGGGAGTATTCCGGTTTGACGAAGAAGACGAATTCGGTAGTTGAGTAGTCGGAATTTGATTTTGAGGATCGAAAAAATAATTGTTCAACCATTGATTCGGGTATTGGTTTGGATTTGGATTTTGACTCATGGTGGATAGAAAAAATATATAAATTAGATGTAGAGAATTATAGAAGAAGTTGTAATTTTGAGGGATTTATAGGTAAAAAAAAGGGAAAAGTGGGGTTTTTCGTGCCCAAACGGTAAGAAAAAAATAGCCGTTGTTCAAATGGTAACTTTCCAAAAAAAAGTAAAAAAAAATTGAAAAGGCACCCCCATGGCGCGAGCCACGGTGTGGTTGGCTGCGCCATGGCCTCGCGCCGTCGGCTGGCTATCTCCAGCCCAAAATCCACGATGCCACCCACGGTACGGTTGGCGGCGCCATGGCTTCGCGCCGTGGTGGCCAGCCAGGCGACCAACCACCGTACCGTGCCCTCCAAAGAAAAGGATCGAAAAAGTATGACAATTTTGTTGATTTTTGAGCTAAAGTATTTTTTTAATTGGGTTGAAAATGTTTACTTTCTTGTAGAAGTGGCAAATGGGTTGGGTTGGTTTGGTTTGGATCATGGGTCAAATGGGTTGTGGGTCAAATGGATTGTGGGTCAAATTGGTTATTGGTCAAATAGGTTATCATTTAATATTGAGTCTAACGGGTTAATGGGTCAAATGGTTTGGGTCGGGTAAATTTATGTTTTCGTAAATAAATTTACGTTTACGTTTGTAGATTTATTTTTCGTTAGAAAATTTACGTTTTCGTCAATAAATTTATTTTCGTTAGAAAATTTACGTTTTCGCAGAAAATTTAGTTTTCGTCTGTAAATTTACGTTTTCGTCATAAAATTTACGTTTTCGTAAGAAAATTTATGTTTTGAAGAAAAATTAGTTTTCGTTTGTAAATTTACGTTTTCGTCTGTAAATTTACGTTTTCGTAACAAAATTTACGTTTTCGCAGAAAATTTAGTTTTCGTATGCAAATTTACGTTTTCGTCAGTAAATTTACGTCTTTGTCAGTCAATTTACGTTTTCGTCAAAAAATTTACGTTTTCGTCAGAAAATTTACGTTTTCCTCTGTAAATTTACGTTTTCATCTGTAAATTTATTTTTTCGTCAGTAAATTTACGTTTTCGTTAGAAAATTTACGTTTTCGTCAATAAATTTATGTTTCATCAGTAAATTTACGTTTTCGTCGTACGTAAAATTACCGAGGAAAACGTAAATTTACTCACGAAAACGTAAATATACTGACGAAAACATAAATTTACAGACGAAAACGTAAATGTAAATTTACATACGAAAACGTAAATGTAAATTTACATACGAAAACGGTAACATACTGCCAAAAACGTAATATACTGACGAAAAAGAAAACTACTGACGAAAAACTAAATTACTGACAAAAACGTAAATTGACTTGGGGAAACGTAAATTTACTGTCGAAAACGTAAATTTACTGACAATAATGTAAATTTACTAACAAAAACGTAAATTTTCTAACGGAAACATAAATTTTTTGACGAAAACGAATATTCCCCTGACGAAAACGTAAATTTACATACGAAAACGTAAATTTCCAGACGAAAACGTAATTTTTCTGACGAAAACGTAATTTTTCTGACGAAAATGTAAATTATTTGACGAAAACGTAATTTTTCTGTCGAAAACGTAAATTAACTGACGAAAACGTAAATTTATTGACGAAAACATAAATTTTCTGACGAAAACGTAAACTTTCTCTCGAAAACGTAAATTTACTGACGAAAACGTAAATTTTCTGACGAAAACGTAAACTTTCTGACGCAAGCTTAAATTTTCTGACGAAAACGTAAATTTTATGACGAAAACGTAAACTTTTAGACGAAGACGTAAATTTACAGACGAAAATGTATATTTAGTTACGAAAACGTAGATTTACTGACGAAAACGTAGATTTTCTTACGAAAACGTAAACTTTCTGACGAAAACGTAAATTTTCTGACGAAAACGTAAATTTTCTGTCGAAAACGTAGATTTACCGACGAAAACGTAGATTTTCTTTCGAAAACGTAGATTTTCTGACGAAAACGTAAATTTTCTGTCGAAAACGTAAATTTACTGACGAAAAAGTAAATTTACTGACGAAAACGTAAATTTACAGACGAAAACGTAAATTTACTGACGAAAACATAAATTTACAAACGAATTCGTAGACTTTCTGACGAAAACATAAACTTTCTAATGAAAACGTAAATTTTCTGACGAAAACGTAAATTTACAAACGAAAACGTGAATTTACTTACGAAAACGTAGATTTACTGACGAAAACGTAGATTTTCTTTCGAAAACGTAGATTTTATGACGAAAACGTAAATTTTCTGTCGAAAACGTAAATTTACTGACGAAAAAGTAAATTTACTGACGAAAACGTAAATTTACAGACGAAAACGTAAATTTACTGACGAAAACGTAAATTTACAAACGAATTCGTAGACTTTCTGACGAAAACGTACATTTACTGACAAAAACATAAATTTTCTGACGAAAACGTAAATTTACAGACGAAAACGTAAATTTACTGATGAAAACATAAATTTACCGACGAAAACGTAAATTTTCTGACGAACACGTAAATTTTCTGACGAAAACGTAAATTTTCTGACGAAAACGTAAATTTGAAACGAAAACGTAAATTTACAGACGAAAACGTAAATTTACTTACGAAAAGGTAGATTTACTGACGAATACGTAGATTTTCTGACGAAAACATAAAATTTCTGACGAAAACGTAAATTTTCTGTCGAAAATGTTAATTTACTAACGAAAAAGTAAATAGACTGACGAAAACGTAAATTTACAGACGAAAACGTAAATTTACTAACGAAAAAGTAAATTTACAGACGAAAACGTAGACTTTTTGACGAAAACTAAAATTTTCTGACAAAAACGTAAATTTACAGATGAAAACGTAAATTTACAGACGAAAACGTAAATTTACTGACGAAAACGTAAATTTACTGACGAAAACGTAAACTTTCTGACGAAAACGTAAACTTTCTGACGAAAACGTAAATTTTCTGACGAAAACGTAAATTTACATACGAAAACGTAAATTTACAGACGAAAACGTAAATTTACTTACGAAAACTTAGATTTACTGACGAAAACGTATATTTTCTTTCGAAAACGTAGATTTTATGACAAAAACGTAAATTTTTTGTCGAAAACGTAAATTTACTGACGAAAAAGTAAATTTACTGACGAAAACGTAAATTTACGGACGAAAACGTAAATTTACTGACGAAAACGTAAATTTACAAACGTATAACCTAGACTTTCTGACGAAAACGTAAATTTACTGACAAAAACTTAAACTTTCTGACGCAAACTTAAATTTACATATGAAAACGTAAATTTACTGACGAAAACGTAAATTTTCTGAGGAAAACATAAACTTTCTGACGAAAACATAAATTTTCTGGCGAAAACATAAACCTTCTGACGAAAACGTAAATTTACAAACGAAAACGTAAATTTACATATGAAAACGTAAATTTACTTACGAAAACGTAGATTTATTGACGAATAAGTAGATTTTCTGACGAAAACTTTAATTTTCTGACGAAAAGGTAAATTTTCTGTTGAAAACGTAAATTTTCTGTCAAAAACGTAAATTTACTGACGAAAAAGTAAATTTACTGACGAAAACGTAAATATACAGACGAGAACGTAAATTTACTGACGAAAACGTAAATTTACCGACTAAAATGTAGACTTTCTGACGGAAACGTAAATTTAGTGACAAAAACTTAAATTTTCCGACGAAAATGTAAATTTACTGACGAAAACGTAAATTTATTGAAGCAAATGTAAATTTCTGCCGAAAACGTAAATTTTGTGACTTAATAACAAAAACTAACTTTTTAAACTATTTAGTTTTTGGTCCAATAATAGGAACAATTTTACCAGTCTCAAACCCATTTGACCCAAATTCATTTAACACAAAGAAAATAATAACCCATTTAATTTATCACTCTATTTTTCTCAATCTATTTCAAGTTTTCAACCCATTAAATTATAAAATAAAACTCAATTGACTTACTTTTGATTGAATGAGTTAAAATTGTCACATCTACTTTATTCTACTTTACTTTTATTTACTAAAAAACTAAAGAACACAATATCGATTTCACGAACTTACGTATTTATTTTCACAAATCTCACACGTTTGGGTGTTTCAACTTTTGTGCTAATCGAGTACACGGGTTCATAAGATAAAGTTGATAAATATACCCCAACAAGTGTTTAAAACAGATATTGCAAGTATGTATCTTGTTCAAACATAGTTCAACTACGAGATAGAAAAATACTCGCGCATTTGTTAAGTATGGAGTTGTGTACGTAACCTATTCATTTGTACAGTATGTTAGAAGATGATTTACGAGTATGTTGTTTTTGTATTTATTTTAGGCATGTGGGTAAATTTATATCACACGTATATAAATGATATATTTGTGGATAGTATCAGTACCGTATACATACCGCCCCCTATTAATGCCCCATCAAATCGATACAACCACTTCTTGTGTCGGCTGTTTGGATTTATGTTATAGCATAATGTGCACGTTTTCGTTTGGGTTAATTTCATATATGTCTAACTAGTTTAAATACCCGTATAATGTCAGTACTACTTTAAAGAGTGATTTTCGTAAAATAAAATGAAAGGATGTTTATATTTAAAAAAGTGAAACGTCTTCTCATAATAGATGAGGACAACAAAAGAAAGAACATGTAGCATTCGTGGCCATATTAAAGTTTGTGACAATAAAAAAAAAGCCTTCAATCCGCTATGGTTTTCACGTATGACGTATGTTAGTCCCAATTGATTGAAAAGAAACTGTCCATGTCGCTAACACCTGAAAGTATAAAATTAAAATGATTACAAATGGATACGTGAAGTTTAAGTAAGACTTTTAATTTATGTAGACAAAATAGATTACATACCATTATAAACTTCGTCAAAGACCATGCAAGACTTCCTTGTATATAACATTTGTAGTTGTTTTACATACATTCCTGTCTGTATCACATACAACAACCTTCAACCCTTTCTTGCTTTTTACTCGAGAGACAGCTACATATAGTTGACCGTGAGTAAAAACTGGACGTGGTAAGTAGAGACCGACTTTAGAAAGTGACTTTAGAAAGTGATTGTCCTTGACTTTTATTAATGGTCATTGCAAATGAGAGTGAAATAGAGAACTATTTTATGACAATTTTTAGCGGTAAACGCTTGTCAAATGGAGTTGTTCCTAACATGGGAAGGATAACTACCTTCCGAAATGTGTTCCATTGATAATCCTGGCACTAATACCAGTTCTCGTTAGATTAAGCACCTGCAACCTTGTTCCATTACACAATCCGTTTGGTTGATCGATATTTCTCAAAAGCATTATAGGCACACCCACCTTTAATGCTAACCTGTGATTCGGGACACCTGAGAACTTCAATCCATTTATAAAATCCGATTAGAAAACAGATTCATCGACGGAAGCACCACGATCAACTTTGTCTATGCTGTCGCAACTCAAATAGACAGTCTCTTCGCCAGAAAATCTTTCCAACAACTTCTCGTTTATAGAGTCAACAATTTCATTAGTTGGCGCCAGAATTGCCTTTTCTTGGAAGTAGGAAGCATCATTTATGTTGTCAAGAATATTCGGGAACGTGAAATCCACAATAGACGTGACTGGATCGTCAGTCGCGTCTATCAGAATATCTTGAGGCACATCTATTTCAACCTCTCCGTCATTATCTTCCCCAAGTTCACCGTCTCCTAACTTTAGTATCCATTCGGCAAAATCTCGTATCTCGTCAACATCCTCTGGTCTTGAACCAACTGTAAGTCTCATATTCGCTGTCAACTTAAGCACTCTGCAATGATCCCACAAGTAGGACTGCTTCAGTGAGGCACTTACAATGTTTTGACGCGATCCTTTTGGAACAACGGGAAGAACCTGCCTAAAATCTCCTCCAAAAACAACTGTCATACCTCCAAATGGCTCTTGATTCATTTCATGTCTGTTTGTCCTCAGTACGTCCTTTAACGTGCGGTCGAGAGCCTCAAAACAAAGTTTGTTAGCCATCGGAGCCTCGTTCCAAACAATAAGTTTACATTTCTTTAGTAACTGCCCAAGATCACTTTGAGGACATATGGAGCATGTAGACGTTTCATCTACATTTATCGGAATACGAAACCGCGAATGTGCAGTCCTACCTCCCGGCATCAACAAAGACGCAATACTGCTAGATGCAACGTTTAACACAATGTCTCCTCGTCTCCTAATACCAGCGGCTAGTGTCTTCCATAGGAAAGTCTTTCCTGTACCTCCATATCCGTAAACAAAATACACGCCTCCGCTTAGCTCCTCAACAGAACCCATGATAGTGTCATAAACGCCTTTTTGTTCTACGGTTAAAGAAGCGTACAGGCGTTCATACCCGTTCTGCAACTCAACGGGATCATAATCAATCTCATCATATATAAGACGATTTCCAAATGTAGTCATGTATCTGTCGTCTGGATAAGGCATCTCAGGCCAACTACGTAGGGAATAACATCTGGATCGCATAAGTTCTTCTATATAGAACAAACATACATTCTTCTTTTCTTCATGCTGACAATCAAATCTGCAAAATAATCACGTATATCAAACAAAAATAAGCATATGGGAATCATTCTTAAAATTTTAAATTACATGTTGTGTACTAAATAGAGGAGCATAAAGGTTTACATGGATCGTTCAAAAGCTCTCTCTTCTTGCGTTGCACGTTCTCTGCCATCAAGTGGCATGTTTCTAACCAAACTTCCAAAGGTTTGGTGAGTTCCTTTTGCGTCAGCAATGTAACAAAAAACTCACGGATTTGATCAGGAGGTGCCCAATGTCCAGCGTCTTTAATACTCTCGACATACTCCTTGTCGTCCTCTAAAAGTCCAGCCGCATAGCAAGCTTCTTTGTATGTAGGATAAACAATCTTGTTAACTGTTTTTATCCCGTCATGGTCTATACATTTCGCACTATTTAACAGCATCCTACAATAGTAGGCGTCTCCTGTAGATATAGGCACATTATGATTCTACCAATTGCTCTTCCTTTCTTCCTAAAGGTCCATATTCTTTTAGATGTGTTCCATACAAATTTTGTTGGAAACTCAGCGTACGTAAGCGCTCGTGCAACCGGATATAGTTCATTCATTTTTAACCAACCTTCAAACATACTATGTCCAACAGTAGGCTTGTGAATGACTGTTTCAAGGTCTGAGTTCTCGTCGTAAACTATTTGTTGGTGCCCTGGTAAGTGAAACGACAACCGCTCAACAGCAGGTGTTCGGTAATGAACCTCAAAACCAAATATTATCCACGCCGCCTCACACGCGGATAGATATCTACAATCTAAGTAAGCCTTGATTTCGTCTACAGGTTTTTACTTGTTCACCGTCTTTCGTTGTACCCGGTTTGTACAACTGTGCTGATACCCTATCTGGTCCTTTGTTAATGTACTTAAACAAATACTTTATAGATCCGGTCTGATTGCACCACTCTACATTAATGTGACACTGATATCGTTTTAGAAGAGTGGCATTATACGGTATAACATAACCATTATGTAGCTGAGCTCCTTTAGCAGCTTCCACATACCTACCGTTATCACGTCTTTTATATACAAGGTACCCATCAGCGTCAACGGAGCTGCGTTTGCAGAACTTAAATGGGAAACGTTTGCTACATTTACCGTCGACCATACAAACCTGTTTAGGCTCGTCCGCACCGCAAGGACCGTGCATCATAAAATCAGAAACCAATTTGTATAATTTTGGATCTTCGTTTTTATCGTATCTCCGCGGAAATGTATTTGTTAATTTGCTCAGCATTTGGCACCTTGTCGTCCCTATGCAAGAACAAACACAGATGCGCGTGAGGGAGACCTCTCTTTTGGAATTCTACCGTGTACACAACTGTTAAAATAAGAACAATACTCAAAGTTAAATACAAATTACGCTAATAACCAAAGAAATGTTTCGTTATTAATGGACATCTTTAAGCTAATAGTTTTTTGTCTTTACCTGCTTGGGTACGCCCAAACAATCGCATATCTTTCACGTCCTTCACCAGCAGGTCAAGTTTTTGTTTGAAAACTCTTGTTAGCACGTCCGGTCTGTCGGAAGATGTAAGGTTATTATCACGTATGAATCGTGCAACCTTTGGCCAGTTTGGATTACATGTTATGGTTATGAATAAATCCGGGCATCCGTACCATCTACATAATGCCATGGCGTCCATATAGTTTTGCTTCATGAACCTTGGACCACCGGTAAACATAGAAGGCAAGGCTATCAGTTTCCCAAGAACTGTCGGGTCGGTATTCCCAGATGCAATGCTTTTACGGATGTTCGAGTATGTATCACACCTTAGTTTAGACTGATTGGACCGGTGGAAATACAAACGTTCAGTCTCCACCATTGTATAACCATCCACAAGAAACTACTGAAACAAAACGAACAAATAAATTTTCTTGATTGGGTCTGTCTTGTATTTGAAAAGCAAACCACTCACGCATACTAACATATTTGTTAATGCAAGTGATGCCTAAAAACATTATTAGTGTTAACTAATCTTTCTTAGTTTTGATCACAAAAAACTATACAACACATTTAGTATAAAACACAAAACGAATTATTTAACTAACACTATCATAAAGGTAATAATCATATCACTAACCTTTCTTAATCATACTTAGTGATCATCAAAATGATTATCCTTAAAACTCACTTTTGTTAATATGACAAAAGACTTTTTAATAAACTTTCTTTTTTAGAAAATGTTTTATTAAAATGGAAAATGAAAATTTGAAAATAGCATATTCCATAGGCTATTAGAATATCCTTTGAAGGCTTCAAATACCTCAGATATTCCCACCCCACTAAAAGACAAAAAACGGAGCGTACTCTAGGGGCGGTACCTTAAGTAGCTAGGCGGTCCCTTAGCGATATGGAACCACCGGGCTAGATGAGGTACCGCGCCCAGATAGCCGTTATATATCCGTTATACTTTGTGTCCTTTAAATAGTGGGTAAAATCTCATTTTCCAACAAGCCTCTTGGACATTTTCTTAGCCCCTTTTCTATTTTCGATAGCATAATCATTAGTAAATGATCACTTAAAGTGTTAAGGATGTTTACATATGATTATCCTCTTGATCCCCTCCTTTACCTTGTCCAATGTGAAGATCACTCACTCACTAGTGTTGTGATAAAGATGAATCTATGAGCTAGTCATATTCATCATGATACCCTTTTTGTTTTAGGTCAATCCATTGTATTTATGAATACTTGGACTAGTTGTGTTCATCCAAGTTATTTGTGGATACTTGGATTTGTTGTGTACATCCATTGCATATGTGTTTGCTTGGATTTGTGTTGTGTAAATCCAAGCTACATGTGTGTACTTGGATAAGTCTAGTTGAGTTGTAATAGATTTGATTAGTAGTTCTCACTAAACTATAAAGTGATGTGGTTGTGTCTTGTGAGTTCTCACCAAACTTGAAAGTGATTAGTAGTTGTGTTGTGTGAAGTTCTCACCTAGCTTCAATGTAAAGAGTCGTGAAGATTGGTTCTAGCTTTGGATTAGAACTCGACATCTAGCCTTGTGTCGTAAAATTGTGAAGTAGGCAACGTCGTGAAGATTAGTTCTACCTTAAGATTAGAACTCGACATCTAGCCTTGTGTCGTTAAATTGTGAAGTAGGCAACGTTGTGTAGATTGGTCCTAGCTAAAGATTAGGTCTCGACATTTAGCTTAGTGTCGGAAAATAATGTAAGCGACGATGTAAGGTTTGCTCCGCCAAGAAGAGAGCTTGTGGATATAGTGGAAATCTCGAGTAGGTGTACTCGAGGAGTGGAGTAGAAACGAGGATAGAGCCTCGTTGTCGAACCACTATAAATCTTGGTGTCTTCCCACTAGGTTGTCTCCTTCCTTACTCTTTACTTATTTCATTATCATTACACTTACCTATTATCTTTGCTAGTGCATTTGAATTGAACCTAATCATTATGCAACTTAGCTTCAAGCAAAAGATAGTTTTGATACAAATCGACTTGAAAGTAATTTTAATTTGGTTGCCTATCGAAGAGAAATTATTCAACCCCCCTTCTAGTTTCTACAATATTTTTGTTTTTCCTCATCGTCTTTGTTATCCTCTTCATCCGGGTTCGATATTCTTTGGACAAACTTTTTTTTATGAGGCATTTCAAGATAATAACCATCTTGTCCACGCGGCGTCAACAATGGGTACTGCAAAGGAAGATACATCGGATGGAAAATGTTGATACGTTGGAAACCTTCTTTACGTTTTTCAATGACAATATCTCTTTGATTTACGCAAGCATCAAAGTTACCTACAATCAGTCCAGCGACCTCGTTGACAGTTGGTAGATTGTAGTTCCGTCCATCTTTACCACGTACCAAATTTATTTTAATATTTTGCTCGGTGTCTTGATTGTAACTGTCACGCGCCCTTCTAAATGTTTTAACCAAATTACTCGTGGTGTCCAAAACATCTTTAACTTCACGAACTATGTTTCTGTCAATAGGATGCTTAGCGTTAGCAGGAGCGGACGATGTGTTAGAGCCGTTGCAATTTATACATAACATGTCAATAATATAAACTGTGTGGCAACTTTGGATTAAAACAATATCAAGAACATGCAAACAGTGTAACGAATAAATTACCTTAACGCTTTTACTCTGTTATCTACTTCGTTCTCAGTATCATAGATATACAGTTGTGCGAACTTGGGCGTCTCACCATTCTCGGGAAGCAAGCTCCCAATTTCATGATATGTTTGTCCATGCAAGCGAAAAACATAAGGTCCTCGTCCGTTCTTATTTATTGAGTCGTCAACCGTCCCTCCCATGGAAGTAAAAACAAACATACTGTTGTACGATTTGATGTTTTTTTAAAATTTTGACTCTTTGCAACGTTGTTATTAAACAAATCAACCAACTTTTTTGGAGCCGACGGGGGTTGTTTAATAAAAACTTTTCCCTTTTGACAAATAAGGTTTGTTGTTTGGATTATAGTTGCCTGTTCTTGCTTCCTTCTCCTATACCAAAGCATGACATTCTGTGCACTCATATATAGGGTCGCCATGGTCGTAGTATTCTGGTCATGAAGAAAAATAATAAGCAAAATGTGAATGACGGAAAGTATTTTCAGTGTGACATTAAGTAGTAACGCTATGTTAACACCTTTAGATATTCCAACGTATTTATCATAGACTTTTTGACATTTCCATCGTCACCACCAAGATTAAATCGTACCGGAGTTTGAGGTATTCGTGACATCCGCTTATTTTTTGTTGGCAACCTTGATGATTCACCGACTTCATATGTTGAGTTATTTGCTGATAGAGATTGCATGTTTTTTGTAACTTGGGAATTAGAGTTACTTCTAACTGGTTGCCTAACACTTTGAGGGACATGTGTTTCAAAAATAACTAAAAATTATTATATGTGACAATGAATCAGTTAATTGATAGTAAATAATAATTGAATAAACATATGGTAATATTGAAATGTATAAAGTTGTTACCGTTTGTTACATCACTCAAGGGGGATTGTCGGACACGCGTTGATGAACATGCACCTGATGGATCCTTGGTAATAACATACGCAGCAGGAGACGTAGTAGCATTCGCTGTCTTTCTTGGTCTACTTCGACCAATTTTGGGTTGTTGCATCGTTACTGAAACAAATATTGAATATGTTTATAAATGTATTTTTCTTTAAACGATGTTTTAACTAATTTATACATGAAATGTATAGAGTTATTACCGTTCGTAACATCACTCAACTGAGATTGTGGGACACGTGTTGATGAACCTGTTAAAACTTGTATACCGCCTGACACCGGGCTATTTGCAGGGCTTATAAAACGATTAAAATTGATGTTGTTGCTGGTAAGTATTGGACTTTGGGACACGACATACATATAATTCAGAGATTAACTTTCCAAATATATTGTATATATTTTACAAACATATAAATAGTGTAATGAACTATATGTGACATTACCGGTTGAGTTTCCAGATGTTTTATTAATATTAATATCACGCGACAAAGGAGGCGTAGTAAAATTTGGTGTTTTCCTTGGTCTACCTCTACCAACCACTGGTGTCACGATGTTTGTTTGTTTATCTTGCACAGACGCAATGCGCTTTTTGGTGTCTTACCATTTGCATTAACACTATTTTTGACATTATTTGTAACAGATTGCTGATTTAAACCTAACATAATATAACATAAGTTATAATGAATCAAATGTAAAACATACTACATAGTCATGTTAACCTCTAAAAATTGTTACTAAGGTAAGTAAATAACACAACTGATTGTGGTTGATTGGTTTGAAGTAATGTTTGTCTAAACCGTGCAGGGTCATTCTAAAATAATGGTGATAGACTTGGCATGGAGGTTATATTTTGTGAGAAATCTGAAACATGATAAATAAACAAAGATGTTATGCTTACTTTAAAAAACACCAGTGTGCTAATAAAACTAAATATGCCTTTTTAAGGTTACATACTTACAGTTACCAAAGCCAGAAAGTAGTTACCGATTATTGCTTGCTTGTTGGGACATTGTATGCTGTGTTGAAGAACCTACTCATAAACAGTTAATAAGTTTAGTCTAACCAATGCTCATGTAAGGAAACCTAAAGATAAATACACGACTAACAACAATATGAACTAACCTGTATGTGATTCAGAAATTGTCAAGCCTATTTGACTAACTTGAGGAACATTGCCCAATGATGGTGATAATTGAGTTACAAATATGTTCCTATTTATTCCCAAACCTGTTACTTCATTTAATTGCAATAGGTTTGTATGTCATTCTTTGGTTAAACAAACGTCACTCGTGTATTAACATAACTAAAAGTTAAATACTTTACACAACAGACAGGTTAACTTACTAACGTCTGATAAAGGAAGCCTTGTTTGTTTCCCAGTATGCGTAGAAGAACCTATTACCGTTCAAACCAAATAATTAGAATGCATATTTTTTCATACATCTGTAAATCATTCTAACTATAATGATAACTACTTAGCATAAAGTATATTAAAGGACAGTTTCATAAACCTGTGATATTGATTTGTCCTATGAGAACAGTGTTGTATTTTGGAAAACCTCCATCAAATGGATCATCTAATAACATAAGAACAAACAAATCAATATCTTGATTAACATGCAAAAAAACGAATAGATTATTTAATGTGAACAACCAACTTACAATTGAGTATTTCAGCAAGTGATACTCTTTTTTTGGAGCCGGTGTACTTTTTTCTGATGTATGAACAACTTGATTTGAATGTTGACGGCTCATGTTGACATTGAAATAAGAGTTTTCATTTGAATGCAACGTGTTTTGATTCACAACAACTTTCTTTTTACGCTTTCTTGATTCGATTTTGAAATTCCCTAAACCAAGCTTGAAACTATAAACTTAACTAATCAACACACTTAATTACTTTTCAAACGTAATACTTATTATTGTATAATAAAGAATTACAATTGTTATGGATAACACCGTTTGATGATAATGTGTTGTGCACACTTTAGACAAACTAAAACCTAACTTATGAACACAGTCGCAGCTGTTTGGTTCTATAAGTTCTAAGAGTTAATGTGTGAATTGTGTCAAAGTGTTAAACATTAACTCTAGGCTACATAACCTATTTATAGTGCTACGAGGTTGACTCCAAGTACTGGTTGATGGTGACTACACTAGACAGACACTTGTCTGACCTCTGTCACAAGATGCTCTTCTATTCTTGGTAGTCTGCCACAATGCTTTAAGGAAACAGAGCTGACACAGTTTCCTTTTTATTCATAGTCTCGTACACACTAAGGTATGTACAAAGTATGCTGAGTGTTAACAAGGTATTGCCACCCCTGTTAACCCTCAACCCCTCAGAGTCCCTGATACATATTGGTTGTTATCCATCACATCCAATGAGTATGTCTTCAAGTGATCTTCGACTTCCTTGAAAATGTCTCTGACATGGACTCCTCCGAGGTTGCTCTCAGAGACTTAGATCTCTGTGAGTCTTGCGATACTTGCCTGCCTCCTAGGCACAGGCAAGTTAATATCAAACATCTTGATTTGTGTTTAAATCTATGATACAGAGAATCTTATGAACTTAGATTCCCAACAATTTCCCTCTATTTAAACATAAATACAGCTAGATCTACATAGGTTAAGGTAAGTGAGATGACAGCTTCTTCTTACTCATAACAGATCTAAACAGACATACCTCATGATTTTATTAAGACTTAAAGGAAATTACAAGTATAAAACATAAGTGAAATAAAATATGAAAGTAAAATTCAGTTGTGAAACACTTCAATAATCATCATTCTTGATTCTTTCTTCCGCTTCAGCTAAGTCTGTCCTGGTATCCAATTCGGCCTGCAAATCTTGTGCAAATACCTTGGAATACTCTGTGTTAATTTTAAGTGCATTTTTATGACAAATAAGCTGAATAGTTGATGCTAATCCTAGCTCTTCTTCCCTTTGGAATTCATATTGACATGCCCTGTTCATGAAGGCCATACCTTTCTCAAGCTCAGTATATGTCTGACCATCAATAGGGCCAATAATCCCATTAGGTAAAACCAAATCCCTGTGCATTCCATCCACTTGAACATCATCAGTGACGAAGGTTTCCTTAATAAATTGAGTCATCCTTCTTCTTTTCTTTCCAGGCTTTGGAAGATCTTGTTCAAACAGAATGTGGTGAGGGATCTATCTTAAGTTTGGCTGCAGTTCCTTTAACCTAATTAAACTTAGCTTTGAGGGTCTTAAGAAGAGTAAAATTCGCCTGTCCAGTTCTTTTAGCAGCTAAAGCCTCAAGTTCAAACCATTCAGTTAAGCCAAGTTTCTTTAACTTAAAGTCTTCAAAGAGATCTATATTGGACTGTTGGTTATCTCTCCACAAAATCATTTGTGGTGTGTTAGTAGACTTGTGAATAGTATACTTAAACTTGGTGATTTTTCCAGGTGCAAACCTATTGTTGACGCAGGCATCATAATTAGCTTTTACCTTTTTCAGTGCCTCTGTGCGTTTGACTTCCATTTCTTTCAACCTTTGTCTTTGCTTATCCCTTTGAAGTGGAGTCATTTTTCTCAGAGTTGCCTCATTAAGCTCCTTGGCTTTCTTGATTTCATTCAACCTCTTGAATTCAATAGCCTGTTTCTCAATTTCTTCAGCTGTTAGAGGGTTCTCATTTGATGTTATGAAGGTTGTGAATTGGGATGGGTCAGTGGTTGATCCTCCTGTCTCTAGCATCGCAACTATTTTCTTTAGTTTGGCGTCTGAGTCTACCACAACTATTTCCTTTCCTTTCTTTGAGACAGAGGATACCACACTTGCGTTTTTCAGCTCTTCAGCTTGTTTGAGAAAATCCATCCGAGCTTGGTTTTGTACAGCTTTGGGTAGGGAGCTAACAGTGAACTTGAGTTTCTTGGAAACTGGTTCACCATCATCCACAACATCGCTGGTGTTAACCAGAGTCAGGGATTTGGATGAACCAACTCCATCCTTTGTTTGTTGCTCCCCCTTAATTTCATCCTCATCATCAAGTATAATTACTGGAGTGATGACTTGGACATGTGAAGGAATAGTGTTGTCAGCAGATTCTGAGCTTTGTTTATCAGATTCAAGGTTAAGTACCTTTTCCTTCTCCCCCTCACGTCCAGCCTGTCTTTTCAGACGTTTGGATGAACGTGCCTGAAAGTGCTTAGCAATCTGCTCAACAGAGGCAGCCATTTCTCGTTGCCTGGTTCTTGAAGCTCTGGAAATTTTCAGCAGGTGGTTTCAATTACCATTTGTATTGCGATGAACACAATCAACTATAAAGTTGGTGTGACGAATTTGCCTGTTTCGTACAGCTTCAAACTCTCTATGCATCGTCAACTCATGAGCATAGAAAAATGTAGGGACCTCTGTGACCATGGCATCTTTGATACGTGTGGACAAATGACTAAGTCCTTGGGACACTCCTTTTCTTGTACCATCCTTAATAGGTTCAGTGAATGCATCCCTAACAGCCTGTGTGATGATCTTAGGAAAGTTGACAGTGAAAGAATGCATTTCAGATTTGATGATGTCCAGTTTTCTTGACAGGCGTTCCATGTCTGATTGATGATGTTCAGGCTTAAGATCATGGATGTTCAGACTTTCTTGTGCATAATCATCCTATTTTGGCAATATGTCAAAGTTGGTTTGGGTAGGGTGATCAAACAACAAAAATTCAGCTGTCGGATCGTATATAGGCCTTTAGAATACTGTAGTGATAGAGGTAGCAGAAGTGGGAGTTACTATAGCTTCCTTGGGAGGAGGAGTGGTGTCACCAGATGGTGTGGTCACAACGATATTCTTTGGAGGAGACAGAGATTGCTGGTCATCATCTTCTTCATCCTCCTCCTCCTCAATCATCCCCTCAGGAAGAATCTCATCACCTGGCATGGATTCAGGTTCAGAGAAGTCGTCTATTAAGGAGAGCACTTCCTATTCAACTTCAGGCATGGGCTCTTCCTCATTTGGTTGATCCTGAATCAATGTATCATCTCCTTTATCTGGCTGCTCCAGAGATTCTATATTTGGTTGTACAACATCAGCCTGCAAGTTGTTTTAAGTTAGTAACAGTGAAATAAATAAAGGGAAGGGTCGCCAGTTCACTGTCCCAGAGAGGCTAAGGGTGATTATTTAGCCACTCCAAAGGATAAATCCTTAGGATTCTTTTAAGAGTGAAAAGCATGAGGTTAATGGTCGCCATTCGCTGCCCCTAGGAAAGCTGAGTGTGATTATTCAGCCCTCCCAAAAGGTTAAAACCTTTGGGACCCTTTTATTTGTGAAACATATGTTGTTAAGGATCTCCATTCGCTGCCCCTAGGAAGGCTGAGGAGGACTATTCAGCCCCCAAAAGGTTAAGAAACCTTTGGGACTCTTTTTATGTGAAACATATGTAGTTAAAGATCGCCTGCTACGCTGCCCCTAGGAAAGCTGAGGGTGATGATTCAGCTCCCCCCTGAAAGGATAAATCCTTTGGTATTCTTTTAAGTGTGAAAAAGATGTAGGGTAAGGTCGTCTTGTAACACTGTCCCTAGGAGAGCTGAGGATGATTATTCAGCTCCCCTAAAAGTAAATATTTTGGGATTCTTTTTCTGAGGGAACCAAGAGGCTGTGTGAGGTACAACTACTCGAGGTCGAGACATATATGTATTCATATTGTTGTTTGCCTGAATACTGTCTAGAGGGTGCAGGGTCATTGGGGTGCTTTATAAACACAAATGAATCACTCCCTAGTGCATAGACAGGGTGTACAGAAGTCTTGAAGGAATTCTAAGTGCATACAACGACTCCTATGGATCGAGGATAACCCTAACTTCAACACTCTCACCTACAGACATTTGAGAGTGGCTGCTTGTGGACCTCTAACAATGATAAGACTGATTACCTGTGCGATATCAGCAGAATTTGGCTGGTTTCCTGTTGTCTCGGCTGACAACGAGACACTAGACCCTTGTTGTTGGTCAGCTGACGTCTTTGAATCCACCGAAATCTCTGTAACACAGGAGGATGAGAGGTTCACGTTCTTCTTTACCCTGTCCTTAGCAACAGATTTGGTTTGGGAAGAAGATAGGTTTTTCTTCTTCTTTGGATGTTGGCCAGTTGTTGCCTTGGACGACGTGGTGTGCTGCCCAGAGGTCAAAGACGCTGACTTGCCAGACACACCAGATGTATTCACCTTCTCAGAGGGAGGGAGCAAGGGCTTCACAACAGAAGATTGTTTATTGGCAATGTTCAGCATGTGAGAAGTAGCAGGCACATCCTCAGCTCCAATCTCCTTGTAGATAGCTCCAGTAATACGATACGGCTTCAGGGTTGTGAGTGCAGAGTTGTGGTAGTTTTCACCCAATAGGCTTTCAAAGATAAGAGAAAGAAAGCGAACATAGCAAATATTTTTCTCCCTGACCTGATTTGCTCCCTTAAGCTTTTCCACAAGGGTTGAGAAAAGTAAGCTTCCAACATCTACGTCTGTGCCCCAGATCAGCCCAAAGGCAATGGATTGGTGATTAAATGACATTTGGTCTTGAGATCCCTGCATACCATCCATGGATTTGACTATGTGAGTGAAGAGGACACGCCACATAGGGGAAAAGTATTTGATCTTCAGAGGAGACTTGGCAAGGACTTCAACAGGAGTGAGGGCTGGGTTTACATCATGTATGGGTTTTAGTGTGGCAAGGGTGTCCTTTACAGCCTTTTTGTCAACAACCTTCAGGCATTCATCTCCATGTCTTAGCCCAGCCACATTTGCAAAATCTTTAAGAGAAAAGGCGAAAGGGTGTTCATTGCACGAGAGGCTAAAGGTGATGGTGTCGTCAATGACTTCAGCAGAATACCAGAATTCCCTAAGGTATTCCTGGTAGAAAACAGATGGGGTCTTTGTGAGTGCTTCACTTACATCATAGTTCTTCATAAAATTCACCAGATCTGTGTAGGAGTCGTTAGGAGCCTTGAGCCATCCAATCGAGTTGTTAGAAGCAAGGATGCTCTCATCGAGTTCGAAGGTGACATTAGAAGCCTTAGGAACTGGGACGCCATGCATTCAATGTTGAAGAAAACGAAAATGGTGAGAGGGTTTAGAGAGAGAAAGTTTAGAGAGAGACGAGATTGTGAGAAATGAGAATAGTGGTAGGTGAGAAGAAACGTGAGATAATATATATATTCAAAAATTGAAACAGGTATTCAAATGCATTTAATGCGTAGTGGAAAAAGACTGCACATAAGTGGGTCCTTTGACCTTTCAAAACCATTTGTCTCCTCGTTATTCGGAAAAGAAGTAATTAAATATAGGGAATGTTTTTTAGCATTTACTTGGAAAGTAACTACCTATTTTCATGTGAAAAACATTTAATATTTAATCAGACATTAATGAACACATTAAATATCAAGCCACGGGCTTTGAGATATTAAGCATCCGTAGCTCAACAACTAGCCTGTTGAACGAAGGTTCAGCCAAAGGCTTTGTGAAAATGTCAGCTAGTTGCAGCTCAGTGGGAACGAAATGCAGCTCAATATCTCCCTTCATTATATGATCCCTGATAAAATGATACCTGATATCAATGTGTTTAGTTCGAGAGTGAAGAACAGGGTTGTTGGAGATGGCAATGGCGCTGGTGTTGTCACAGAAGATTGGCACTTTGTCATATAGGATCTCATAGTCAGCCAATTGACTCTTCATCTAGAGCACTTGAGCATAACAGCTGGCAGCAACAACATATTCAGCTTCAGCTTATGACATGGCCATAGAGTTTTGCTTCTTTGCACTCCATCCAACCAACTTTCCTCCTAGGATTTGACAGCTACCTGAGGTACTTTTCCTGTCAATGCAGCATCCAACATAGTCTGAATCTGAATAGGCCTTGAGATCAAAGCCTGATTCCTTGGGATACCATAGACCTAGGGAGGTTGTTCCTTTGAGATACCTGGAAATTTTCTTAACAGCCACTAGATGGGATTCTTTTGGGTTAACTTGGTACCTTGCACAGAGACATATAGAGAATTGGATATCAGGACGAGTGGCTGTTAAATACATGAGTGACTCCATCATGCCTCTGTATAAAGTCTCATTAACAGAGACCCCTGACTCATCAGGACCCAAGTTGTTGGGTGGAAGCATAGGGCATTTCACTGATGCACAATCAGCTAAGTCATATTTTTAAGTAAATCTTTAACATACTTTTCTTGACAAATTGAAATTCCCTTAGGACATTGTTTAATTTGAAAACCGAAAAAGTAAGTTAATTCACCCATCATACTCATCTCATATTTCTTGGTCATTAATTTAGAAAAACTTTTACTAAGATTAACATTAGTTGGCCCAAAGATGATATCATCCACATAAATCTGCACAATGATGAAATCACTCTTATCCTTGAAGGTAAAGAGTGTTTTATCAATGGAACCCCTTACAAATTTATTTTTAGTTAAAAAATTAGAAAGAGTTTCATACCATGCTCTTGGAGCTTGTTTCAGCCCATACATGGCTTTGTGTAGTATGTACACATGATTAGGAAACTCGATGTTCTCGAATCCTTCAGGCTGTGCAACATATACTTGCTCAGCCAAATCTCCACTGAGGAAGGCACTCTTAACATCCATCTGATACACAGTGAAGTTCATATATGCAGCATAAGCAAGGAAGATTATGATAGCTTCAAGTCTTGCCATAGGAGCAAAAGTTTCATCATAATCAATCCCTTCAGTCTGTGTATACCCCTGTGCCACCAGCCTAGCCTTGTTTCTGATGATGTTCCCAATTTCATCCATCTTATTTCTATAAATCCATCTAGTGCCTGTGATGTTCTTACCAGGTGGAGCTGGCACTAGAGTCCATACCTTGTTCCTTTTGAATTGATTAATTTCTTCCTGCATAGCAGCTACCCACCCATCTTTCATGAGATCCTCAGCTACTCTCTTAGGTTCAATTTGAGATTGAAATTCAGCAAAGAGACATTCGTTGGCTAAGGCTGACTTTGAGTCATGAATTCGTTGTCTAGTGGTAACCCCTGCATTAGGTTCCCCAATAATGTTGACAAGAAGAATGTGTTGATCTCTTGACCATTTAGTTTGGGGAGTTGGGGAATCATGGACAAGGACATTTGTGGAGGTAGCTAGCACTATTTGAGTTTCATCCTGCTGAATAGGAGGACTTTCTTCAAAGATGACCTCAGTATCTGTGTCAACTTCAGCTATATCAAGGGGCACAGATTCATTGTCAGCAGGAGAGTCTTTAGGGATTTGAAGAATTGGTGAGTCATCTTCAGTAGTTGAGGAACAAGGACTACAAGAAGGCTGTGGTTCTTCTTCATCAAGTCCATGAGAAGAGGGAACTTCAATGTTGTGTGTTGACAGAGGGTCAAATGCAGGAACATAAGGAGTGAGAGTGTTGGAGTGATGATGGTGATGACAGGGAGGTCTTGGTTTTGAGAATTCATCACTTGGGAAAGACACGTTTTCATTAAAATCAATTTCATCACCCTCTGTTCCTGATCTCTGTATGACGTTGTCGTCTTCATTGAATCTGACATGAAAGGTTTCTTCTACTTCTTGTCTTCTAGTATTGAATACTCCGAAGGCATTGACAGTGCGAGAGTATCCTAAGAAGAAACCATCATCAACCTTTTCATCAAATTTTCCAAGTTTATCCCTACAGTTATAAATGAACACAGGGCATCCAAAAACATGGAAATAGCTGACATCTGGAGCTCTATTTCTGAAAACTTCATAGGAAGTTTTGCCATGTCTCTTGACAATGATTGACCTATTTTGGGTGTAACATGCAGTGTGAACAGATTCTCCCCAAAATTGCTTTGGTAAAGTTACACCATTTAACATAGTTCTGGCGGCTTCAATCAGAGTCATGTTTCTTCTTTCAGCCACACCATTTTGTTCAGGGGTACCAGCTGAAGAGAAGTTTTATGATATTCCCTTTTCATCACAAAATAATTCAAGTTGTTGATTCTTGAATTCTGTTAGGTCAATTCAGTACCTAATGACCTTACTAATGGATTTGAATAACAATCAGCCTAAGTGAAGTATTAACCTTGAACTTAACAAAGTCATTGAGTGAACAGTCACTCAGTGAGTTGCCTTCGAGTTCCTAGACTGAGTCTAAAAGAAAGACTCGAGCATTCAGAGAGGCGAAGCTCAATGAATGACTTCTATGACGAAGAAGAAGGTGATGGGTTTAGTGAGTTGTGGAAATAGACTCACCAATGCTAGGTTTTATCCAAGTATGAAATAATTTCGTTCCAAGTCTTTTCGAATTGATTACTGGTTGAAAGTGCGACTCAATTGTTCTTGGTGGGAAAATAAAATGGTTGGTTGATTATCTATTTTTAAACTAAAATGTCGTTGAGTAAACTAAAATTTTTAAAAAGAATTAACCTAAAAATTACTAGAAAATTACTTGGTAAAAATGGAGATTTCGGGAAGCGTGCAATATATGGAAATTAAAACGTAAATGATTAAAAACTTGAAAACTTGGTAAAAATAAACTTTGTAAAAATAAACTAAGACAAAACTTGTTTAAAATAATTCTAAGTTTAAATGCGGGAAAAATTAAATTGAAATTTAAATAGATAAAATAAAAGCCAAAGTAGATCGCAATGCAATCGTACTCTAATTGTACTCCAGATCGCACTCAATGCGATCGCAACCTAGGAGTCAGATCGTACTCAATGCGATGCGATCAGACTGATCGTACTCAATAAGTGATCGCAACCACCAATCGCACTCACGATCGCAACAAGTAGATCATGGTGTGGATCGTGGTCTGATTGTAACAATAATGATCGCAATCAATGCGATCGTAACAAGGAAATGTGACACGATCGCACCCACAGATCGCAATGAGTGATCGTGGTGAGTGATCGTAGCCAGGAAAAGAAGTTATGATCGCACTCTATGCGATCGTAGCCAAGGATCGTAACAAGGAAAACCCTCCTAAGATCGTAATGAAACACAAAGAGCAACTTAAGCAAAAATGAATAAGCAGTTAATACAATAAGCACTTACCAACTTCGACAAGAGTAATTAAGCACAAATTTGACAACTTTTGGAATCTAAAACATGGGAACTCAATAAAACGAACCTTAAAACGTTAAGACTTTTAGACAAGCTTAACAAGCTAAACATACAAATAAGCCAATAAGCACAAAGAGCTTATAGCTTAGACGTATAAGAGCTTATGAAGGAATAAAAAGATTAACTTTTTAATCACGAAAACATCAAAATCAATCACGGATCAAATGTATTTCGGATCAAAGGTAAAACAAAATCAAGAAATGTAGAAAGAGATTAATGAACAAAAAGCTTAACTTGAACTTGTGATTAATGGAATCCAAATACAAGGATGATTAAAAGCTTAAACTTGAAAGATAAAAATAAAGAAAAGATGAAAACTTAGTGAGAGAAAGTTTAAAACTTTCTCTCTCTAAAAACTAGAAAGAAAAAAATGAAAAATGAAAACTAGCTAACCCCCCTCCTAATGTGTTTAGGAGGGTATTTATAGGCAATGGGGGGAGAGCATGTGTTGCCTCCTCTTTCTTTCTTCTTGGGTCGACTCGATTTAAATTCTTTGTCTTTTTCGACGTCGTCTCGGGATTTGTCGATGTAAATTGAACTTGTCTTGTAATTTTCTTCTTCTATTAGACTTGAGTTCTTCGACTTCATTAAACTTCCGTCTTTAGACTTTTTCTTCGATAAATCTTCAGAATAGGCCTTGGACTTCCGTTCTTTTTACACTCTTGATCTTTTGACTTCGTCTTTTGTCTTTTTCTTCGATAAAAGCCTGTGATAGCCCATGTTTTTCTTCCTTTTTCATCTTTTGGTCCTAAAACACAATAAAAACACAAACCACGCATAATTCCGACATTTAAGACATAAAATACACGTTTTAGTCTTGTTATTATTGGAAATAAGTGGTAAAAGGATAAGTGTTTTCACACTTATTACTCACTGAACCCCATACGATCTCCCTGAAGAAAACAAGCATTCTCCAAGACTGAAGTAAAGGCGGGATAAGTTGAATTGTGACAAGATGAAGTACATCACACATTTAGCGTGACTTACCCTTTTGGGATAGATAGGGTACTGACAAGTGTAAAGGACTTACGTCTTACTACTTAGAATAGGGTAAGCCAAGATACTACACTGTACCAATAAGACAAGAATTGCACATGGGCAATTATTGTCTTCTACCCAACTTTCCTTCTATAAATATGATGCTTGTAAAAGGAGAGAAAACAAGTATGTGCACTTAATGCTTTAGACATTCACAAACAAAGTTTTCTCTCCTCCAAATACGATTAAACACTTGAGTTCTAAACTCTTGTTGATAGAATCGTCAAGCTTAGCAATCGTTAGGATTGGCCTAGCTTGTTAGTGAGGAGATCATAAAACCACACATTGTCTATTCAATCCCTATTGTAGCTTCGTATACAATAGGGTATAATTCTTTAATAAAGCTAAGAGTTAAACGTTGAAAAACCTTTGTGTTATTTACTTACTTGTATTAAGTTTATTGCATTACTAAACCATGGGTTAGGACTATACTTAGTATTCTTAAGTATAGTACTAATTACAAGGGACCAACAAGTGGTATCAAAGCGGTAGGATTATAAAACTTTTAACCACTGAAATTAAGATTTTGCTAGGTTAAAAAGTTCGTTTTCTCGGTGTCTTAACGAATGGATTTCCGGTTTAAAGTGTGACTCAGTCGTTTTTGGTAAAAAAGTTAATATTTTTGGTTGTAGTAAAATAAATGTGCAAGACTTTAAAATAAAGGATGGGCAATTAAAACTAAAACTAGTTAAAACGTAAATGGTGCAATATTTAAAACTTTAAAAAAATAAACGACGAGAAATTAAATGACGTAAAATTAAAACTTAACGAAAAGTAAATTGACAATCAAATAAAAATGCAAAACGTAATTAAAATAGACTAAAAACAAAACTCAAACCCATCGGAAAGTCTAATCGGAATCCCGTCGGAAAGGCAATCGGAATCCATATCGGAATCCCTATCGGAATGATGTAATCGGAATAAGCTTAAAAACATAACTATCGGAATGTATACAAAGGAATGCTGATCGGAATGAAGTAAACAAAGCCATCGGAATGTGTAGTACAAAAGCTATCGGAATATATAAAAATGACACTAATCGGAATACAAGAAAATCTATGCTATCGGAATAAGGCAAACCTAGTCCTATCGGAATGTTGTGAAAAACAAGTCCAATCGGAATGCCAAAAAGGAATCCCAATCGGAATAAGCAAAACCCTTTTCCGATCTAGTGATCGGAATAAAGGTGATACTTGTCGGAATAAAAGAGGCTAAATCGGAAAGCTGATCGGAAAGGGGAAACCCTTTTCCGATTGGAAGAACTTTTAATAAGCAATCAAATAAGCTATTTTTCAATAAGCTGAAACCGAAACTCAAATAACTATTTAATGAAAATAACGAAATAAACACGAATAAGAACTTATAAAAACTATAAATAAGCAAAACTTTGAAATCAAACTTTAATAAAACTAGTCTTTTAAGAAAACTAAAAAGTAAATAAGCTAAATACAAAATTAAGCCAATAAGCATGTCAAGCTCAAAGCTCAATTTGTATTAAACTTATAGATGAACAAAAATATAAACTTTTTAATCACATGAACACTAAGATGAAACAAAATCAATGATTGCGAATCAAAGGTAAAATAAAATCAAGAAAGGTAGAATGAGATGAATAATAGAAAGCTTGATCAAATGTAAATAAGATTAAACAACAAAATTAAGAATTAAAGGCAAGAAATTAAAGGTGCAAGACAAGAAATTAAATGACAATTAAGTAAAATGCAAAAATGAAAGGTGGAAGAGCATAGTTTGTCAAACTAGCCAACAACTACAAATGAAATGAAATGGATCTATTTATAGGAGATTAGGGGAGGAGGGGATTAGTGGAAGGAAGCTTCTTCCCCTCTTTCTTCTTTCTTTAATTGTCATTAAGTCCTTAATCTTCTTAATTCTTTTAACGACTTTGTCTCGGGATTTCTATTCTCGTCTTGTAATTTCTTCAATAAATTAGACTTGAGTTCTTCGGCTTTTAGTAAACTTCCGTCTTTTGACTTTTTCTTCGATAAATCTTCAGAATTGGTCTTAGACTTCCGTTCTCTTTGCACTCTTGATTTCTTGACTTCGTCTTTTGTCTTTTTCCTCGATAAAAGCCCGTGAAAGCCCGTGTTTTCTCCCCTTTTCACATTTTCGTCCTAAATCACAACAAAAACACAAACCACGCATAATTCCGACATTTACGACATAAAATACACGTTTTGGCCTGGTTATTATTGTAATTAAGTGGTAAAAGGATGAGTGTTTTCACACCTATCAAATCCTCTACACTTGACCATTGCAATGTCCTCATGCAATGCATTAGTTACAAAGCACGTTTACATTTTCTATCATAATCAGTCCATATTGGCCTTTATTAAAGAGATAGAAAATTATAAAACAAGTACAGAAATAAAAACATACCTTCGGGTTTTGGAAATGTCATGAATAATCATCATCCCCAAGTTTTCACTTTCTCCAAACCAAGCTTAAAAACGAGATAATTGTTATTATAAGTTAGCAAACTAACACGAACTCATGTGGGCCAATTATTTACTTAGACTCCCTTATTCCTAGGTGTATCTCTTATATTTTATTGTTGTCTTGAATGATCACGAGGATGCATTGTTGACTTATTTCGATAGTTTATTAGGCTGAAAATAAAGTGGGACGATTTAATCAATAGTTAGCTAAAGGACAAAATCTTTTAAAACTGCTTCTCGGGACCTCATAAAGTTCATATCTTGGCATAACTCGCTTCGCGATTTGAGACCTTTCTCGGACCGATATTTGGCAGCGACTTCATACTTCAAATCTTGAGAGACGTTCATGAAATAATGGTCTTCTCTTCATAATAGGAATTTCTTCACTTGAAGTTTTGAGAGATTCTTCATACTTGGACCACGACTTCTTCATTTTTCTCCAATCTTTATTTTTGGGATTTTGATATACAACGATCCGCCTCCTTTTTGGACTTGGATCTATTTATCCTCATACCTTGTTAGGGCCTTTTTGGATAGACTTCTCCATGATCTTTTGGGGAGTATTTGCTTTTCGTCGTGTGTCTCGATCCTTCATATTGATTTTTGATAAATGATTCTTCACATCACTTTGGATCTTTAGCAACAAAATGTAGCCCTCATGCCTTGTTAGGGCCTTTTCGGACTCGCCAATCTTCGCATCCCGCTTCAATAAGTTATGCCTTGGCTATGAACTCTAATCCATACCGAGCAACTTTTAAACGATCTTGGGCTAGAAGCTAAGTAACTTTTCAAATCGTACAACCTTATTTATTGCAGATAAAATTTATTAGCAAGCGATGGGAGAATAGGCTTATAATTAACTCACATAAATTCACGAAAGAATACCAAACTTATAATTGACTCTATCATCTCTCGTTCTCCACAGTTTAAAATATCAAGGAATGAGACTCGTGGATGCTTAGCCTATTAAATCAAAGTTTTGGGTTTTCGAGTCATCTATAGGATCTTGCAAATTCTTAGACTTTTTCAAGTTTAGAAATCGCATTTTAAAGTTCCCTTGATAAACAACTCTCTAGGATCAATTATAGGAACTTGAGAAAAGTTCTTGTTCTTAACCCATGAGAGTTAAGACTTTCGCGTTTTAAAGTTCCCTATATAAAAGCCTAGCAAAACTTGACTTAAACACGTTAAGGATACTAGCTAGAGTAAACTTAGATAAGTAAACTCGACTTGAGTCAAAAAGGTTCACAACGTTTGAAAATTAAAACCACTTTATTAAAAATTTATTCTAGTAAGTAAAGAAAATAACTATACAAAGGTAAAAACTAATAGGCCAAAATAGATCAAAATTTTGAAAAATGTCGAAAAATTGATTTTCCGGTTAAAATGAGGACAAATACAAGGAAAAGGCCACTTAACTTCGATAGAATTCCCCCTACACTTAATATAAACATTGTCCTTAATGGTTAAGCATGTGGGAGTAAGCTCCCCTACACTTAGGACATTGTGCACTTTGTGTAAATCTCGCTAAGGAAAAGACAACTAACGAGATTCCTATTTTAATATTGAGAAATATAAAATAGTGAATCGAAAAGAGTTTAGGATAGAACCAGGAAGGCGGGAACACGGAATCACGGGTCGTCAAAAGTCATCAAGAGTGTGTCTTTGAAGCTCTAATCCCTGCACATGATAAGAAAGAAAACAAGAAACACCAACGGGGCTCCCCCCTACACTTATGATGAAAACATATAAAGATAGATAATCGGGTTGCCTCCCGAAGAGCGCTTGTTTATGTTAACCGAGTCACGAGCCTGACTCGTCCCCGAATTAAATGGTCCATGGGGAAGCCTCGAATGAAATACCAGGATCAAAGATCTTGTCCTCGTTCCCGGTTGACATCAACAAAGGAGAGGCGGGGGGATAAGTCTTAAATGGGAGAAAAGTCCTTTCAACATACGAAAAGTATGTGAAATCAAGATCCACGGGAGGTGGGGTGGGTAAAGTAAGCACATTGTCATCCCCCAAATACAATGGATGTTGAGCACTCGGCAAAGCCATAATGTTATCAATCATGAAATAGTGAATGTCACCTCCCGGGTCAAAGCACTCATCCTCATGAACGTTGATCTTGTCGATATCATCGTAGACAAGGAGTGTAGAAACTCGTTTGAAAAGATCACGATCAAGTACGAAACCATCATTCGTATGTGGGGATTGTTGATAAGTTAAATCCTCACGAATGTGGTAAACGTAATTCTCATAAGAGGAGTGTTGATTAGGTAACTCCTCGAGAATTGGATGTTTGGGCATGTGAGTTGGTTCGTCATTATTATGAAAAATAAGACGTTCCAACTCATCAAGTTCGGCCTCGATATTGGAAAAATCGTCCTCACTCGTAGGTGGAAGTGGAGGTAAAAGAGCTAGCTCTCGGTCGATAATTTCCTCAATCTCAGGATCGAAGACGAAATCATCATACTCACCACATGTTGAACTCTTGTTGGGAGGATCAATTATCGCATATGGATTTGTGAGTATGTGATCATTGACTAGCGAAGCAAACTTGTCCATAAGCTCCGCAAAAGTCGGCACACCACACAAATTTTCCGGAACACCCGCGGGCTCACTTGGGATGACGACAAGTTCCTCGTCACTAGACTTTAGGAATTTGTCCGATTCCATTGCCGAAATACTGTCAAGATGCTCATCCTCCATTATGAGAGAGCCAACGGGCTCCTCGGGTGTGATAGCAATAGACGAAGGAGGAATGGGATCAGTCTTACGTTGCTTTAGAAATTCCTCCTCGTCAAAAATCACCTCAATATCGTCATCACTCTCCTCATTAACTAAAGGGCCAATAATAATCTCAGGGATATGAGTACTCGTCTGATCTCGCTGCTTTAAAAATGATTCCATACAAGTTTGCAGCGTGTGTAAAATCGCTTTCGTTTGTTCTTGAACAACTGTAGCAAGATCGTCAATAGGTTCTTGGTAACTCATCCCGTGATGAGGCTGATGATCAATTGGGTATTGCAGGGGTTGGTCAAAACTGGAAGGGGTATAATTATAGTAATTTTGATTACCCATTGGACAGTGAAAACTTTCGTGAAGACCCCCACAATTTTGGCAGCATGGGTATGGAGAAAAATCTGGTTAGTTTTATGGATAGCTATTTCCATTGTCATAATTGTAACCCGGTTCTTGCCCGTGATCATATGGGTATCGAACCGGCCACGAAACATGCCAATGAGAATCGCCTCCACAATAGATGCAAGGGGGAATAGGAGGCGGATTTGAAAAGGACGAATTAGTCGAGTTGCACGATGGACAAAATCCGAATTGTGTATTATCGATATCGTTTCCGCACCGCTCACATGTACACCATTGACATGAGTCGTTCCCGTATAATCGTCTCCCACACCCGACGCAATGGACATGAGAATCCATAAAGAAAAATAGATAAGCAATAAGAATATTTTTGGTGCAAAACTTTGAAAAAGAGATGCTTTTTATGATTTTTCAAATGTTTTTGGGATTTTTGAAAATTGTTGACACGAAAAATAACGTTCACAAGTGAACGGATCCCAAAAGCCAACGCGTCTCTCACAAAAAACCGTTAATCTTCACGAAAAGAGCCGGCAACGGCGCCATTTGAAATTAAGATTTTGCTAGGTTAAAAAGTTCGTTTTCTCGGTGTCTTAACGAATGGATTTCCGGTTTAAAGTGTGACTCAGTCGTTTTTGGTAAAAAAATAATATTTTTGGTTGTAGTAAAAAAAATGTGCAAGACTTTAAAATAAAGGACGGGTAATTAAAACTAAAACTAGTTAAAACGTAAATGGTGCAATATTTAAAACTTTAAAAAAATAAATGACGAGAAACTAAATGACGTAAAATTAAAACTTAACGAAAAGTAAATTGACAATCAAATAAAAACGCAAAACATAATTAAAATAGACTAAAAACAAAACTCAAACCCATCGGAAAGTCTAATCGGAATCCCGTCGGAAAGGCAATCGGAATCCATATCGGAATCCCTATCGGAATGATGTAATCGGAATAAGCTTAAAAAACAAAACTATCGGAATGTATAAAAAGGAATGCTGATCGGAATGAAGTAAACAAAGCCATCAGAATGTGTAGTACAAAAGCTATCAGAATATATAAAAATGACACTAATAGGAATACAAGAAAATCTATGCTATCGGAATAAGGCAAACCTAGTCCTATCGGAATGTTGTGAAAAACAAGTCTAATCGGAATCCCAAAAAGGAATCCCAATCGGAATAAGCAAAACCCTTTTCCGATCTAGTGATCGGAATAAAGGTGATACTTGTCGGAATAAAAGAGGCTAAATCGGAAAGCTGATCGGAAAGGGGAAACCCTTTTCCGATTGGAAGAACTTTTAATAAGCAATCCAATAAGCTATTTTTCAATAAGCTGAAACCGAAATTTAAATAACTATTTAATGAAAATAACGAAATAAACACGAATAAGAACTTATAAAAACTATAAATAAGCAAAACTTTGAAATCAAACTTTAATAAAACTAGACTTTTAAGAAAACTAAAAAGTAAATAAGCTAAATACAAAATTAAGCCAATAAGCATGTCAAGCTCAAAGCTCAATTTGTATTAAACTTATAGATGAACAAAAATATAAACTTTTTAATCACATGAACACTAAGATGAAACAAAATCAATGATTGCGAATCAAAGGTAAAATAAAATCAAGAAAGGTAGAATGAGATGAATAATAGAAAGCTTGATCAAAGGTAAATAAGATTAAACAACAAAATTAAGAACACTTACTTGAATTAAAGGCAAGAAATTAAAGGTGCAAGACAAGAAATTAAATGACAATTAAGTAAAATGCAAAAATAAAAGGTGGAAGAGCATAGTTTGTCAAACTAGCCAACAACTACAAATGAAATGAAATGGATCTATTTATAGGAGATTAGGGGAGGAGGGGATTAGTGGAAGGAAGCTTCTTCCCCTCTTTCTTCTTTCTTTAATTGTCATTAAGTCCTTAATCTTCTTAATTCTTTGACTTTAACGACTTTGTCTCGGGATTTCTACTCTCGTCTTCTAATTTCTTCAATAAATTAAACTTGAGTTCTTCGGCTTTTTGTAAACTTCCGTCTTTTGACTTTTTCTTTGATAAATCTTCAGAATTGGTCTTGGACTTCCGTTCTCTTTGCACTCTTGATTTCTTGACTTCGTCTTTTGTCTTTTTCCTCGATAAAAGCCCGTGAAAGCCCGTGTTTTCTCCCCTTTTCACATTTTCGTCCTAAATCACAACAAAAACACAAACCACGCATAATTCCAACATTTACGACATAAAATACACGTTTTGGCCTGGTTATTATTGTAATTAAGTGGTAAAAGGATGGGTGTTTTCACACCTATCAACCACCGTCTCAAAGTTTTTAAAACCTTGATCCATTATGGCTGAAAGTAATGTACCCCAACTTGTTAACAAAAAAAGGAGCGAGTTACTCTGTTAACGCTCCTAAGTTAGAAGTTGAAAGATTTAACAAATGGAAGAAAAGAATGCTATATTATTTGATGGAATGGAACCTTATTACATAACTTGTATTAAGAATGGTCCATTCAAACCAAAAACAGCAGCTGGTGATGACAAACCTGAAAACCAATGGTCTGACGATGAAAAGAGAGTGGTCAATCAAGACCAACGTCTCAAAAGCATCATAATATCTTGTCGTCAATCAAGACCAACGTCTCAAAAGCATCATAATATCTTGTCTTCCTGACGATATTATGGAGGCTGTCATCGAGTGTGAGACGGCCAAAGAGACTTGGACAGATCTTGTTCATAGTTTCAAAGGACCATCCGACACTAAGGAAAATAGGATTATGGACCTGAAGTTAGAATATAACACTTTCAGGGCCAAACCATCTGAAACACTTCTGAGGTATAAAAACTTGCTCAATGAGCTAACAAATGACGGGGTGAAACTGTCTAAGCATGAAATCAATGTTGGTTTTGTGAACAGTATCCCTGAAAAATGGCTTGGTTTTTCTCAAGGATTGAGAAATGCTAATCACATACAGACTCAGGATCTTGCAGACATTTATGGGAGATTTATCTATGAAGATAATCTAATAAATAGAAGATATTCTGAGTCCAAGAAGGCCTTAATAACAGACACCTCAACCAAACCTACCCAAATTGATCATGGCCCCATTACAACTGCTTTTTACTCAAATGCAATTGTTTAAGATTTTATGAGGTGGATGAAAGATATAGTGCTGAATACATAAGGTATTTAAATAGGGAATATCATGAAAGGGCCATGTTGGCAAATACCAAACGCCATATCAAAAGAACTAGATTTACTGGTAACCAATCCACCGAGGAAGTGGATTTCTACCGATGTGGTAAAACTGGGCATTTTGCTAAATATTGTCTTTCAAAAACTCTATTGGCCTCTTATAAAAATCAAAATTATTCATCAGGCAATGACAATTTTTAACCCAAGTTTACACCAAAACTAATTCAGGCTTCTCCAGTTAACCAAAGTTTTCAAAATAATAAGAAAATTGAGAAAGACTCTAGGTCTGAGTACAAAAAGGTTAAAGGAAAACTTGCACTCTTGGAAGCTGAACCTACTGTTGCTCAGACTCAAAAGCCTGCTCAGAACAAAGCCAAAGGGATGGTAGCTGAAACTTTTGATTGGGATGATGAAGACTTGTCCTCAGAAGAGGATGAAGTAAGGTATCAAGTGTTAATGGCTCTAGCTGATGATGAACTATCAGTTGGAAAGAATCATGCTCGAAATGGAGAATGGGTTGACATCACTATGAGAAAGGTAAACATGCTTCTCTCTATGGATGAAGAATCTGATTGGCAAAAATTCCTTAAGTATATAAACATTGACCTATCGTTCGTTGAAGAGCAGAGATTGAATCTTCTTTCAAAATATAATAAACTTCTTTTTGAATTAAACAAATGTAGAGAAGATTTATTAATTTTAAAACAAGCCAAACTTGAAGCAGTAAGTTGTCAACTTCAGAACACTGAACTTACTAAAATCAATCACGCTCTTCAAGAACAACTTAAGGAAGAAAAACGCATCAATGAGAAATGGATAAATAGCTCTACCTTAGCTTCTCAGTGTATAAAAAATCAAATGCCTGCCCAAAAGAAGAAAATTCTTGGGGCACGACAACTCACTGAAAAGGCACCTACTAAGGAAATGAGTGAACAATCATTTCTCCCTACCTCAGTTGGGTTTGATTATGAAATGATTCCTAAGTCGAAAGACTGGGTTGAGAGATCAAACCCTAAGAGTGTTTTGCCTAACTTTGATACTAGAAAAATATTAATTCCTGAATCTCAGGCTATTAATGAAAAACTTAGTCTGAATGAAGAGACTGATAAAGTTAGTAACACTAAAACATCTAGTGTTGCTGAAGACATTCAGACTCCTCTACCTCATTTGGAAAATCTTCAAGGGGCAAGTCCATGTTCTAAACTAATTCCATTGTCTTATCAAGAACGCTCACCCAGAGGAAGAGCTAGGTTAGGTTGTATTGAACAAACAAAGCCAGACTCAAAAGTGATACCAAATCACACTGAGTCAGGAAATGTCACTGAGAAAACAACCAAACCTATATCTCCCTCAAGGACTCCTACACACTCAGTCAACTCTACTCCTATTGTAAATCAAGAGGAGTTAAGTAGATTGTTCCAACTTTTCATGGAAGAGAAGCTGAACTCAGCCTCTAAAACCCAGGATGAAACATCTGTGTCCTCACAGCCTGAATCATCAACAAGTAACAAAACTGAACCTGAGTCTTCTAAGAAAGTTAAAACAAAGAAACCCTCCTGTGAGCTACGTCACTATACAAATCACACCACTGAAAACTGCTTTAGAGTTCTCTATTGCATGAAATGTAAAAGTGAAGATCACAGGACAACAGATCATGAGATGTACATAGCTTCTATTAGAAATGCTAAAAGATACAATGCTCAGCCTTACAACTATGGGCCCACCTCACAACAAATCAGAAAATCCAAGGCTAAGCCTTACCCACCATGTATACATTGTGGCATTCCTGATCATAGACCTGATGATTGTGTATACTACCCTGAGTGTGAGATTTGTGGAAGAAATGATCACACTACCTCAGGACACAATAGAATAATCATGGTCAGAAGAGGAATGCTAGCTGAGTTATCTCAAAGTAGGGGTGAGCAAAAGAAACCGAAAAACCGAAACCGAACCGAAAAACCGAAAAAACCGAACCGAAAAAACCGACCGAATACAAAAACCGATGGTTCGGTTTTTACGTTTTCAAAAACCGAAAAGTTTCGGTTCGGTTTCGGTTTTCATCCAAAAACCGAACCATAAAAACCGAACCGAACCGAACCATTATATTATATAAAAATAAAAAATATAATATAATATAAATAAGTAATATATCAAAATTATAAATTAATATTCCTTTTTTAGAGAAATAAGAGTAATATATTTATCTTATTGTTTATAATATACGTGTGTTTGATATATATTTGTGCTTACTTAACAATATATCATTACATATGTGACAATAATCGTTTGTATGCATGTTTACATGCATGTGTGTTTACCTAATTAATATGTGTGTAATTATAGATTAGAAATTTGAGATAAACATTATTAGGCTTAGATTGAAAATAAAGAAAAAAAACTATTTTTTTTACGCAAAACAAGTTTTTTAATCTAAATCCGATGTACCTAAATATAAATGGTTTCAAAACCGTAAAAACCGAAAAACCGAACCGAAACCGATTACAAACCGAAAAAATCGAACCGCCTAAAACCGAACGGTTTCGGTTTTTGATTTTTTAAAAACCGAATATGTCGGTTCGGTTTCGGTTTTAGCCAAAAACCGACCCAAACCGAACCGTGCACACCCCTATCTCAAAGTACTGAATCCTCAGTCGGACTAAGCTGCAAAACATGTGGAAGCAATGTTCATTCTACCTTAGATCATGCTGAGTTTGAGTACTTCAAACGAGGTGAAAGACGTCAAGCTTTTCGAGCCAAAGAGCCTACTAAAAAGTGTGCTCACAAGAGAAAATAATCCACCTTGTAATTTGTGCATAAACACTTCAAGGAGCCTGTCTGGTACTTAGACAGTGGGTGTTCAAGAAGTATGACAGGGGTCAAAAGTTATCTGCACAAATACGTGGAGCAACCAGGTCCTAAGGTAGTATTCGATGATAATTCATCTTGTGTTACTGAGGGATATGGTTCAATTAAATGTGGTGGAATAGTTTTCTCAAAAGTGGCGTTTGTAAATGGTCTGAAGTACAATCTCATCAGTATCAGCCAACTGTGTGATGCTAAGTACATCGTTCAGTTTTATGATAAGCAAGGAACAATCTTCAATGCTAACAAAGAAATTGTGTTGACTGCTCCAAGAAGAAATGATGTATATGTCCTAGACATGTCACCTTTAACACATTCAGGAGCATGTTTCTTTGCTAAAGCCTCAGACTCTGTCAATTGGCTTTGGCATAAGAGACTGTCACATCTCAATTTCAAAGATATGAACAAACTTGCAAAAGAAAACAAAGTTTATGGCTTACCATTTCTTGTGTATTCAAAAGACAAACCTTGTTCAGCCTGTGAAAAAGGTAACACAAGAGAGCTTCTTTCAAGCCAAAACAAAACTTTTCTATCAAGAAGTGTCTTCATCTTCTTCATATGGACTTGTTTGGACCAGTCAGTCCAATGTCTATAAATCATGAGAAATATACCCTTGTGATTGTTGATGAATACTCTAGATACACTTGGGTATACTTCCTGAAAAAGAAGAGTCAAGATCCTAAATTCATAATGTCTTTTATCAGGAAAGTAGAAAATCAAAATGATACTAAAGTTAAACAAATACGAACTGATAATGGAACAGAGTTCAGGAACCAAGAGCTTGAGAGTTTTTGTGATGAGAAAGGAATTTCTCAGAACTTCTCTTCTCCTTACGCACCTGAACAAAATGGTGTGGCTGAAAGGAAGAATAGAACTTTCATTGAAGCTGCTCGAACCATGCTCAATGGATCCAATCTTTCAAAACACTTCTAGACGGAGGCTGTAAAAATAGCCTGTGTAAGATATGTAAATCTTGCTTATGTTTTAGAGAGAGAAAGAGATAGAGAGATGGTGAGAACACACACACTTAGAGAGAGAAAGTGAAAGAAAAACACTTTTCAACTATGTGTAAAATGAAGAACCACACTACCCTCTCCATCAAAGAAGAGGGTTTATATACCCAAGCCCTTGACATGGGCTTGGGCTTACATTTGGGCCAGCCTACACATGTTGTAGGCTAGGCTTTGGTTTGTTTGTTGAATAAAGATAAGTGACTAAACTACGAGCTATTACATGGACTATTGTTGGAGTGACTGATCCTTCTTAATACGTAAAACGTATTTCCAACAATCTCCCCCTAAGGGAGGTCACTCCAGACAAGGGCATTACCCAAGTTACAATAATGAGATAAACCTAGCATACTATGCTTGTCTTGAGCTCGTAGTCTTCGTCTTTCTTTTTCTTTTTCTTTTCTGGTGAACATGCTGATGTGATATTTGATATTAGTCTCGAGCATTAATCTCTTGCCTTGATCTCGTGCATCCATCACTTGTGATCTTTGCCTCTTCGTGACCTCACGTCCTACATACTTATACCTTAGTAATTCTTGAAAGCTTCAGAGTTCGATACAGCGGAAGACTTAACTTTTAGGCTTTCTTGAATTAGATGAGGTATTAAGTGCATAAAGTATAAGCATGCGGGGACGACTTCTTCTCGGATTCCGCAACGCCACCGTCTTCAAATGTCGCAACATAAGTAGACACGAACGAAATGGCTTTGAACATTTCATTCTAAATCGGTAGCATTTTACCTCCGACCGGTGAAGACCGTTGGACGATATTAGATATCGTACCCGTGACGGATATTTTCAATTAAGTAACTTCCTGACAGGATTTCGCGGGTAAACCCGTTCTCTTTATTCGACCGTCCAAAGCTGACTGCGAACATAAAGAGTGAATCATTTGGATAAAAATATCTGCATGATTTGAAGCCGTCAATTCATGTTCCTGGAACAAGTGAAATTCAATTAAGAACCACACCATCGTTGCTTTCCAGTTGTCACGAGCTTGATTCGTATAGAATCTTGCAAGTTACCTACCAAGTGCTGTTTGAGGTTAACACTAGAAGGATTTCCACTCATCACTGTGAACACTGAGGTATCACTCTGAGTGTTCTGGCAAGATCAATAAGATATTGCGTAGAGGCCTGGAACGTGTTTAAATTCAGTTAAGAATTAAACCACTGAGCTTTGAAGAATGAAAAAGAATTGTAAAGATAAAGGGTGTAAAGAAAGAAGCCCTCCTTACAACCTTAGGCAGAAACCAGGTCAACACATATGCTATTAAGATCATTGTTTAATGATTCTTGATATTGAAGACAGACATCATGGACCCAGTGATGCAATGCACAACCCATCCCAGCTAACTCAGATATCTCTTAAAAGATATTTGTTTTATTCACGGAGACAACGCATTATCTATCGATTTATTCACTCCGAATATATTGATATTGAAATGGTGGTACTCCTCTCCAGCCTCCGATCACTAAAATCCAAAATGCACGATCGAGTCTAGAGCCATTTGAGATCATCAAATATCTCATTAGGACACACTTCCATATTTCCTTGCTTCTTCACACACTGTGAAAAGTAAGAAAGATTTTAAGATTCCTACACAAAATCTTCATGATCTTGCCTGAACATCCGAGTAATACGAAAGTATTTACAATGAAGATGGAAATCCTTCTTGAGCGAATATCAAAAAGCTCATGGTAGGTGACTTGTGCGATTCTTTATGAATCAAACTTGTGATAACAACCCTTTCAATGCTTACCAATACGTCATAACTAGCACCTTGTTGTGATTGTTCCAGTGCTAACTTAAGTACTTGGTCGGCATTCAGCTACATTCACAATCTTTTCTCCATCTTTTCCTAAGGACTACTATTTCAAGCTATGGAATGTCCTTGGGAAGATTCCTCCGGTTCTTGAAGAATCATAGGACTTAACCTATCCTACCATCCTTATGTCACCACAATCTTCATCGTCGTGAAATAAATGGGTTTTGGGCAAGTATATGTCACCATGAAAATCCATTTTGATATGCAAATCCATTTTTCTCCCCCTTAACATATGCCACGATATTCGAAAACATTTCACACATGTCGGGATGAGCCAGCACATTAAGTCAAACCATTTGTGATAATATCCCATATTAAATCACATTTTCTCCCCCATATTAAAAATATTAACCCAATCGATGTTTTTAATATCAATTGATTTAATGAAGGTTTAACAAGGGTTTTGGGAAGAAGAATGCAAGTCCGTTTTATCTTCATGATACCAAATGTATGAGATATGATACTGATTTGTAACATGATCAGATATTCACCATATTAGAAAAGAATTGACAAGGTTGGACCTGATAGATGAGAACATCATATGATAAGATCAAATGGTTCTTGTCAGCATATGTTGGTCGCCTCGTCACGTCTGAAGTCATCTCTTGACACCACATGTACGATTGGTATTGTTGTCTTGACACCAATTTGTGAACTTGGCACGTTCGGCGTCGAAGATTCTGAATGCTTGACAATTGCTCCCCCTCAATTGTTGACCAGTGTTCTATTGAAAGAGCTGTAGTCGTCGGTTGAGTAGTCGCATCATAGAGTATGTAGATACCAATCGTAGATTGCTATGGTTGTAGAGATGATAGCTTCATAAAAACAAGACTTCTCTTGTTTTAACAAATAAATGCACTGAAACGTACATATATTTGTGTTAGACCAAGTTATAAAGTAAACTTGATCCCTTACAAGGTTTTAAAGTAAACCTTGCCCGAGAAAATTAATTCCCGTTGAGAGCCAAAGCTTTCATAAGAAATACTTGACTTTAATATGAAAACCGGGTTGCAGTCTGAAATAACTACAAGCCATTTAGGCATGTTTTATGAAATATTTACAACTTTTTTACGAACTCTATTTATGGCGCCGTGTCGATATTAATCAACATTTCTAAGGCCGTAAATATTATCGTACCAAAAGACATGCCTTTGAAAAATGAAGTAAAATTATTTTTGGATTTTTATGAATTTTTCAATTTTTATGGTTTTAATATGGTTTTATATTTTTGTATTTTGCTTTTGTGGATAAAAATATAAACAATATATACAGATGATCACCAAGGATACGGAGAATAGTTTACCATCACTATTCTTTCGCTTCATCTGCCAATTCCTTTAGAGTCTCAGGCGAGAAGGTTCTCATTCCTAGCTTGTCGGCCAAAAATTCAATTCGAGCGCGATCTAAAGCCTTCGTGAAAATATCCGCCAATTGATACTCAGATCGGACAAAGTAAAGCTCGATCACTCCATTTTCCACTTGCTCCTTGATGAAGTGGTAGCGAATGTCAATGTGCTTCGACCGGGAGAATTGAACGTTGTTGCAGCATAAGGCAATTGCACTCTTGTTGTCACAGTACATCGGAATCTTATTGAAACCTAGACCATAGTCGGTTAATTGCGATCTCATCCAAAGAATTTGAGCACAACAACCGGACATAGCTATGTATTCTGCTTCCGTACTTAAAATTGCAGCGCTTTTCTGCCTTTTCAATGCCCAACTGATTAGTCGAACTCCTAGTAGTTGCAAAGTTCCACTCGTTCTACGCCTTGTATCTTGACAACCCGCGTGATCCGCATCTGCATATGCCATAAGTGCAATTGAAGCATCCTTCGAATACCAAAGTCCCCGATTAATGGTTTCTTTAAGATATCGAAAGATCCGTTTGACCGTAGCCATGTGTAACTCAGTAGGCCTGGTTTGATATCGAGCACACATACATATAGCAAATTGAAGATCAGGACAACTAGCTGTGATATACAGAAGAGTACCGATCATTCCACGATACAGTGTCGGATCAACGGCAACTCCATGTGGATCTGCATCAAGCTTAGTTCGTTCCACCATTGGAGTATCCACGGGATCACAAGATTCCATCTTATATTTCTTAAGCGATTCAAGGGCATACTTGGATTGATTGATAAAGATGCCTCTGGGACTCTGAGATATCTGAAGACCTAAGAAGAATGATACCTTGCCCATCATTGACATCTTAAACTTGGAAGACATGAGTGTCCCAAATTCGTCGGATAAGGTTTGGGTCGAGGCTGCAAATATAATATCATCAACATATATTTGTACCATAATCATATCTTTACCTCGTTTCTGAATGAACAGCGTGGGATCCACCTTGCCTTTAGCGAAGCCTTGCGTGATGAGGAATTGTGACAATAGATCATACCATGCGCGTGGAGCTTGCTTCAACCCATAGAGAGCCTTCTTAAGCTTGTACACATGATTAGGATAATTAGGATTCACAAAACCATCCGGCTGTTGAACATAGACCTCTTCCTTGATTTCTCCATTAAGAAATGCCGTCTTCACATCCATTTGATAGACGATCATATTCATGTGGGCTGCATAAGCGAAGAATAGTCTAATAGCTTCCAAACGGGCAACAGATGTAAAGGATTCCATAAAGTCGATGCCCAATAATTGCTTGTATGCACGAGCTACTAGACGAGCTTTGTTCTTCAATATACCGCCTAACTCATCGAGTTTCACCTTGTAAACCCATTTTAAAGTGAGTAACTGCACTTGATCCGGGCATGGGACAAGTTCCCAAACTTCAAGACGTATGAATTCGTTAAGCTCTTCTTGCATAGCTTCTATCCAACATGATTGAGTAAAAGCTTGTTGCCATGTATTAGGTTCAACTTCAGTGATAAAAGCATCAAAGTGACAAAACATTGCACTTTCTTGTAACTGACTTTGTGTGGATACCGGACGATTGGGGTCACCAATAATAGAATCTATAGGATGATCCTTTGTCCACTTGCTGTCATGTTCACGAATCCGTGGATTGGAGTAAACTGTAGTAGGAGCTTCCTCTGAGGTGGACGACCCGACTTGATTAGGGTCAGGAATTGGTACACCAAAGAATGGAAGTTCACGCATTTGAGCGAATTCCAAATCGTGATCATCATCATCCTCTTCATCATCAATAGGCATGACATGGGTAGTTGAAACATGTGTTGGTTGAGAATTACTCGTTGAAGGTATATCTTGACCAATTGTAGGTGCAGATGTGTCTGAATGTGCTTCGGTTGCTGGAGCGACAACTTCGGTTACCGGAGCTATTACCTCAGGTTCTGGAGCAACAATACTTGGAGGAGTAAAGAATTCATCAAAGAACGGTTGAAACAACGTATCCCATTCATTCCTAGAAGGTGGTGTAAATGATGATGAAGTAGGGTTGTTTGGGACAAGACCAGAACTAATGTTATTGGGTCCCATTTCATGAAGTGCGGGTTCATAGCTGCTTTGCTCAGAAGCCATTGCTGTCAGCTCATCAAAATCAACATTCATAGTTTCAAGGATCTTGCGAGAGTTACGGTTGTAGATTCGGTATGCCTTCTTTGCGGGCGCGTAACCAATGAAAATACCAATATCAGCCTTTGGTTGAAGTTTTCCCAAATTGTCACCATCATTATTTGGATAGCAAAGAGAACCAAATACATGAAGATATGATAAATCTGGTACTTTTCCATGGAGAAGCTCATAAGGTGTTTTACCATGGCGTTTACGAATTAGTGACCGGTTTTGGGTGTACACTGCTGTAGATACTGCTTCTGCCCATAAAAACAATGGAGCCTTTGCGTAAATTAACATCGTTCGAGCAGCTTCCATAAGTGTGCGATTTCGCCTTTCAACGACACCGTTTTGTTGTGGAGTGCGAGCAACGGATGTTTCATGAGAAATGCCAATTTCTTCATAATAATCACGCGAAATTTGATTCACAAATTCGGTTCCATTATCTGTACGAATGCGTCGAACAGTAGTGTTGAGACGCACTTGAATCATCTTGAGAAATCCGATGATGAATTTAGGTTCCTCAATTTTTGCTTTATGATATTTCACCCATGTAAACCGAGAGTAATCATCGACAATGAGGAGGATGTACTTTTTGCCACTAAGACTTTCAACACGCATTGGTCCACAAAGATCCATATGCAACAGATAAAGTTTCTCTTGGTTGGTGTCTTCCGTCTTGGGTTTGTTTGATTTCTTAGTGCTTTTCCCCATTGTACACGCGGAACACAAATGATCCTTGTGAAATGATAGTTTAGGAAGACCACGAACAAGTTCGTTTTTCGCCAAGTGATTAATAGCGTCAAAGTTAAGATGAGATAACCATCGATGCCATAACCGTGACTTAGTCTTCGATGCTTTGGAGAGAAGACATACGGGAGAAGCGGCCATCATGTCTTGTAGAGACAAAGTATACAAATTATTCCCTCGAGTACCTTTCAATAAATCAACCCCTTCCAAATTACGAATGAAGCAGGTATGCTCTCGAAAAGAAACTTCTAAGTTTGCATCACAAAATTGTCCCACAGAAAATAAGTTGTGACCGAGACCTTCCACATAATACACTCTTGAAATTATAACATTCCCTATATGATATTCACCACAACCCATTATCTTTGCAATATGATCATTTCCAAATCTAACCGTACCAAGAAACTTGCTGACGAAATTTCTGAGCTGAGAGCGATCTCCGATCATATGCTTGGAGCAACCAGAGTCCAAATACCAGAGAACAATTTGGAACATCTGTTTTCAACAACAACAGTAGACAATGCATTGGAAACTATTGGTTCCGGAGTGTTAGCAGATACAGATAAAATATTATCAGAATTGCTAACATTTTTGTGACCCTTAGATTTCCTACGTTTTCTAATGTGAGTCTTAGCACTAACAGGTTTTACTGTTCCAACTTTCTTAGGTTTTGGATTATTCGCGGGCACTACAGTGGGAGTAGACCTATTTAAAGGGCACTTGGTTCCTACGGTAGTGTCGGTGTTCCTAGTTAAAGGACACACTTGTGTTTTGGTAGCCTTGGTACTCCTAGTTAAAGGGCACGCTTTCATCGCTTTAGTGGGAGTGATCCTAGTCAAAGGGCACGTATTTCCTACTATAGTGAAATTTCTACCAGTGGGGCGCCACAACCAACCAACTTGGGTTAACACTTTCCCAGTCGGTTTCCATTCTAATCCATGTTTCTGGGCATACATCTCATTCACATGGTCAATAAGGCAAGAATCATGACGACTAGAAAACATACATTCATTGCAATTCCAACATTTCAAATTAGAATTCACACTAGGCTTAGAACGCTGCACAACCGCAGAGCCTTTAGGTTTAGCTACATGATTCTTTTTATTCAAAACAGAAATAACATTCCTAGGATGGGCTTCTACTTTCTTCTTCACTTGACTACTAGATGGGGGCAAGATCCTATCATTCTTCTTGTTTCTTTTAAGCTTAGATCTTTGAGCCTTAGTAGTGGTGCTTACTCCTGTAGAAGGCAACACGGGAATATTAGAAGCTGGTTTTGATTCCGCCTTATCTTTAGTGACCAAAGTTTGAGATGGTTTAGTCCTAGGGCCCTTATTAAATGGTGTGACGGCTATAAGGTTCCTTTTGATTGCACTAGAGGACGATGCTGAGACAGTGGCCGCGTTATCCACAACATTCTTACCTTTGAGAGTACGAAGTGTTTCCTTTAACTCAGCCAAGACCAGATTCTTATCACAAATTTGTTCCCTCAAATCAGATATTTCCACCGACTTTCGATTCAATTGTTCAATCAATGATTGATTCTGTGCAGTGGTATTAGCACATGCGGGCTTTACTGAATCGAGGAGTCGTGTATCTTTCTGTTTTAAGTTATCAACTTTGGACAAAATCTTGGAAACTCGATTATCTAGATCAAGTTTAAAATTCTCAACGGCCTCAAGTACGTTCACACAGTTAAGCTCCCTAGATTTCTCTATTTCTATCGGCAAAGATTTAGCAACTTTGTCACTTGGCTGACGCTGTTTTGATTGTAAATTCAATCGAAAATTCTTTTCAAAGTTTGCATCATCGATATTAACACCTTCGAATGACGTTTCAAAGATTTCTTGAATAAATTGTTGCTTGCATTCAAGCGAAATACAATGTGTTTGAATCTCATCAAAACGTTTTGAAAGCGAAGAATATGAATCTTGAAGCTTTAAAAATTCAGCGTCAGATTCGTGACAAGTACTATCTACCACATTATCCACAGATTCAACATTATGCACAAGAGAATCATTATCAACACTGTTATTCACACAGACGGAGACTATATCATGAGACATCACTTGCTTCAGAAGCTGATCATTTTGGCGTGAAACCCGTTCTATTTCAAGTAAACTGTTTTCATAAGCATCATCCATTTAATTGAAAACACGTCTAACTTCTTCTATTTCCAAATACAAATCTTGATCAAGATTACTAAGACAAGCTTTAACATTCTTTACGAAAGGAACAATTTCATCTCGAAACGCAGCTCTAGTATGCTCAAAATTCCATTCACCTTCCGTTATGGCCGAAGCCGTCGTACGTTCCAAAATGACCTTGTAAAAATCGGCTAAGTGTTGGTGTACCGCATTTAAGTTAACGGACGCCTTACTTACCGGTGGAATTAACTTTGCTAAATCCGTTTTGACAAGTGTAGGAGACGTACTAGGAGGGTTTTCATTTGACAAACTTTGGGGCATAAGAACTGTCAGTTCAGCTAATTCCTTTTGTAAGCGAATGCGGGTCTTTTTAGACAATTGATCTTTGTTATATTGATCATAATCAATTGTATGGAATTTTGAAAGCATTTTAGAATGAGTTTCATCCGCAAGTGACTGTGTCTCCTCAGAACTACGAACAACAGGTGCTTCTTTCGATTTGCCAATTAGGGTCATATCATAAAGACACGGAATATATTCCTGAGCTTGTTTTGCATAACCGGGATTAGGTGGTAAATCTTGAAGACGTTTAAGTTCGAGTTCTTTAAATGATTTAGTTAAAAGATGAACCTTTTCTGTGGAAGCGTATTGTTTTAAAAGCTGTTGTTCCTTGACTTTAAGAAGTTTGGTAGCATTAATTTCTGATTCAACCTTTTTAGACTCGAGAGTTTTGAAATCCATTTTAAGTTTCAGAAAATTATTGACAACCGACTCTTTTGCTTTTAATTCATTGGAAAGATTAGCTTTTAATGATTCTATTTCTTTCAAGTGTTCAATCTTTTCAAAACGAAATTGGTCAAATTCAGAACATGTTATTTTCTCTGCTTGAGGGACCATTTCAAAAGTTTTGACCTTTTCTTTATGCAACGCAAGCTCAACAGTTAGGGTGGAATTGGTATCTACGGATTGTCTGAGGGCCATATGCATTTGATCAATAATATGTTTAGGTACCATGACCAAATCATGTTGAGCATAAGATTCCATACCCGTCGTAGCATTTGGTTGAGGTTCACTCAAATGTGTAGGATTGGGTACCACATCATTTGAGTTACTAGTTCCCGAATGCTGTTCGAGGTTGTCATTTTTATGCCCAACTTGATGTTGGTTATCATCAATATTATTAGATGTGGTTGGTACCTCACTGACGACATCAGAACCGTAGTGAGAGAGATTAGCAATGAGAGCAGCTTGGGCAGAGTGAATGTCATCACAATCCGAATCATATGCGTCAAGATCATCTGCTTGATAAGCTGCATTAGAAGTGGAAACGACTGCAATGCCTTCGGTATCTGCTGCCCCTGGGTCTGCAAGAAATGCTAACTCCTCTGAATCCAAAATCTTCCCCTTAGACTGAGCATCAACCAAATACATCTTCTCACGAAACCATGCATCATCCCTCCTCCTTTTCGGCTGAGTGCATTCCCTAGCCATATGACCTTGTCCTCATCAATTGTAGCAAGTCACAACCTTTTTAGGACCAATAGGACTTCCATTTCCACTAGCTTGAGAATTCATAGCTTGATTGTTCCCAGTCCTTGTAGGAGGACCATATGAATTTTGCCTTCCCTGAATAGGTTGCACCGTCACTTGACCATCTTGAACAGTGGCTTGTTGTCGAGGATTTGATGAGGTGCGGAGCTGATTGTTTGTTGGTGGAAATCCTCTAGTTGCAACAAGTTTTGACAAGTAGGTTGTGAGATGGTTTAGAACATCAGCTGGCATATCATTTGGAGTAAAGACCGGTGCTTGGATTGGTGGAAGTTCATTAGAGTAGAAAGCTTGTGCTGGTTGTGCTTCTATTGGAAAATATCCTTGCTGAGGAGTATAGCCCATTGGAGAAGTGTTGGCTTGTGATGGTGATGTCGGATATGCTGGTTGCTACGGAAAAGATTGTTGATGAACACCTTGTTGAAATGCTTGCTGTGGCATCATTGGTGGTTGATAAGATGGTTGCTGTGGTTGCTGATAGGTGTGTGGTGGTGGCTGCTGCAAGTATGATGGTTGTTGATAAGTATAAGCCATGTTTTGTGGAGAAGCATACATGACAAGTGGATCATGAACTTGAGGTGTGGACAACCGAGCCTCGATCACATGGCATTCGTGTTGTTGAAGAAAGGCTTGAATTTGATCCACATTGGTGTTATGCAAGTCCTTAGCCAATATAACATCCATCACGTATTTTTTCTATTCTGAAGGAAGAGTGTTCAAATACTTGGTGTTCAATTGAAAGGTAGGAATTGTCATACCATAGATATTGAGCTCATTCAACAATAGGGTAAATCTCAGATAGTAATCATTGAGAGTCTCCCCTGGCACATAGGCAAACTTATCAAAAGTATCATAAAGCTTACACTCTCTTTCTTGTTTAGTTAACGAGGTGCCTTGCATGAGAACACAAATTCTATCCCATAACTCTTTGGCAACTTTATGTTTGCTGACGAGTATGTAGACATCTGGAGGAAGGGCTTGGAGAATGATGTTTGTAGCATACTTATCACATTTGTCTTGAATCTTCATATCTCCAGTCAATTCACCCGTTGTGCGAGGACGAGTAGTTGTACCTTCCGTCACTGTACCATAATCTAATGGTCCATTGAGCACCGATGCCCAAATGAGATGTCCCTTCTCCTTGTTCAACATATAAAGTTCCATTCGAGAAGCCCATTCCTCATACATAGTCTTCACCAACATTGGTGGACGATTATCCGTACCCGAGAGGATGGACTTATCCGTAAGAGATGTGTACTCCATTTCAATAAGTTAAGATTTACAAACGTTGATCAATCAATGAAAGAAAGTAAATGTGTTTGTTGTTGTGAGTTGAAGTCGAGAAACAATGTTAAAATCCCCTAAAATATGTCCTTGATAAACCAAAAATTCCAAGTCAAAATTTATGGAATAATTTTTGATTATCGGAATGTTGATCGGAATAGTGATCGGAATATCAGTCGGAAAGCCGTCGGAATAAACCCTATCGGAATAACCTTGATCGGAATGTCCCTAATCGGAATAAACCAAATCGGAATGTCCCTTTTCGGATTGTGCCAAATCAGAATGTTCCTTTTCGGAATGTGCCAAATCGGAATGTTCCTTTTCGGAATGTGCCAAATCGGAATGTACCTTATCGGAATGTACCAAATCGGAATATACCTTATCGGAATGTACCAAATCGAAATATCAAATCGGAATACCAATCGGAATACCTGATCGGAATGAACCAAAATCGGAATCCCTAAACCCTATTCCAATTACACTGATCGGAATGTCCTATAAACCCTTTTCCGATGACCTGATCGGAATAAATCCCACTTTTCTCGGACAAAACTCAACCAATTCGTGATTTTAAGCCAAAAAATGATCAAAACACCCAAAAATTTTGTGTTTTTAGCCAAAGTAAATATACCAAATCACTACCACAACTATGTAGATGATTTGTATCAAGAAAAAACCATAAAAAACACAAAAACAAATTTGGACGTGTGTTTAAATGGATCAAAAGGCTACAAAGATCAAGAACACAAACACATAAACAATACAATCATCCCATGGCTCTTGATACCATTTGTTGGATATGTAAATCTTGCTTATGTTTTAGAGAGAGAAAGAGATAAAGAGATGGTGAGAACACACACACTTAGAGAGAGAAAGTGAAAGAAAAACACTTTTCAACTATGTGTAAAATGAAGAACCACACTACCCTCTCCATCAAAGGAGAGGGTTTATATACCCAAGCCCTTGACATGGGCTTGGGCTTACATTTGGGCTGGCCTACACATGTTGTAGGCTAGGCTTTGGTTTGTTTGTTGAATAAAGATAAGTGACTAAACTACGAGCTATGACATGGACTATTGTTGGAGTGACCGATCCTTCTTAATACGTAAAACGTATTTCCAACAGCCTGCTATACTCAGAACAGATGTATTATTGTCAAAAGACATGATAAGACTCCTTATGAAATATTCAGGGAAAGGATTCCAAGTATCAACTACTTTTATCTATTTGGATGTCATGTGTTCATTCACAATCAAAAGGACCATCTTGGTATATTTGATGCCGAAGTTGATGATGGATACTTTCTTGGATACTCTTTTGTCTCCAAAGCCTTCAGGGTCTTTAACACAAGGAGACAACAAGTTGAGGAGTCATTCATGTCACCTTTGATGAAAGTATGGATGCCATTAACTTCACGAATCAATCGATGGAAGATATTGGGATCAATGACTCATCAAGATATCCTCCTGATGAGTATGAACATTGTCCCTCAAATCAGCATCAAACTGATGCTGATATATCCATATATCACCTCACAATAAGTCAATTGATAATTTAATCACACCTCAACATGTCCCTGAAGTTATCACTTCTCAAGCTGAAGAATCAAATGATTCACCCATCTATGAGAACACTGAAGGGACAAGTGATGAAAATATCGATCCCCCTATTACTAAAAATCCTTCAGTAGGAGGTGATGTCCTAGTATAATGTACTAAATCTCTAGTCCCTGATAATCATCAACTACCGATAAGCTTTAATCCAAGTCCTCAGGACAGATGGTCAAGACAACAACATATAGAGCTTGTAAATATAATTGGTGATGTATCTGAGGGGATGCTCACACGTAGTCAGGCTGCTAAACTCTCTGCTGCCTCAGCCCATGATTGTCTGTTTGCAAACTTTCTCTCTAAAATTGAACCAAAAAAGGTTTCAGAGGCCCTGACACATCAAGGGTGGGTTGAGGCCATGCAAGAAGAGCTCAACCAATTCCTCAGGAACAAAGTGTGGAAACTTGTTCCTCTCCCTAAAGGGAAATCAACTCTTGGTACAAAATGGGTATTTAAAAACAAGACTGATGAAGATGGAATTGTCGTTAAAAACAAAGCTAGGCTGGTTGTTCAGGGGTGTGTTCAACTTGAAGGGATCGACTATGAGGAAACCTTCGCCCCTGTAGCAAGAATGGAAGCCATCAGGATCTTCCTTACCTATGCTACTTACATGAACTTCAAAGTTTTCCAAATGGATGTAAAAAGTGCCTTCTTAAATGGAAAGATCATTGAAGAAGTTTATGTTGCTCAGCCTCATGGTTTTGAGAGTTCTGAGTTCCCAAACCATGTTTGTAAACTTGAAAAATCTCTTTATGGACTGAAACAAGCACCAAGGGCATGGTATGAAACTCTCTCTACATTCCTGATAATGAACAAATTTGTTAAGGGGAAGATAGACAACACCTTGTTTATCTTCAGAACCAAGGAGGATGTTCTACTAGTTCAGATATATGTTGATGACATCATATTCGGATCTACTAACTATAACCTTTGTAGAAAGTTTGAAAAACTTATGACAAAGAAATTTGAAATGAGTATGATAGGTGAATTAACATATTTTCTTGGACTACAAATCAAGCAGGGGGGGGGGACAAAGGGATCTCAGTCTGTCAAGAAAAATACACTAGAGAAATACTTAAGAAATATGATATCTCTGAGTGTGCTTCAGTAAAGACTCCCATGGTTCCCCCCAACAACTTAGGTCCTGATCTTACTGGTAAATCAGACAATCAAACCTTATTCAGGGAAATGATTGGATCATTAATGTACCTAGCTGCAACCAGGCCTGATATTCAGTTCTCAACAATCTTATGTGCAAGATATCAGGCCGATCCCAAAGAATCACATCTTACTGCTGTTAAACGAATCTTCAGGTACCTGAAGGATACTCCTTCACTAGGTCTATGGTATCCACGTTGCTCAAGCTTCGATCTTAAAGGATACTCAGACTCAGACTATGTTGGCTGCAATATGGATAGAAAGAGTACCTCAGGTGCATGTCAATTCCTAGGTGGCAAGCTAGTATGTTGGAGTGCAAAGAAACAACAGTCAGTCGTAATGTCCTCTGCTAAGGCTGAATACGTGGCAGCTGCTGGTTGTTGTGCAAACATCCTTTGGATGAAAAGTCAACTTAGGGATTATAATGTGGAATACAAAGTAGTCCATATCTTTTGTGACAACACCAGTGCAATTGCCATTTCAAATAATTTAGTCCTACATTCAAGGACTAAACACATAGACATAAGATATCATTTCCTCAGGGATCACATCTTAAAAGGAGATATTAAATTACATTTCATCCCCACTGAATATCAACTAGCTGATATTTTCACCAAACCTTTGGATGAACAACGTTCACTAGACTAAAAGCTGAACTTGGTATGCTAAATATTGATTAATCAGGCTCCCTGATGATAATAGATTCAGTATAATGTATATTCTTGATCCTCTCTCTGAGTAAATATCTCTTATTCTCTTCCCCTTTCCACTAAGGTACATTAAATGATGTAACTAAATGCTCTACGGATTTAGTTACTTAATGTCCTAGGTTGGTGAGTCATAATATTAAATAAGGAACATATATTCCTTCAATAAATTGTCATAAACTAGTCAAGGGGTCACTCATGTCAAGTATCCCACTAAGCATTAAATGCTTACCCTTTTTCTAGCAAAATCCGTTGTAAAAACGTCCTTTCAAATGCACGTGACCCCACGTCATCTCTGCAAAAAGCGTTATCTCTACAGTAATGGAACAGTTGCCAAGAAAATAGGGGGACCACTTGTACGCTTTCATTTAATGCGGATGTGAAAAGAAATTATAACAAATAAAACTCTATTTCACATCCGAGCCTATAAATACCCCTCAATCAGAACAAACACACACACAAAGAACTTGCAATTTTACTCTGCCAAAATTTTCTCTCAAAGAAAAATTGTGTGTGTTCAAACGTGTTTCCAGAAAAGGGTTCTTGTAAAAAGGCAATCACATTGATCACTTGTTTTATTGTTATATTGCACAAACAATCAAAGTTACCTATTGTTTATAACTCTTGATCCTTTTTTATAAGGCGAAAGTACGCATTAGGTCACTTGGTGAATCTTGTTGTATTATAACAAGAAACAAGTCTTGATTTGATTTCCACATATTGCCATTGTCCTTTTTCAAATATTCAAAAGCTAACTTTAATGGCAATGTCCAAAGCTATCAAATATGCCCCTCAGGGCGAGCATCTCACCAATGAGGGTGTTCATTTTGCAAGAAACAACTATGAGGGAAATTTCAATTACCCAAGTAGTGTATCAGCCTACAAACCAATTTGCAAATTCTTGAAAAACTGTGATTGGGCTGATGCTTTTACAAAAACCCCCTCAGTCTTCTACCATGAATATCTCAGGGAGTTCTAGTATACGGCTGTGGTTGTAACCCCCACTACCCAAGGGCCTGAAGGATCCAGGGGTCTGAGATCAAGTCACATAAGAACTGTGTCATCATGTTCACTGTAAACAATGGGAAGACACCATTGATTTTAGACTTCAAAACATTTTGTCAAATTAGTGGACATGATTATAACAATGGAAAGTATGTTGCACATCCTGACATGGAGTCGGTTAAAAAAGGACTAAAATAAATCAGGGTCCCTGAGTTACTTGTGACTAAAACCCCATTGATCAAAACTGCTTTCCCCATGGCTTGGAGGACCCTGGTCACTTTTGTGATTCAGGTGATCGGTGGGAACTATTCATCTACTGAGCAAGTTAATTCTACTCAGCAGATGCTAATCTACAGTCTTATTAATGGACTAAAGAGTGACATAGGAGAGATCGTTTATAATGATCTCGTAACCAGGCTCCTGAAGGATTCCAGGCAAAAGTATGTTTCTTATCCAAGATTCATATCATGCGCCTTAGAACGGTTACTGGGTTCCCTTTACACTCAGGAAAAATTCAACGTTTTTTCTACTCCCATCCTGAGTTCCACAAACTTTTCAAAGAACCCATTTGAAGTCAACCCCATTGCATTGACGGCTCACATGACTGAGGTGATCAGTCGTGAATCATCCGTGTCTCCCATTCCCTTCTTACCAAAGAAGGGGAACAAGAAGACTCAGACTGTGCCAAAGAACAAACCAACAAAGGCACAGGGCCATGAGGCTTCCGAGGCACGACCCAAAAAAGCCAAGGCTAAAAAGACTACCCTTGTTCAGACCAAGCTTCATCTACCCCAAGGGAAATAACTTTCGGGTGGCCCTGATATATCACAGTCAGGGCCGACGGGCCAAACTACTGGTCCTCTTGATGGAGAAGAAAACAAACAACCTTCTCCTACGGGATTGCCTTCCACTTAGACCGATGAGGGCATTGGTAAATCACAACCTTTGCCTGAGGCCAAAACTAAGGCCAAAGACTCAAAGAGATGCCCACGGGTAACACACCTCGCTGATAGGCCTATCTCTTCCACTAAGTCCAATGAAGGCACACTAGCTCAAAAGTTGTTGGAAATACGTTTTACGTATTAGAAAGGATCGGTCACTCCAACAATAGTCCATGTAATAGCTCGCAGTTTAGTTATTTACTTTTATCAAACAAAGCCCAAAACCGAGCCCATGGATTGTATGGGCCGGCGGCCTATTGTAAACCCAAGCCCATCACATGGGCTTGGGTATATAAACCCTCTCCTTAGATGGAGAGGGGTGTGGTTTTCATTATTTTACACATAGTTCCTTTTAACTTTCTCTCTCTAAAGTGTGAAATCCACCATCTCTCTATCTCATTCTCTCTCTAAAAACATAAGCATAGATTTACAAATCTACAAATGGTATCAAGAGCTTGGGATGAAATATAGGTTTGTTTTTGTGTTGAGTAGTGTCTTCTAAACAATTCGTAGAATACAAGTTGGTTTTTGCCGAAATCTTCAAAATTTTTTGCTTTGATCGTAGTATCAAGTAGTGTAACATAGGAATTTGTGCTTAAAAGTGTTCTTGGTATCTTGGTTTTCATTAAAACATCAGTTTTCTTGGATCAAAAGTGCAAAAAGAGTCTCCCCTGGCACATAGGCAAACTTATCAAAAGTATCATAAAGCTTACACTCTCGTTCTTGTTTAGTTAACGAGGTGCCTTGCATTAGAACACGAATTCTATCCCATAACTCTTTGGCAACTTTATGTTTGCTGACGAGTTTGTAGACATCTGGAGGAAGAGCTTGGAGAATGATCTTAATAGCATATGTATTGACCCGGTTTCTGCCTAAAGTTGTAAGGAGGGCTTCTTTCTTTACACCCTTTATCTTTACAATTCTTTTTCATTCTTCAACCCCTTCAATGCTTACCAATACGTCATAACTAGCACCTTGTTGTGATTGTTCCAGTGCTAACTTAAGTACTTGGTCGGCATTCAGCTACGTTCACAATCTTTCTCCAACTTTCCTAAGGACTACTATTTCTAGCTATGGAATGTCCTTGGGAAGATTCCTCCGGTTCTGGAAGAATCATAGGACTTAACCTATCCTACCATCCTTATGTCACCACAATCTTCATCGTCGTGAAATAAATGGGTTTTGGTAAGTATATGTCACCATGAAAATCCATTTTGATATGCAAATCCGTTTTGCTCCCCCTTAACATATGCCACGATATTCGAAAACATTTCGCACATGTAGGGATGAGCCAGCACTTTAAGTCAAACCATTTGTGATAATATCCTATATTAAATCACATTTTCTCCCCCATATTAAAAATATTAACCCAATCGATGTTTTTAATATCAATTGATTTAATGAAGTTTTAACAAAGGTTTTGGGAAGAAAAATGCAAGTCCATTTCATCTTCATGATGTCAAATGTAAGAGATATGATATCGATTTGTAACATGATCACATATTCACCATATTAAAAAAAGAATTGACAAGGTTGTACCTGATAGATGAGAACATCATATGATAAGATCAAATAGTTCTTGTCAGCATATGTTGGTCGCCTCGTCACGTCTGAAGTCATCTCTTGACACCACATGTACGATTGGTATTGTTGTCTTGACACCAACTTGTGAACTTGGCACGTTCGGCATCGAAGATTCTGAATGCTTGACAGTTGCTCCCCCTCAATTGTTGACCCGTGTTCTATCGAAAGAGCTGTAGTCGTCAGTTGAGTAGTCGCATCGTCGAGTATGTAGATACCAATTGTAGATAGCAATGGTTGTATAGATGATAGCTTCATAAAAACAAGACTTCTCTTGTTTTGACAAATAAATGCACTGAGGCGTACATAGATTTGTGTTAGACCAAGTTATAAAGTAAACTTGATCCCTTACAAGGTTTTAAAGTAAACCTTGCCCGAGAAAATTAATTCCCGTTGTGAGCCAAAGCTTTCATAAGAAATACTTGACTTTAATATGAAAACCGGGTTGCAGTCTGAAATAACTACAAGCCATTTAGGCATGTTTTATGAAATATTTACAACTTTTGTACGAACTCTATTTATGGCGCCGTGTCAATATTAATCAACATTTCTAAGGCCGTAAATATTATCGTACCAAAAGACATGCCTTTGAAAAAATAAAGTAAAAATATTTTTGGATTTTTCTATGAATTTTTCAATTTTTTATGGTTTTTATATGGTTTTATATTTTTGTATTTTGCTTTTGTGGATAAAAATATAAACAATATATACAGATGATCACCAAGGATACGGAGAATAGTTTTACCACCACTATTCTTTCGCTTCATCTGCTAGTTCCTTTAGAGTCTCAGGCGAGAAAGTTCTCATTCCTAGCTTGTCGGCCAAAAATTCAATTCGAGCGCGATCTAAAGCCTTAGTGAAAATATCCGCCAATTGATACTCAGATCGGACAAAGTAAAGCTCGATTACTCCATTTTCCACTTGCTCCTTGATGAAGTGGTAGCGAATGTCAATATGCTTCGACCGGGAGAACTGAACGTTGTTGCAGCATAAGGCAATTGCACTCTTGTTGTCACAGTACATCGGAATCTTGTTGAAACCTAGACCATAGTCAGTTAATTGCGATCTCATCCAAAGAATTTGAGCACAGCAACCGGACATAGCTATGTATTCTGCTTCCGTACTTGAAATTGCAGCGCTTTTCTGCCTTTTCGATGCCCAACTGATTAGTCGATCTCCTAATAGTTGCAAAGTTCCACTCGTGCTACGCCTTGTATCTTGACAACCCGCATGATCCGCATCTGCATATGCCATTAGTGCAATAGAAGAGTCCTTCGAATACCAAAGTCCCCGATTAATAGTTCCTTTTTTTGAATTTGTAGTTTTTTTGTTGCATTTGTGGTTTTTTAATTTTTTCTTGACACTGATGGGGTGACGAGAAATGTGACGTGACAAAATGAAGTGACAAATGTGACAAGAATTTATTTTGACGAGACCAAGAAAATTGGGCATTTTTTAGTGGCTACAGATTTTGTTTGATCGGGTATTAATTACGTGACGTTGAAGACGGATTTTTCGAAGGCGTGTATTTATTTTATCTTTTACTAGATAACTTGCTAGTGCTTAATCCTAGAATGAAGACTTGGTTATCTGGTTTCCGGGTTTGGGGTGGATGGTTGATGACTCGGATAACTATCACTTAAAGGGGTTACATTGTTGTACTCAGTGTCACGCGCTTAGTCGACGTGGATAATTTCAAGAGGTGTTGTGCTTATAGACTTCTTCAGTGATGCATTGAGTACTTAGAGATTTCTCCACCGTTCTTCATTCAACAATAGTGCAAGCTTAAGTCACAAGATCGAAGGATTTTTATTCAGCTTCACGTTTGATGTATCTGGTTCATTCTTTCAGTGGTCACTTCAAATTGCTTTCATGTGGTATGGTAAAGGTGGCCATGGAGAGTTTATGAGAAGAGATTTTCGATCAACAGCTGATTCTCACAAAATATATAATTCAGCTTATTTATTATTCTCACAAGATTTCGGGTTCATGTGCGTACAATTTATTGATGTTTCCGAGTTTCGAAACCATCAAGGGGGAAGAAGAAGACACATTGAACGCACAACGAGTACACGTGATGAACTTCATACCTTCTTTTGATTTGAAGATATTCCGGGATGACATTTGTCATAGCCGCAGAGAAAATCAGTGTTTTAACTCGTGTCGTTATCAATCAATCTCCAAACGGTACACTACTGATTCGAGGTTTAATTGTTTGATTGTTGCAATTAAACATCATCATTATCCTATATGCATTCCCGGGACTTAATTGACTCTGGTGCATCTCCGGAAGAAGATATGTGCATTTCCGGGACTTAATTGACTCTGGTGTTACGATGTCAACTTCATGAAGGGGATAAAGTGTCCACTTTAGTATTTGAGATTCATAATTGGGATTGATTTACCTTCTTCAACTATGTGGGGGAAGAAGTGTCTTGATTCTTTCTGGTATGCATAACTTGAACTCTCAGGGGGAAAAAAAATTCAGAAGAATTATTCAAGCGTAAGAAGAAAAGTTGTTGATCTACTTGGTGTGCCCCAAACTTTCAATCCCTCTTAGCAACATTATCATGTTATATGATGGGATTTGCTAGTTAGATTCCGCTGTGCGCTTAATCATTCTAAGCTTTATTGAAAGCTTTGAAGTTGCTTACGAGGATTGTTGGTTTAGGGGGAAGCTATTTAAAATGATTCTACATCAAGTTTACGTGGCATGAATTAGGGGGAAGCTATATCAGAAGCTTCTCCTTAACCAGAAGTGTATGGGTTACTTAGCTCGTGCCGTTACAGTATTTCTACTACAAGTTAAAGATGAGTCGTTTTGAAGTCAAAGGCCTCAGAAGACATCATCAGCATTGGATGCTTCATGGAAGCTCTTGTTCTTAATTATTTTGTACTTGATAGGTAGAATATTGTAAGGAATTCTACACGTCGTCCCATGGGGGAAGATTGTTGGAAACTCACTTTATGTGACGACATTTAAGAATTCCCGTTAGTTATCATAGTCACGCACATTTAGACTAGACTAGGCTCGTTGTAAAGTGCGTGACTATATATACCCCTCCTTAGCTTCCAAGGAGGGGTGTTGATTGTATTTTGTTCATTTGGGAACACACACACTTTTACTCTCAACCTCTCTCTCTCTCTCTCCAAGCCAACAATGGCTTCCACCACCATCTACCACCACATTAGACCACCAGATCTATAATAGCATTTCTACAAAAGTATTTGCCTGAGGACCCAAAACTTGATTCCTTAGACTCAGAGGGACGCCCACGGGTAAAACACCCCGCTGATAGGAATCTCACTTCCACAAATCCCGATGAAGGCACACTAAAACAAAAGTCTTTGCCTGAGGGAACCACTCTTGATCCTAAAGACTCAGAGGGACGCCCACGGGTAAAACACCCCGCTGATAGGGATCTTACCACCACAACTGATCAATCACAAACTACCCCTGAGTATCAATTGGCTAAATCCCAAGCCTCAGGATTTGGGGCAGGGAGTGACGATAACCAAGGCAAACCTTCTTTTGAAGGGGAGCTGGACAAACCTAAGGGTTCACTGAACTTTGGAGATTTTGTAAATCTACTCGAGAAGCCTGACGAGTTACTCCAAGGTTTCAGTGACGACGATGATATGATTGAGGCTGGGGATGAACCTGAAACTCAGGCCCTTCCTCAATCAGACCAAAAGCCACAGTCCCCACCATTGTTCGCGGACATACAACCCTCCCCTGAGGCATCCGAACAAAAAGAGCCCTCCCCTGAGGTATCGAAAAAGCCCTCCCAAGAGGAAAAACTTAACACCTCTTCGTTGGGGACTCAGACTGTGGTTCTGGATGAGAAGGTTTTGAATGCAACTCTCAAGGATGTATTACTCATGCTTCCACAACCTTGAAAGCTGAGATCACTCAGGTTCATGAAGACTTGGCTTCAAAGGCTGATGAACTCCTTGATGAGTTCAGGACATATGGTGATAGATTTGACCTGGCTGAGGAGAAGATGAGAATTCAGGTGGACAACCAAATGGAATTCATCAGCTCTATTAACAATAGTCATGAAAATCAAGAGAAGAAGCTCATCAACTTCCTCAACCATGCTCTTCCTACTGTAGAAGCAAATGTGTCCTTGAAGACAACTCTGGATGGACTGATCACTAGTACCACTGAGTCCAATTCCAGAGTTAGTCAATTACTTGAGTTACTGAAGGAGGACAGGCTCACTAAGGTTTTCACTAGGTTAGACTCTCTCAGGTCTGACTTGGATATGGTGAAAGGGAAATGTGATGCCATCTATGAGGATGTTCATATGGATGCTGAAGCAGAGTTCAGATTTTCAAGGGCTGCACAAGGTTACATGGCTAATGCCTCCAATCTCTCTAACATCTCCAAGTCCCTGAAAGAAGCTGATATTCCTAGACTTAGGACAAGGATTACCACCATAGGAAAAACTCAATCCCTAATTCAGTTGGATGTGAAAACTATCAAGGCTGACACTCAGTTCATGAAGGAAATCGTGACTGAGATGTTTCAGGCTTTCAAGGGATCCTCCACCACCTCAGGACCCTCACATAGGACAAAAGATAGGATTAGTCAGGCTGATCCTTTAACTTTTGAGGGGGAGAATGTGCCACCAATGATGTTAACTTGGACTGAACCTCATTCTCACACTGAGGGGGAGCAGGAAGAACTAGCACAACCCCAACCCTTAAACTCAATTCCTCCCAACCTTGATCCCTCAGTATCTAACTTAGATAGGTATTGCTGATGAAACCATAACACCTCCACCAAAGAAGCTTGTAAAAGCTTCAAGAGAAAGAAAGCCTGATCCTGATGCCATTATCTTGGTACCATATGAGATTAATGGAATAATGTACAAGATGACTCCTGATCAAATTCAAGTGTACTTAGATAGAATGGAGTCGGCCAAGGCTAGTGAAGCAACAAAGGCTGAGATCTTGAGGGTATCCACTGAGTTTGTGAAAGAAGTGGGTTGTAACCCTGAGGCCTTGCTGAGCAAGAAAGGGGGAGAGGAGTTCATCCAAAAGCAGGAGGAAGAACTCAAGGCCATTCAGGATGAAATGGTCTTGAAGCAACAATAAAGAACCACCAACTTAAGAAACTGTATGACCAATACACCAAAGTCATCACCCAAAGAAAGCCTGAACCAATCACTAACCTTCAGATCATTCCTCATACCACACCTGTCTCAGTATCTGTCTATAGAAACAATGATGAGAGGAATTTTGAAGTTATGAAGAAATTTTCATTTGGTGATTTCGGTCTCAGTGAGTGGGACGAAATGGGAAGGATCTTCAGGACCAAAACAAACAAATGTGTCCTTGAGATACTCAACTCTCTCAGTAAGAGATATAAGAGGTTGAATCAGATGAAGGAACAATTAGGAATCACTGAAGATCTTCCTCTAACTGAATAGGATCCTACCAAAACTCAGGGAAGAAAGAGAAAAAGAGTTGAGCTTGAAGCTGTGACTAAGATCCCTGGGTTAGACTGCAATCGCACCCTCCCTGAAAATATCCCCTTTGTGAACAACATGGTTATAGAAGAACCTGAGTGGGGTATCTTCTTCATTGATGTATTTGGGGATCAAGCTTTTCAAAGAATGAGTGACATAAAGAAATGCACTACTGAGAGTGTTCTCATCTTTCTTGTGATGGCTGGACAAGTTCAGACTGATGAGAATAAAAGATTTGCTGAGAAGCTCAGGGAGATAATTGCTAGGAGGCCTGATAAATAAAAGGTGTTAAAGTCATCAAGGGTGAAGAGGGAAGCAATGGATTCCTGAATAATTGTAATCTTTTGTTTTATTTATGTTTTTTGTATCAGACTATTCAGTCTTGTGTAATGATGAATGAAAATGAAGTACTTTGTTATATCAAGTCTTTTCATCAGTAGAATAGTTTGTAATAAGAAGAAGCCTCTTTGCTCACTTATAACAATTTCACTTAGGCAAATTTTATATCCAAATAGGGGGAGATTGTTAGGTCAATTCAGTACCTAATGACCTTACTGATGGATTTGAATAACAATCAGCCTAAGTGAAGTATTAACCTTGAACATAACAAAGTCACTAAGTGAACAGTCACTCAGTGAGTTGCCTTCGAGTTCCTAGACTGAGTCTAAAAGAAAGACTCGAGCATTCAGAGAGGCGAAGCTTCAATGAATAACTTCTATGACGAAGAAGAAGGTAATGGGTTTAGTGTGTTGTGGCAATAGACTCACTGAACCCCATACGATCTCCCTGATGAAAACAAACATTCTCCAAGACTGAAGTAAAGGCGAGATAAGTTGAATTGTGACAAGATGAGGTACATCACACAATTAGCGTGACTTACCCTTTTGGGATAAATGAGGTACTGACAAGTGTAAAGGACTTACGTCTTACTACTTAGAATAGGGTAAGACAAGATACTACACTGTACCAATAAGACAAGAATTGCACATGGGCAATTATTGTCTTCTATCCAACTTTCCTTCTATAAATAGGATGCTTGTAAAAGGAGAGAAAACAAGTTTGTGCACTTAATGCTTTAGACATTCACAAACAAAGTTTTCTCTCCTCCAAAAACGATCAAACACTTGAGTTCTAAACTCTTGTTGATAGAATCGTCAAGCTTAGCAATCGTTAGGATTGGACTAGCTTGCTAGTGAGGAGATCACAAAACCACACATTATCTATTCAATCCCTATTGTAGCTTCGTATACAATAGGGTATAATTCTTTAATAAAGCTAAGAGTTAAACGTTGAAAAACCGTTGTGTTATTTACTTACTTGTATTAAGTTTATTGCATTACTTAACCATGGGTTAGGACTATACTTAGTATTCTTAAGTATAGTACTAATTACAAGGGACCAACAAATTCAGTACCATTATCACTTCTTAGAGCTTTGACTATAACATCATTCATATTTTCAACGTGTTTGATTTAGGACATGATGGTATCAGCAGCATCACTTTTCCTTCTAAAGAAGAAAACCCATGTATACCTTGAAAACTCATCAACTATGACCAAGGTATATTTATTGTGATTAATGGTATGAGGTTTGACAGGCCCAAACAAATCCATGTGAAGGAGATGTAAGCACTTGTCAATAGAGAATGATTGCCTGGTCTTAAAAGAAGACCTGTGATGCTTTCCCTTGACACAAGCTAAACAAGTCTTGTCTTTAGAAAAAGTCACTGAAGGTAGACCAGCAACCAAGTTTTGTGTGGCTATCTTGTTGATGTTCTTAAAGTTGAGATGAGACAGACTTTTGTGCCACAGCCAATTGACACTTTCAGAAGCTTTGGCTAGAAAGCAGTTGGAGCTGTCTTCATAGCAAGTAGCCATGTTGATGACATACACATCTCTCCTTCCTGGTGCAATAAGCACCACATCATTATTCTTGTTGAATATGGTTCCCTGAGTCTTAGTAAACAAAACCTTGTAGTCAGCATCACTCAATTAGCTGATGCTAATAAGATTGTGCTTAAGACCATTCACATATGCAACCCTTGTAAAAGTTATCCCATTGCAGTTAACTAAGACGTATCCCTCTGATTCGCCTGAAGAATTATCCCCAAACACCACTTTAGGATCTGGCTCCTTTGAGTATCTGTGCAGGTATTGTCGAGTCCCTGTCATGTGTCTAGAACAACCATCGTCTAGATACCATACGAATTCCTTAAGATGTTTATGCACAAATATATAGAAACAAGTTAGTTCCTATGGTGAACCCACTTTCCAGTGGGTTCCCTGAATTGCTGATTAGCAATTCTTGAGTTCCTGTAGAACTATTGATGATGGGAAGGACAGTTAGTTGTCTCATGTGTGAACCTTCCACAGATATCACATCCTGGAAAGTCACTGCTCTCATCTGAGTGATGGTCTGTGAATCCACAAAATTTACAAGGATGATAAGGTGTGTAGTTACCTGATTGTCTCCTAGAAGCTTGTTGTCTATCCCTAAAGGTGTCTGAGATCTCTTAACAGCCATTTGTCTATCATGATCTATGGTCATTTGATGAGAGTTTTTACAAATATTGCAGTAAGGTTTGATTATCCTTTCACCTTTGGGTTCTCTTAGAATAGACTTAGGTTCATAGGAAGTATAGCATTCAGTGGAAGGTTTAATATGTTGTTTTAAGAGTTCTACTTCTTTCATTAATGACAACAGGCGTTCTTTAGTTGAGGAATCAACTTTGTTTACAGATTTTGTTGAGACAGGCTTAAAGGCAACTTGCTTAACAGATTGTTTAGCTAGTACAACAAATACCTTAGCTGGTGGTTTCTCAACATCTGTTTTGGGTTTAGCCTTAGCTCCTCTAGAAGAGCTGATGGGTTTAACTCCTGAGAGTTTTGGTAAGGGTGGTAAATAAACCACATCTTCAGAGATAGGTACATCATTCAAGACGGGATCTGACATATGTATTGTCTCTGTAGATTTGAAGACAGTCTCTTTGGGTTTGGTGAGAATTTTCAATTTGTTTTTCTTGGCAGAGATATCCCTTTTTATGTCAGCAGGTAGTTCATCATTAAGCAATTCATCTATAGTAAACCTATTGCACAACCATTTTTCTATAACCTTATTTAATTCAGATACTTGATCATTTAAGGCATTATTCTTTAAGGTTAACCTATTAACTTCGTTTTGAAGAGATATCTTTTCAGAATTAACCTGTTTCAGAGTTTCACATTCAGCCCTAACAATTAACACTTCATGTTTAATAGAGTGAAACTTATCCAGCAAGTTCTTTCTTTGTTCCTCAACAAAGTGTAAATCAACAATGGTGTAATCAAGGACATGTTTGCGTTCATCACTTTCAGACATAGATAGAAGCCTGTGTACCTTTTTCATTGTAATGTCAACCCATTATCCTGATCTTGCATCTCCTTTCCCAACAGCTGGTTCATCCTCAGCTATTGCCATGAAAGCCCTAACTTTAGTAGTATCTTCCTCATCTGAAGTCAGCGGCTCATCATTCCAATCATACGCTTCAACTACCAACCCTTTATCTGTCTTCTTATCACCCCTTTTCTTCTTAGACAGAGCTTCAAGCTTCAAATTCATCTGTTCTAACTCAGCTTTAAGTGCCTTATACTTGTTCTTGTAATCTTTCTTTTCATTGTCTGAGGAGCTGAATTGGTGAGATGAGCTGTTATGTTGTGATTTAAACTTGTATGGTTTGGTGGAAGATGATGGATAAGAAGGTGAGGATGTCTTTGTGGAAGGATAGTCTTTTTGAAAGTGTCCATGTTTTCCACATGCAAAGCAAGTTTCTTTTGATTTTTCAGTTTGTTTGCTAGCTGATCCTACTCTCCCTGATCTATTATAGAATCTCCTTTGATTAGCTAGCAAGGCTCTTTCATGAAATTCATCATTAAGGTCTGTCAAGAACTCTTGGCTGCTGCGTGTGTCTTCTTCAACATCAGAGTCGCTATCATGAGGGTGTGGGGTAGAAATCAAAGCTTTGGATGTTGCTCCCTGAACTACAAATCTTTCAGTCTCTGATTTGTATATGGTATCAATCATCCCTTCTTCATAATTGTACTTTCCATATAGCTGAGCTAAGGTGTCATTCTTGATTGAGTTATTAGCTCTCTGAGTCTGATTCATACTCAGCCATTTTCTTGGAAGGCTATTGACAAATGTGGCATTTACTTCAGCTAGACCAGTGGTGACGTCATTCATAGCAAGGTCATTGAGAAGAATCTTCAGCCTTGTATATGTTTGTTGAACCTTTTCACCTTCAAGTGCCTTGAAAGCATTGAACTGAAGTATGAGTGCCTGAATCTTGGTTTCTCTGGTTTTAGAGGGTCCTTCATGACCAAGGATAAGGTCTGTCCACATTTGTTTGGCTGTAGGACACTAAATTACAGACTTTATGATGTGTTTGGGAAGACAGAATATAATGATGCTCTTGAGACGTTTGTCTTGGTTTGCCAATTTCCTATCAGCTGGAGTCCACTGCTTGAGAGGTTTGGGAAGAGGATTCTCATCAGTAGAGGTAAGCGCCATGGGAACATAAGGTCCATTATCTATAATTTCTAGAAGAAATGGTTCAAGTTCGTCGAGATACACGAGGAATTGACTCTTCCAACTTGCAAAATCATCTCATCAAAGACTGGTACATTGGTGACATGAGATCCGCCTCTAGAGTCAAGAAGTTGAGGTAGATCATCTTCATTTTGAGGTGGAGGAGTGAGTCTCGGTGATGTTGGTGGTGGATTGGTGTTGTTCCCAGAAGACGGTGGTGGTGGTGGAGGTGTAATACTTGTTTCAGGCATGGTGGATCTTGATTATAAAACTTAGAACGATGTTTATGAGAGTTTTAATATCAAACACCGCTCTGATACCAATTGAAAGTCCCTAAACCAAGCTTGAAACTATAAAATTAACTAATCAACACACTTAATTACTTTTCAAACGTAATATTTATTATTGTATAATAAAGAATTACAAGTGTTATGGATAACACCATTTGATGACAATGTGTTGTGCACACTTTGGACAAACTAAAACCTAACTTATGAACACAGTCACGGTTGTTTGGTTCTAGAAGTTCTAAGAGTTAATGTGTGAATTGTGTCAAAGTGATAAACATTAACTCTAGGCTACATAACCTATTTATAGTGGTACGAGGTTGACTCCAAGTACTGGTTGATGGTGACTACACTAGACAGACACTTGTCAGACCTCTGTCACAAGATGCTCTTCTATTCTTGGTAGTCTGCCACAATGCTTTAAGGAAACAGAGCTGACACAGTTTCCTTTTTCTTCATAGTCTCGTACACACTAAGGTATGTCCAAAGTGTGCTGAGTGTTAACAGGGTATTACCACCCCTGTTAACCCTCAACCCCTCAGAGTCCCTGATACATCTTGGCTGTTATCCATCACAGCCAATGAGTATGTCTTCAAGTGATCTTCGACTTCCTTGACAATGTATCTGACATGGACTCCTCTGAGGTTGCTCTCAGAGACTTAGATCTCTGTGAGTCTTGCGATACTTTCCTGCCTCCTAGGCACAGGCAAGTTAATATCAAACAACTTGATTTGTGTTTAAATCTATGATACAGGAAATCTAATGAACTTAGATTCCCAACAGATTTGATTGTTATCGTCCATGTTAATGGATTAGTACAGATGTAGAGACATTTTTTGTGTTTATGATTCTGTGTAGTTGCATAAAACATTGAACAAAAAATATTTATAAATGTTACATTTTAATATGTATGATTTTAAGGATTCTTATTTATTACTCATAAAACAGATGATTTTATTTGTAGAAGTCACATTTATGGTAATTAGTAAAAATATTGTAACTGAAAATGGCACAATTAATAACATATCAACACCAACTTTAATTCGAATCAAATACAATTAATGAGAGATTTCATTAACAAAGCTAAAAACATAAAATTTATTTCTCAAAAAACATAAGACAAACATTTTTTGAATAGTCCACCATGTATGTTTAATCATCACTGAAGCAGTTGATATCAACATAGCAGTCATCGTCTAACTCAAGTCCCATTGCACAAAATTCTTGAATCATGGCATCGACCTTTAGAAACCTGGCACTCACGCGGTTCAAGACCTCTTGGCAATCATTATGATCCGCATGTAACACCCCCAAATTTATACAACTCAATACAGCGGAATACTAGTTGGTGTTACGGGATAACACATTACTCACATCATAAACAACGCATAAAAATCGCGTCGTTTAATAATAAATCATTTCCATTCATAAACATCAAAGTTACATCGGTCCCAAGTCATTACATTTCATATAAAGTTTGACAAAGTATTTGAATGGAAAAATATTGTTTAAGTGCGGGCCATGAATTCTTGTCGTCTTCCCGAGAATTACCTTCAAGTACCTGAGATAAAACATGTTAAAAGAAAAGGTCAGCGATAACGCCGAGTGAATTCATAGAGTTTAATATAATCCATCAATATAATATCAGTATAAAATTATTACTGAAAATCATTTTGTACAAATCATTTTAATAGGCCATAAAATAGCCAAAGTCGTTATACAAATCCTTATCGAAAATCATAATATAGGCATTTGCCTTAAAAAATCATTATACGAGCCAATGTCGCAAAAATATCATACAATACGTCTTATAACGTTGTATGAAAATAAAAACCGTTATATGAATATGGTTATGAAAACCAAAACACGAACATAATATCAATAGTATGACCCCGTATTGCTAGTCAGGCAATACTTCGTAATTCGATGCGTCTATTAGTATTTCGTGAATTTTGGATTATTATAAACCGCATGACATTGTTACCTTACTAAACCAACAACGGGTAGCTAACCCGATAATCAATTTGCCCATCTAAAGTAGCGTGTCGTCACAAAGGTCATGCTATGGAAATCTTCTCATACATAAATTCGCTTACGAATCAATGTGGCACGACGGGGATCAACCTTCAAGGCACGAACTGGGGTGATCGTCCCCAAATAGTACTATTAAATGCATAAGCGTCTACCAAATACCGGTAGTTCACAATTCATGCTAATGTGACTTTTAGTGACATAACCTAACTTTAATAATCCATTTTTATTTCATCTATCGGGTCCTTTAATCATTTATCGGGTCATACAATCGGGTCATTCAATCATTCGGGTCCAAAATCAATAAACAAACAATCGGGACAAATGGTGTCCTATTTTATAAAAAATAACATGTTATCTCCCTCGCGGGTTTATAAAACATTTATAAAAACATTTAAAAGAGTGCGAGGCTATGAACTCACGTTGATGTGGGAAGGCGGGTTATCGGCAATTCGGACGTACGGTACGTGCTTCAATCACGGAAACCTAGACAAATAATACTCGTCTTAGACTCATGTCCAATGACTTTATAAAAATAACAATTATGTATACATATGATGATTATATATATATGATGATCAAGTGGGTTTACATATTCTCATTAACTCGTTTTAGTGTTTACGTATTGGTATCTTTTTACTAGTTTACTAGTTTTACCTTTTTACGTGTTTTAGGTTCAATAAACTTATTATAAGTTCTTTAACTTGTATTAATCCATGTTATACTTATATTATTAGTATCTACACTTTACAAGTTGGGCCTAAATGGGTTAAGCCCAATAATAAGTTTATAAGTGTAACACCCCCAAATTTATACTACTCAGTACAGCGGAAGACTAGTTGGTGTTACGGGATAGCACATTACTCACATCATAGACAACGCATAAAAATCGCGTCGTTTAATAATAAATCATTTCCATTCATAAATATCAAAGTTACATCGGTCCCAAGTCATATTATTTCATACAAAGTTTTACAAAATATTTGAATGGAAAATATTGTTTAAGTGCGGGCCATGAATTCTTGTCGTCTTCCCGAGAATTACCTTCAAGTACCTGAGATAAAACATGTTAAAAGAAAAGGTCAGCGATAACGCCGAGTGAATTCATAGAGTTTAATAAGTTCCGTCAATATAACTTTGGTATAAAATTAGTACCAAAAATCAATTCGTACAAATCATTGTAATAGGCCGTAAAATAGCCAAAATCATTTTATACAAATCTTTGTAATAGGCCATAAAATAGCCAAAGTCATTTTATATAAATCCTTATCGAAAATCATAATATAGGCATTTGCCTTAAAAATCTGTATACGAGCCAATGTCGTAAAAACATCATACGATACGTCTTATGACGTCGTATAAAATCAAATAAAAATCGTTATATGAATATGGTTATGAAAACCAAAACACGAACATAATATCAATAGTATGACCCTTGTATTGCTAGTCAGGCAATACATCGTAATTCGGAGCGTCTAGTAATATTTCGGTGATTGGATTATTATAGTCCGCATGACATTGTTACCTTACTAAACCAACAACGGGTAGCTAACCCGATACCAATTTTGCCCATCTAAAGTAGCGTGTCGTCACAAAGGTCACGCTATGGAAATCTTCTCATACATAAATTCGCTTACCAATCAATGTGGCACGACGGGGATCAACCGTCAAGGCGCGAACTGGGGTGATCGTCCCCAAATAGTACTATTAAATGCATAAACGTCTACCAACTCCCGGTAGTTCACAATTCATGCTAATGGGACTTTTAGTGACATAACCTAACTTTAATAATCCATTTAATTTCATCTATCGGGTCCTTTAATCATTCATAGGGTCATACAATCGGGTCATTCAATCATTCGGGTCCAAAATCAATAAACAAACAATCGGGACAAATGGTGTCCTAAATTTATAAAAAATAACATGTTATCTCCCTCGCGGGTTTATAAAACATTTATAAAAACATTTAAAAGAGTGCGAGGCTATGAACTCACGTTGATGTGGGAAGGCGGGTTATCGGCAATTCAGACGTACGGTACGTGCTTTAATCACGGAAACCTAGACAAATAATACTCGGTCTTAGACGTTTGTCCAATGACTTTATAAAAATAACAAGTATGTATGCATATGATGATTATATATATATGATGATCAAGTGGGTTTACATATTCTCGTTTACTCATTTTAGTGTTATATGTCGATAACTTTTATATTAGTTTACTAGTTTTACCAATTTATACGTTTTAAGTCCAATAAACTTATTATAAGTTATTTAACTTTTTTTAATCCATTTTACACTTATATTATCAGTATTTAAACTTTACAAGTTGGGCCCAAATGGGTTAAGCCCAATAAGTTCTTTTTATAAGTGTTTATCTTATTTAATCCAATTATTAGTCCAATAACGTTAATTTAGTCCGTTAATGTCCGTATGTTATATAGTTCGGGTTTTATCGGTTTTTACTTGTTATACATGTTTATATATCAGTATATAAGTTTTATAAAGTTTACATTAGACGGGTCCAACCGTCTAAGTTTTATTTAACAAAAACGTTAATTTTACGGTAATAGCCGAAAAAGTCGTACAAATCATGTTTATAGTTTTTATTACTTATAAGTATTATTTCACTACCATTTTTATAATTTGTACACTTATTTAACCTTTTACATATTTATATAAATAAAATCCATAAGTTAGTGGGTTTTAACTTTACATTTTATACAATAAAATTTTGAGTGCTTATATAATACTATTATTCTTTAATTTCCAAAATCTGATTTTTATTTTCATTTTCACCAAAACTGCCATATCTTGAGTTCTATATGGAGATAGAAGCTCAAATTTTTATCACATAGACTACATGATATGTGCTACATTTAACTCTTTTATAGCTACTATTGAATCATCTTCTAAGTATTTTCTAAAAATCGTCCAAAACAGTGAACTCAGATTTGTACCTTAAACTTGTTTTGATCATATCTCACTCATTACAATGATTCCATTGCATGGCCAACTCTCACATGTGTACAAGACATATAGCTTACTGTAAATGGATTCTATTTCATCATTCTATCAGTCCATGACCTGTTTCTTTACTGTTTTATACAGCCATCACTTTTAAGCAAGATTTTAGCCTTGTTCTTTATAGTTTTTCACCTTTTTAATCATGTTTATCAACACCAAATCCCCACATAACATTTTTATCATCATATAATCATCATATACATATACAATAGGAAATAAAATACATGTTTACATAATCAAAATAACAAGAAGATGAGGAGGACAATCTTTATACCACCAAAGTGATGAAATGATGAGCTTTTGGATGAACAAGACATGGTTTTGGGTAACCAATCTTATGAGATATCAACACCACTTCTAGGATCACCAAGTATTTTTAGATTCCTCCAAAAATCAGCCCTTTTTCTTCATGAAAACTCCTTGAGAAATCAGCCCCAAGACTCCATAGAAACTTCTCCTTGGATGTTAAAACTTGCACCAATCTTCATCTCTTTGGAAGGAGATTAACATATGTAAGTTATAACAATAGTTTGTGGTTAAATTTAGATCAAATGGGGTGTTTTGTGTGAGAGTGGGACGAAATCAAAGAGAGAGGAAGAGAGGATTTTGGTTGTTTTGCATGGAGGAAATGAGAGGAAATGGTTTTGTGAAATGGTTTTGGGGAGTTATAAGACAAGTGTCTTAGCTTCCTTGTGAAGTTTTTGACAACAAATGGGTTATGTGGCTAAGTCTAGCCATGGGTTTGTGGGGGTGGGGCAAGTGTCCCACTTGTCTCATCCCCATTTAATTACGGGTACTCCTCGATTCTAGTTTCCTTGATTTGCGTGCCCTCGGGTCGTTTTACGAAAAACGTTTTTATAAATTATGGATCAACGGCACAAAACGAATCTAATAAAAATTGTTTCATCAAAAACGGAGTTCGAAAACGTAAATACGTAATCCTAAGGTTTCCGGTTTAGTCGTAAAGGACGTTAAAGTAATATTAACGTCCTTAATATTTGAGTTCATATTGTAACATTTGTGAGTTTATGAACCAACACAAATTTAAAACTCCAAAATAATATTCACAGATAAATTTATTTTCTGAAATGTCGGACTGTCACCAAAGACGGTGTATGTAAACGTAAGCACGTAACGTAGAATCCTCCGGTTTAAACGTAGTCGATGCTACTTCAAGACGTAAATCCAAATTTCTTCCCAAAAATAAGTGAGTTCATATTGTAACATTAAAATAATATTTTCAAATAATATTTGAGAATAAAATATTAATCGTAAATTGACGGATTGTCACAGCATTTACCCCTAAACTGGATCTTTGTCCTCAAAGATCATCTTACCTTACTACTCGCTTCTTATAGAGTTAAAGCCATGTGGGTATTTCCTCCACATTCGGTCTTTTCTCACAAGTGTAATCCATTATAATACGCGAGTTTCATCAAACATAACTACGGGAATAAGATCAGGCTAAATGTTGACTTACTTTCTCTATCCATGATGTTCACGGGTTTTTGATGAATGCAACTTTTCGCCGATCTAAGCTCTATTAAGAATAATCAGAATTTCACTTGATAGATATTCCATCAAGTTCGATTTACGAAACATAATTCACGCAGTCCTTGAAGTCCTAGGGTAGATCCAGCTTATATGCCTTTCAAACCAATCTTTTATATCATCTCAATGGTCCCATACAACGGGGACTTATATCCCATGATTTGTCAAATCATGAATTCATTTTTCTAAGTTTAAAAATTGTGGCATAACTTTGCTACCCATATGGCACTTCAAGCTCTACATTTCATATTCACATAACCTCTTGCCCACTACCGGCAGTCAATAATCAGATCCTAATTTCAATAATCATTTCAGATCTCGCGGGTCGGGTATTTTGCAAGGATAGGTTCGCCATCATAGGAAACCTTAAACCTAAGAGACATGTCCAACTCACAATGGGTGTATGTCGGGTGTCTTCATCTCAACTCCTGCTTACAGATGCTCTAATTTCTAAATCTTAACAAGATTCGATCTCGATCCTAATACGATGATTATCAATGATAATCTCTTCAAAGGAAAATGATTATATGGTCTATTACCAAAGGTCAATCATTCAAACATAAAACAGTACTTAAATTACATTGTATCGTTACTTTACCTCGTCCCTTCGATTTGGGGTGGTATATAGTACTCTCATCAAGGTTCGTTCTCAATGATTTCTGAGCAAATCTCTAGAAATTCGACGCGAAGCGAGGATTTTGATAAAGATGTTCGATACATGCACACTATGTTTACATAATTCTTTTGCATTTACCATTAACGGGAATGATATTAGCAGATTTGGTCAGTCTGTCGACGATGACCCAAATCGAATCAAATTCAGATGATGACCTTTCAATAGCTAGACGTTTACTAATGTATGAGGCGATGTCTGCCTTCATAATTGCCATCAGTACAACTTCTTCAGACAAAGATACCTTTAGTCATAAATGACATAAATAGAATACTTATACTTACAAATTCCAACATAACTATATCTCACAATCTCCATATTTAGGCAACCACAAGTGGCCTTTAAAACATTTAACGCTATCAGCTTTTCAATTTTTAATGGTTCACATTAGCCGCGAACCTCTTTTATAATCTATATTATCCTTTTTACAAACATTGTTTATTTTTATATCGTTCGGCAATTTATTTTGTACCTTCGTTATTAAGGAACATGTCCTAACTGGTTCTTTATTTTTTCTACATAATGCGTCGGTGTCTATATTCACTTCTCCTGATGATATAATTATCATGTCCACAATTCACTCAGATATTCTTTCTGTATTATGCGTCAGTAATTACGTTCACCTTTCTTCATATTTTCTAAGTTTCAGTTTCGTCTCATCTATCATTTTTATCCGTTTTACTCAATCCGTCGTCTAAAGCATCGATAATTATTATGATTAATTAAATAATTATTAGTTAATTTTTATGAAGCGTAAACGTAAAAGTTTTAAATTTCTTAGTTCGACCAATTATATAAAATGTTCAAAATAAATTTGAGTTTAATTAACAAGATTTTCGTTGATTTATCGAAAATAATTAATAAGATTCGTAAATGTTCGAAAAACCTTTGTTTATACTTTGGTCAAAGTTTTCTTAGTTGAAAAGCAAAAATTGTCGTTTTAAGTTTTCAGGTTATGGTATAAATGGTTTTACTCAATCCTTCTTAAGTTATCTTGAGGTATACACAAACATTTACCCCTAAACAGAAGTTTAGTTAAATGGTTTGTGTATAAGGGAATAATCCCTTTAAAAATCCTTTGTTAAAACATTTGTCAAAACATATTTCCATTTCTTTTTTGTAAAATCCAAAGTCTTAAAAGGGCTCTTTATTTTTGAAGAGTCTATATGCATACATCTTACCATTATTAATCCAACGGTCATTTTATGTAAAGGATTAAGTTTTTAATCCCTAGGCGTTAATGGTTCTAATCTTTGAAAAGTCAATATAGCTTCCATTATCTATTAATCACACGGTTAAATCATGTAAAGGTTTAAGTCTTTAATCACATATCAATTATTCAAGGTTCAGGTTTTCATTGTTCGGCCAATTCAGGGCAATCTATAAATAATTATTAACTCATTCTTATGCTTATAAACAAACAAATAGTCCTTAATGATCACGAGCATGAATTTATCAAATTACAGCCTACACACGTGTTTCACCAAATTTATGAATGCTACATGTGTATTGGTCAATCCAAACGTTATCACGTGAAACTCATAATGTTCATTACAAGTACTGGATGTAGTGATTGGAATAGATAATCCTTTTTCGCGGACGCGACGTTGATGATAACCATGTCGTGAATCAAATCTTTAAAACATACGCTAAAACCTTGTAAATGATCGAACAAATCTTCCATTTCGAGTTATGGATATCGTTTTCGATTGTCGATTTACTCGGTTCACAGTAATCTATAAATATATGGAATGATAACACCATAGCTCTTCATGATGACAGGCTTGATATAATAAAATCTTTCTCCGACAACTCTCTCAGTTGTACGGTAATTCCTTTAATTTAGATGGTGCTGACGTACAGTGCACATGCCACAGGTGCATCACCAGGAATATAATCAATACTAATTTCAACTTGCCTTAATGGCGAAAGTCTAGGTAATTCACCAACAAATACCTCCTAAAGTTTCAGATAAGATAAACATCTTTTAATAAATACATATTAGGTTCCTTCTAGATTATAATATCTATAATTAGTTCACAACCATTCATGGTAATATTTCAAGTCTTAATACAGGATATGGTCATCCATCAAGAATTATTTAGATCACTTTTGATATTCAACATCTTATCATTTAGGGGAATTCTACTCGAGTTCCCATCAATTAAGACAATGTCGTCATGTCATAATCAATCAATCCATTCTACTGGCACTATCAACTTTCCAGTTTCATTGCCGTCGATAAGATGTGAACTTCTCAAAAGACTGATAATAACTCATAATCCTTCACAATTTCAAGGATATCAGGAGACATAACTACCATTAAAAGAGTAAGGTCAACGCATAATCTATGTGAGAGAATTTCAAATCAGGTACAGACGAAAACATTTAATGAATATGAATATATCCCATGTTTTCATAATTTGAGTACGCATTCGAAAGCTCCTCGGATCGTTACCCAGGTCATTCAAATGAAATTAAATCATAAGAAATGATAAGAACGTCGATACATCCAATCGGGTATCAACACTCGGTAATCAGATACTTTTCCTAAGAATCTCACTACGGGAGAATTGGACAAGAAAGAATCATCAATTGCCAAATAAGACAATTTCCACAGATGAGTAAATTCGACTCAGAAGAATAGATGCTACAGGCACATATGTAGGTGTCCCTAACACTATGTCCCTATTTTTCACTTTTTTTAGATCTCATAAATTTTAATCTTTCACAATCTTCAAAGAAATTTAGTGTTTATTAATCAGTTTTATGGTGACTACTAATCAGCCTTGCATGGTCCATTCCAAATTGTATGTAGGCGCGCAACTATATACAATTTCAAGATCAACGATGCAATACTCAGTTCGTCAAATTTTTATCATCCATGTTTGTAGTAAATTCATTTTCATGCTTAATTCTTAAATAAGAATCAAAGATAAATTCACAAAGATTTTCTTTGTTATGAAAACAATTAAGTTTTCCAAGGTGTTTTATAAACAACTTCATTTCGATAACAATCACTTATAAATCTCACTTTGAATAATCCTTATAGTGATGAAAATTAAATTTTCTCAAAGGATACCGTTTTAACTTTATAAAAACAAGGTGTGATCTGCAAAAGAGTGATGAAAGCTTGTTCACCAAGAATTAACTACGATATGATAGGAAATGAGCTTTAGCCAAATAATCATGAGGTTCATGATCTCGATGGCACTCACGAAGAATGATTCACAACGTAACTCAAATCAAGATGAGTACTTGTTCAATGGTTGCATCACTAATGCGAACATTAGGAAGAAGCAATAAGAGATAGATAACATCGATACATGTAGAGTTTAGCAATCAAAGGTAGTCTTTTTCATTAATCACAAACAAGTCAAAATTGTACCGTAACACATTACGTGTCACTATGTCATACAATTCTCAGAACTCATCCTACCAACTGATGTCACAGTTAAGTTATGGATTATTTTTAAAAGATACCACAATGAATACTAATCTACAAGAGTCATTAGGTGTTCCACATGTCCCAGAAGATCCATCGGTCTCAATTCGGAAGAAGATTTCTTCAATTTATTTCTTTGACACTGGGCATCCTCGTCAGTGGAAAGTGGCCTAGGAACAACACTTAACACGAACCTACAATCATTTAAAACCTCATAATTCAATCAAAGAACTTAACGACTTCCTCTTATCAATCTCATATTCCATACAGGTTAAATTTTAATTTATTCAAGTTTCAACCAATTTTATACTCAATTCAATATCCTACCTCATATTCCAATACTTACAACCTTATTCTTCGGCCTTGTAAAGGCAATACAATCTCAATATGAATCAACACTTAATTTCCAATCCTATTAGCTCTTACAACAACAATTATCAAATTTGTCATTAATATGAAATGACTTGATCATTCAACTAGACTTCTCGGAAAGGTATTAGTGGCATGAGGCTTTTGGGTAATGGTTCCAATAACAGCCTCAAGTGAAACATTCACCCTTTCGATTTCAATTTAAGAATTGGATGACAACGAATCAGATGACATCTTTCTAGGTGGTAACGTTTTGTCAAACTCCACTCTATAAGAAAAGATCGTCATGACATCGATATCAGATTTAATCTCGCCAATTCTTCTTCAATATCACAATCAACTAATATCTACATTTCTACGAATATCAACCATTTGTTGGGATCATAGATATCCACAACTTGGTTTAGATCTAGGATAGCTAGAATTCTTACAAGAATAGCTTCGATTAATTTACTAGGGGATTTAGGGTATATTGTGACAATCTACGTCGTATAAATACCTCGTATAAATATCAAAATAATCATCAAACAATCATGTAATAAAATTACATCATATATATATAATCCAAGTTATATATATATTAAAATAACACTTCTCAGTCTTGGCCTTGTCGGTAACTCGGGAATTCTTCGGCACCGTTATAGTCAAAAGATTTTTAGACATTTTTAGAAAAATGTTTTTAGTTAAAAGATTTTGAAAAGTTTTATTCAAAACCTTCGTTTTTAAAAATCTTTCGTTCTCTATAACGAGAGCTCTGGTACCAAACTGTAACACCCCCAAATTTATACTACTCAGTACAACGGAAGACTATTTGGTGTTACGGGATAGCACATTACTCACATCATAGACAACGCATAAAAATCGCGTCGTTTAATAATAAATCATTTCCATTCATAAATATCAAAGTTACATCGGTCCCAAGTCATATTATTTCATACAAAGTTTTACAAAATATTTGAATGGAAAATATTGTTTAAGTGCGGGCCATGAATTCTTGTCGTCTTCCCGAGAATTACCTTCAAGTACCTGAGATAAAACATGTTAAAAGAAAAGGTCAGCGATAACGCCGAGTGAATTCATAGAGTTTAATAAATTCCATCAATATAACTTTGGTATAAAATTAGTACCAAAAATCAATTCGTACAAATCATTGTAATAGGCCGTAAAATAGGCAAAATCATTTTATACAAATCTTTGTAATAGGCCATAAAATAGCCAAAGTCATTTTATATAAATCCTTATCGAAAATCATAATATAGGCATTTGCCTTAAAAATCTGTATACGAGCCAATGTCGTAAAAACATCATACGATACGTCTTATGACGTCGTATAAAATCAAATAAAAATCGTTATATGAATATGGTTATGAAAACCAAAACACGAACATAATATCTATATTATGACCCTTGTATTGCTAGTCAGGCAATACATCGTAATTCGGAGCGTCTAGTAATATTTCGGTGATTGGATTATTATAGTCCGCATGACATTGTTACCTTACTAAACCAACAACGGGTAGCTAACCCGATACCAATTTTGCCCATCTAAAGTAGCGTGTCGTCACAAAGGTCACGCTATGGAAATCTTCTCATACATAAATTCGCTTACCAATCAATGTGGCACGACGGGGATCAACCGTCAAGGCGCGAACTGGGGTGATCGTCCCCAAATAGTACTATTAAATGCATAAGCGTCTACCAACTCCCGGTAGTTCACAATTCATGCTAATGGGACTTTTATTGACATAACCTAACTTTAATAATCCATTTAATTTCATCTATCGGGTCCTTTAATCATTCATAGGGTCATACAATCGGGTCATTCAATCATTCGGGTCCAAAATCAATAAACAAACAATCGAGACAAATGGTGTCCTAAATTTATAAAAACTAACATGTTATCTCCCTCGCGGGTTTATAAAACATTTATAAAAATATTTAAAAGAGTGCGAGGCTATGAACTCACATTGATGTGGGAAGGCGGGTTATCGGCAATTCGGACGTACGGTACGTGCTTCAATCACGGAAACCTAGACAAATAATACTCGGTCTTAGACGTTTGTCCAATGACTTTATAAAAGTAACAAGTATGTATACATATGATGATTATATATATATGATGATCAAGTGGGTTTACATATTCTCGTTTACTCATTTTAGTGTTATATGTCGATAACTTTTATATTAGTTTACTAGTTTTACCAATTTACACGTTTTAAGTCCAATAAACTTATTATAAGTTATTTAACTTATTTTAATCCATTTTACACTTATATTATCAGTATTTAAACTTTACAAGTTGGGCCCAAATGGGTTAAGCCCAATAAGTTCTTTTTATAAGTGTTTATCTTATTTAATCCAATTATTAGTCCAATAACGTTAATTTAGTCCGTTAATGTCCGTATGTTATATAGTTCGGGTTTTATCGGTTTTTACTTGTTATACATGTTTATATATCAGTATATAAGTTTTATAAAGTTTACATTAGACGGGTCCAACCGTCTAAGTTTTATTTAACAAAAACGTTAATTTTACGGTAATAGCCGAAAAAGTCGTACAAATCATGTTTATAGTTTTTATTACTTATAAGTATTATTTCACTACCATTTTTATAATTTGTACACTTATTTAACCTTTTACATATTTATATAAATAAAATCCATAAGTTAGTGGGTTTTAACTTTACATTTTATACAATAAAATTTTGAGTGCTTATATAATACTATTATTCTTTAATTTCCAAAATCTGATTTTTATTTTCATTTTCACCAAAACTGCCATATCTTGAGTTCTATATGGAGATAGAAGCTCAAATTTTTATCACATAGACTACATGATATGTGCTACATTTAACTCTCTTATAGCTACTGTTGAATCATCTTCTAAGTATTTTCTAAAAATCGTCCAAAACAGTGAACTCAGATTTGTACCTTAAACTTGTTTTGATCATATCTCACTCATTACAATGATTCCATTACATGGACAACTCTCACATGTGTACAAGACATATAGCTTACTGTAAATGGATTCTATTTCATCATTCTATCAGTCCATGACCTGTTTCTTTACTGTTTTATACAGCCATCACTTTTAAGCAAGATTTTAGCCTTGTTCTTTATAGTTTTTCACCTTTTTAATCATGTTTATCAACACCAAATCCCCACATAACATTTTTATCATCATATAATCATCATATACATATACAATAGGAAATAAAATACATGTTTACATAATCAAAATAACAAGAAGATGAGGAGGACAATCTTTATACCACCAAAGTGATGAAATGATGAGCTTTTGGATGAACAAGACATGGTTTTGGGTAACCAATCTTATGAGATATCAACACCACTTCTAGGATCACCAAGTATTTGTAGATTCCTCCAAAAATAAGCCCTTTATCTTCATGAAAACTACTTGAGAAATCAGCCCCAAGACTCCATAGAAACTTCTCCTTGGATGTTAAAACTTGCACCAATCTTCATCTCTTTGGAAGGAGATTAACATATGTAAGTTATAACAATAGTTTGTGGTTAAATTTAGATCAAATGGGGTGTTTTGTGTGAGAGTGAGACGAAATCAAAGAGAGAGGAAGAGAGGATTTTGGTTGTTTTGCATGGAGGAAATGAGAGGAAATGGTTTTGTGAAATGGTTTTGGGGAGTTATAAGACAAGTGTCTTAGCTTCCTTGTAAAGTTTTTGACAACAAATGGGTTATGTGGCTAAGTCTAGCCATGGGTTTGTGGCGGTGGGGCAAGTGTCCCACTTGTCTCATCCCCATTTAATTACGGGTACTCCTTGATTCTAGTTTCCTCGATTTGCGTGTCCTCGGGTCGTTTTACGAAAAACGTTTTTATAAATTATGGATCAACGGCACAAAACGAATCTAATAAAAATTGTTTCATCAAAAACGAAGTTCGAAAACGTAAATACGTAATCCTAAGGTTTCCGGTTTAGTCGTAAAGGACGTTAAAATAATATTAACGTCCTTAATATTTGAGTTCATATTGTAACATTTGTGAGTTTATGAACCAACACAAATTTAAAACTCCAAAATAATATTCACAGATAAATTTATTTTTTGAAATGTCGGACTGTCACCAAAGACGGTGTATGTAAACGTAAGCACGTAACGTAGAATCCTCCGGTTTAAACGTAGTCGATGCTACTTCAAGACGTAAATCCAAATTTCTTCCCAAAAATAAGTGAGTTCATATTGTAACATTAAAATAATATTTTCAAATAATATTTGAGAATAAAATATTAATCGTAAATTGACGGATTGTCACAATAAGTGTTTTAGTCCATTTTTGTTGTATTATTAGTCCAATAACGTTAATTTAGTCCGTTAATATCCGTATGTCCTATAGTTCGGGTCTTATCGGTTTTTACTTGTTATACATGTTTATATATCAGTATATAAGTTTTATAAAGTTTACATTAGACGGGTCCAACCATCTAATTTTTATTTAACAAAAACGTTAATTTTACGGTATTAGCCGAAAAAGTCGTAAAAATCAAGTTTATAGTTTTATAACTTATAAAACTTAACAAGTTACCATTTTTATAAAATGTACACTTATTTACCATTGTACATATTTATATAAATGTATTATATAAGTTAGTAAGTTTTAATTTATATTTTATACTATTAAATTTTGAGTGCTTATATAATAGTATTATACTTTAATTCCAAATATCTGATTTTTATCTTCACTTTCACCAAAACTGTCATATCTAGAGTTCTATATGGAGATAGAAGCTCAAATTTTTATCACATAAACTACATGATATTTTCTCCATTTAACTCTTCTATAGCTACTGTTGAATATTCTTCTAAGTATTTTCTAAAAATAGTCCAAAACAGTGAACTCAGATTTGTACCTTAAACTTGTTTTGATCATATCTCACTCATTACAATGATTCCATTGCATTGCCAACTCTCACATGTGTGCAAGACATATAGCTTACTGTAAATGGATTCTATTTCATCATTTTATCAGTCCATGACCTGTTTCTTTACTGTTTTATACAGCCTTCACTTTTAAGCAAGATTTTAGCCTTGTTCTTTATAGTTTTTCACCTTTTTAATCATGTTTATCAACACCAAATCCCCACACAATACTTTTATCATTATATAATCATCATATACATATACAATAGGAAATAAAATACATGTTTACATAATCAAAATAACAAGAAGATGAGGAGGACAATCTTTATACCACCAAGTTGATGTAGGTTATGAGTTTGACATGGATTTGGATGGAGAAACTTGTGCATAGTCAAGACAATCTTCAAGACCACCAATCTTCATATACTCCTTTTGGAAAATCAGCCTTAGTACTCCATGGAAACTCCTCCTTGGATGTTATAAGCACCACCAATCAATAGGGTTTCAAAGGGGCTTCAACATATGTGTAAATAACACATGATTTTGTGGTGGAATCAAGATCAAAATTGGGTGTTTTTGGGTGAGATATGGACGAAATCCTAGAGAGAGGAAGAGAGGATTTAGCTTGTTTTGCATGGGTGGAAATGGGAAGAGTGGTTTTGGTTTGTTGTTTTGATGTAAGCTTGGCTTACTTTGTAAGCTAAGTAACAAGTGTAGTATGGAAGCTAGTTACTTGACACATAATGGGTTTGTGGCTTTATTTTAGCCATCCTTGAGTGGGGGTGGGGCAAAAATGGTTTTGTCTCATCCCCATTTATTTACGGGTACTCCTCGATTCTAGTTTCCTCGATTTGCGTGCCCTCGGGTCGTTTATAAATTATGAATCAACGTCACAAAACGAATCCAATAAAAATTGTCTCATCAAAAACGGAGTTCGAAAACGTAAATACGTAATCCTAAGGTTTCCGGTTTAGTCGTAAAGGACGTTAAAATAAAATCGTAAGTCCTAATCTCTTCTCGTAAATTTGTGAGTTTATGAACTAACACAAATTTAAAACTCCAAAATAATATTCACGGATAAAGTTATTTTCTGAAATGTCGGACTGTCACCGAAACGGTGTATGTAAACGTAAGCACGTAACGTAGAATCCTCCGGTTTAGACGTAGTCGATGCTACTTCAAGATGTAAATCCAAATTTCTTCCCAAAAATAAGTGAGTTCATATTGTAACATTAAAATAATGTTTTCAAATAAATATTGAGAATAAAATATCAACCATAAATTGACAGATTGTCACAGCATTTACCCCTAAACAGGATCTTTGTCCTCAAAGATCATCTTACTACTCGCTTCTTATAGAGCTAAAGCCATGTGGGTATTTCCTCCACATTCGGTCTTTTCTCACAAGTGTAATTCATTACAATACGCGAGTTTCATCAAACATAACTACAGGAATAAGATCAGGCTAAATGTTGACTTACTTTCTCTATCCATGATGTTCACGGGTTTCTGATGAATGCAACTTTTCGCCGATCTAAGCTTTACTAAGAACAATCAGATTTTCACTTGATAGATATTCCATCAAGTTTGATTTACGAAACATAATTCACGCAGTTCTTGAAGTCCTAGGGTAGATCCAGCTTATATGCCTTTCAATCCCATCTTTTACATCATCTCAATGGTCCCATACAACGGGGACTTATATCCCATGATTTGTCAGATCATGAATTCATTTTTCCGAGGTTAAAATTTTTGGCATAACTTCGCTACCCATTTGGCACTTCAAGATCTACATTTCATATCCACATAACTTCCTGCCCATTACCGGCAGTCAATAATCAGATCCTAATTTCAACAATCATTTCAGATCTCGCGGGTCGGGTATTTTGCAAGGATAGGTTCGCCATCATAGGAAACCTTAAACCTAAAAGACATGTCCAACTCACAATGGGTGTATGTCGGGTGTCTTCATCTCAAGTCTTGCTTACAGATGCTCTAATTTCTAAATCTTAACAAGATTCGATCTTGATCCTAATTTGATGATCATCAATGAAAGTCTTTCCAAAGGAAAACGATTATACGGTTTATTGCCAAAGGTCATTCATTTCAACATAGAACAACACTTATATTACTTTGTATCGTTACTTTACCTCGTCCCTTCGATTTGGGGTGGTACATAGTACTCTCATCAAGGTTCGTTCTCAATGACTTCTGAGCAAATCTCTAGAAATTCGATGCGAAGCGAGGATCTTGTTAAAGATGTTCGATACAGGCACACCATGTTTGCATAACTCTTTTGAATTTATCATTAACAGGAATGATATTAGCAGATTTGGTCAGTCTGTCGACGATGACCCAAATCGAATCAAATTCAGATGATGATCTTTGCAATAGCTAGACGTTTACTAATGTATGAGGCGATGTCTGCCTTCATAATTTGTCATTAGTACAACTTCTTCAGACAAAGATACTTTTAGTCGTAAATGACATAAATAGAATACTTATACTTACAAATTCCAACATAACTATATCTCACAATCTCCATATTTAGGAAACCACAAGTGGCCTTTAAAACATTTAACGCTATTGGCTTCTCTATTTTAATGATTCACATTAGCCGCGAACCACTTTTTATTATCTATATTAACCTTTTTACAATCATCGGCTATTTTTATATTGTTTGGTAATTTATTTTGCACCTTCATTATTAAGGAACATGTCCTAATTGGTTCTTTATCTTTTATACATAATGTGTCAGTAATTACGTTCACTTTCCTGATAAAATAAATATCATAACCGTATTTATTCAAAATTTCTTTCTTCATATCTTCTATGTTTTAGTTTCGTCTTTACTATCATTTTTATCCGTTTTACTCAATCCGTCGTCTAAAGCGTCGATAATTATTATAATTAATTAAATAATTATTAGTTAATTTTTATGAAGCGTAAACGAAAAAGTTTTAAATGTCTTAGTTCGACCAATTATATAAAATGTTCAAAAATAAATTTGAATTTAATTAACACGATTTTTGTTGATTTATCGAAAATAATTAATAAGATTCGTAAATGTTTGAAAAACCTTTGTTTATATTTTGGTCAAAATTTTCTTTAGTTAAAAGCAAAAATTGTCGTTTTAAGTTTTCAGGGTATGGTATAAATGGTTTTACTCAATCCTTCTTAAGTTATCTTGAGGTATACACAAACATTTACCCCTAAACAGAAGTTTAGTTAAATGGTTTGTGTATAAGGGAATAATCCCTTAAAATCCTTTGTTAAGACATTTGTCAAAATATATTTGCACTTTCTTTTTAGTATCACTCAAAGTTTTAAATGACTTCTAAATTTTTAAGAGTCAATTTATATTCCAGTATCTATTAATCACACGGTTAAATCATGTAAAGTATTAAGTCTTAAATCTCATGTTAAATATTCAAAGTACATGTTTTTATCGTTCGGCCAATTCAGGGCAATCTATAATTAATTATTAACTCCTTTCTATTCTTATAAATAAACAAACGGTCCTTAATGATCACAAGCATGTATTTATCAAATTACAGCCTTCACACGTGATTTACCAAATTATGAATGCTACATGTGCATCGATCAATCCAAACGACATCACATGAAACTCATAATGTTTATTACAAGTTCTGGATGTAGTAATTGGAATAGATAATCCTTTTCGCAGATGCAAAGTTGATGATAACCATGCCATGGATCAAACCTGTAGAACATACGCTAGAAACTTGTAAATGATCGAACAAATCTTCCATTTCGAGTTATGGATATCGTTTCCGATTGTCAATTTACTCAGTTCACAGTAATCTATAAATATAAGGAATGATAACACCATAGCTCTTCAGGATGACGAGCGTGGCAGAATAAAATCTTTCTCCGACAACTCTCTCAGTTGTACGGTAATTCCTTTAATTTAGATGGTGCTGACGTACAGTGCACAAGCCACAAGTGCAGCACAAGAAATATAATCAATACCAATTTCAACTTGCTTTAATGGCAAAAGTCTAGGTAATTCATCAACAAATACTTACTAAAGTTTCAGATAATATAAACATCTTTTAATACATTCATATTAGGTTCTTCTAGATTACAATATCTATAACTAGATCATAACCATTCACGGTATAATTTCAAGTCTAAATGCAGGGTGTTGTCATCCACCAAGAATTATTTAGATCACTTTTGATAATCAACATCTTATCTTTTAGGGGAATTCAATTCGAGTTCTCGTCAATTAAGACAATGTCGTCATGTCATAATCAATCAATCCATTCTACTGGCACTTCCAACTTTCCAATTTTATTGCCGTCGATAAGATGTGAACTTCTCAAAAGACTAATAATAATTCATAATCCTTCACAAATTCAAGGATATATGGAGACACAACTTTCATCTAAAGAGTAAGGTCAATGCAAAATCTAAGCGAGAGAATTTCAAATCAGATACAGATGAAAACATTTAACGAATATAAGTATATCCCATGTTTTCATAATTTGAGTATGCATTCGAAAGCTCCTCGGATCGTTACCCAGGTCATTCAAATGAAATCAAATCAAATCAAAAGAAATGATAAGAACGTCAATTCATCCAGTCGGGTATCAACACTCGGTAATCGGATACTTTTCCTAAGAATCTTACTACGAGAGATTTGGGCAAGAAAGAAATGTCAATTGTCAAATAAGACAATTTCCACAGATGAGTAAATTCGACTCAGAAGAATAGATGCTACAGGCACATATGTAGGTGTCCCTAACACTATGTCCTTATTTTTCACTTCTTGCAGATCTCATAAAATTTATTCTTTCACAATCTTCAAAGAAAATTTAGTGCTTATTCATTAGTTTTATGGTGACTACTAATCAGCCTTGCATGGTCCATTCCAAATTGTATGTAGGCGCGCAACTATATACAATTTCAAGATTAACGATGCAATACTCAGTTCGTCAAAAATTTTATTATCATGTTTATAATAAAAACATTGTCATGCTTAATTCTTAAATAAGAATCAAAAATATATTTACAAAGATTTTCTTTGTTATGGAAATAATTAAGTTTCCAAAGCTTTTCATAAACAACTTCATTTTGATATCAATCACTTATAATTCTAACTTTGAATAATCCTTATTGTGATGAAAATTAAATTTTCTCAAAGGATACCGTTTTAACTTTATAAAAACAATGAATGATCTACAAAAGAGTGATGAAAAGTTGTTCACCAAGATCTAACTACTATATAATAGGAGATGATCTTAGCCAAATAATCATGAGGTTCATGACTTCGAAGGCACTCAGGAATACAAAGAGAATAATCCACAACATAACTCAAATCGAAATTAGTACTTGTTCAATGGTTGCATCACTAATGCGAACATTAGGATGAAGCAAGAGAAGATAGATATCATCGATACATGTAGAATTTAGCAATCAAAGGTAGTCTTTTCATTAATAAAAAACAAGTCAAATTGTACCGTAACACATTACGTGTCACTATGTCATACAATTCTCAGAACTCATCCTACCAACTGATGTCTCAGTTAAGTTAGGGATTTTTAAAAGATACCACAATGAATACTAATCTACAAGAATCATTAGGTGTTCCACATGTCCCGAAAGATTCATCGGTCCCAATTCAGAAGAAGATTTCTTCAATTTATTTCTTGGACACTGGGCATCCTCATTAGTGGACAATGGCCTAGGAACAACCCTTAACACAAACAAACAATCATTTAAAACCTTATAATTCAATCACAGAACTTAACAACTTCCTCTTAACAATCTCATATTCCATACAAGTTAAATTTTACTTGATTCAAGTTTCAACCTTATTTATAAACCTTAATAGGGCAATAAAAGCTCGATATGAATCAACACTTAATTCCAATCCTATAGCTCTTACAACAACAATTATCAAATGAGTCACTAGCATGAGATGACTCACACATTCAATCAGATTTCTCGGAAAGGTACTAGTGGCATGAGGCTTTTGGGTAATGGTTCCAATGACAGCCTCAAGTGCAACATTCACCCTTTCGATTTCAAATTTAAGAATTGGATGACAACGAATTAGATGACATCTTCCTAGGTGGTAATGTTTTGTCAAACTCCACTCTATAAGGAAAGATCGTCATGACATCGATATCAGATTTAATCTCGTCAATTCTTCTTCAAGATCTTAATTAACTAATATCAACACTTCTACGAATATCAACCATTTTGTTGGGATCATAAATATCCACAACTTGGTTTAGATCTAGGATAGCTAGAATTCCTACGAGAATAGCTTAGATTAATTTACTAGGGGATTTAGGGTACATTGTGACAATCTACGTCGTACAAATACCTCGTATAAATATCAAAATAATCATCAAACAATCATGTAATCAGTTTACATCATATATATATATATATATATATATAATCCAAGTATATATATATATTAAAATAACACTTCTCAGTCTGGCCTTGTCGGTAACTCGGGAATTCTTCGGCACCGTTATAGTCAAAAGATTTTTAGACATTTTTAGAAAAATGTTTATAGTTAAAAGATTTTGAAATGTTTTATTCAAAACCTTTGGTTTTAAAAATCTTTCGTTCTCTATAACAAGAGCTCTGATGCCAAACTGTAACACCCCCAAATTTATACAACTCAATACAGCGGAAGACTAGTTGGTGTTACGGGATAGCACATTACTCACATCATAGACAACGCATAAAAATAGCGTCGTTTAATAATAAATCATTTCCATTCATAAACATCAAAGTTACATCGGTCCCAAGTCATTACATTTCATACAAAGTTTTACAAAGTATTTGAATGGAAAAATATTGTTTAAGTGCGGGCCATGAATTCTTGTCGTCTTCCCGAGAATTACCTTCAAGTACCTGAGATAAAACATGTTAAAAGAAAAGGTCAGCGATAACGTCGAGTGAATTCATAGAGTTTAATATAATCCATCAATATAATATCAGTATAAAATTATTACTGAAAATCATTTTGTACAAATCATTTTAATAGGCCATAAAATAGCCAAAGTCGTTTTATACAAATCCTTATCGAAAATAATAATATAGGCATTTGCCTTAAAAAATCATTATACGAGCCAATGTCGCAAAAATATCATACAATACGTCTTATAACGTTGTATGAAAATAAAAACCATTATATGAATATGGTTATGAAAACCAAAACACGAACATAATATCAATAGTATGACCCCGTATTGCTAGTCAGGCAATACTTCGTAATTCGGTGCGTCTATTAGTATTTCGTTAATTTTGGATTATTATAAGCCGCATGACATTGTTACCTTACTAAACCAACAACGGGTAGCTAACCCGATACTCAATTTGCCCATCTAAAGTAGCGTGTCGTCACAAAGGTCACGCTATGGAAATCTTCTCATACATAAATTCACTTACCAATCAATGTGGCACGACGGGGATCAACCGTCAAGGCGCGAACTGGGGTGATCGTCCCCAAATAGTACTATTAAATGCATAAGCGTCTACCAAATCTCGGTAGTTCACAATTCATGCTAATGGGACTTTTAGTGACATAACCTAACTTTAATAATCCATTTTTATTTCATCTATCGGGTCCTTTAATCATTTATCGGGTCATACAATCGGGTCATTCAATCATTCGGGTCCAAAATCAATAAACAAACAATCGGGACAAATGGTGTCCTATTTTATAAAAACTAACATGTTATCTCCCTTGCGGGTTTATAAAAACATTTAAAAGAGTGCGAGGCTATGAACTCACGTTGATGTGGGAAGGCGGGTTATCGGCAATTCGGACGTACGGTACGTGCTTCAATCACGGAAACCTAGACAAATAATACTCGTCTTAGACTCATGTCCAATGACTTTATAAAAATAACAATTATGTATACATATGATGATTATATATATATGATGATCAAGTGGGTTTACATATTCTTATTAACTCGTTTTAGTGTTTACGTATTGGTATCTTTTTACTAGTTTACTAGTTTTACCTTTTTACGTGTTTTAGGTTCAATAAACTTATTATAAGTTCTTTAACTTGTATTAATCCATGTTATACTTATATTATTAGTATCTACACTTCACAAGTTGGGCCTAAATGGGTTAAGCCCAATAATAAGTTTATAAGTGTTTTAGTCCATTTTTGTTGTATTATTAGTCCAATAACGTTAATTTAGTCCGTAAATGTCCGTATGTCCTATAGTTCGGGTCTTATCGGTTTTTACTTGTTATACATGTTTATATATCAGTATATAAGTTTTATAAAGTTTACATTAGACGGGTCCAACCATCTAAGTTTTATTTAACAAAAACGTTAATTTTACGGTATTAGCCGAAAAAGTCGTAAAAATCAAGTTTATAGTTTTATAACTTATAAAACTTAACAAGTTACCATTTTTATAAAATGTACACTTATTTACCATTGTACATATTTATATAAATGTATTATATAAGTTAGTGGGTTTTAATTTATATTTTATACTATTAAATTTTGAGTGCTTATATAATAGTATTATACTTTAATTCCAAAAATCTGATTTTTATCTTCACTTTCACCAAAACTGCCATATCTAGAGTTCTATACGGAGATAGAAGCTCAAATTTTAATCACATAAACTACATGATATTTTCTCCATTTAACTCTTCTATAGCTACTGTTGAATCTTCTTCTAAGTATTTTCTAAAAATCGTCCAAAACAGTGAACTCAGATTTGTACCTTAAACTTGTTTTGATCATATCTCACTCATTACAATGATTCCATTGCATGGCCAACTCTCACATGTGTACAAGACATATAGCTTACTGTAAATGGATTCTATTTCATCATTTTATCAGTCCATGACCTGTTTCTTTACTGTTTTATACAGCCTTCACTTTTAAGCAAGATTTTAGCCTTGTTCTTTATAGTTTTTCACCTTTTTAATCATGTTTATCAACACCAAATCCCCACACAATACTTTTATCATTATATAATCATCATATACATATACAATAGGAAATAAAATACATGTTTACATAATCAAAATAACAAGAAGATGAGGAGGACAATCTTTATACCACCAAGTTGATGTAGGTTATGAGTTTGACATGGATTTGGATGGAGAAACTTGTGCATAGCCAAGACCATCTTCAAGACCACCAATCTTCATATACTCCTTGTGGAAAATCAGCCTTAGTACTCCATGGAAACTCCTCCTTGGATGTTATAAGCACCAATCAATAGGGTTTCAAAGGGGCTTCAACATATGTGTAAATAACACATGATTTTGTGGTGGAATCAAGATCAAAATTGGGTGTTTTTGGGTGAGATATGGATGAAATCCTAGAGAGAGGAAGAGAGGATTTAGCTTGTTTTGCATGGGTGGAAATGGGAAGAGTGGTTTTGGTTTGTTGTTTTGATGTAAGCTTGGCTTACTTTGTAAGCTAAGTAACAAGTGTAGTATGGAAGCTAGTTACTTGACACATAATGGGTTTGTGGCTTTATTTTAGCCATCCTTGAGTGGGGGTGGGGCAAAAATGGTTTTGTCTCATCCCCATTTATTTACGGGTACTCCTCGATTCTAGTTTCCTCGATTTGCGTGCCCTCGGGTCGTTTTACGAAAAACGTTTTTATAAATTATGAATCAACGTCACAAAACGAATCCAATAAAAATTGTCTCATAAAAAACGGAGTTCGAAAACGTAAATACGTAATCCTAAGGTTTCCGGTTTAGTCGTAAAGGACGTTAAAATAAAATCGTAAGTCCTAATATCTTCTCGTAAATTTGTGAGTTTATGAACTAACACAAATTTAAAACTCCAAAATAATATTCACGGATAAATTTATTTTCTGAAATGTCGGACTGTCACCAAAACGGTGTATGTAAACGTAAGCACGTAACGTAGAATCCTCCGGTTTAGACGTAGTCGATGCTACTTCAAGATGTAAATCCAAATTTCTTCCCAAAAATAAGTGAGTTCATATTGTAACATTAAAATAATGTTTTCAAATAAATATTGAGAATAAAATATCAACCATAAATTGACGGATTGTCACACCGCAACATTCAGTTTTGGCCAGTCAACCATAACAGAGGTGTCCAAATCAGCTATAAACAAATTTTTTTTGTGACGATCAACATACAAACTGGTTATACAAAACTATAACAAAACTATTTATAATTGAAGTTATTTACCAATTCTGGTGGATTCAACTTTTTCTAAGACAGAAAAAAGGAATGAAATCGCATCATCAACCTTTTGTTTTATTTTTTGTGCATGTTGTTGAGCCACACCATTGTTTGTACTGCCATTGACATCTCCTTGCTCATCCTTCTATTTCTGTTGTTGTTCTTCATTTGGTTCATCAGTTATTGGTTTGGACGAATCAAGAATGATTTCAGGTTTCAAATTAGCCATGATTAGTATATGTTATGATTTGGAGGTTTATGAAATTAGTGAATGAATATAGAATGAGATTTAGGGTTTCATAGACGAATACGTTTTTTTTTTTTTGTGTTATATGGGATTAACAAAGGTTCTATATATAAGAGTGTTTAGGCTCTTTATTTACACTTTTAGTCATGAAAAAAATACAAATGTCATAAATGAGCCAATTATAATGAGTCTTTAAGTTAAACAAATGTTACAAAACATATAATTAAATGATTAACAAAAATGATAATTAAAACAATGTTTATTTATAGCTTAATAGGTTAAAAAAACTTATATGAACAAAAAAATGAGCACCAAAACATAAAAATATAACATATACTTATTTAACGAAAAACCGTACTAAACCTGTTTTTGCAATATTTCAATTATCGTCATCTTCATCGTCCGTACTATCATTATCGGGATCATACTCATCATCACTTGCATCGTTACCCGCAGGTTTGTAATCTTCATCATCCGAAACATCGCTATTTGGATCATACTCTTCATCAGTATCATCCTTTGTTGCACCTTCGTCATCAATAAAATCTAAATCATCAATAGTCTTCTCTGGAGAATCTTCAGTAACATCATCTGAATGTTCTAAATCAATGCTATTTTCTTCATCAGTTGCTTCATAAAGGACATCGTTAACAAAACCTTGTGTCATGTTAATACCGGTGTCACTGTTAGGAATTTCCTCATCCGTGTTTCGTCAATAAGATGTAAAGGTTCCGACTGTGTCATGTTAATAACGGTGTCACTGTTAGGAATGTCCTCATCCGTGGTTTTGTCAATAAGTTGTAAAGGTTCCGATGTAGAGGGCAAAGTCCTTCCTTTTTTGTTGAACGGGAACACGAAAAAGATTCGTCCTTATTATTAACCTAAAAATGCAACATGAACAAAAGTATAAATAAAATATCTTTAAATTATGTATACATAATCAATGAAAGAAATGAGTTGTTACTTTTTTGTCATTTTTTCGTTATCAACGTTTTTGTTCTCTTTATCCAGTGAACAACATCTTCATCGTCAAAATAAGCAAGATGAATAACTTCTTCATCATCAACGGTTTGCCCAACGACATTTTCACTCAGATCTTTGTAGGGTTGCAAAATTGTTTTCTCAACAAATAATAAATTAGACATCTAACTTTAAACATATGTATAAAAGTTTTGTTTAAATGATATGTTATGGATGATTTTAACACTAACATCATCACTGATATCCTTGAAGGACTGAAAAACAAACAAAATAGTTAAAAAAAATTGTTATCTTTCTGGGTATATAATATGTATAATTATTTAATCTAAATGATATGATAATTATATTGTAAGACTAACATCATCATCATCATCATTTGATAGATCAATTAAAACTTTATTGTCGGCGTTTGACGACTTGTTTTCTCTTGAATCCTTCATATTCAGAGTATATAAAATCCTACAACAAATAAAATAAACAAACATAATATGAAAATACTGATTGATAAAATATACATGAAAAATATAATAAGACTTATGAAAGACACATTACTACCTTAGATGATGTGGTATAAGGTTTTTGATTATAAGAAATAGTTTTTTGCAAGTGCTTTTTAATATGGAAACCATTAGTTCTTATAGGAATGAGAAAGTTTTACTAAACATGTACTTGATCTTCAAAATAAAAGTATTTTTAATAAAAATAATACTTGTTGTTGAATGTAATAAACATGTTTTTAACAAACAATGCTTTTAGATGACAACAAAATCACCTAAATAATTGATGATTATGAAAAAAAACCAAAACATACACATTCCATAATGCATGCAAAAACTATACAAAATATATAAAGTACATAATGCATGCAACAAAAATATGCATCTTGTTAAACTTCTCATTAAACATTGATAATATTTACCAAATAAATGATCTATTTTAATAATTATCCAATTTAATTAAAAAAAATATAGGCTATAGGTGAGAAACGTATAACCATAATAATTATGGTATCTCACTTACCAAAACACTCCATCCATATCAAAAGTATCAAAAACATAAAAAGCACAAACCGGATGATCATTATCAAAAACAGTTTTTGAGACTCGATTGTTCTTATCTACAACTCAAGGTAAACTCGTTACCTTTTTTCGATTAATTTTCTTAGTCAATTGATCATCTAGATGTCGCATGCATCATCTTATACAAATGAACAGTGCAATAAATTTAATTTGTATGTTCTGAGATGTTTGTAAAGAGATTGAATGTTATTTATTGTATGATCTGTTATTAGTGATTGAAATCATACTATTATCAGTTGACTGTACCCAAAGATATAGGTCATCTCTTTTTGATTAAGATTAGCAGATAATATGATTCATGTACATATTAATGCAGCAGTTATAGGAACGGATCATTGATTTGACTAATGTTTATGTCACTTTTAATCAAGATGTTAATAGTTTGATTATCAAGTTTCCTAATGAGTTTCCCATTTTTTATGATCTGCATGTCTTTTTGATCCGTACAACAACTTCAATTTAAAGTGGATAATGATGAACTGAAAGTTATATTAATCATAGTAGATGATTTTCAGGTTGCAAACCTGAAAAAAGTTTGGAATGGATTATGGCATTTTATTGATTACATCATGGATCATAGCTTGTCTGTTTAAATATTTGCCATTGTGTTTTAAACTTTTAAAAAGTGAACTGATATAATGATGCATGGAAAATACCATATCAGGCCATATGGTTTGTCCTTCAAAGATTGGTAATTCACCATTATTAGAAATTTTCAATTCAGAAAGTAAATAAACCTAACTAAAAGTATTCCATATGATTCAGTGAGAAAAAGTGTTTAACGCGTTTATAGTACATGCCTTAAAAAAAATTTCAATCATATATTCAGCTATTTAATTTGTTTCAGGCTATCATGGATGATGAATTTATTTTCCCAATGTGCACTGAAGAATACAAAAGCTTTTGGTGCATATTGTTACGTTTTCATTAAACACGTGTTAGTTATTTACTAACAACAGATTGTATTACATAGTAGTAACATGATACATCTATGTTGTAGGTATTACCGAAAGTATTCAAAGTCGGGTTCTTCAATGGTCAGCCATACATTTTTGTTAACGGACCCAACATGTATCATTACGTATGCTTAATAAGAAGAGAAGGAACAAAGATGCATTTGTATGGGGATGAATGGGAAGAATTTGTAAAAGATAATTTGGATGATAATGTGTGTATGCTTCACTTTGTTAAAGAAGGGGATGACATGTTTTACACAACAGGATATGTAAATGGCGGATGTGAAGCCAAAGATTATGATCGGCGTGCTGTGGGGAACCGAGTTGTGAGATGTCTTGTAAGGTTTACCCGTGGAGGGCAGGTACACATTATATAATATGCAGATTTTGTTTACAATGATGGTTGAACTGAAAACATTTCGTGGAAAGAATCAAACAAATGTTTCTTTTTTGGACAGGTTCTTCCGGGAGATTTTTTGCAAGACATTTGGAAGACCAGATTTAAGGTGTACGTCAACCACACAAGGTACAAACTCAACCATGAGAGGATTCAAACAGACCCAAATAGTGTTGTACGATCAAACTCCCTATTCGGGACCATGTGGGATAGGCTCGGTCATGACCTAAAAATTCAAGAAGGACAGAATTTGGTTTTTACAAACATGGGTAACTATAGGCTACATCTGTCTGTCTTTAAGCACAATGGGATAGCAAAGTTTAATGCTCATATCTACCCAATAATGTTGAGGATTCCGGCTCGTGAGATACCACTTTATGCTTCTAATTGTATTTGTACTAAAGTTTTTAGAAATATAGATGTATACTTGTGGTAATTGCTACATGTACATATCATGACATATAAAAGAGCAAGGCATTTCTATGGATGGGAAGGACATACTACTCACAACAATGAAGTGAACATTGTCTACATTGAGCTCAATGCTCCTGTGTATGACCTTTCTCAATTGGTGAGCATCAAAGTTCAACTTTAGTAAATTGAACATAGGCAGTAGTGTAAGAAGATATATAGAGGTTTAATTCTTTTAAAATCAAATGTATGTAGTAGTAAATTGAATCTAGGCAGTAGTGTTAACTGAGAATGTGTATTTAATATATGTCTTAATCAGGCATTGCTGGCTGATTTCTGCGCAACACATATGATGCATACATACACCAGAGCGCTTCTTGTTCATGATGATGTAAGGTTCCTTATGAAATTGAGAACGATTCCGGACCGCCTTCGTCCAGAAAGATTGTGCCATGTCAAAATGGCTGGGAAGTGGAGGGTATTTGGAGAAACTTGCGGTTTTAAGACACCCAAAATGATGTGGATGAAGCTAATTGATGTTGTTCAATAAGCGGTGGAAGGTGAAAACATGCAGGTTCCCTTATTCCACGTATGTTAAATGACACTTGTGATTGTCGATCACATTTGTATGTCTTTTGCTGCTGAACATTTTTACGGATTACTTGTTCATGAACCTTGTCTGTGATGCTTGTGTTTAGACTTTGTTTAAATGTCTGTTTTTAGGTTTGGGTCAAAACTTTGGTTGTTATGTTCACTGTTAGCATGGTGCTTTTGGTAACTTTGAATACTTATGATGTGGATGTTTGTGTTTTATTGTATGGAATGGTGAAACTGTGTCATAATTTGTTAGCAGATTGTATGTTGGATTAATTACCTAATTTGTGTCTAAATGTATAGAATTGTCAAAGTTGGGCCGTATACAAATATAATATTAGGCTTTTCATTATTAAACTTGTACATAAATTTGGGCTTCCAATTATTGGCTTTAAAACTGGGCTTTCATATATATGTAATTGGGGCTTTAATATACATAAGATTTGGGCTTTCATCTAAAATATATATCTTTCAAAAACTTTAAAGAAAGAATAAAATGATTTGATTAGGCTGGATTCATATGTTTGTATACATTTTTTTGTAATGGGTAACATATTGAATTAACATTTAAACTTAACAAAATAATGAAATCTTGGTAATTTCTCGCCATCCTATGCCAAATAAAGCTCATTGTGATTATAAACCTCTATTTAACCATCATCATCAACATCACTTTAATGTTGTGTGATTCATACCAAGAAACAATTGTTCAACAAAACTTAGTTACTTAAGGAATACAAACCATGTGAAAAGTGTGTTGGGAATTAAATTTGTGTTTGAAATACCATAAGGACATTTTATTAAACCAATGTTTACAAACAAACAATATAGAACACTGGTAAATGTATTTACATGATTATTTGAATGATAAAACGCGCCATTGTCTTGATCAAAAAAGCTATGATGAACCTCTTTGAAAACTCATTGTCTTGAACAGCCTCTGCTTAAAACCTGTTGTTCCAGTCCAAGCTGTAGAATAATCTGATGACTTATTTTCTTGAAAATGACTGAGTATAAGTTATTAGTCCAAACACAAAAGTTATAAAACAAATGCAATCAAATATGATCAAATTATAAAAAACATCTATGTTGGGACTCCCCAACAAATATTTTAAAGGAAATATTATGTTGTGTTCATAAAGAAATTAAGATTGGGACTCCCCAATCAAAAAGAAAACAACCATATTCATACTACAAAAATACCCAAAAAGTGTCAAAATATCGTTTTTATATAGTATGACATTATTTATAATAGCTGATATGAGTGATTATACTCATATCATTTGTATCAAATAACAATGAGTAAATGCATAAAAAAAATTGAAAATGCCTTGTATATGTGTTGTTTTGTTGTTTCATGTGTATAGGTACCAAGTTCACGAGAATCGGCAAAACCGACATGAGTTTGAAGAGAAAGATCGAAGAAGCCAAAATTCGAGCTCGACTTTAGCGGATTTCATCATTTATCGAGTTTATGGGCCTAGTGGGTCCCACAATTGGGTAAATAGGCCCAAAAGCCCATTTAAGGAATTATACTTTTTACATTTGAGCAAAAGCCCAAATCAAGCCCACTTACAAGAATTGAATAAGGGACGGATGTATTGGGTCAAAGCCCAACACCATTTGTTATAATAAACAAATTGGACTCAAAGTCCATTTCAATATTTCATTGGACGAATCATGATGGGCCCTAGGGTTTTTACTACATTTAATAAACGAATTGTGATCAGTCAAACGCCCCACACATCACACATTTCACTTCTTTTCACCACACTCAATAATAAAACGTTTTATCTCACCCAATTTCATTCGTTAAAACCAAAGCTTATCAAATCTCTCTTTCTTCCCCAAAAGAAATAACCAGACGTATCTTTCACTATTCACAAAAAACCCTAGTCATTAAAAAGTTAAATTAACTTAGGGCTTTTTGGCACACGGTTGATTCAAGCGTGGGGGAATTAAATCCCCCATGTTTTAAGGAAGAGAAAGTGGACGAGCAGGGATACGTGGCAGCGAATAATTGGACAAGACAACAATTCATTCCCAACCAACCAATCAAGAGAAGCCAAATAAGCATCCAAGAAGCACAACTAGCACAAACGGATGCCACGTTGGCAATCCGTGTGCTAGTTGTGTCTTAGTGTTTCGTTTCGGTTCTACGGTAGCACAGCGCTAACCTTCGTCTCAAAGGAAATCTCCAAAAGGTGCATATATCTTTTATTTTACATGTTTAATAGATTAATTGTTGTTTAAATGATTAAGTGATTAAAATATTTGAGTGATTATTGCGTTATTGAATCTGCTTGATTTATGGTTATTTGTGATTGTTTAGATGAATCTGTTATTTAGGTTTATATTTGTTGGATCTGTTTTGTTAAGTTTAATATATGGTGTTAAAAGCTGTTGATGTTATTTTTGACTGATGTTGTGGATGTTTTTTAATCCCTGCTGAATGTTTTAGTATTTAGCCTTGAATATTAAAACTGCTTGTTTCTGCTTTATATATAGTTATTCAGTAGATTAATTTAGGTAAGTAGGATGAGATAGTTGCTTATAAACTGCTATAGCTGTTTTGAATATATTTGTTCGATATGTGTGTTGGAAACTCACTTTATGTGACGACATTTAAGAATTCCCATTAGTTATCATAGTCACACACGTTTAGACTAGACTAGGTTCTTGTACTGTTAAGCATGTCGTGTGTGGCTATATATACCCCTCCTTAGCTTCCAAGGAGGGGTGTTGGTTGTGTCACATTTTCACTTAATACATTTCTTATCATCTTTCACACACATCTAACCTCTCTCTCTCTCTCTCTAGGCCAACAATGGCTTCCACCACCTTCTACCACCACATTAGACCACCGGATCCATTTTAGGTTTTCTACATTTGGTATCAGAGCCTCGGTTCTATCCTTGGATCGAGTTTATTTATGCGATTTTGGTGGTCTATATCATTTTTTTTTTGAGTCTCGTTATACTATTACTGTCCTTTATCACAAAATTTTTGTCACGTCACTTTATTCAGTCCATTTGTCCAAACAGTAGCTTGTTTTTGGCTCTTATCATATTTTTTGTGTCACGGTTCTCACAATCTTCATGGTCAAAGTTATACAATTTTTCATTCTGACTGTCCTTATCATTCTGATGAGTCACGGTTTCATAACTTTTTCACTGTCACATGTTTTTTCTTCATGGTCCATATCTAGTTACTGGTCAAAGTTACTGGTCAAAGTTACTGGTCAAAGTGTCTTGCAGAATCATTATTTATATCTTTTTTTTTTTGGGTTATATCTTTTTCTGGCAATTTTTTTTGAAGATGAAGGTGATATACTCAGATTTGCCAGAAACATGCTCCCTGAAAAAACGGAACAAGGACCCTTTTGGACTTATCTTCACGGTACATCGCATGGATTGCGATGGAATGGTGTTTTTCACACATTCCGATGGGTTGGCCATACCCATTGCGATGGACTCATTCCGATGAGTCACATTGCGATGGGTGGCTGACCTGTCGCAATGGCATAACACATGTCGTCATGCTGCCCGATTTCTCGCAACATTGCGATGGATGATTTACATTGCGATGGGTACCATCGCAATGGGTACCATCGCAATGAGGCGGTTGACTTTGCGATGGGTTGATCAGATATTGCGATGCATTTTTTTGTTTACAAAAAGACTCATTGCGACAGCTTGACTTGTTTAATACCATGACCCGGGACCAAAAATGCAACTTTGACCAAGACTGACATGGGATATGTGACCAAACCGTATGTATCTTGACCAGGACTGAACCCATCTCAAACCGAGTCAACTCGGTCATTACCGAGTTGACTCAGGTAACTCACTGAGTCGACTCACGTTTACACAGCCAACCTTTTATCACCTCAATCTCCAAATCTAAACCTAACCCATCGACACCTATCTCCAATCTAGACTCAATCAAAAACATTTTAATCTCAGATTCGTTCAAACTTACAAAGATCTATTTAGACCGAGTATGTTTGAACTTATATCATCACTGATCCATTTTAATATTCGAATACTAAGACCGGATGTTAACAAACCTGTTAAACCCATTCTTTGTTTCGTTTCATTAAACCAAAACCACCATGCATAATCATACCTACCCGAGACCCCCACAAATGGGACCTTCGATGACACGTCGTCGTGGTAGATCAGATTGATTTTGATGTTTAGATGAGATTGATGATGTTGATTTGATAGGTTTGGATGAGTCGGCTGAGAAGAATAAAGATGGGGGCGGATTTTCCAATACAAGGTGAAAGGATTAGGTTAAGTGTGTGTAGGAAGATTAGGGGTGCGGTGTATTCAAGAATGAGAGTGGGTATGATATAACTTTGTTTTAAGTGGGGTTGGAAGATTAGGTATCTAGCTTATCATCCACGTGGCCAGTAATTTAATGGGCGGACAAAACAATGTGAATTGGATGGACCGGGTATTTCACTCACACTCTTGGACCGGGTTGTGCATGATTGATATTGGGCCGACACTCATTTTTGGTTAACCAATTGGCTAAATTCAATGTTTAAAACTATAGTTATGATTTGGGCCGTAATATTTTTACACACAATATAAACGCATTTCTAGTTCAAATTTAATTATTTTGAATAGAATTTTGTGAATATTGTCGGGTTTTCACTGTGACATCGGTCATATCATTGGGGTTTAAACAAGACAAAAGTGACGTTACAAAGTGCCGTGAAAAAAATGACATGACAATTGGGACAAGAATTTATTTTGACGAGGCCAAGAAATTTGGGCGGTTTTGAGTGACTACAGATTTTTTTGTGGATCAGATATTAATTATTTGAAGACGGAGACGAATTTTTCGAAGGCGTGTATTTATTTTATCTTTCAATAGATAACTTGTTAGTGCTTCATCTTAGAATGAAGACTTGGTTATCTGGTTTCCGGGTTCGGGGTGGATGGTTGATGACTCGGATAACTATCACTCAAAGGGGTTACTTTGTTGTACTCAGTGTCACGCGCATAGTCGACGTGGATAATTTCAAGAGGGGTTGTGCTTATAGACATCTTTAGTGATGCATTGGGCACTTAAAATTGTATCCACCGTTCTTCATTCAATAATAGTGCAAGCTTAAGTCACAAGATCGAAGGATTCTTATTCAGCTTCATGTTTGATGTATCTGGTTCATTCCATCAGTGGTCACTTCAAATTGCCTTCAAGTGGGTTGGTAAAGATGGCCATGGAGCGTTTATGAGAAGAGATTTTCAATCAACAGCTGATTCTCACCGAATATAATTAAACTTATTTATTATTCTCACAAGACTTCAGGTTCATGTGCGTACAATTTATTGATGGTTCCGACTTTCGAAACCATCAAGGGGGAAGAAGAAGACACATTGAACGCACAACGAGTACACGTGATGAACTTCATACCTTCTTTTGACTTGAAGACATTCCGGGATGACATTTGTCATAGCCGCAGAGAAAATCAGTGTTTTAACTCGTGTCGTTATCAATCTCCAAATGGTACACTACTGATTCGAGGTTTAATTGTTTGATTGTTGCAATTAAACATCATCAGTATCCTATATGCATTCCCGGGACTTAATTGACTCTGGTGCATCTCCGGAAGAAGATATGTGCATTTCCGGGACTTAATTGACTCTGGTGTTACGATGTCAACTTCATGAATGGGATAAAGTGTCCACTTCAGTGTTTGAGCTTCATAATCGGGATTGGTTTATTTTCTTCAACCATGTGGGGGAAGAAATGTCTTGATTCTTTCTGGTATGCATAACTTGAACTCTCAGGGGGAAGAAAAATTCAGAAGAATTATTCAAGCGTGAGAAGAGAAGGTGTTGATCTACTTGGTGTACCCCAAACTTTCAAGTTGCTTACGAGGATTGTCGATTTAGGGGGAAGCTATTTAAAAAGCTTCTACATCAAGTTTATGTGGCATGAATTAGGGGGAAGCTAATTCAGAAGCTTCTCCTTAACCAGAAGTGTATGGGTTACTTAGCTCGTGCCGTTACAGTATTTCTACTACAAGTTAAAGATGAGTCGTCTAGAAGTCAAAGGCCTCAGAAGACATCATCAGCATTGGACGCTTCAAGAAAGCTCTTGTTCTTATCATTATGCACTTGTTAGGAAAAAGTATTGTAAGGAATTCTACACGTCGTCCCATGGGGGAAGATTGTTGGAAACTCACTTTATGTGACGACATTTAAGAATTCCCATTAGTTATCATAGTCACACACGTTTAGACTAGACTAGGTTCTTGTACTGTTAAGCATGTCGTGTGTGGCTATATATACCCCTCCTTAGCTTCCAAGGAGGGGTGTTGGTTGTGTCACATTTTCACTTAATACATTTCTTATCATCTTTCACACACATCTAACCTCTCTCTCTCTCTCTCTAGGCCAACAATGGCTTCCACCACCTTCTACCACCACATTAGACCACCGGATCCATTTTAGGTTTTCTACAATGTGGTTTGAAATATTATCAGCTTACTTTTAGCATTATTCTGCTGATGCATACTTCTTGGTTTGGTTTGAATGCCAAGTCCTTTTATGTTTTCAGCTTAATAGAGTTTTAGAATGAATCGATTTATGATTGGTAAGATCATTTAGTTTTACTGATTTAGGTTTAATCTGCTCTTGGGTTATGATATGTTTAAGGATTAAGTTGCATCTCGTGATAGTGATTTAGTTTGCTAGTTTATCTGTGAGTTCGTTTCTGATATGTCATTCTTTTCATGATTGTCATTTATAGTTTTAGTTTACTGATTCACTAGGAATATCAGTTTATCCTGATATTATTTAGTACTGATAATTTGGTCTTTCTTTATTTGGGTTAACTTTATAGTTTATGCAATTTTGTTGATTTTCAAATGCAATCAGATCAAACTAATCTGATTGCCCAAAGTTGATATACTTATCAGCTCCATATATTTGTGATAAAAAGTCACCTCCTGTGACTGCAATTCAAATCTGTTCAAAAAAAGAAATAAATACCAAAAATATGTCCCAAGTGGGTCTCGACCTCGAGACCTCTCATTTGCACTACCAGCGTGTTAGCCAACTAGGCTACATGCTCTTTTGATTTTTATATCGGTTAGTTAATTAATATAGTATCTTTATCTCAAGCAGAATTTTATTTAAATTGTAGGTTAATTAACTTTCGTTTACATAGATAGTATTTAACACTTTTCTTTTAGTAAATTTTAGTTTTATATAAAAAAAAAATAATAATAAAAAAAAAATGTTTTTATTAATTTAAAAAGTTTAATTAGTTTATTTTAATAATTAGATTTTTATAATTTTAGATTTTAAATAAAATTAGTTTTTAAAAAATAGATTTGGTATAAGTAAATTTTAATAAAGTTAATTAGTTTAAAAAGTTAATTAGATTTCTAAAAATAGTTTAAAAGTCATTTTTAATTAAATAGAATTATTCTTATAGATTTTTAAATTAGTCTAAATTTTAAATAGTTTTAATTTTAAATAATTGTTTTAGATTTAAATAATTTTGGGGTTTACGATTCATGCACTTTAGGTTGAAAGTAAATAGTTTAAAATTGGTAGATTTTAATTTGAGTTTAAAAACTGAAAACCAATTCGAATCAATTGTCCAAATCAAAGCAAAACGTCTCAAATTCACTCGATCTTCGTGTACAACGAACTTGGTTCATCACGTGTTTAATTGAATTCATCATTGGTAATATTAGTCTATTACTTTTTCCTAAAGGTAATTTTCTAATTTACCCTATAACGTATCTTAATTATCACATATACATTCCACCATACATCAAAAATTTTGGCGCGCTGCCGGGGATCTTGTGTACGACTCGTCTTTGTGGAGATTTGTTGATCGTTGATTTGAAGACCCTTTCCGTCCTCGGAAAGTTTTGTTATTTTTCTATTATATAGTATGTATCGTTTTTCTCGTTTTTTGTGAATAATATATTGTATTACGTAGAACAATAAATTTACATACTTATCAAATAAGGCCTTAGTTGGGATTTCATCACCTAGCTATTGTAGTCGAATCCAAAACAAAAATAAAAGGCAAAATAGATAAATACTAATAAGAAGTTTGAACTCGATTTATACAAACTATAAGGTGGGTATAAGGCGACGTGCTATAAAAAGCCGTCTAAGGAAAAAGGTTTTTAAGTGCTTTGTGCCACCTCGTTTCCCCGCTTGCTTGTGCGTATATTGAGAGGGACAACCTATTATTGGTTTGCCGACTCAAGTAGTAATAAATCTTATTTTTTGTAGTTTACTTATTGAACCTCGAGACGTTTAGGTTTTCACCTATCATTTCAAAGTCGACCGAGGGTAATTTACTTCCATAGTAGTTATCCTTATTCCTTGTTTTTATCGATCATTTTTTATTGAGCAATACCAAATAAAAAACCAAAAATAATCTTCTTCTTGTATAATTTCTTTTCTTCAATCCTCTAAATTCTCGTCTTTGTAGTGTATGCAATTACGTTCTTCTCGTCTTGTGATTGATTTTAATAGGCTTGAAAATATTCCTCGTAGAAATAGAAATCGTGAACAACGAATAGTGGAACCCGAGCTTCCCCTATTGTTGTAGAGATGGCCGATAACCGAACAATGGAGGAATTGCTCCGTGCACCCACCGAAGGGTATGGGGAAGCAATCGTTGTGCCGGCTATTTCGGCGGATCATTTTGAGATTAAGACGGGTCTTTTATCGCTCATTCGTGCCGACCAATTTCATGGCAATGAGACCGATAGCCCGCATTCTCACATTCGGAATTTTCTTCGAATTACCTCGACTCTCAAGTTTAGAGATGTGCCGAATGACGCGATTAAGCTCATGCTTTTTCCGTACTCGCTCGAGGGTAATGCTAAGCTTTGGTATGAGAAAGAAGCACCGGGTTCGATCTTAACATGGGATGATTTAGTTTCTAAGTTTATGGATTACTTCTTTCCACCATCTAAGACAACACACTTTAAGAACGAGATCACTAAATTTGAACAAAAAGTGCATGAATCGTTTGGGGTTGCTTGGGAAAGATTTAAAGGTTTGTTAAGACAATGTCCACACCACGATTTCTCGGAATTGCATCAAATAAATACTTTTTATAATGGGCTTAATATGATTGAACAAGATTCTTTAAATGCCGCCGCGGGTGGTAATCTTTTAAGAAAAACTCCGAGAGACGCGTGGAGAATAATTGAGGATAAGTCTAGAGCACAATATTCACGAAACACATCGGGTGTTTCCAATGTGAATTCATTAAATCCCGAGATTGCTAGATTGGACTCTAAGATTGATAGTGGATTCGCGACTTTGTTGAATGAGATTAGGAAGAATCCTCATGGATCCATTAATATGGTTGAGAATGTTTGTGTATCATGTGGTGGAGCACATCCTAATTATGCTTGTTCGACCACGGGGTTTGATCAAGCTAGTGCTTTTGCCGTGACGGGAACTTATGGCTCCAACGGTCAAGTTCCTCGTCAAAATCATGTTGCTCCACCGGGTTTTCCACCGGTTCAAAATAGGTACAACAATGGAAACAATGGGAATAATTTTAACCGTGGTAACCAAGGGAATTTCAATCAAGGAAATGGGTTTAATGCTAATCAAAACAATCAAGGTTTTCACAATAATCAAAATGAGTTGTCAAGCTATATCAAGTCAAATGAGGCAAATATGAAAGCTTTCCAAACAACATTCAAGGGTAAATTAATACTTTGAAACTCGATTTTCAAAATACGATTAAAGGGAAAAACAATAAGATTGAGCTTAATCAACAAAGGCTAGAGCAAAACCAAAATCGTATGCAACAAAGTATGGAACAAAGTCAAAATAAATTGCTTTCGATGCTTGAATCTTTTATGAGTCAACCTTCCTCGTCTTCGGGTGGCTTACCTAATAACACCATTCCAAACCCGAAGGGTGAGATGCAAGCTATAACCACACGTAGTGGGAAAGCTTTAGACGGACCTTTGCTTCCACATGTGAGTACCTCTCCGGTGAGGGAAGTGGAGCAAGAACCCGAGGTGGTTAAAGAAAAGGAAATTCCTTTTCCACCAAAGGTAGACCAATTGCCTATTCCGGAACCCGAGCTTCCGAAGACTAAACCCACACTACCCTACCCTTCGACTTAACCAAGAGAAGCTCCGCGAAAAGTCCAATGCTCAAATGACTACTTTTTCAGAGATGTTTAAGAATCTTTATATTAATGTTAGTTTCGCGGATGCATTGCTTTACATGCCTAAGTTTGCTTCGACTATTAAGAGATTGATGAATGATAAAGGGAAATTGGTTGAAGTGTCTACATCTTTAGATGCTAATTGTTTCGCGGTTCTTACACAAAAGCTTCCCAAAAAGCTTGGAGACCCGGGCAAGTTTGTGATACCATGTGATTTCCCTAATATGGAAGAATGCTTAGCTTTAGTCGATCTTGGTGCTAGCATTAATTTGATGCCTCTTTCCGTGTGGAAAAGGTTATCACTTCCCGAGCTTACACCTACTAAGATGACTCTCGAGCTAGCGGATCGATCGATCGCCTTACCAAAAGGTATAGCCGAGGACGTGTTTGTCAAGGTAGGGAAACTCGTCTTTCCAACGGACTTTGTGGTTTGCGATTATCCCGAAGATTCTCGTGTACCACTAATTTTGGGAAGACCGTTTTTGATGACGGCTAGTGCATTAGTTGACATGAAAGCGGGGAAATTGACTTTAAGAGTTGATGATGAAAATATCACGTTTGATATTGGTCATATCTCTAAATTTTCTTCCAAGTATTACGAGGAATCAATTAATCAAATCGATGTGATTGACGTTACTTGTGAAGAATATTCTCAAGAAGTGCTTGGATTCTCGGCTTCTTCTAAAAGTGACAATCCCACTTCGTTGAATCCTATTATCTCTTTGGCTAAACCTCCACTCACTCCATTTGAGGGAGGTGACTTCATTCTTGAAGAGCTTGAGAATAATGGTTATTCAAAAATCGAAAAGGAAATTGATGATTACCTTAGCACACCATTTGATCCTAGTGAGTTTGATAGTGAGAATTTTGACCCCGAGGGAGATATTGCTTTGATTGAAAAATTGTTGAATATGGATCCTTTTGAATCACCACCTATGGATTTAAAAGTTGTGAATGAAAATGAGACTAAAGTAAAAACATCTATTGAGGAAGCACCCGAATTAGAACTTAAGGAATTACCCACTCATTTGGAGTATGCTTTTCTTGAAGGAACGGATAAGTTACCGGTGATTATTGCTAAGGGATTAAAGGAAAATGAAAAGGATGAACTTATCAAAGTGCTTAAGAAACATAAACGGGCCATTGCATGGAAAATCTCCGACATTAAGGGTATAGATCCAAAATTTTGTACTCATAAAATTCTAATGGAGGATATTTATAAACCCGCTATCCAAAATCAAAGAAGGGTCAATCCAAAGATTCATGAGGTGATCAAAAAGGAAGTCACTAAACTTCTAGACGCCGGAATGATCTACCCTATCTCGGATAGTCCATGGGTTAGCCCCGTGCATTGTGTTCCAAAGAAAGGAGGAATGACGGTTGTTACTAATGAGGATAACGAATTGATTCCTACTAGACTTGTGACCGGTTGGCGTGTTTGTATTGACTATAGGAAACTTAATGATGCCACTAGGAAGGATCATTTTCCATTACCTTTTATGGATCAAATGTTAGGGAGACTAGCGGGGAATGAATTCTATTGCTTTTTGGATGGATTTTCCGGCTATTTCCAAATCCCCATTGACCCTCGTGATCAAGAAAAGACCACATTCACTTGTCCTTATGGAACATTTGCTTATCGTCGCATGTCTTTTGGACTATGCAATGCTCTGGGGACATTCCAAAGGTGTATGATGGCCATTTTCCATGATATGATCGAGAAAACCATGGAAGTCTTCATGGATGAATTTTCGGTTTTTGGGGAATCTTTCACTTCATGTCTCTCTAACCTTGAAAGAATGTTGCAACGTTGTGAGGAAACGAATCTTGTGCTTAATTATGAAAAATGTCACTTCATGTGCAAAGAAGGAATTGTGTTAGGACATAAGATCTCTAAGGCTGGTATTGAGGTTGATAGGGCTAAAATCGACGTGATTGCCAAATTGCCTCCACCCACCACCGTTAAGGGAGTAAGGAGTTTTCTCAGCCATGCCGGCTTCTATCGACGTTTTATACAAGACTTCTCTAAGATAGCTCGGCCTATGACCTATCTTTTGGAAAAAGAGACTCCTTTCATCTTTTCAGATGAGTGTATTCAAGCCTTTCAGATGCTTAAAAGGAAGTTAACCGAATCTTCAATCTTAGTTTCCCCGGATTGGGACCTACCTTTTGAAATTATGTGTGATGCTAGTGATTATGCGGTAGGTGCGGTTTTGGGGCAACGTAAATCAAAACATTTCTTGCCTATACATTATGCAAGTAAGACTATGACGGATGCTCAAACAAAGTACACTACAACAGAAAAGGAGTTACTTGCCGTTGTGTATGCTTTTGAAAAGTTTAGACCATATCTCGTCTTGTCTCAAACCATAGTGTATACAGACCACTCGGCTATCAAATATCTTCTTAATAAACAAGATGCTAAGCCGAGGTTGCTTCGGTGGATTCTCCTCCTTCAAGAATTTAATGTCAAAATTCTAGACAAAAAAGGAGCCGAGAATCTCGTGGCCGATCATTTATCTCGACTTGAGAATCCTCACCAAAGCGATCAAGAGAACAAGGAAATCAATGAAACATTTCCTCTCGAGACGCTTGGTATGATTGCTTTTCGTGGTGATGATAGTACCCCATGGTTTGCGGATATTGCAAATTACCATGCGGGGATGTTTGTGATCAAGGGTATGTCGTCCCAACAAAAACGAAAGTTTTTTAAGGATATATCCTACTACTTTTGGGACGACCCCTATTTGTTTCGTGTGTACGCGGATCAAGTGATTCGTAGGTGCGTGTTTGGCAAAGAAGCTCAAGATATCCTTAAATCTTGTCATGAGGGACCCACCGGGGGACATCATGGTGCTAACGCCACCGCGAAGAAAGTCTTTGATGCCGGTTTCATTTGGCCTTCCATATATCGTGATGCCCAAGACATGATCAAGACTTGTGATGCTTGTCAACGTCAAGGAAAGAACTCACAAAGGGATGAAATGCCTCAAAACATTATTCAAGTTTGTGAAATCTTTGACATGTGGGGGATCGATTTTATGGGGCCGTTTCCATCTTCGAAAGGAAATAAATACATTCTCGTAGCCGTGGACTATTTTTATAAATGGGTTGAAGCTAAGGCTTTGCCTACGAATGATGCTCGAGTTTGTGGTGAACTTTTTGAAACAACTCTTTGCTAGGTTTGGAACTCCGCGGGCTATTATAAGTGATCGTGGGACCTATTTTTGTAATGAACAATTTGAAAAAGTTCTAAAGAAATATGGTGTCACTCATCGACTTTCTACGGCTTATCACCCTCAAACGAGTGGTCAAGTGGAGGTTTCAAACCGAGCTCTTAAAAGGATTTTGGAGCGTTCTATTGGAGAAAATCGCACTTCATGGTCGGATAAATTGGACAATGCATTGTGGGCTTTCCGTATGGCTTACAAGACGCCAATTAGTTGTACACCATTTAGGTTGGTCTACGGAAAAGCATGCCACTTGCCAATTGAACTCGAACATAAGGCGTATTGGGCTCTCAAGCATTGTAACTTTGATTTGAGGACCGCGGGTGATCATCGCAAGGTTCAATTGAATGAACTAAGTGAATTAAAGGATCAAGCTTATGAAAATTCTTTGATCTATAAAGAGAAGAATAAGAGGATTCATGACTCTAAGATCAAAAACCGCATTTTCAATGTTGGTGATCAAGTCCTCTTATTCAACTCTAGACTTAAGATTTTCTCGGGCAAGCTTAAATCCCGTTGGTCCGGACCATTCACCATTGCACAAATTTTCCCTTATGGCACCGTTGAGTTAGCTCAAAAAGACGGGCCTAACTTTAAGGTGAATGGTCATCGTGTGAAACATTACTTTGGAGGGGACATACCTACGGAGGTTGTCCCGGATCTTCAAACTTTTCCTAAGGACCAATAAATGTGGGGATCGAGTCGAGCTCATGACTCGGTGAAGAAAAACGAGGTGCCTTGTGGGGGAGTCCCATACATTCTATCTTCTTTCTATTTTCTAACACTAATAAGGCTTGATCTTTCAAGCTCGTGCTCGTGTTTTGTTGTGTTGTGAATCTTAGGTATGACCCTAATATTTGAAGACTCTCGTGTTCGGTTTTTGCCGGTCCACTTGATCTTCCATTCTTTGAATGCCAAAAAGGGGCACACTCTTTATCCCTTGATTTTTATCGACTAACGTTTTATCTTGAGGCATAATTAATAAACGGCTTATAGATTTGCGTGCTTTTTCCATGCTAGGATTTTGCATTAGACTCTTCGTGTTTTAGCAAGGGGTGTTACTCTTGAGCTAAGAAAAATTGAGGACAATGTTTGGTTTTAGCATGGGGGAGTCAATCGATATAATCGCTTGCAATTGCTTTTGCCGTGTCTAAACGTAATCGTTTTTCTCATTTTTCAATAAAATTTTAAATTTTTTGTGTTATCTTAAGTTTAATAAATAAAATAAGTGCTTTTGAAACAAATGTAGGCTTTCCGTTGGTGAAAATAAAAATAGTTTTTGACTCGACTCGGTTTTTAACCTTAGCTTTTCCTTAACGTATTTGAATTAAGTTTTGCTAGGCTTTTATATATGGAGCTTTAAAACGCGAAAGTCTTAATTCATACGAGTTAAGAACAAGAACTTTTCACAAGTTCCTATAATTGATCCTAGAAAGTCGTTTATCAAAGGAACTTTAAAACGCAAATTCTAAAACTTGAAAAAGTATAAGAAGATGCAAGATCCTATAGATGACTTGAAAACCCAAAATTTTGATTTAATAGGCTAAGTATCCATTGATTTCACATTTTTGAAATTTTACAATATGGAGAACAAGAGATGATAGAGTTCAATCATAAGTTTCTAAGGTTAAATTCTTCTTTGTGCAAGTATTTTTGTGTTTGATTTAATCTCCTCGTATTTACTTTCCACGCTTGAATAATAATTGCTTAATAAATGAAGTTTTTAGCGGTTTAGGCTTGATATCTTAACTCGTAACTCCTTCTTTTTCTTCCCTTGTAATTAAAGTGAGAACATGTTAGCCCTATATTTTATATAGTCGAACAAGAATGTAATAGGTCATCTCAGTCGTTAAATGGTCTTGTATTGTAATAGGTTAGTCACGAAAACCGGGCTTGGACTTTAAGCTAATATTGTATAAGTTAGGGGCGTAAGCCCAAAACAAAGCCAAGCCCGGCCCAAGATGAAGCCCACAATGGCCTTAGGCCGTGGCATATATAACCCTCTTCCTCATGTGGAAGAGGGTGTTGGTTACCATTTTGTTTCTCTCTCTAAAAGTGTTTAACCTTCCAATTCTCTCTTATTTCTCTCTCTACTTTCTTCTCTTTCTCTCTCTAAATATCTCTTATAAATCTTGTGTTATGGATTGAATAGGAACAACATTTGGTATCAGAGCCTATAGTGGATAGGTGATTGAAGATTCGTGTGTGGTGTTCTTGATTTTTCGTGGCTTCTTTGATCCATATCTCACGTCCCATTTTCTTTTTGTGTTTTTATGGTCTTTTCTGGATACAAATCATATACATACTAGTAGTAGTGATTTGGGTATCTTGGTTTTGGCTAAAACACAAATTTTTTGGATCAAAAGTTGCGAAATTTCTTGTTTTTCTTCATTCCGAAATTCAAGCAAGTGTCACCATCGGAAAGTACAATTGTGGGGGATTTGATCGCAATAATCTTAGGATTCTACTTTGCGATCACTGTATTGCGATACCTTATTCCGATCTGGATATTCCGATCGTGCATTGCGATCTGGGATTCCGACGGGTTTAAGGGTTTTTTATAAGTTGTTACTCTGTCCAAATTGTCTCAGCCACATTCCGATCTAACATTGCGACAGCTCATTACGATCTTAGCATTCCGATCTGGACATTACGATCTGGACATTACTATCTGAGCATTCCGATCTGAGCATTGCGATCTGAGCATTCCGATCTGAGCATTGCGATCTGAGCATTGTGATCTGAGCATTGCGATCTGAGCATTGCGATCTGAGCATTCCGATCTGGACATTCCGATCTAGACATTCTGATAAGTATTCCGATGGACATTCCGATGGGTATTTTGTTTGAGTAATTTTTAGACTTAGCCACTATCTAGACTAGTTTCGGAACGTAGTTTACACGAAGATTAAAAAAAAATTAAAAAAAAAGAGTTAAAATTTTTAGGTCAAGTAAATTCAAATTTTTTTCCCTACTAGTTTTTGGCTATTTCTAACTCAAATTCAAAATTTGGCGATACAAAATTTTTCGGCTTACCGTTTTGTCAGACTGAGAAATTTATTGTCGGGCTGAGAAAAGAATTTTTGAAATTTTCGGAATTTCAATTTTAACCACACATCATCACAACAAATCCACTAAGATCTGCAATTCATCCACAAGTATTCACCATGTCTAACAACAACATCAACATTGCAACTGCTACTCAAATTCGTTTGGAACAAGGTGGCAACGGTAACCCACCTGTGCTCACTGCCGGTTGCTACGTTCAATGGAGATCTCGTTTTCTCAGATTTCTCGATGGAAAAGAAAACCGAACTGCTCTTCGTCGATGCCTTGAGAATCCACCTCCAGTTTTTGAATTCAGACCAATTACAACACAGGCAGAGGATGGCACTTCATCAACTATACGAGCTATGGAGGATTTTGACACATGTTCTGCTGAGAAAAAGAAACTCCTCCAAGCTGAAGCTGATGCTGTAAATTTCATACTCACTGGAATTGATAACGATATCTATTCCACAGTTGATGCATGTCCTAATGCTATGGAAATGTGGAATGCAATTCATCGATTGAAGCAAGGTGAGTCAATCAATGTTCAAGATCTCGAGACTAATCTACTTTGGGAGTTTGGAAAATTCACATCTAAATATGGTGAATCCATTGACTCATATTACTCGAGATTCTACAAAATGATGAATGAGCTTGTCAGAAATCAGTGCACCATATCCAATCATCATGCCAATGTTTAGTTTTTACTTCAACTCAAACCGGAATGGCAAAGGTTTGTGACTTTGGTCAAACAAAGGGAGGATATCAAGACTATATCTTACCACAAACTTTATGATATCTTGAAACAACATCAGAATGAAGTGAATGAACTAAGGGCTGAAAAGGCAGAACGGTCTGCTAATTCTATTGCTTTTGTGGCTGCTACTTCAACAAAACCCGTTCCCCGTCAACAACCACCTACTCATTCCTCAAAGTCATCAAGCTCATCCACCAAACCTCTAGTTGTTGCTAAACACAAAGCAAAAGCAAATGTCCCCACTCCACCTCCAAAGTATGACACCGAGTCAGATGGAGACAGTGATGATGAACAAACTTCAAGGGACAAGAAGATTGAAGAACTCATGTCTTTACTCACCACAACTTACAAGAAGATCTACAAACCTACCAACAACAACCTCAGATCATCATCCAATGCTAGATATAAGGAAGTTGATCATGCACCTAGGTATGATCGTGATGCTAGGTATGATAATCAGAGTATGCTGAATCAAGTTGGGGCTAGAGATACTGTAGGCACTCCGGTTGTGCAGAAGACTGGGATTCAATGCTTCAACTGTAAGGGATTTGGGCACATGGCTAGGGAATGCAAGAAGCCAAAACGGGTTAAGGACTCAGGGTATCACAAGGAAAAGATGCTGCTGTGTAAGAAAGAAGAAGCAGGAATTCCACTAACAGCAGATGAAGTTGACTGGCGTGATGACACTGATGATGAAGCCGATGATCAAGAGCTAGAGGCACATTATGTGTACATGGAAAGATTCAAGAAGTGCTTCCAGAGACTGCTGATACTTCTGGACCTATCTTTGATATTGAGCCAGTTGAAAAGGTACCAACAAATGATAACTATAATGTGTTTGCTAATGAACGACGGCATCTTGAGCAACCCGAAAGCATCAATGACACATATGTAATGGACACGGAGGATAGCAATATCTCTACGGATTCACAGCATATGTGTAATGATGAAGGTAATGCTGCTCAGGATACTGACTCGGATGAGGACCGTGATTTGCTTGCGTCTATAATTGATTCTTTAAAACATGAAATTGAGGAAAACAAAGATGCTAATAAACGTTTGAAGCAAGCAAACACATCCTTAGCCGAGGATATAGACAGGCTTAAAGAGTGTGACTATGTAAAAGAAGCTGATCGACGAGTTGCAATAGCTAATGGTTTGGTATATGAACGTAAGGTGCTCAACGAACAATATTGTTCTGAAGTAACACACGAAATTCATATGTCAAAACAGAAGATATCGGAACTTGAAGAACAACTGCTGCTACATAAACTCCAAATTACTGAATTAGAGTCGGTTAACAAAGAACAAACTGGGCTTTATAAAACTCGTGAAGAAAAGGATATTGAAAAAATTCTTGCTTTGGAAAAGAGAGTCGACACGTTAAACAACATTGTTTACAAAATGGGTCAGTCTATTCAAACTATGAATATGCTCAATAGAAATATGAAAACGAGTTTTGTCAAGCCTGAATATCTCAAGAAAGTTCAAAGTACCAAGCCTGCTCTTTATGATATCGGTTGTTATGTTGATAATCTTGCTCTTATGCTTTCCCCTGACTGCGACGAAATCATTCGTCAACAAGAAGAAAGTCGATCAAACTTAAGTGATTTAATAAATCTTTCTGATTCTAACAATCATATTGAGTTTGTCCCTCAAAAAGAACTTTCAAAAGAACAAAAGATGTATAATAGTGTTCCACCACCAAGTGATGAACCACAAAAGAAAGTTTCTTTAAAAAGGAGTTTCAAAAAGCAATCAATTTTGTTAGAAAAGCGAATTTTGGATGAAAAACGTAAATGGGATGAGAAAAGCAAAAGTGTTCAGCAATTTGAGTTTATAAACCAAGGGGTTTTAAGTTTGTACAAAGGTGTCGTCGACTATGAAAAAGTTTCTAGGGATACCATTTGGAATATTAAACCTAACCCACAAGTAGAAGTCGTCATTCAACAATGTATTGTTCCAACCATTGATGATCTTTCAAAAAATGTGGAAATGTTTTATACAGCTCTCACTGAGGAAATGTTAACTGATTTAAGTTATGTTAAATCTCTTGAAAATGAAGTTGATTTTCTTCAAACTAAATTAAAGACACAAGAACACCAACTTTCTAACGAAATTGATCGACTTTCTAAGGAATACTTTTATGTTGACCATATGAATGCTATACTTGGTGTGTATACCGATCTTGATCAATATTGTCATGTAGCATGTCTAGCGTCAGAATCGGACGAGAAATGTCGCAATCTTGAAGTAGAGATTTCAAAACAAATTCAGTCATACAACAAACTTTCGAAAAGCTTTTCTCAACTTGAGAAACACTCCATTTCTCTTGAACTTGCTTTACAAAAAGGTGAAAAATCTCATAATCATAAAAAGTGTCAAGAAATGTCAGCTTCTTCGTTTCGTCTACTAAATGAAAAAGATTTCGAAGTAAATGATTTGAAAGCTCAGCTAAAAGAAAGGGACATTGCCATAAGTGAGTTACAGAAACTCATTGAGAAAATGAAAGGAAAGTCTGTTTTGGGTAAACCATCCGCTGTTCGTCAACCGAATGCGGTTAAATGCCCTAAATCATCTATTTTGGGACAATCCCCACAGACTTTGCCTAAGATAGGAAATGATAAGAGCACTAATGTGATAGCACCTGGAATGTATAAGATGAACACTAGGTCCACTCAAACTGGAACAAAGCAGTTACCTCAGAATACTAGGAAAACTAATCAACGTGTGTCTTCTTCTACAGGAGTAAATCCCACTACTAGTGTTAGCGGACCACAGCTTAAGAGCACTAGAATTGAAGATAGAGTCATGCCTAACAATAGTCAAGGGAAGAAGAAGGAAGTAGAAGATCACCGTAGGAATTTTAAGTTTTCTAAGAATAAAACGTCTGTAACTGCTTGTAATGACAGTTTAAATGCTAAGACCTCGAATGTTGAAGTTGTTTGTGTTGAATGTGGAAAATGTGTTCGTACTTTCAATCATGATGCTTGTGCTCTTAATCATAATGGCGTGAATACTAGAACTAGGAAGCCTATTCCTGTGCCCACTAGTACTAGACAACCCACAAGAACTTTGAACCAATCCACTGATCAACCACTTAAGAAACTAAGTGCGTTAGACTCTACTACACTACGTAAACAAAACAGATTAAAGAAGCTATATGAGAACATGGTTAGGACATGTACACGGGGGTATTCGAGATTTACACCACCCGGATACAAATGGGTACCTAAGTTAACCACTTTAGTGATTGGGTCTAGGAATATCAGCTTGCCTGTAGACTTTGCATCTAGGCCCACTACTATTTTGGAACCCGTTTCTATCAAGGGCTCCCATTTGTCAAATGCTACATTGTCTTCTAATTCTTCTGCAGCTCGTCGAAATCATCCTATTCATAATGGACTCCGGGTGCACAAAGCACATGACGGGCAATCTCAAGCTTCTCATTAACTTCGTGGAGAAGTTTCTGGGTACGGTACGGTTTGGAAATGATCAATTTGCACCGATACTCGGATATGGAGACTTGGTTCAAAGGAATATCACTATAAAACGGGTTTATTACGTCGAGGGACTGAATCACAATTTATTATCGGTTGGTCAATTTTGTGATGCGGATTTGGAAGTGGCTTTTCGGAAATCTACTTGCTATGTTAGAGACTACGATGGGAATGACCTTCTTATAGGTTCTCGTGGTTCTGATCTCTACACAGTAACTCTTCAAGACACATCTTCAACAAATCCAATTTGATTAATAGCTGAAGCTTCATCATCTCAAGCATGGTTATGGCATCAACGATTGTCACATCTCAACTTTGACACCATCAACTTGCTTTCGAAGAATGATATTGTGACCGGTCTTCCTAAGTTGAAATTCGTCAAAGACCATCTTTGTTCTTCTTGTGATTTGGGGAAAGCAAAACGGAAGTCTTTCAAAACAAAGACTACCCCTAGCTCAAAAGGACGATTGGAACTTCTACACATGGATTTATGTGGTCCCATGCGTGTAGAGAGTATTAACGGGAAAAAGTATATTCTAGTGATTGTTGATGATTACTCTAGATACACATGGACTTTCTTCTTAAGGTCCAAAGATGAAACACCAGAGGTTCTCAAAAACTTTCTTAAGATGATACAACGCAATCTTCAAGCTCAAGTCTTAACCGTAAGAACGGATAGGGGTACTGAATTTTTGAACAAGAACTTGCAATCTTACTTTCAAGAAGAAGGCATCGAACATCAAACGTCTATTGCTCGAACTCCTGAACAAAAGGCATTGTCGAAAGATGGAACCGTACTTTGGTTGAGGCTGCTCGAACAATGCTTTCTGCTTCAAAATTACCGCTATTCTTCTGGGCTGAAGCAATTGCAACTGCCTGTTATACTCAGAATCGTTCTCTCGTCATCCCTAGACATGAAAAGACACCTTACCACATCATCAATGGCAGGAAACCTACTGTAAAATTCTTTCACGTGTTTGGATCTTTATGCTACATCCTTAAAGACGGTGAGAATCTCGACAAGATGAAAGAAAAAGGTGATGCATGTATTTTTGTGGGGTATGCTACATTGTCGAAAGGATATCGGGTCTATAACAAGAGAACAAAGATCATTGTCGAAACAATTCATGTGAACTTTGACGAATTGCCACAATTGGTACTTGATCACAACAGCTCAAGTCCCGAACCTCATTGTCCAGCGTTGGCACCTACACACAACAGTGTACGTCCCGTGCAAGAATGTCAAGAAAATACTTCTACAGCAGACTCGACGGATACGACACAAATGAATAAGTTGGTTGATTTATATGATCCAATGTTTGATGACTATTACTATGGAAACAATCAAGTTGTGTCAAAGCCTTCCGCTATCAATACTGCTGATGAACCCGAACCACGTTCACAAGACACAACTGCCTCTACTTCAGCAACCGTTGCTCAAGAGACTATTCCATTAGATACTCAACAAACTCTAGAAACCATCATACAACCAACATCACCAACCGTCAATGCTGAAGGAGGAAACAACAATCAAGCAGTCGATGCACAACCTGACGAAGAAGAATTTATCAACCCGTTTGGTACACCGGTACACGAAGTCGGAGAGTCTTCTACTCAACATGTTGATCCGTCCAACATGCATACATTCTACCAACCATATCCATCCACTCACCATTGGACACGTGATCATCCATTGGAGCAAGTCATTGGAAATCCTTCACAACCGGTTCGAACACGCAGACAACTTGAAACCGATGGCGATGTGTGTATGTATGCACTCACCGTGAGTTCAACTGTACCTACAAACATCAAACAAGCTAAGACTGATCATGCGTGGATTGAATCAATGCAAGACGAAATTCATCAGTTGAACGCCTAAATGTTTGGGAACTTGTTGACCGACCCTATGGAATGTCAATTTTAGATTTCAAATGGATCTGGAAAAACAATCTGGATAAAGAACAAACCATCATCAAAAATAAATCTCGTCTTGTGGTTAAGGGATACCGTCAACAAGAAGGCATAGACTACGATGAATCATTCGCTCCAGTCGCTCGTTTGGAAGCAGTCAGGATATTCCTTGCTTATGTTGCACATAAGGGCTTCATAGTTTTTCAGATGGACGTTAAAACTGCTTTTCTCAACGGTCATTTGAAGGAAGAAGTGTATGTGAATCAGCCGGAAGGATTCATCGATCCTCATCATCCTGACAAAGTCTATCGTCTCAAGAAGGCTGTATATGGACTTAAACAAGCTCCAAGGGCATGGTACGAAGAACTATCAAACTTCTTGGTGTCCAAAGGATTCTCCAAAGGTTCTATTGATCCTACTCTCTTTACTAATAAATATGGAGATGACATAATGCTGGTGCAAGTTTATGTTGATGACATTATTTTTGGTTCTACGAACCCAAAACTTTCAAAACGTTTTGAGAAATTAATGCACAACATATTTGAAATGTCAATGATGGGGGAGCTAAAATTCTTTTTAGGCCTCCAGATTCATCAATCCCCACGTGGTATCTTCATTAACCAAGCTAAATATGCTCAAGAGATACTTAAAAAGCATGGTATGACCTCATGTGCTCGCGTTGGTACACCATTGTCAACCACATCCCTAGATGCTGACTTGTACTCATATCCCGTAGATCAAACGCGATATCACAGTATGATCGGGTCACTTATGTACCTTACAGCCAACAGGCCTGATATTCATCATGCCACATGCTATTGTGCACGATATCAAGCCAGACCTACTCAAAAGCACCTCAAAGAGGTTAAACGGATCTTTCGGTACCTTAAGAATACCATTCACATGGGACTCTGGTATCCGAGGGAAACCGGTTTTCATCTAACAGCTTTTTTAGATTCTGATCACGCAGGTTGTCTTGATAGTCGAAAAAGCACTTCTGGTAGCATACAAATTCTAGGGGAAGACAAGCTTGTCAGCTGGTCGTCAAAGAAGCAGGATTGCACTTCGCTCTCATCAGCTGAAGCAGAATATGTGGCTCTATCCGCGTGTTGTGCTCAAGTCCTCTGGATGAGAACTCAACTCACGGATTATGGCTTCCACTTTGATAAAATACCTATGTATTGTGACTCAAAGTCGGCCATAGCTATATCTTGCAATCCGGTTCAGCACTCCCGCACCAAGCACATCGATGTCAGATATCACTTCATCAAGGAACAAGTGGAACGCGGCATCGTGGAATTATACTTTGTCAGAACTGAGTACCAGCTGGCAGACTTGTTTACAAAAGCTCTATCGAAAGATAGGTTTGCGTATCTCGTTGGTCGTCTTGGTATGAAGTATGACTCCAGAAGACTTGGAGGTTTTGGCAAATGAAGCTGCTTGATATTCTCTCATAATGACTTCTAGGCGCATCACAGCTTAGAACTCGGACCTCAACTAAGGAAAGTTTATCTCGGACGATAACTTATCCTTCTCAACGAGAAATTCATATTTCTTGGTCATGAGCTTCTCATAAAAACATTCAAAGTTTTTAAGTTCATGAAAAACGATTTCTAAGTAAATGTCAGCTTAGAACTCGAACTTCAACTTAAGGAAAGTTTATCACAGATGATAACTTATCCTTTACAACGGGAAATTTATTTTTCTCGGTCATGAGCTAGTCACAAAACAATCAAAGTTTTGAGCTCATGAAAAACGGACCCGAAAGGGGAGTGTACGTTTCAGTGCGCTTTCCCCAATCAATAGAAGAGAAGTCTTCTATCCTGATTATTTTAAAACCGTTGAACACAATTTTTCAAGAATTTCTCAAAAGGTTTTTCTAAATCTTTCAAAATTGTGTGTTCAACACTCCCTTCCTCATAAGTGGTTTTTATTATCTCAAAATTGTCATATGTTATTTTGATCAATTTTTGAGGGGGAGCGTTTTAAAATCAAGCCTTTTAATGTTGTTGGGTACATCTCTAAAATTGTCATATTTTATGTATCCAACACATTCCGAAAATGATATGAAATTGTCAAATGTAATATATTATATCGGTAAAGGCATCTCAACTCCGTACCTCAACATATTTGTGGTGTTATTTTATCCAAAATTTTGTCAAATTCTTGTTTCAAGACACACATATATTGTTGAGGGGGAGCTTCCCGACTGAAAAAGTTCCATGATTCATGCGTGCACACATGTTTCTCTCCCGTCGATTTTTCGGAAATTGTCATATTTTAATCTATTGGTATCCCTAATATTATATTTTTATATTAGAGATAGGGGGAGAAAATGTGATTAAAATGTAATATATCGCAACAAGTGATCTTAAAGACTCAAGTGCAACTCTTTCCTTCACATGCCAAACTATTTCGTATATCGATGCATGTGTGTAGGGGGAGCTTTTCGGAAATGTAAAACTTTCAAGTGTTAAAAGTTTTGATTTTTATCAAACACTTTGAATGGTTTTCAATGGTTTATGGTTACGATCTATACCAAAACAATCTACTATCCACGACGGAACGATGGAGTCAAAAGGTGGTTTAGGATAGGAAACTAAGTCCTATGATCCAACCAGAACCGGAGGGATCTACCCAAGGACATTCCATAGCTAGAAATAGTTGTCCTTAGGAAAGATGGAGTGGAATGAAGCTGAATGCGGACCAATTACTTAAGTTAGCACTAGAACAATCACAACAAGGTGTTAATGATGACGTATTGGTAAGCATTGAAGGAGTTGAATATTCTATGCAACTTAAGTAGAAACCGGGTTAACACATCTTTTGAAGACAAGTGTCATGGACCCAGTGATACAATGCATAATCCTTCCCCAGCCATTCGAGTTTCTCTCAAAAGAAACTTGTCTCATTGTCACGGAGATCAACACGTATCTATTGACTTTCTCACTCCGAGTCAGTTAATATTGAAAAGGTGGCAGTCTGCTCCAGCCTCCGATTACCAAAATGCACTTATTGAGTCTAGAGCCAATCGAGATCTATCTATCATCTCATTAGGACACAATCGAGTCCTACGCATTATCCTTGTGATATTGCAAGAACATCTGAGTGATACGATTCATAATGAAGATGGAAATCCTGCTTGAGCCAGCATTAAACAAGCTCATGGTAGGTAACTTGTGCGATTCTACACGAATCAAACTTGTGAGAACTGGAAAGCAACTAAGTTTCGATTCTTAATTGATTCAAACTTGATTCCAGGTTTCTTCGCAAAATCCATGTGATCTTGCTAGAACATTCAGAGTGACCCTCATTAGTGTTCACAGTGACGAATGGAAATCCTTCCAGTGTCAACATCAAACAGCACTGCGGTAGGTAACTCGCAAGATTCTCTATGAATCAAGCTTGTGACAAACTGGAAAGCAACAATGGTGCGATTCTTTTAGAATCAAACTTGTTCCAGGAAATCTGAATTGACGACTCTAATCAGACGGATAATTTATCCTTATGATTCACTCTTTACGTTCGCAGTCTTCTTTGAGACGGTCGAGTAAAGAGAACTGGCTACTACCGCCGGGAAACCCTGTCAAGGAGGTTCTTAATCGAATCTACCTGATCACAGGTACGGTATTTAATACCGTTTAACGGTCTTCACCGACCGGAGGTAAAACGCTACCGAGTTAGGGTGAAATGTTCAAAGCCATTTCATCCGTGTCTGTATATGTTACTGCATATCAAGAAGGTGGCGTAGCTGTGTAACCAATGTCGATTCAGAAGTCACAAGAGCACAAGATGGCGATAATCAAGATACCTAAGAATGTAAGAATGTAATAGGTCATCTTAGTCACAAGGAGTACAGATGAAGATCTCAAGCACTCAAAGTCAAATGACAAAGGCTCAAGATAAAGATCACGAAAGCATGAAGGAACAAAGCTGTTACAAACAAGATCAAGACCAAGATACAAGACCAAAGCAGGAAGATCTCCTCTACTAGAATGTATTCACTCATCCATCTTATGCTTTTTAAGCATTTTAAGATGACCAATACATTGGGGGAGATTGTTAGCCCTATATTTTATATAGTCGAACAAGAATGTAATAGGTCATCTCAGTCGTTAAATGGTCTTGTATTGTAATAGGTTAGTCGGGAAAACCGAGCTTGGACTTTAAGCTAATATTGTATAAGTTAGGGGCGTAAGCCCAAAACAAAGCCAAGCCCGGCCCAAGATGAAGCCCACAAAGGCCTTAGGCCGTGGCATATATAACCCTCTTCCTCATGTGGAAGAGGGTGTTGGTTACCATTTTGTTTCTCTCTCTAAAAGTGTTTAACCTTCCAATTCTCTCTTATTTCTCTCTCTACTTTCTTCTCTTTCTCTCTCTAAATATCTCTTCTAAATCTTGTGTTATGGATTGAATAGGAACAACAGAACACATTAAGGATGTCAGCGTCATGGACTTTTGATCATGGGATTGCGGAAATTTGGCTTACTATAAATATCATATTAATAAAGAAGACTAAATAAAAACATGTTCTCTAGGAGCCTTCGGGTGGGAGTCATGTAGCACTAACCTTGTCATTAGAGCCTTAGGGTGTATGTCAAGGGGCGTGTTGAATAAAAATTGCTTCATCATCATGAGCCTTAGGGTGGGATGGTGATGTCAATTCCCTTATTTTTCTCCAAGGAGCCTTAAGGTGTGGATATTAAATAAGGAGCACGATTGCATCTTAAAGAGCCACAAGGTGTTATGATGTAGTTGTTGCTAACTCCATTAATAAGGTCATAATTGACTTTGGAGGTTTTATTGTTGCTTTTAAGTAGCCATATTAGCCAAATTTCGGGTCCGGGATTTATCCCTCAAATCGTGTTAAGTTATCCTTGATGTGGGCTTTCTTTAGTGACAACGGTCTTTGAAGTCGAGGTTAGGTTTTAAGTGTTGAGTTTACACCGTTCTTGCCTTCATTTTTGGACTAATAAATATCAAATAAAGTTAAATGAGCCTTTGGGTGAATGACAAATAAAATCTAGAGATACAATTAGGAATAATAGGAGATTGAGTTTAACACAAATTACTTGTATGAGTTGGTTTAGTTTTGGGGCTTATGATTGACAATGATCTTGTTTTTGCACTTGGCATGGAAAAGTGAAAAGTCGAGGACGATGAATCTATTTGAGTTTTATGATCCTTAAATTTATTTTTCAAATAATGAAAGCAATACATTATGTCGTTGCAAAATAAAATGTCAAAAGTTGAATAATGGTGTAGTTAGTGTTTTACTTTATCATTGCGTGAGGACACGGCAATTGCTTAGCAAGGGGGAGTTTGATATGAGTGATTATACTCATATCATTTGTATCAAATAACAATGAATAAATGCATAAAAACATTAAAAATGCCTTGTATATGTGTTGTTTTGTTGTTTCATGTGTGTCGGTACCAAGTTTATGAAAATCGGCAAAATCGGCACGAGTTTGAAGAGAAAGATCGAAGAAGCCAAAATTCGAGCTCGACTTTAGCGGATTTCATCATTTATCGAGTTTATGGGCCTAGTGGGTCCCACAATTGGTTAAATTGGCCCAAAATCCCATTTAAGGAATTATACTTTTTACATTTGAGCAAAAGCCCAAATCAAGCCCACTTACAAGAATTGAATAAGGGACGGATGTATTGGGTCAAAGCCCAACACCATTTGTTATAATAAACAAATTGGACTCAAAGTCCATTTCAATATTTCATTGGACGAATCATGATGGGCCCTGGGGTTTTTACTACATTTAATAACGAATTGTGATCAGTCAAACTCCCCACACATCACACGTTTCACTTCTTTTCACTACACTCAATAATAAAACGTTTTATCTCACCCAATTTCATTCGTTAAAACCAAAGCTTATCAAATCTCTCTTTCTTCCCCAAAAGAAATAACCAGACGTATCTTTCACTATTCACAAAAAACCCTAGTCATTAAAAAGTTAAATTAACTTAGGGCTTTTTGGCACACGGTTGATTCAAGCGTGGGGGAATTAAATCCCCCATGTTTTAAGGAAGAGAAAGTGGACGAGCAGGGATACGTGGCAGCGAATAATTGGACAAGACAACAATTCATTCCCAACCAACCAATCAAGAGAAGCCAAATAAGCATCCAAGAAGCACAACTAGCACAAACGGATGCCACGTTGGCAATCCGTGTGCTAGTTGTGTCTTATCAACCGTAGGATAAAAAACAACCAAGAAAGAGAAAGAATATTGCTGATCTAAGGGCCAATATGAAGATGGAATATGCTATTGAAGATTCGGATATTCTCCATCAACAGCCTTTGGGATGGCTACAAAAACCCTCTACTTTACTTGTAATCATCATCCCTTTTTCTTTCTTAATGTTGTTATGTCAAAATAGATTTAGGTTAATGTAAATTTTCTTTCTATGGTATTGTACTAGTTTGACTCGATTTAAATAAAAGTTCTTATTATTTTGCATCTATTGTTTCTACTCTCATCTTAAATTTCTGATAGCTTTGTTATATATTATTTCTCGTCATCAAAGTGGAATTTAATGGAATGAATTTAATTATTAATTTAAATCTAGTTGATTATAATGATTTAAATATTATTTGATTAAGCTTCTTTGATAGCTTTTATTAAATGATATAAGAAAGATTTGGGAAATGATCTAACCCACTGTTAGATTATAAAAACGTTAAGAATCGAATCGTTTGGAAGTTAGATTGATATTATTCGATCGAATGATATTTGGTGGTTCGTATGATGATGTTCGGTTCGAATAGAGGTGTCAATTGGTGTTTCGTTTCGGTTCTAAGGTAGCACAGCGCTAACCTTTGTCTCAAAGGAAATCTCCAAAAGGTGCATATATCTTTTATTTTACATGTTTAATAGATTAATTGTTGTTTAAATGATTAAGTGATTAAAATATTTGAGTGATTATTGCGTTATTGAATCTGCTTGATTTATGGTTATTTGTGATTGTTTAGATGAATCTGTTATTTAGGTTTATATTTGTTGGATCTGTTTTGTTAAGTTTAATATATGGTGTTAAAAGTTGTTGATGTTATTTTTGACTGATGTTGCTGATGTTTTTTAATCCCTGCTGAATGTTTTAGTATTTAGCCTTGAATATTAAAACTGCTTGTTTCTGCTTTATATATAGTTATTCAGTAGATTAATTTAGGTAAGTAGGATGAGATAGTTGCTTATAAGCTGCTATAGCTGTTTTGAATATATTTGTTCGATCTGTGGTTTGAAATATTATGAGCTTACTTTTAGCATTATTCTGCTGATGCATACTTCTTGGTTTGGTTTGAGTGCCAAGTCCTTTTATGTTTTCAGCTTAATAGAGTTTTAGAATGAATCGATTTATGATTGGTAAGATCATTTAGTTTTACTGATTTAGGTTTAATCTGCTCTTGGGTTATGATATGTTTAAGGATTAAGTTGCATCTCGTGATAGTGATTTAGTTTGCTAGTTTATCCGTGAGTTCGTTTCTGATATGTCATTCTTTTCATGATTGTCATTTATAGTTTTATTTTACTGATTCACTAGGAATATCAGTTTATCCTGATATTATTTAGTACTGATAATTTGGTCTTTCTTTATTTGGGTTAACTTTATAGTTTATGCAATTTTGTTGATTTTCAAATGCAATCAGATCAAACTAATCTGATTGCCCAAAGTTGATATACTTATCAGCTCCATATATTTGTGATAAAAAGTCACCTCCTCTGACTGCAATTCAAATTTGTTCAAAAAAAGAAATAAATACCAAAAATATCTCTCAAGTGGGTCTCGACCTCGAGACCTCTCATTTGCACTACCAGCGTGTCATCCAACTGGGCTACATGCTCTTTTGATTTTTATATCGGTTAGTTAATTAATATAGTATCTTTATCTCAAGCAGAATTTTATTTAAATTGTAGGTTAATTAACTTTCGTTTACATAAATAGTATTTAACACTTTTCTTTTAGTAAATTTTAGTTTTATAAAAAAAATAATAATAATAATAAAAAATATAAAATAAAAAAAATGTTTTTATTAATTTAAAAAGTTTAATTAGTTTATTTTAATAATTAGATTTTAATAATTTTAGATTTTAAATAAAATTAGTTTTTAAAAAATAGATTTGGTATAAGTAAATTTTAATAAAGTTAATTAGTTTAAAAAGTTAATTAGATTTCGAAAATAGTTTAAAAGTCATTTTTAATTAAATAGAATTATTCTTTTAGAATTTTAAATTAGTTTAAATTTTAAATAGTTTTAATTTTAAATAATTGTTTTAGATTTAAATAATTTTGGGGTTTACGATTCATGCACTTTAGGTTGAAAGTAAATAGTTTAAAATTGGTAGATTTTAATTTGAGTTTAAAAACCGAAAACCAATTCGAATCAATTGTCCAAATCAAAGCAAAACGTCTCAAATTCACTCGATCTTCGTGTACAACGAACTTGGTTCATCACGTGTTTAATTGAATTCGTCATTGGTAATATTAGTCTATTACTTTTTCCTAAATGTAATTTTCTAATTTACCCTACAACGTATCTTAATTATCACATATACATTCCACCATACATCAATAGCCATTCCTTGTTGAAGGTTGCAAATCATAGAGAACTTCAAGGATTCTTTTCCATCTTATTTTCAAGAACCTTCTTTTTTGCATTTGAATTTGCACTTCCCAAGTCGTCTTCACCAGCACGTTTGTCACCAGGACTTGGAGCACCAACTTTTTTAGAAGACAATGGAGTGTGATTCTCATCTGTTTGAGACTCAAGATCCTATGACATATGAACAAATAATATATTAAATTACAAAAGTTTATATGACAAAGAATATAAGCAACGAATAATAATTTAGATGTTTTGATTACCAAAAGAATGGCCACAATTGCGGCAGAGCTTGTGGCTTCAGACTCCTTTATAGGTGTTGTAGTTGGACGAAGACTTTCTATAATGTCCACATCTCTGGTAAGTCGCAAAACAGTAAAGATAGGGAGCATCTTCTAAGCATTGAATTCGTCTCTGCTAACATTGAAGGCAAATTTCTTTCTCACCAACCCAGTAATGACCGGGGGGGGGGGGGGGGGGGGGGGGAACATCCAGCTACATTACACAGAAATGTACCATTATGTTATGGTTACCATTAAACCATGTCGAAGGTAAGTAGTATTACACAAATTAATAAATACCTTGCCAAAATTTTCACACAAAAGGAAGGCTGATACTCCAACCAACGATTGTACCTCATCGTTCCACAACGTCAATGACATTGTGCCACTTTCGTCTTGGACTCTTATTTGGAGCTTGAAACTACACAACAAAATAATAGTCAAAACAAATAATTGACAAAAATACTTAGCTTCTATTTATTTATGTATTACTTACAATGTTTTAAAAACCGGAATGATGTTGCACTTTTGACAACGCCATTCGTCTTTTCCATCCAATGACATTGTAGGTTTTACATCCGTATCTAGATCAATAATATCTGACAACTTAACAGACTTCTTCTTACATTCTTTGCATCCAAGATACCACCAGCCTTCCTCTTCGTGAATGGCTATTATATTTCCAATTATGATGCTTGAAACACCCTAAGAAACAATATGCAGACATGGTTATAATCTATTGCACTTATTTATGATAAACAATTTTTTTTAAAAACTTTATAAATTATTACATGTTCGACATCCAAAAGCTCAGTGATATTTCTAGGAGGGAATCCAGTGACGAAAACATCCTTTGTGGAATTCTTTGAAGCAGTGGATATATGGTTAACCGTATTTTCAGATTCCTCTTTGTTGTCATTAGAAAACAGCCTGCAATAGGATCACAAAATATATGAATACACGAAAGTGCAACACGGACGCATATAAATACAAAACAAAGAGTTTTAAAAAACTTGTAAAATACCTTCCTCAGTATTCTTTCACGTCAGCAAAGTTCTCATCAGTAATTGGTTCAGAACAGTCGAACAGGAACATCTTAGTTGCATTGTATCCATTCTGAACGCACATATGTCCTGTAATATATAAACAAAATCATAATAAGTATAATTTTTCAATTAAAAACATCCATAAAACGTATTATTAATACTAAATGTTAAATTTTATGTTACTTACCATCCCATGTTTACATCATGGCCAATTGAACGACCATCACAATCTTAGCATGGCTAGAGCATTTGTTCAAGAAGTCACTCAATTGATGAGCATATTCTCCCCACATGGTAGCACGCGGTTCATTACCTCTAAATCATAGAAGAAGTGAAAAAATTTTAACCTCTAATAACATTTAGTTTATTCAGCCTAAATATGTTATTATTACTTACTCTGCATCGACTAACATGGATGTTTTCTTCTTCCCTTGTTTACCATTTTTATCATATGCATCTAAATCCTCACAGAAACGTATATGGCATATGATATCTGGTAAACAGTTTGTAAAAACATAATTACCAAATGACTTAACGAATTGAATAGAAAACAATACGAAAATTGTTTTCAAGTGTGATATTACATACCAAACTATCCAGGCTCTTCTTGAGTTAGAGCAGTAATGGATTGAAAAACCCTAAATGAAAATCCATGGAGAGATCTAGTGTAGTCAGTACATGGCTCCACTTCTGTGTTAGACAAAAAACTCAACCGCAAAGCCCTGTCAACCATTATGAACCTTGGTTGGATTTCTCCCAAAGTGTATCGTTTTATAACAACACACTTTCCTTCCACCAGCTTATCCTTGAACTGGTTTACTAATCCCATACGAACAGTGGCTTGCATTTTTGAGTTTTGCAAAGTAAAATTTACATAAAATACATTAGTTATGGATATATTAATTTAAAAACTAACGTATAAGTACACATTATAATGGTATTGTGATTTACCTTTTCATCCATAATCAAAACCTCCATATTTTTTATGTTAGTTTTTCCATAAACCTCCTGCATCCACGTACTAAGCACACGCACCCTAAGCAACACGTTATCCTTAACACCAGAAAGATCATTGATGTAGCCATCGTTAAGATAAGTAAGGTTTGATGTGCATATGTTGAAGAGTCTGGCTTGACTTATATAATGATGAAATTGGTATGATTTCCTGTAATCATACTCTTATTTAGACTGATCTTGTAAAATATGATTTTAATAAATCCTAACAACCTTATCATATTTATAGAAACAACCTTTATACAAACCTGTTTTGATACAAACCATTAAATGTGTTTATACAAATGTCAACATTGTACAAAAGTAACTTTTGAAACATAATGTTGGTTCAAAGTTAAGATATTTTCTATAATAATTTCCGAGATTATTGTATGTCTATTTGACAAAGATCTTTAAATATAAAATCATAGAATTTATATAAACAACCTCTATTTTTTTAAATTGATTACATAATTTACAATATCAGACATTATTAAAGTTTAAACTAGGCTTAATGATGTTAGTTCGCATTACTTGTTGGTATTGGGCTTAATTTTTGTTAATTAATATTGGGCTTTTGTATGCTAAAGTTTAAACTGTTTGCTAATTGGGTGCAATATTATAAAGTAGAATTTAAATTATATTAAATTGAACTAAAAACAATAAACACAGTTAAAATGAATATTCATTTAATTTCATTGAACAATTACAAAATATATTCATTACATGATTGTAAAACAACATCTAGAAATTGAACTTAGGTGATTTTTCAGGGTCAAACGAATGATGCAATTCATCATAATCGGGAGACTCCATAAAATCATCTTCTTCGCTGTCGATGTCTTCTTCTGATTCACTAATTGAGTTGTAAAGATAGTAAAAATCATCCTCACCCTCCTCCTCCTCATCCAGTTCCCTTCTTACCGCAGCAAGTTCCTCCCTTTCCTCCTTTTCAAGTTGCGCAAAAATTGCTTCTTCATATCTCTGTTGCTGCTCCTTTCTCTGCTGTTCATTAACCGCTTTTTTTTCCTCATCCAACCTTTGCTGTTCGAGTAATGCTTTTTCTTCGTCTTCCATTCTCTATTGCCGTTGCAACTCTGCTTCCTGGATATAGCAATCATGCTCATCATAGGGATCATCATGGTTTACGATGGTTGAATCATTGCAGGGTTTAACTTGGTTGTTAATTTTGGATTCTGATATTACTATGTCTTGTTGCACAGAATCCAAACGCGTTTTCTTGAAAGCACAAATTTGAAAAAAATAAGATATTGTTAATATATGGAAAACAAATTAAAGTTATTAATTAAAGTAACTTACTTGTTGGTACTGACTTGGATTTCTTCTAGATTGGTAGCAGTTGAGTTTCTCTTGTTTGATCCAGACATTTTATAATTTTTTTTATTTATTTCAAGAATGTATGGGTTCGGTTTGAGCAAAGATTTTGAGATATCCATTGCACCCAATTATGTGTTTATATAATCTGACCAAAGAATATGAACAGGCAGTAGATGGTTACAGGAAGTTATATGCATGCGTGTATTAAGTATTTTGTAAACTTCTAAGAAAAATCTTAGTTTAACGTTAAATGCATTAAAAAGTGTAAACATAGTTAATTCAACTGTAATTATTGTTTGTGTATTCATTGCTTAAAGATTGCATCCACCAATGATTCAAATACAGTCCTAATTACATGTTGTTTAAACATTGTATTATTGACAGTTGTAACCACAACCTGAAATAAATTACGTTTCCTAAAATTGCGTTTAGGTCCGTTCAGAAAACGCTGTTTATAAACGCAATTTTATAAACTACGTTTATAAATCGCAATGTTTTTGTAACAATGATAGTTGTAACCACATAATTCTAAATTTGAGGACAAAAAATAAGAGAAGTATCCATTCAATTTTTATAAAATTAAAATTGGATAAATTTATACATTAATATGGACAATGATGTGAATAAGTTTAATCCATTCAACACATAATTACAGTATGGGAATAAAACTGAATAAATTTACATTACAAATTCTGATGATACACAACAGCATTGATCCCATCCATTCCAACTGTATCATGTTCGACATCCAACAGCCATGTTGATTATGAATCTGCCTATTTTCCTTCAATTAATATTAATTAACAGAATCATTAGATGCAACAACCAAAAATCCATTGATCATCAAATCAACCTATATCCTGCAATTAACAGAAGTATTTAATGAATTACAATGCTGCCAAGGGATTAGACAGTATTAATCTCCATTATAACAGAATGCTGCCAAGATCAATGCTGTTGCATGAATGGACCTAAATCCATTCAATTCTTGGCAGCATTGTAATGATCAGCAAAACATATTATATGTGCAAACAATCAGACCAATGTTGTTGCATGAATGAACCTAAATCCATTCAATTCTTGGTAGCATTGTAATGATCAGCAATACATATCATATGTGAAAACAATCAGATCAATGTTGTTGCATGAATGGACCTAAATCCATTCAATTCTTGGCAGCATTGTAATGATCAGCAACTGATATCATATGTGCAAACAATTAGATCAATGTTGTTGCATGAATGGACCTAAATCCATTCAATTCTTGGCAGCATTGTAATGATCAGCAATCCATATCATATGTGCAAACAATCAGATCAATGTTGTTGCATGAATGGACCTAAATCCATTCAATTCTTGGCAACATTACAAAAGAAGGAGATTAAGAATAAAGGTTTAGGGATCTAAGAGATTGCACAAAAAACATGGATGCCGCACATTGTGAAGTTTGTGCTGCAGATGTAGCGTGGAGGGGGGGTTATATAGGTTTTAGGTTTAGTTATTTTAGGTTAGGGTCCAAATACAACACATAACGCATTTTAATAATAAATAATTTTAATGCCATAAAAACATTACTTAAAATAGCTCATGCGTTTTGAAATTTGATTGTTTAAAAAATTTTAAATTGCAAAAAGACGCTCCCTTTGTTGTAGAAACTATTTTAAGAAAGTGGTTTATGACTTGTGCATTAAAAAAATTGTACATTGGTGCCATTTAAGGAAACAAATTAAATATTTTGTGTTTTAAAAAACTTGTAAATTATTTTTGTTTATTATAGTATAAAATAGATTTAAATCTTATAATGTCATATTTGTCCAACTAAAAATTATAATGACATATATACCTAATTTAAACATGAAATTTGTCATATTTACTTATTTTATTATTAGCTTAGTTAAAACTTAATGTTTCATCGTTATATACCTAACCCTTTATACAAAACTAATTTATAAACTATGTTTGTTCAAAACGTATAAAGGCTTTGGATTTCTCAGTTCTTCCTATTAGAAAACCACTTGGCGCAATACGTTTTCTGCACGACAAAACATTTATCAAACATATGTATTTACTCACATATAGTTTCAGTTTATGTTATTACTCATATAGTGAGAAATGGGGCAGCATATGTGTCAAAATACTATACTTCATATAACACAATGTGTGCGTAAACAACACTATTTAGTCACGCAAATGTCAAACATTAACAATCGTAAATACACAACATCATTTTTGCAGAATTGTGTATCATTGATACACACTTGTGTTGGTATCATAACATTAACAAATAATATAAATATAACAAAACTAATGAATTATGGCGGAAAAATATTTAAAGGCTAAATAGAGAAAAATTTGTTCGAGGATATATGATGAAGATCATGGCTTTCGTCAAAAATATTTGCAGGACAGTTACACAAACACAAGGCTAATTCACAAGGGTATAATAGATGTTTTATGATGTAAATTTGGTTTAATAAGTAAATGGGCAAATATGACAAATTATATGTATAGATTGGGTATATATGAGATTATGATTTTTACTTGGTTAAATATGACATTTTATAATTTGAATTGGATATATATGAAATTAACCCTTTTCACTTAGGTAGGTTTTTAGGGGATTGACCTTCCACCAGAGAAGGTTAGCACTAATTTGACTTTTCATTCCTCTTCGATTAAAAAATCGTGAAAATTCAATCATGCTTCATACGAAACTTTGCTTCAGAATTAAAAAAAAACATTCATAAAATGCAAAATCTGAATGATAAAGAATGTGATATTTAATTGCGGCTTTTTGATAGACAATATCTTCAGAAATTCCATTTGGATGCTTACGCAAGACATTAATGTAAATTGAGAAAAATTGACCAACTTTTAAGACGAATCGTACTTTTTCATTTGCTGAGGTCGTAACTTATTTTATCACCCATTTTGATATAAAAGTACTCGATTACCTCCGACAAAAACGCTTTTATCTGTTAACTTTGTTCTGATACGTACGTCTCCGAAACATGTATCCAAGCTTCACACAAAGATACCTCCTCATCGGTTGTCTACGAATGTTTGAAACTCATTATTTTAGATGATATAAAAATTGTTTGATGTAAAATATAATTTAGGTTAATATACACGCAGGTTACTAAAGTTTGACTAAATTAACGATTTTGTTACTAAAGTTTAAAACCTTACACCTGGGTTACTTATGTATTGTTTACCTGAACTTCAAGTTACCCATAATGTTTTTACCCTTAGTTATAAGTTGCATGTCTACGTGGACTCCAACTTACGTTTTCGGCACTAAACTTACGTTTTCTTCAGTAAAGTTACATTCATTTATTTTTATTTTTTTTACGTTTTCTTCAGTAAAGTTACAGTTTTGTCAGTACACTTATGTTTTCGTTAGTAAACTTAAGTTTTTGTCAGTAAACTTACGTATTCGTCAGTAAACTTACGTTTCGTCAGTAATTTTACGTTTTCGTCAGTAAATTTACGTTTTTCTCAGTAATTTTACGTTTTTGTCAGTAAACTTACGTTTTCGTTAGTAAACTTACTTTTTCGTCCGTAATTTTACGTTTTTGTCAGTAAATTTATGTTTTCGTCAGTAAATTTACGTTTTCGTCAGTAAATTTTCGTTTTCGTCAGTAAATTTTCATTTTCGTCAGTAAATTTACGTTTTTCGTCAATAAATATATGTTTTCTTCAGTAAATTTACGTTTTCGTCAATAAATTTACATTTTTCTCAGTATTTTTACGTTTCTGTCAGTAATTTTACGTGTTCGTCAGTAAATTTACGTTTTCGTCAGTAAATTTACGTTTTCGTCAGTAAATATACGTTTTGTTCAGTAAATTTAAATTTTCAAAAAATTTACATTTTCCTCAGTATTATTACGTTTCCGTTAGTATTTTTTCATCTGTATTTTTACGTTTTCGTCAGTAAACTTGCGATTTAGTCGGTAAATTTACGTCTTCATCAGTATTTTTATGTTTTTGTCAGTATCTTACGTTGAATAAAACGTAACGAAAACGTAAACTTACTGACGAAAACGTAAAAGTACTGACGAAAACGTAATTTTACTGGCGAAAACGTAAGTTTACTGACGAAAACATAAATTTACTGACGGAAACATAAAGTTACTTACGAAAACGTAAATTTGTTGACGAAAACGTAAAAGTACTGACAAGAACGTAAAATTACTGACGAAAACGTTAGTTTACTGACGAAAACGTAAAATATAGTTTACTGACGAAAACGTAAAATACTGACGAAAATGTAATTTTACTTACGAAAATATAAGTTTAATGACGAAAACGTAAAATAACTGAGAAAACGTAAGTTTACTGACGCAAACGTAAGTTTACTGACGAAAACGTAAGTTTACTGACGAAAACGTAAGTTTACTGACGAAAACGTAAGTATACTGACGAAAACTTAAATTTACTGACGAAATCGTAAAATTACTGACGCAAATGTAAATTTACTGTCGAAAACGTAAAATTACTGACGAAAACGTAAAAGTACGAACGAAAACGGGAAAAAACTGACCAAAACGTAAAGGATTAATATACACGCATGTTACTAAAGTTTGGTCAAAGTAACGATTTTGTTACTAAACTTGGCCAAAAAATAGAAATGGGGCCCACTAAAACCTGCTTAACCGGTAACCTATCTCATGAGTAACGGCGGGATAGTTTTTGTGAACGTGAACGTTTAGTAACAAATAATTCAAACCCGTATACAATAGTAACCTAAGTGTAAGGTTTTAAACTTTAGTAACAAAATCGTTACTTTGGCCAAAATTTAGTAACCCATGTGTAAATTAACCCAATATAATTTTGAAAGTGTGAGAGAAATGATTAAAAGGTTAGGTATGGGTAAAATATTTTATAAAAAACTAACAGTGACATTTTTTTTCATTTTGATTTTTCTATTTATTTATTTGGAACGTCGAGTTAGTAGTTAGTGATTCAAGCTTACACTGACATCCAGACAGTATGCAAGCCTCGAACCTTCTCCTTGGGGGATAAACCCTACTCTTGCTTTTGATTTTTCTATTTATTATTTAGGTCGAGCTGTGGATCGAGTTTGGTCAATCGAATCGGCTCGGTTTCCGCAACGTGGTCGATCGAGTTCGACATCAATCGACCAATACCCGACCTCCACCGTTACGTTCAGCCCGATAGACGTCCGCTTTCCTTTTTACCAATTTCTATAAAAAGAACACGTTGAATAATAAAAACTTGTTTTTCCAATTTTTTTACTGTTCGGTGATCGCTTACTTTCCAAATTAGAAAAATTAAATGAGGTACTTTTGTGTTTTAAAAATTTGTAAAGTTATGTTGAAGCTACTTAAAAGATCTCATTGTTGATGGAGCTGAGCAAAGTGACCCGAAGCCGATCCGACCCATCAAACCGACTGAAATTGGGCCGAACCGAACCGAATAGAGCTTATTTGGTTTGGTTTTCGGTTTCGGATATTTATTTGGTTTGATCGGTTTCGGTTCGGTTCGGGTCAAAAGCGACACTTAGTCGGTTCAAACTACCTAAACCGAACCGACTCATTCGGTTGGGTTTCGGTTGATATAGGTATAGATTTTCCTTAAGGGATAATTACCCAAATAGACTTGTCATGAAAGTCATTTGCCAAAATGCCCCATGCTACCTTATGCTACCTTAAAATTTCCAAAAATAGACCAAGCTACCTTATGCTACTTTATACTACCTCATGTTACCTTAAGCTACCTTATACTACCTTATGCTACCTTATGCAACTTCTAACAAATTTACCAAAATATCCTTATTCATTATAAATGTGTAAGATGCAAGTACAACTTGTGTAAGAATGTGTAAGTGTACTAATGTGTAAATGTACTTTTTATGCGACTTTTATTTTTTTAATAATTTTTTTTTCAAATACTTTTATAATTAATATATTTAAACTATTTTTATGCGACTTTGTGTTTTTTGTGTCGAGTTTTTTCGGGTCACGTTTTTTCGAGTCAGGCTTTATTCGTTTGTATCCGAGCTAAATATATAAACAGAAAGTAAGAAACCATAGAAGCATTTAGAAAGTCAGTTTTATTTTTCAAGTAGATGAATTTTCCAATTTACATCATGAAAGACAAAATAAAAAAATACTAAAAACAAGAAATAAAAATAAAAGATCTTGCCTTTTTTCATCACAATAGTGGTACTAAAACAAAAAAAACTAATAACGTGATAATTAAAACCACATTCACATGATGGATCTGAGTTTTTTTTCTTCTCCCTTCATTCTTCTTCCTCAAGCCGAGATAGATCTATTGCACGCTGTCCTGTTACAAGTTCCAATCTTCAAAACTCCCTCATTAAAGAGAGCTTTCAAATTGTATGGCGATTCGCCATTTCATTGGGATGTAAAGAGTCGAAGAACAAAAACTCAGTAGCATTATCACACAATTCATAATCTGGTATTCCTCGCTTCCCTCCACAGCTGAACATCCCTCGGAAAGGACCACTGCCACAACATGCTGTCTCTCCTTCGTTGAAACCTACATGTTAATATGTACAGAAAATAGTTGCACATTTTAAACATTACTGCATTAGAACAAGAAATAGATTAATTCAAGTTTTTGCATATGGAATACTTACAGGCCGTGGAATGATGAATCCTGAGAAAAGATTCCAAAGGGAGTAAAATGCAGCAGCAATGATTGCAGCGACATCAGCATTGGGAGAAAATGCGACGGTCATCATGCCGTAGAATGTCATGTAGAGCAACTAGCAAAACATGAAGAAAAAGAACCAAAAGAATTTAGCAGCCGTCCAGTCGAATCCTATCATTGCATACACTATAACACCATATGCTCCAGCTTGAGTCAAAATATATGGTATTTCCACCAGCACCTGCACAAAAAGTTACATAACGGCATTATGTAATATACTCTCTGTACCAATATAAATCTATGACATTCTGATAAATGGGACGCGGATTCATATATGTGTTTCGGTATAAAATAACAACATTTTGTAACTGTAATTTGGAATAATGATGGCAACAGAGACATACCTCTCGTTTATCATTTAAGACCAGAGCACCAACACGAGCTATATGTGAAGCATTTAAAGGGATGGGATTTATCGTTTCAGGAATCCAGTAGAGGAGCATCAGGTAACTGGGTTCAGCATGATGGTACCAGAAACCTTCCTGCAGAAATAGCTTAAACATTTCAGAAACAAAATAAAATCATATCAACATAATAAGCATGCCAAATCTGACATACTAATCAAAATCTTGTCACAAAATAGGTTGGGTACCATATCAAAATGGGTTTCAGTCTAAAACGGGTCACTTTTGTTTGCGGGTGAAACAGGTTGGTTGGATTGGCCGCCAGGCAAAATATAATGGAATTTATAAAAAAATGCCCCACTCAACCTATTTTACCCGTCTCAACATAAGATACATTTTTAATATATATAATTTATGCGTTTGACTTGTCGTAAAAAAGTAGAACCAAAATTGACTCTTTCTGATATAAATTAGTAATGTTTTCACCCCTAGTTTGTTTGCAAGAAGCTGAATCACTCAAAAATAAAAATGGAATTATAAGCACCTTATGCTCTTTAACAGCATATCCCAGTCAGCAGCTACGAATTGGTTCCCACCAATTTCTATAAGATGGACAAGTGCACCAAGTGATATTGACACCACTGCCTGATCGGTCCTTTGAGCACAGTCTACTAGTAGATTTAGCAGTGGAGACAGCATGAAAGAAACCTCTTGCATGGCATATAACCTAACTTCTATACCTTAGTAGCTCACAAAATATAAACGGGTAACCAACTATGGTCATTTTATGTGTTTAGTTTTTTTATAGTCCAGTAAAGACCATAAAGCTTTAGAAAAATGATTTAACTTGGAAAAAGAAACTCGATTTTGAACGATCTGACCCGGTTAGAAGACAAAGATGCGACAAACATTGTTTAATATCGTTTGAAATTAGTACATTGTTTAATACAGTATCATTTTAGCTGAATAGCACGATGCTAAATCTTGTAGTTTGCCCTTCACGTATATAGATAGATAGATAGATACATATAATTATTAATAATGTATGTATTTACTTGCATACGTAAATAGAAGAAGACACGGTACCTTGTAAAATGTGTTAAAAAGGTTGCAAAGCAACTGTAGGGCATGAACAGTAGTTTCCCGAATCCAACCATCTCGAGAAGTTGTAGTTTCTTTTCCAGCATGTCTCACATGATCAAATATTGGAAATAGAACTCGGTGGAAAATACTTTCCCAGAATGTGAGTGAGAAGTGGCTTCCTCTCTCGTTCAACAAATCAAACAAAACCTCAAGTGCACATTTGCTGACCTCATGTCGTGTATCAGATGTCATGTCAGATAAACCAGCCAGCATCAGGAACCAATAATGCTCAGTAACATCATAAGTTGTATCAATATTGGAGATTATTGGTTTCAATCTACCACCTGGTATGAATCCCTAAACGGAGAAACAAGGAGATCACATATATATATATATATATATATATATATATATATATATATATATATATATATATATATATATATATATATATACTAGAGGGGGCAGACGGGAAAACGGGATATTATTAGTACGGATTGAAACGAGCTAGGTCGGGTTGGGTTGACACTTGACTGCATTTTGACCACTTCAAATTTAAATAAAAAATCTGTTAGTTATAAACTTATAATTACGAAAACAGTAGTATTACAGTGAAATAAAATAAAATTAACATTCTGCAACTTTTAGCTAAACTTTATGATTTGATCCATTTGAGACAAAACACAACCCAATTTAACCAGTTCATTGATAAATGGGTCAAAATTGCCACCTCTGAAATTACAAACCTCAGCAAGTCGATCCTCACATATGCGGAGAAGTGCAATGGCTTTCAAACTAATTCCATGCGAACTTTTGCTGTTGGCAAAACCAAAAACCAATTAGGCAGTTGACACAGTCCATGAAACAGTCGCCAACAACTTGATCAAAGTGCTCAAGTATAACTGTCAGTTTCTTTAAGTTAGACACAGTACATCAAAATAACTATTTGTCTAATTGACGTATATTGGGAGCAATCAAATTTGTTTGCACTGAAAAAGAACCCTAAAACTCTTAAAAGAATTTATTCAAAGTAAACATAGTCAGAGGTATCAACACGTCATAAACCGTATGAATTGCCTTAAAATGAAAGGTTTGAGGCAATTTTAGGGTGCAAGGAAAGTTTGAATTCCCTTAAAACTATAGCATCTTAAAAAGACAAACTAGTACATGAAATGCTTCCCCTAAACTATAAAAAGCGCCACAAACTTTGATTTTGGAAAGTCCCATGAAAATTCCAACTTTTCTATTCTTGAGAGTACTCAAGTTATAGTAACTTATTGACCAATGTCACCATCGCAAAAACTGATGATTTCCATTGGTCCACAAGATTCTCTTATCTTGTATAAATACTGAATGCTATTTTAGATATTTTATGGATAGTCTTTTACTACCGTAAAGCTATGTGATGAATCAGTTGTTGCAACTTCAAGGATATAAAACAATAACGATACCTTGTTCCACATTCTCAAAAGCACTTTCAATAATTTATTCCATATCGTCATCAGCAGCAGCTGTAAAAACCATAAATACACTTCGCCAGCCAGACTTAATGCTTCCAACTTTTGATCTTATCATCTGCTTTCAAAAACCAATAAAAGAGTTAACATGCAAAATCGAATCGCCACTTTGGTTATAAAGGAGCACTTATTTTCATGTAAAGAGCATACAAAATTAATTGCTCATCACTTCATTGGATCTCAAATAGTTTAAGCATACCAGTACGATGCAATCAACAATCTGTTTCCAAATTATTTCACTGCGACAATTCCGCATTAAAATAACAAATGGTCTTAAGATATCATTCTGGAATGTGAAACTGGAAAGTTCTGATCGCTCCAGGTATTTAACGCTTAGTTGTCTTAGTGCATCTATGGCATACATTGCAATTTTTGTATCAGAATGGCTCCCAGCACAGATAAAGTGATCAGACAGGACACAACATATTCTAGCCTATACCTGGAGATAAGTAATATTTAATCATCAGAAACCACAAATTATAGATACAACATTACCGTCCTTATAGGAACCTCATAAATCGTTTTATTCAAATATTTGGATCACTTTTTAAGTGTATCTTTTTTGTAAATTCAATTAAATATAGTATATATTTCAAAGGGACAAAAAAGTATTAGTGGGTCAACCAACAGGTATGCACAACCTGTTTCAACTAGTAAGCCTTTTAAACGATATCAGATCCACCCATCTTTCCAGCTTAAGTGTCTACAGATAAAAAAAGATTACATAAATGGGCTTAGGATTATTACCATACGTATACGAGCCATATTATGGTAACTGATTTCCACCAGTTTTTGCAAGCTATAAACACGAGCCGGCCTCTGCTTCAGTTCTTCAACCGATGCTGGCTGATTTATCTAAATTCATGAAGTTATTACACTGGCACTATCTGATTTCCACCCGTCAAACACTAACAAAAGGTTATCTTTTGTATACAAATATAATAAGCAGATAAACACTTATGTTACAAACAGTATAAGGTTCTTTAAAGTGTTTGGAAAAGCCTGGTGTTTGATTCGGCATATATAGCGGGCTTATGTCTTATGTGGTTTTCGGCGTATGTTTCATAAGCTCATTTTTAATTGGCTTAGTTTGAGACTTTTCGGATTATATAAGCTTATTATGACACGATAAGCGTATATAGGCTGAAAAGTTCCTTCAATTATTTTGGACTTAAAAAGCTAGAATTCGGTCTGTCATTTCAGCAAACAGGTTATGTGCATCTTCTTATAGTAGTCACATAAACCAATTAACAAAAAGAAGAGAGCCAATCAGTTCCTTATTCTTGAAACTACACACTGTTAGAACACATACCAATATACCATAGTAAAAACAAAACAATGTTTCTTGAACACAAATCAGAAATTTCATACTTTTTTTTACTATATGTATTAAACATTCAATCACACACTCGCAACAAACACTTGATTTGTATTGCTTGAATAGACTGATCGGTTGAACTTCTCTTTTCAACAAATCAAAAGAAATAAATAAAAAAGGTATGACAATTAGAAAACAAAAGTGAAAACTTAAAAACTTACCCAAAAGTTTGATAATTTGATATAGGTTTTCAACTGATGAATTGATTAATTAGACATAAAAACTAAATTTGAAGACAATTAATTTATGTACCTGATTATGTACAGATCTTGTCTTTAACTGATCCGGCGAAAGAGCTGCTTAATTTACAGATCTGGCAGGATTTGTATATGGATCCGGAAACCACCGGTCTATTTTTCGAGGTTGCATAGTGACACCGAAATATAAACGGATATCGGAAATGGGGTGGTGAGGATAAAAGTTATGGTGGCTGCTGGGTGACTAGAAAGAGAAAACAGATAATATGTGTGAAAGATGGTAACTAAATCATGGTAGATAAATAAAAAAATAATAAAAAAGCTGGGAGTAAAAAAATGTATGAAAAAAGAGATAATAAAAAAGTAATTTGTTCAATCATTAACACAAAAAAGTCGCATAAAAAGTAATTTAAATATTAATCATAAAGTATAAAAAAATTTATTTAAAAAAATTTAAAAAATAAAAGTCGCATAAAAAGTACACTTACACATTCTTACAGAACTAGTACTTGCATCTTACACATTTGTACATAGGGACATTTTAGTAATTTTGTTAAAGTTGCATAGGTAGCATGAGGTAACATAAGGTAGCTTAGTCGCATGGTCTATTTTTGGAAGTTTCAAAAAACATGGGGCATTTTGGCAAATGACTTTCATGACAAGTCTATTTGGGTAATTATCCCTCTCCTTAAACTTGTTTTGGGTCGGTTTCGGTTTTTTCTGTTCGGCTCGGTTCCGACCCAATGATCACCCCTAATGGCTAATATGCAGGTGTTTTTTTTTCCAAAAAGCAGTTGTTTACAAATGCAACATGGCTCGGAAACCAGCAGTTGTTACTCGTGTTGTAGATAGCATGGCTGATAACCTAAGGCCCACTCGTGCAGAGGCTACTGATGTTGCCAATGCTGTTTTATATATAATTCTATAATCAAGCGAATGTGTCAATAATGCTCGTGTTTGCTACATGTAAAATAGTCTTTTAATTATCCATGATATGAAAAGGCCATCATCGTTTCAATATATATGTGAACGAGTGATCTTATGTTTAATGCAAGTTCCTGAATTGTATCAGGTGCTGATGCAATCCTTCTAGGCGCAGAGACAATGCGGGGGCTATACCCTGTTGAGAGTATCTCGATTGTTGGTAAAATTTGTGGCGAGGTATTAAATCTCCATTTTGATTCTCAAATACGTAGAATGTATCTTTGTATTATTTTCTGATATCATATACAGCTCTTCAGTGTACTGATTTAGTTAATGTATGCAGTCTGAGAAAGTGTACAATCAAGATTCATATTTTAAGAAGACTGTCAAGTACGTTGGCGAACCTATGAGCCACCTGGAATCTATTGCTTCATCTGCGGTACTAAATTTCAAGATCTTTTAGGGTATTACTTTTACTTTTATATGATGAATACGAGATACTAACTTATTGGAGAGTATTTAGGTGCGTGCTGCAATCAAGGTGAAAACTGTTGGGATTTAGAACTAGTTAAACCATTAACTACGAGTGCGCAGCGGAATGGATCTAGTATAATATTCATGATTAACACATAATAAAACAATATTAAAACCAACCTTTTAATTAATTGAATAAATCAATTAATGGATCTTGATCTTGAATCTACAACGGTAAAGTAACCGTCCTCTAGCGATTGCTCACACGACACGTCAAATGAACACACCACGATGCTAGTGGTAACTTCACTTCGATTATCTTGCAACTAGAAACCCTAATATCCAAAACCCTAATTTAATAGGTTAAGGATACGGTTTATAGATAGAAACAAGATACTTGGAAAAATTCACCGGAAACCCTAATTAGGGTTAGGGTTTGGACGAACCACAAGGGGAACCAAACAAGAGACCAAAACTTTGATACGAGGATCAAAGGTTTAGTGTAAGGCTAAGAAACTTCACAAGTAAGTACCCTAAGGTAGTTGATCTTGCAAAGGTTTACACTTTAAGTGAATTTAGGGTTAAAGGAAAAGTTCGTAAGGGTTTGGTGTGGGGTGTTTGTGTCGATCGGCTACAACAAACAAGAAAGAGGGGATAAAAAATTATGAGGGGTATGGGATTGTATTTATACACATCCTTGAACCTCCTCAAAATTAATTAGGCCCAACCCAACACCTAAATTAAGTAACTTAATTACTTGATCAACAAACAAAGGATCTTCTAGACCCTTAATGATAATCGGCCGCCTATATGGCACCGGAGGGTTCTAGAAGTCGTTTTCCTTCCTTAAATTTAAATAACGCACTCGCCTTTAATTAATTAAATCCCGTAATTAATTAAACCACCGTTAATTAAATAAAACGTAAAGTTTTTATTATACGTTTAATTATAAATAATAAAACGTAAATAAACGTGTGTTCTCCGTATTGAGTGTGTGCCCCCGATAGGCTCACGCATTTACCGATGGCTAAACGATCGCATATCTCAACAGCTCCCACTTGTGAGAGTTTAGACATACAGCGTCCATAATGAAGCATCTAGCAACACTTCATTATAACCGGAAAATGTTGAGTTAAATAGTTTCAAGAATAAGATCTTAAAGACTAGTAATGGTGTACGATTATTTGAGCTTGCTGATAATCATCCCTTCGTTACAATGTACCGGTTAAACCATGGATATGGATCCTAACTCATTCCATATAGTTTAACTTTAATTCCTCGTTTACAAATTAATTTAGATAGTCCAAATTGTAACAAGCATCATCTTGATTACATTTTGGGTACGGCCATACAATTACCTAATTAATTCTGGAGGGGATCCAGGGTACTTCACTGCACTATATCAGAGTGGAGGAACGAATTCTATATTGACTGCAAGTGTCTGTGGATGTTGCTTCACAACACTTCCAATTAGAGTCGTTATAGCTAGATCTTCCGAACTAGCGTTGGACATAAAATCAAGAAGCGATATCCACACATGCACAACTTGTTTGCATCTCAAGTCTAAGGATGACCTAATCCTCACCATTTATGTATTCGAATTTACTCATGACAACGGATCCAAAAGTAACCATTCGAAAGTTCGGGGTGTCCAATATTCATATCAATGAATAACATATGAGTTTGGTTGGAAACCGTCCACCATATACACCAGTATATATAACCAACACTCATAATTGTCTTAATGTATACAATATTCCCATATTGTTTAACCGACAATGGACATGTTTAGAATAATTAAATTATTCAAGGATTTAAACATACAAACATAGGGCAACAATAATTATATGAAGATAACAAACATCAAATATCTTTATTCATCAGAAAATAATTAAATTGTCTTACAATCCCAAATTATCCAAATACTTCGATTAACACATATTACATGAGACTATTAGCTGGAAGCAAACCAATTCCATGAGTCAACAAGGAATGCTTTTTGAGGTCTAACGCCTTTGTGAAGGGGTCAGCTAAATTGTCGTCTGTGTGAACTTTCTCCAGACTAACATCACCAAGTTCAATCACTTCTCTGAGGTAGTGAACTTTGGAACGATAATGTTTCGCACCTTTAGTGATTCCTGGTTCATTAGCTATAGTAATGGCTCCGGTATTGTCACAATACATCGTCATAGGTTCATTATTTGTGGGAACAACACCAAGCCCAGAAATAAACTTCCTAATCCAAACTGCCTCTTTAGCAGCCTCCGAAGCGGCTATATACTCAGCCTCTGTAGATGAGTTTGCATGGATGGTCTGCTTTGCGCTTTTCCAGCTTACAGCACCTCCGTTCAGCATGAAAACATATCCCGTCTGAGACTTCGTGTCATCAGCATCCGTAAGATATCCAGCATCAGTGTAGCAAGCAACCCTGAGCTCTCTTTTCATACCTCCTCCATAAACAAGAAACATGTCTTTGGTATGCCTAAGATACCTCAGAATGTTCTTAACAGCAGTCCAGTGAGAATCGCCAGGATTCTGCTGAAATCGGCTAGTCATGTTCTGCGAGAACGCAACATCAGGTCTCGTACATCTAACAGCATACATGATTGATCCTATTGCCGAAGCATAAGGAATTCTCTGCATGCGTCTCACCTCATCAGGTGTTGATGCTCCTTGAGTCTTAGATAATTTTGATTTAGTTTGCATGGGAACAAAGCCACGTTTGGAGTTGTCCATGTTATACTTCTTCAAAATCTTATCTAAGTAAGCACTTTGACATAAACCAATTAACCGTCTAGGTCTATCACGTATGATCTTGATTCCAAGAATATACGCAGCATCTCCCAAATCCTTCATGGAAAAACACCTTCCAAGGTAAGCTTTTACACTTTGCAACATTGGAATGTCTTTTCCCATCAACAATATGTCATCAACATACAGGACAAGAAACACTACGCTACTCCCACTAGCTTTGATATATACACATGGCTCATCAGGATTTTGACTGAAACCAAATTTCTTGATTTCATCATCAAACCTCTTGTTCCATTGCCTTGATGCTTGCTTAAGTCCATAAATGGATCTTTGAAGCTTGCATACACGGTTTGGATACTTTGGATCTACAAAACCCTCAGGTTGCTTCATATAGACTTCTTCGTAAAGCAGTCCATTGAGGAAGGCGGTTTTAACATCCATTTGCCAAATCTCATAGTCATAGAACGCGGCTATGGCTAAAAGAATCCTTATAGCTTTGATATCCGCAACAGGAGAGAAGGTCTCTTCATAATCAACCCCGAAGGTTTGAGTGAAGCCCCTCGCTACATATCGAGCTTTAAAGGTGTGTACATTGCCATCCATGTCGGTCTTCTTCTTGTACAACCACTTGCCACTAACAGTTCTAGCGTTAGGGGGAAGGTCTACTAAGATCCAGACATCATTGTCTTTCATGGATTGCATCTCCACATTCATAGCATCCAGCCATTTGTCAGATTCAGGATCTGCCAATGCAGCTTTGAAGTTAGTGGGTTCATTATGATCCCCTAACTCATGTTCCTCAGCGTCAATGTATAAACACATACGGTCAGGAGCACGCCTAGTCCTTGTAGACTTTCGAATGGGAGCTATATCACTTATAGATTCATCAATTTCTTGATCATCCTCTTCATGATTGCTAGTGTTTTCAGAAGGATGTATATCTTCATCTTGAATTACTTCAAGATCCTCTATACTCCCACTTGCTTCTTGATTCATAAGATTGCTCTCTAGGAATTCAGCATTACGAGCAACAAATACTTTGTTCTCGGGTGGGTAGTAAAAGGAGTAACCCATCGTTTCCTTTGGGTAACCTACAAATATACACTTAACAGATCGGGGCTCTAGTTTTTCAGGTTTGATAAGCGTGTCACGCTTAACAAGAGCCTCACATCCCCAGACCTTTAAGTAAGACAGCTTAGGGGCTTGCCCATACCATACTTTGTATGGAGTCTTTTCAACCTTCTTAGTTGGAACCATATTGAGTATGCGAGCAGCAGACTCAAGAGCATAATCCCAAAAGGATTTAGGAAGAGTTGTTTGGGCCATCATGGAACGAACCATATCAAGTAGGGTTCTATTTCTCCTCTCAGACACACCATTGTGTTGTGGTGTATATGGAGGAGTTCTTTGGGAAACTATCCCATGTTCCTTAAGATGCTCCAGAAATTCATAACTCATAAATTCACCTCCGCTATCAGATCGTAGTGCCTTTATGGTTTTACCGAGTTGATTTTCTACTTCCTTTTGAAACACCTTAAATGTTTCAAACACTTCATGTTTATGCTTTAGCAAGTAAACATAACCATAACGACTATAGTCGTCAGTGAAAGTGACGAAGTAACTTGCACCTTGTCTTGACACGGTTCTAAATGGACCACATACATCAGTGTGGATTAGTCCAAGTAGATCTTTAGCCCTCTCCACTTGATGTGAATAAGGTTTACGTGCCATCTTTCCAGATAAGCATGAAACACATTTGTCAAAGGAATCATCATCGTTTGACTTGAGCAATCCATCAGATTGTAATTTCTTAATGCGCTTTTTGCTTATGTGGCCAAGGCGACAATGCCATAGCAATGTAGAGTCCAAATTAGATTTGGCCCTTTTGTTGCTCATAGCATACATAGAACTATTGTTTGTATTAGAATCACACATATCAATTTCATAAATACCATTACTAGGAATAGCATTAAAATAAAACATATTATTTTTCGAAACCGAAATACTTGCATTATTCTCAAAACGATTAACAAATCCATCGTCATACAAACATGAAACTGAAACAATCCCTCTAGAAATAGAAGGTGCATAATGACAATTATTCAACATAACAACCAGTCCACTAGGGAGAAATAATTGAAAAACACCAATGGCTTCAACAGCTGCACGATGACCATTGCCCACGTACAGATTCAAAGCTCCTGGCTTCAGCTTCTTACTTATCCTTAGACCCTGAGTAGTATTACAGATGTGAGTACCACAACCAGTGTCATAAACCCAAGATTTATTAGGAAAAGTAAAGAGTTTTATCGTGAAGATACCTGAAGTGCTAGCTCCTTGCGAGGACTTCTTTCTCTTCCACAACTCAGTGAGATACTCTGGACAGTTTCTCTTCCAATGACCAATTTCACCACATTGGTGACAAATGGCATCCTTAGCAGGATTCTCTTTCCTTGGTGGAGGGGGAATCTTGGCTCTGGGAGTAAAGTTAGCTACTTTCTTCCCTTTACCACGATTCTTACCCTTTGCAGCATTAGACGGTTTAGCCTTGTTAGGCTTTTGAACCCTTCCTGCCCTAATAGCATTAATGGTATTAGGAGTAGCAGGTGCAACCTTCTTTGGCAACGTTTTCTCATGCAACTTAAGCATGGCATGCAATTCAGGTATTGCCTTCCCCAGGCCATGCATGTTATAGTCTTGCACAAACCTATCATAGTCCTTATTCAGTGAGGCTAAAATTAGGCTGACCGAAAGTTTCAAGGACATGGGGTGACCCAAACGTTCCAAATTCTCTATGAACCCCTTCATCTTTAAGACATAGGAGCTCACAGATTGTCCATCCTCTTGTTTACACGCGTGAAAGGCACGTGCAACATCAAGGAGTTCTTGATCAGCTTGTTCAGTGAACATGGTCTTCAACTCTTCCATCATAGACCATGCGCCGTGACCCTCCAAAAGTTTCTGGAGTTCAGGGGACATAGTCATGAGCATAAGGCCAGCGATTTCTCGTGACCTTCTGACCCAAGTTGGATGTAAATCCGGGTCTTGCTCTGGTCCTTCATGACCATGAGGCAGAATTGCAGGTAGATCAGGAATTGGTTGCTCAAGGTATTGAACCAAGTCATCAGTTTCGAGCGCTATCCGAAGAGCACGATACCAATCAAGAAAGTTATTCTCAGTCAATTTCATCTTTTCAAGGAATGACTTAACAACCGTGCTGTTTAAGCAAGAGTTTTGATTATTCATCTACAAAATAAAAGTTCAACGATTAGTATTTTCGATAATTACATTCTCAAAGAATTAACTACCCAATTAATCATGTTGAGACTAAGATCCTTGCTTGCACTCCCACTTAATATTAGAGGTCCGACCGTCTAGTATTCAAGTGGGGCAAGAGGTAAGCGACGGGCGTTAATTGCATTACAAGTGCAACTCTTAGTTTGTATGAGACGATTCATGAATTTTATTTTGTCGTAGAGTGTTTGGATGGGATGTTCTCTCATCTCTTTCGAGAACCTTTGAACATCTCAAACAAACTTGTTCTACACATAATAAAGTCATGAGTATGTTTCATCTCATCTTTATGCCTCGGGTTCCGAATCTGACCGGGAACTCGACTTTAAGTCGTACCAATTTGAAGCAGCAATTATTGGCAAAGGTCTGACCAGTGACAAAGATCGCCTTGGGTATGTAATTCGCCCTAGGTCTGACCAGTTGACGAAAAACAACTACAAGTGCTTCTAAATTGGATGGCGTAGACTTAAAAAATTTCAAATAGGTATCACATAAGTTTTAAAAAAACAAATGTCAAAGTGTGTAAAAGAATGCATGCAATTCATTCTCTTATCACAAGTTAAGAAAACAATTTGTTAACTTTTTGGTTCAGTCGTGTTGTACCGCGGGAGAACATTAAAGAGAGATCAAACCCTATATCCTACTCTTCATGCACCCGAGGGTGCAAGTGCTTGGGATAATTATTCCATAGGTGTCGAAACAACTATGGAACACGGGAGAAGATTAAAGATTTCTCAAACCCTAGATAGCTCGACTAGAGCACGAAGTGCAATAGCAAGTCCATCATTAGTAAAGACACAAAACGGTGTTGTAATTTTAAGTATTGTAAACTAATTAATTTTGCAAATCACGTCGTAGAGAAGATAGTTTATAAGCCATCATTACGGTATGTAAGCCCAACTCGAGTGACAATATGATTTCGCAAAATAATAAAACCAAGTTTCATAGTTCTTATGTCAATATTAATATTTGTTCAAAAAATCATGATTTTAACAAATAACACATAGCCGATTCGCAAGGAAAATATGGTGTATTAATATGACATAGTTTTAAAGCTAGTTTCGATATAAGTACCATCCGTTTTATGATTCCTAGAATCTTGAATTATTACGTTTTGCAATTCATAATGGAAAACAAATAAGCACATAAAACAGACAGAAGGGGGTAGAAGCAGAAGACAGACTCTATATGAAAGCGGTAAATCATATAAGATCCAAGTCTCGAATGAGTCTTCCCCAAATTGAGGACCAAAGACCCTCATCAAGTTTTCGAGCAAGGTACTTGATGACGTGCAAAGTATCACAAAAGTGAGATGCAAGGGCCTTTGACGGATAATAAAAAAACAAAGTAATTATTAACCGGTTCAATTTTAACCTACCCAATTTTAATAGATCTAGATCAAGATTAAAACTTTATGACAAGTATGCATGTAGTTGTCATAAAAACATAAATAAAAGAGATTTTAAAGCGAAGCAAGCGTGTTTTATTCTATGTGTAACCCATGAATGCCATACGATTTGACTCGTGATGCCACTGTTGGGATTTAGAACTAGTTAAACCATTAACTACGAGTGCGCAGCGGAATGGATCTAGTATAATATTCATGATTAACACATAATAAAACAATATTAAAACCAACCTTTTAATTAATTGAATAAATCAATTAATGGATCTTGATCTTGAATCTACAACGGTAAAGTAACCGTCCTCTAGCGATTGCTCACACGACACGTCAAATGAACACACCACGATGCTAGTGGTAACTTCACTTCGATTATCTTGCAACTAGAAACCCTAATATCCAAAACCCTAATTTAATAGGTTAAGGATACGGTTTATAGATAGAAACAAGATACTTGGAAAAATTCACCGGAAACCCTAATTAGGGTTAGGGTTTGGACGAACCACAAGGGGAACCAAACAAGAGACCAAAACTTTGATACGAGGATCAAAGGTTTAGTGTAAGGCTAAGAAACTTCACAAGTAAGTACCCTAAGGTAGTTGATCTTGCAAAGGTTTACACTTTAAGTGAATTTAGGGTTAAAGGAAAATTTCGTAAGGGTTTGGTGTGGGGTGTTTGTGTCGATCGGCTACAACAAACAAGAAAGAGGGGATAAAAAATTATGAGGGGTATGGGATTGTATTTATACACATCCTTGAACCTCCTCAAAATTAATTAGGCCCAACCCAACACCTAAATTAAGTAACTTAATTACTTGATCAACAAACAAAGGATCTTCTAGACCCTTAATGATAATCGGCCGCCTATATGGCACCGGAGGGTTCTAGAAGTCGTTTTCCTTCCTTAAATTTAAATAACGCACTCGCCTTTAATTAATTAAATCCCGTAATTAATTAAACCACCGTTAATTAAATAAAACGTAAAGTTTTTATTATACGTTTAATTATAAATAATAAAACGTAAATAAACGTGTGTTCTCCGTATTGAGTGTGTGCCCCCGATAGGCTCACGCATTTACCGATGGCTAAACGATCGCATATCTCAACAAAAACGTCTGTTATCATTTGCTTCACTTCATCTGGAAGAACTGCTAGGTGTGTGTGATTATATGTTTTATTTACCCGATTTATATTTCAAATGCATTGATAATATGTCACCTCAACAGCTATTACTAAATGTGCAGGTTGATTGCCAAGTACAGGCCCACCATGCCTGTGCTCTCTGTTGTGATACCACGTCTTAAAACAAACCAACTCCGCTGGACATATACCGGTGCTTATGAGGTAAAGTCCGCTGGACTTTTCCCGGTGCTTGCAGATCCTCATCACCCTGTCTCATTTACGACTTCTGAATTTATTGACCGGACAAAACTTTGTGAAAGAGCCAACTTTGATGCTATGATTTTTGTAGACCGAATCAACTGGCGCCACAAATGAGACAGTTTTACAGGTGGCTTTGGATCATGGCAGGACAATTGGTGTAATTAGACCACGTGACCGTGTAGTTGTTTGCCAGAAAGTTGGTGACGATGCTGTTGTCAAGATTATCGAGCTTGAAGATTAACCAATCTAACTTCTTACGCGATTCTAGTATATACAATCTCAGTTATTAGATTTTGATCAAGGGTAAATGGCAAAGCTTGAGCTCAAGTTCTTGTTATGGCACAACAAATTAGCCTCCTTTTTTACCCTGGATTCTCGTTTGAAATGTGTTAAGAAATTCTGGAGTTATTCAGTTTCTAGGTTAAGTATTCGATCTTATGTAAAATCTCTTCAAGTCGCATGGAAGTGATTTGCCATTTTTAGCTTCTGGGTGTTTAAAATGTGGTCATTTTTTTATGTACATAGACAGAAGAAAAAAAAACTGTTGGAAGTATAAACAAGATGAAACGACTAGTTTTCGGGGAATGGTAAAGGTAATGATACTCGAAAGTCGTATTGCTACTATATATTGATCATGCATTGCACATCAGACTCTCCGAGCCCATTGAAAAGCATAAAAAAAGCTAAATAAAAGAAGACAGTACGATCTTAAAATCGTATCTTACATTGTCGTTTTCTAAAATCTTATCTTACTGTAAACATTGCTCAAACAATGTAATTATGTAAATATTCAAAAACCTGGACAATTTTTATCAATTATTATCACACTAATACAAATGTTGCTCAAACAACAGGTATTACTTCATATGTCATGAGAGTGTGGACATAACCAACTAGATCATTTATAGGTCCTCGATCTTATCAAATTATCGAAAGTCGAAGCTTTATATATAGCAGAAGCTCGTTAACTGGCTTCAGTTTATATTTACTCCGTATCAGTTAACTTGATGTTAGCCTCATAAAGGAAAGGAAAAAATATCTTAATCCAAAGCATCACAAAATAAAATTACTTGCACACAAAAACGTTGATGATTATGTCGTGTGTTTTTTTTACCTCTTTAATACAAAGTATAGCACTTGCACCAACAACATTACTATGACATTACTCAGAAGTTCTTTTTGCACAAAACAGAGTGCGCGCGCACAAACATGAAGCGGCACTAGAAAGATACCTTTATACCAAGCAATGCCATCAACTGAGAGATGAACTGCGGGTGTCCTGGCCAGGCTGCTCCAGTTACTAGATTTCCATCGGTAAAGCAGCGATCTATTGGGTCTGGTTCTAACCAGGTTCCACCACCCAGTACCACATTAAGTTTGACAGCAGGATATGCAGTACATTTCTTACCCTAGTACATGCAATAAAATAAGAGTCACTGGTTATATATCAGAAACTAATTTACTGGTATTATGAGCATGCTTTTTGACAAGGCTCATCCCGTTTAATTAAACAAAAATATAAAACCTTACCTTGAGAGCACCAGCGGCAGCCAGAATCTGTTGGCCGTGGCAGATAGATGCTACAGGCTTTTCAGCATCCATGAAATCTTTTACGAGCTCAATGACTGCTGGATCAAGTGCCAGGTATTCTGGAGCTCGACCTCCAGGTATGACAAGAGCATCATAGCTGGAAGCATCTATATCCTTGAAGTTAGCTGTTAGTTTGAAATCATGGCCCGGTTTTTCACTGTAGGTTTGGTCCCCCTCAAAATCATGGACAGCTGTAGGGCACGTTTCACCTGCGTTTTTGTTGGGGCAAACAGCATCCACATCGCATCCAAGAGCTTCAAGGGACTGAAAAGGAACGTGGACCTCATAGTCTTCCATGTAATCCTGAAGAGGAATCAAAACCGAATCAGTTACCAAATACCAATTTATGTTGATTTTCCTTTTCTGCAATAAAATCGGTTATAGATAGCTGTAAAAATGTAAGAAACAAACTTAAACTGATAAGAGCATATTAAGCAAGGAGATACAACTTACCCCACAGAGGAATAGAATCCGTTTGTCGGAACCAGTAACAGTACCACCTAATGCCTTGATGATATGACGGATGTACTCAGCGTGACCATAGTAAGTAGTTCCGGTAATTATATTTCCATCAAGGGTGCATGATGCCAATGTCTGTGGTTCAATCCAATGAGCACCAGCAGCAACGAGGACCGGTCCAAGACCACGATATGCTGTAACTTTTCGACCTTTTAATAGGTCAGCCGCAGCTAGGATGAGCTGTCCATGACAGATGGAAGCGATGGGTTTTCCAGATTTGGCAAAATGTGTGACAAGGTTCAGGACACGTTCATCCATAGCAAGATATTCTGGAGCACGTCCTCCTGGTATAACCAGACCATCATACGTGCTTATATTAATCTCATCAAATGTAGCATTCAGGTTGAAGTTGTGACCTCGGCACTCCGAATATGTCTGCTAAAACAAAAAGTAAAAAGTTATAACAGACGCAGAATTTATAAGAGCAGAGCTACCTTACCACTGCGATTTGCAAATACAAATTAAAAATAACAAACATTTTTAACTTATAACAATAGCAAGAATGGACAAGAACAAGCACCGGTCACCCTGTTATTATACACACAAGGTTTTGAACGTTTGTATACTTTGGCGGGTACAATTTACTTTCTATGGCAGGTCATTTTCGATGTAAAAGAATCACATACAGAAAAGGGACAAACGACTACGACATGCTAAATGGTAACAATCTTTTATCTGATAACACCATATACAGAACTGGGGTAACTCTAATCTGAAATGAACGCTTTCGTTGTTATATCACTACATATCTGCATCATGTGCAATGAGCTACAGTTTATCATATCATCACTATATTTTCACATGCTTCTATTAAATTCAGTTTCTATCTTTCATATCCTAATTGTTCCTCGCAGAGTATAGCAACCAGACATGCCTACGTGACTTGTCTTCGAGGGTGTTTAAGAAGCAGCAGACAAGTAGCTATAAAATAATACCTTCAGAAAGTGGTGAAATTGCTTTAAGTTATCTAAAAAGGTAAACAAGGTTCACAAAGTAGATGCAGAAATAACAAGAACTGATCAGCAATTATTAAAAGGTTCTGCTTTTGCACTTAACTAGGGGTAAGGCTGTCTACATCTCATCCTCCATACCTCGTGGAAGACGGACTTGGGTACCGTTGATTTACTGATAAGCATAAGCAGGTGCTTATTTCAAAGTGTACATATTAGCCGAAATTAAAATTACTTTTTTACAAACATTACCTAACTTCTCCAAAAGGCTTAAATCGGTGGGGAAATCCTAACCCCATGACCCTTCCCCGAGTACCTTTTAGTGACTTTTAGCCAGGAGGAGTATTGAACTCGTGACATATTTTTCTCCTAAGCGCGCTCCTGACATGTCAACTAGACCTTTGCCGTGGGGAAGTGATGCCACTAGGAGGGGAATGGCCCAATGTAGAAACATACTAAACTAAAAGCTTTTATAAATCAATATAATTAAATATTTAAAATTTACAAAATAAGCAAACCCAAACACCTTCTAAAGGGCTGTTTGATTTAGCTTATAATGTAAGCCTATTTCGGCTTATATAACATAAGCCTCGATTTTGTGGCTTATTTGAAGACTTATGGGCTTATATAAGTTTATCATGGATATAATAAACTTATCTAAGCCCATAAGTCTCCAAACAAGCTTAAACAATTGGGGTTTATGAAATATAAGCCGAAATAGGCTTATTTTCGGCTTATATATCATAAGCTCCAATTTTGTTGCTTATTTTGAGACTTTGGGGTTATATAAGGCTTACCATGATATAATAAACTTATATAAGCCCATAAACCTCCAAGTAAGCCACAAAATCGGGGCCTATGTTATATAAGCCGAAATGGGCTTACGTTATATAAGCCAACCAAACACCCTCTAACACCACTTTCTATAACTAAGTACGTAGTATTACGGAGTATTGCCTGATGGTTGGATGGTTGTTGAATAGCAGTGCGACATATATCACCCGACTTTTTACCAGGACAAACAGCTTCTACCAATACTCCATATGCTTGCAATGCCTGAAATGGTACCATCACCTGGAAATTACGGTAATTTAGGGATGAGCATTTACCGATTCCCGGTACCCAAATCCCGTTCGGTACGGTACCGGTACTACGAAATATGGTGAAAAAAAATTCGGTACCACTAATTCGGTACGGGACCTGTACCAAATCGAGAAATTCTCAGAAAAAAACAGAAAAATCCCAATTTTCCGGTACCGATATCCGAATCTAGTTCGGTACGGTACCGTACCACTAATTTATGCTTGATAAAAAATCGGGACTACTAATTCGGTACGGAATCAGTAGGATAGCGGTACCGTGCTCATCCCTACACTAATTACTCTAGTTAGCTATTATAAATCTAGAGGTGTCAAATCTTGTACATTTTATTTTTTTTTTCCTTTTTAAAAAAGTAAGGGCACTTTTTGCTTGGGTGCACAACTAATTGGTTCATGGAGGAATCTTTTATATTTAATATTTTTTCGACTACAAGTATTATTATTATTTTTTTTTTTTTCTCGTTTTAGCCTGTGCTCGTTTAACCGCGCGTTGTTGGTCTGCCGCCCGTTTAGCCACCTCTCACAACCAACAAAGGTTGAGATTCATCAACTAAAATTACTACAGTAAATTAGATGCATATATTAAATAACACTAGGGTTATGAAAAAGTAACGACCTCAGCGTCTTCCATGTAATCGCCACATAGAATCAACACCTTCTTCTTATTCTCCGCCATTTCTTTAAAATGATGGAATACTATGTTGTTGAGTTGACTAACCAGAGTTTGAAATACTACTACTAGTAACTAGAAACTTCACTACGGGTATGTTTGGTGACACGTAGCAGTAAGCAGTTGTAGAAGCAGAAGCAGTAAGCAGTAAGCAGTAGTAGTTAGTAGGAGCGGTAAGCAGTAGCTGTTTATTAAAAAAAGTGTTTGGTAAACAGAGCAGTAGCAGTAAATATTAACTATAAAATTACGAAAAAGGGCATAAAATGATTAAAGGAATAACAAACTTATTAAGAAATTAAATGAGGATAAACTTGTAATTTTAAAGCAAACTGCTAGCGGAATCTTTGAAATGCTTCTCTTATCAAGCATTTCAAATAGGAGCAGTTGTATGATATCTAAACTCTAGTCACTCCTTACCAAACAAGCTTTTAAGTCAAACTACTAACCGCTTGTCGCTTACCGCTCCAAAATGTTTGAAAAAGCTTGCTACCAAACACAGCCTACACCATATTTACACTTGGCCTCCTTTTATTTTTATAAATACCCGATATTTGTTTCTTTTATTTTTGTAAACTAGCCCGCGCACAGCGGCGGGATTCCTAGCGGCAGAAAATTGACAATATGAAACATTGTGGTAAGTGTTTTGCGTAAGGTTCAACGTGAAAATATCAAAATATAATTATAAATGATTAAATGGTACTAACTTGCAATAATTCAACTCTAGCAAAAGTTTAACATGTATCGAACAATATAGTAAAACATTTAGTGTAACTTAAAGTAAAGCATTACATTAATTAGGACATAAAAACTAATAAAGCGCGTTACTCGTACATAAAACTTCTTGATGCACGATATTTTGTGAAACTTAAAGACCGTTATTTGTGTTTTTCTAAGACCAGATTCATCAGCATCAAAAGAACAGCCAATTTTGAAATTGATTCATTAAGAACCTCCACCAGAATCATGTAGTCTTTGAGGCTTTTCTGTTATTGCTTAGTGAAGACTTATGGTAATAAAAAAAATTATGTGATATTTTGGAGTCAAAGACTGAGTCTTAGATGTGCAGTCTGATGTACAGTTATGCTTGTTAGAACAAAACATGACAAAATTTATGCAGCACTATCCTTAACAAACCTCATAATCCAACACAGCCTTCAAGAAACACCTTATCCGTAGGAAAACCATTATAAAATATAGCCAAGCACCCACGCCTAGCATAACAAATTTACTAACAAAATGACAACACTTTTAACAAAATATAGACATAATTCAAATGCCAACCAAAAACAACATTATTAAGAAAATTCACAGATTATAGAAACCAATTAATAACAGAATTAGAAGAAAGTATAGGTTAAAAAATTCATAAAATACTTACAAACAAAACTTACGATATTCATAAAACTATCAAAACAATTTTACATACGAGGTTTCAAGACCCACACATTGCGGCGAAATGTTTGCATACGCGATTTTATTTCGACGTGTTGTTAAACCTTTCCATGTTCTAGACGATTCATGGTGAAGTTGTATGTCGATTTTTAGTTCTTGTGCACAACGTATATATACATGCACCATGAAATATGCTAGAAATAAATTTACCAATAATGATTCATGTGAGACCCCCAAAATCAGGTATGGAATAACTAGGCAGCAAGGGGGTGCCACGTCATGGTACAAGAAACAATGAAATATTATTGACATAAAGTTGACGTAATAAAAATTTATACATTAAATTATAAAGAATCAGAGTTTTTAAACAAAGGTCCCAGATTTTTATAAACGGAAATCTATAATTTAATTATGGTTTTGTAACTTATAGTTACAAAGAATACATGATAAACTTCTGACTGTTTTTAGATAAACCAAAGTTTAAGTACACACAGAAATCTCCAAGCTGCGATAATATCCTGCGGGCTTCCATCCAAGCAAAGCTAAGTATTAATACCTGAGATTAAACATGTGAAATCGTTAACATAAAGTTGAGTGATATTCATAGGTTTAGCAGTAAAGATGTGGAACACAAACATTCAGTTGTAAAACAAGTAAATAGAGAAAATGGTTATGATCATTAACCATAGTCTGAAACCAATATTATTGCTGTTTAGTTCATGAACCGAAGCTTAACTCAAAGTAAGTTCCTCTAGGGAGTATTCAGCCTAAATACTCAAGTATAAACAAATGTAAGTGCGTCAAGGTAATCGGGACGGGGATTGTCAATCCCGATGGATCCACCCACAACATTCGCGCTTAGCGCAAAGCATACGGGACAATTAACGGTTCATGATCAAGAGAGGAAACTTAAGGCTATTAACTATAAGCAATAATATCAATGAAAACTGTTGGAAAGCATACAAGTCTGAATAGCATACAAGTTCTGGATAGCATACAGTTTTTTAAATGGATGTGTTCCACCATGTAAAATCTCACCCCGTGTTTAGAAACAATGTTCAAGTAGTAAAAGGGGCTATGAACTCACCTTAGCTACGAGGTGAATCAATATGGAACTTGAGGGCTGAGTAGTAACAACAAGTAATCAAGAAACCTTAAGTCATCCAAGACCTACGATGACGGGGCGCGAAAACTTATAAGATACAAAAATAACGTTTAGAAAACGCTTTGGTTACTATTAGTACATAAACCATCTTATAACTCGCAAGGCATTGCAACCTATTGACTCGAACCAATTTTGACTTAAAAACACTACTTACCCACTGTATGATCATGTTTATAAACATTAACAATGCTCATCAAACCCATAAGTAGCAAACGCTTGTACACTTTGAGTCGAAAATTAACGTTAACAAATTGGCTGCACTAAATTTTCAGAAACATGCTGTAAAGATTGTATCATATCTAGAGTTCTATAATAGCTATAAGCTCAAACTTTATGGCCCTGGAAAGATAAAATTATTACCTTTTCAAATCTTTAAGAAACACTATCAAAGCTATTACCAATCAACGGGAAATGCAGTTTTAGTGCAGACTACCCAGATTTAACTTTTTCGACAAAAAATTGCATAAAACCATTTTGACCATCATTTACATTCCGTAAAAGATTTTAACTTGAAACCAATTGGAAATGTTCACATTTGACCTATGTTACTGTAATAAGTCATAAAAATACACACTTTGGCCTTTTATGCTTTGACCCCAAACATAAATTTGGCGCGCATGTCGGCATTGACTAGTTTTGATAGAAAGATCATATTTTACTCATCCGGACACTTCCAAAAACCACCCAACTCAGCAATTGTACTACACAACCAAGGCTATCCAAAAATCAAGAAAATTACAGGTCTTATTTCCAGAAAAACTTCATGAATGGCTGTAGCAATCTGCTATCATTCTTAACCTCATTTTTTACACTAAAATTTACTTCTAACATCACGTAAACACTTGCACACCCTAAGTAATGCCTCTACAAGTACACAAGACATATCATGATCATAATAACACCTTGACATCAGTAGAATATGGTCTAAATACAAAAACTCCAATTTCATAATCAAGGTATTTAATTAAATAGAAATTAAAGCAATACAATAGTGGCAAGAGTACCTTAGTACAAGTGTGACGGATATGAGAACCGGGTTGTAGATGGCAATTGGAAATACTCCAAGGGCTACCCGCGACCTACAAGAGTGATCACGACCCTTAAGTATGCGTTTTATAAAAATATAAAACAATTGTATCAAAATTTTGTAAAAATGTAATATGTATATAACTTGCACAACCAACCGAGTTTAAGTATGGTCATGACCTTCATGACATACAACCTGTATAAAAATGAATAAAAAGATAGTCTAAGGTCTCAAATCAAGTAACCCAAGTGATTTGCACCTAAAAACACCAACAATTTATTTAACCGTAGGCGTAAAGTCACATTTTCTGGTATAGCTGTTTTGTAAAGGGCATAGCTCCCAATCCATAAGTCTAATAACGATGGGATTTTCTCAACTGGAACGGGTATCTCATGGGGTTTCTAGAATGTCCAACCATTCGATCTAAGAGTTTACAGAACTTTTTAAAAGTCCAAAACACTAACAGCCTTACCGTAAGCACCTAATAGTCAAACTGCACTAGTCTCTGAGATTTCCACCATTGGAAAGCCTCAAGATTCTATTTTCGGCCCATACCAACCACGAGTAAAATAGCTAATACCAATTTTCGGGAAAATTGCATTCTTTGAAGGTTACGAAATCAGAATTTAGGTTTTCGAACTCGGGTTTACCGTTTTGGTCATAAATTACAAACCGTGATAGCAATCGATGTGAGGTCAGCGGCGTTTGTTAGGTTATAATGTATACTAACTCAAATTGTGTTAAAAGATCAATTATATGGCCCATGACCTGTAGAAAATAGCTATACAAATCTGTTGGGTCAGATTGGGTTCACAACCGTAAATCGGTCATAACTCACTCATCCGGAGGAGTTGATCGCCCATCCAACTCGCTACTAACATGTAAAAGGGTCAATGAATCCATCTAAGTGATAAAAACACAGCCTACAGTGGGAAAATATGTGAGTTTTGAGCTCATAAACCTGCTGTCCGAATTTTGGTTATTAAAACTACTATGCCTAACCACTCTAATCCCTTCCAAACAATCAAAATTGCATTCTACACTAACTAACATCAATCAAAGCATCTTAATCAATAACATGTATGGTGAAATCAATACTTGGCCAAAACCAAATAATTATAACAATGGTTCTAACAAAAATTATCAATGCCTAAACCCTAATAACACAATACAAACCTATTGGAATGATCAAAATCCCAAAACCTCCAATTCTAGTGATTCATGATTTTATAAAAATCATTGCATGAGGTGTTTTTGAGTGGGTTTATGATTATAATTAATCAAGGATGATTGGGGTGTGTTTTAATTGAGTGATTGCTCAAGAAAAAATGGTGATGGGGCTGTTTTGATTGGGTTAGTGGAACAGTAAAGAAAAAGGAGAAGGGAGAGTGATTTTTGGAAACAAAAAAAATACTGGTAATGTTTGTGTGTGTTTGTGTAGTCGGTCAAAAGAAAAGGGAGGCAAAAGTGGGCTTTAGCCCAAAGCATAAATCCTACTAATAACTAACTAAAGCCCAAAATTTAAAATGCTCCTAGCCCGACTCGATTCTTAAAAACTCTAGTCGTTCCGACTCGGTGCAAGTTATAATACGAAAATAAAATATTTAATAGAAACATAGTATTTTGACTTCGAAAAGTCGAAATATATAGCCATCGGTTCTCGTTCCATCGTATTGGGTAAAATTTTTGTAAAACACGCGCAGGTGCTTTTAAATCAAAAGTTTTGATTTAAATAAATATGGAAAAATAAAATAATTTTTTTTTATAATTCCGAATAAAGTATTATCAGAGAAATAATTAAAATATAATTTAATTAAAATTCTCAAGATCTCAGGTTTTAAATATGAAAAATACAAGAAAATGTAACATGTTGGAAAATTCAGAAAGTATGAATAAAATAATAAAATAATACGGGGAAAAATACGAGTTCTCACAATTCAACCACTTTTTGTAAGCATAAAGAGCTAATAAAATCATGCCTACAACCACATGTAAATGAATTTTGATTTACAAATACACAAAAGAACCATAATATATAATCATACATCAATAGATGTCTATACACACCAAAGCAAACGTCTTTCTCTTCGACATACATCTCAATTAGAAACAGAATATGGAAGCATACACCATGAATTCGTATTCGAGGATCATGTTAATTACAGAACTGCTATAATTGGCATATTCATTAAGAGATAAAATATCAATTTTTATACAGACCTTGCAATTCTGTCATATGGACGACCACCTTGACTTCTTCTCGGAATTTGGAACCTGGTATGGCAATTCTGTAATATGATTTAGAAGTTTTTTTTTTCATTGGTTGGTGGTATTTTTTTATTAGCCGGTGAAAATTATCACTTTCACCTTTACTATCATACTCGTTTACATCCATTCTCTTGCCCCATATCACCAATTAGTATAACCATCACAACTGCACCAGCCATCCTACTCTCCATATGAACCACTGGATGGTATGACTCTAATATAATCGCCTGTAGAACCAGTTTATTTATTTAGTTCATAGTAAGGTTAGAAGCAATAATAATGAGATCATGCTCAAATGAAAGGTGGCCGTTTCGACCCATTTACTTGTAAATGAGTCGATTTTGACTATGACTAATTGTAAATTATAATATATTCCTAGTGATATTATGACTTTTGGGATCCTATTTGAAACTCACTACTTACATAAAATAAAATAAATATGGCACCGAGTTTTTGGAGTCAAGAAAACAAAACAACCAAATTTGACCCGAATCTAACCCATTGCCTACCGGCCAGTGTAGTAGTGGGTGCAAAATATGGTACATGAACAATGTAAAAGAACCTCCAAGATAGCTAACCCACCATAATCATCATGGAGCTCGTAATATTGTCTACTACTAACACCATTATCATTGCACGTGCCACCGTCACTTGTTTCCCAGCTAACTTTCATGTATCTATTTTCTTGATGTTCATCTTCTCCAACCTACCTGAAAATTAACTAATACGCCGTATTAAATTAATATACAAACTAAAGCTTACATTTCATTGAAAATAATTTAAAAAGAATTACATGCACACCTATGCGATGAAGAATGTCACGGCGAGAAAAATGGTTAAGCAAGGCCTTTGCGATAACATCTATATTAGCAGTAGCAAAATAAAAAAAAATACAAATAAGGCTTTCGGTTTTTAGCATCATTTGCATAGATTTTAGAGAGCCATATTATTAAGGTGCTCAAACTTTAATGATTCCTACAAAAAGTGTAAAAATAATGTATACATAAACAAATTAACCGTGAAACCAAAAGTAAACTATAAACCAATTAGAAATATATATGCAATTATTACTCTGTTAACCTACCTCAACCGCATCAGTTGCAGTTCTATCACTTTCACAAGTCATCCTCAGACTAACATAAACTTGACAAAATCCACCCTTAGCAAATTTCATCTCCATAATGTAAATAATGGACGAACCTCCCATTTCTGTGTTAAAAAGTCACTGAATAGTATTCAGTTCATATACTTTAAAAGGGACACTAATAATTTTAAAGAAATATGAAATATGAAGTTTTAATTCTTCAACTTCATCCTTTCTTCCCTTTTCTGAGTGAAACGCTTGCCCCGTACCACTTTTATCTCATGTTAATTGGTTCTGGTTTATTCTCAAGACTCATTCTTAACATTATTCCCAAATTAATCAAGACTATTATCATTCTAAATTCATGTAAAACAACTCTAAAATTCAATACATACATTTTGCTCTTCACAATATTCTTGAAATTGATAAAAATACAAATCTGTGCATACATTTACAGATCTATTAACCAAACCTTTGGGCATTATAGCAGTGGTGGCAACTTTCCGCCGAGAAAAAGAGGCGGCATGTAGTGGCTGAAAAAAACACATAAAAATTTATAAAACCTTGGATCTATAAATACATTGTATGGATCTATTAATAAACCTCCCGGTGTCTTTCTGGCTAGACGACAACTGCGTAGGTGGTTGGCGGCTTTAATAAAAAATCGAACAAAAAAGAACAAACCTTGTCAATGGTCAGGTTTTTTTATTGTGGTTGATTCGTTTTGGTAGAAAATAATTATAAAAGGATTATAACATATGAACTCTATGTGATTTGGTTTTGAGTTATGAAAAGGATTTTAGGATTTATATATTGAATGTCGTGTAGTGGAAGCTTTCATTTGAAAGAAAAACTTAAATGTCTTATATTGAAACTGAAAATTGAATGTCCAATTACCTTTTCAACCAAAGACTTTTTTCTCTACGTGAGTTTACACATGTATATATAAACTTTCCATACGTGACTTTAGGATTAGAATGAAACTTACATGAGAAGTTTTGTTGAAAATTTTCAACTTTCAACTTTCAACATTTGACATACACCCTTTATAGGATACTAGACGAGTACCCGCGCATAGCGGTGGAAGATCCTAGCGGCAGATAATTAACGATATGTGATATCGTGTGAGGTGCTTCATGTAATGTTGAGACATTGGACGTGGAAGTATCAAAATATAATCGATTTTTTTTTCTTAAATAGGACTTGCATTCTCTAGCTTTCAAAAGTAATACGGACTAAGTAACTAATTATCTAGGTACTCACAAATCTCATTGGAACATGTATGATATACTACTAACAAAGAACTAAGCCCGGGCTTCGCCCCGGGTTGTTGAACGTTTTCTTGTTTTTACCAACCGAAGCTACCTGTGATCATTACTTGTTTGAAATGCCACGATCAATATGATCACTTATAAGTAGCTAAAAGAAAAGAGGAGCTATACATTCAATGGTAAATTGACTAAATTCTAAATACATGTTAACTGGTTATGCCTTTATCAGTATTTTTAGTCCATAAGTAAGAATGTAATCCGATTACAGTGGATGATGAGTATATATATAGTCCCATGTCCATTAGAAGTAGAAGAGAAGAAAACTAATTAGGGCCCAAGAAAAGAGCTGACAAACGGCAGTGGAATAGCAACAGGTTCATCAATCAACAAAAGTTCGACTTGAGACAGTTCTATAAGCTCATGAAGTTGTATATACTGCAAGAAAAAATGGTTATAAGCATCGAGATGAGACTACTCGCTCAAAGTTCAATATAACGATACTCCTAAAAGCAGATACTGATCATATGTTGCAAGGAAATGAGTTTTTATACTGCATCTCAGTTACTGAATTGAGGTTTGAGAGACGTATAATCTAAATAACATAGTCTGTTGAAGACTTGATTTCCAAAAAAGTAAAATGTACGAATACCTCTGGCCATGCTGTTTGTAGTTTTGAGAGTCACTTTGACTGGTTGCTTTTCTACATTATTCCCATCTTCATCAACTGGTAATCCTAATTAAATAACTGCTCGTAAAAGAGCCCGACGTAAAGAATGACCCAGTTTTTCTACTTCTGTTGGCACTCTAACTCTAATGATCAGGTTTGTCTGTCTTCTATACAAACGATGAAGTTCTTGAACCTGTAACAGCATAAAAATAGCATTAGTAAAACACCAAAACTTCATCAAAAAGAGGGTATCGTTTATGTTGGTGTAAATGAAGTAAAGAAGCAAAATATGGTGAACACAAAAACTCGTCGCTCACATAAAAATAGTCACGTAACCAATTAAATAAGCAATCCCAAACACACTCTTATTCTGTATTCACATTTTTTAGGACATATAATCATGAACGATCAATGAATCTCAATAAAAATCTCATTTACAATGTACTCTAATAAATCAAAAGAACCTCATAACTAAGCAATGGCAGTGAGAGGGTGTTTGGATATAAGCTCCTCATTCAAGCCGATATTTTCTCCAATAACGGCTTGCCAACGTATTTTCATGATACTTGAGGTGAAGTTAGAAGGCATAGATTTTAATAATCATATCACCGACATATTCCATAATAGCAACTTACAAATATTCGATATATGGAAAAATTTCCAGGGAGAATAGCCATTTACAGGTACTATAGTAGATATAATTTTGTTTCCTGTGTTTCTTAAAATCAGATGGCAACAACATTTTTTTTGTTCACAATAGGAAAGCCTATGCCAAATCCAATAATGACGGTATAAATATACCAGTTTATCGAAACCAAAAAAAAATGTGTGTTCAAGAAATTCTAATAAGGAAGGATACTATGTCAATTTATCATACACTACGAAAATCAAAAATCAGTTGGAATGACCATTCCAAGCTTTTTAATCTTATAGCATTTGACTTCCTAATATCCTTTTATGTGTTTGAAAAAAAACCTCAAAAGACCCATTGGATATAAACTGCAATAAGCAGAAGACCATTGACACTAATAATAACAAATCTCACACACCTTTAAAAAAACACATGATTGGAGTTACTAATGGTGGCCGCAGTGAAGGCCACGCTGCAAGGTTTGCCCAAAATCCCAAACGCACGCCGGTTCGATTGCTCGTTCGACGGAGTTATATAAACCTAATAAAATAGAAGGAAAAAAACCCAGTTGATATCATAGTGATTCGCAGCAACCCTTTTATGACGTCCACGTCTAGATTCATTAGATGCATCAATTTCTGCAGTCAGTCCTAAAAAAGAATTAAAATAAAACCTCATAAAAAACTGAATATACCTTGCGGTTACAGCTTCAAAGATACAAATCCCGAATAAATCAAATCACCCGCATAAGAAAACAGTTACCTAAAGAATATATACCCAAATCACCAGAGGATGATTTGAACACAAAGAATATTTACCCAAATCACATATCATCTCATACCAAAGACCATAAACCACCGAAAATCCAATTCATCACAATCTATATGTGTGATGATCTATGGTGGTGGATGTGGTGGGGGTTGTGACTTGTAGAGAGAGAAAGATGGAGGCTCGTAGAAACTTAAACCAACAACCAATACCCTCAATCGGAACTACCTGAAACCACCTAAACCATCGAAAGATGGTGGCGGATTGGCAGATCAAGAAGGAGGTAATATAACTGTGGCGGCTGCGTATTTTTTTTAGGGTTTAGGCAGACAAATAAGATGGTTGTGTGTGTTTTTTATGTGTGAGATACAGCTTTTATTAGATAGGACCCTATTTTCAACCATTTTATATTTATAAACATTTCAACATAAGGATAAAAAAATATAAATAAGAAGTATAAATTTTAGTGGGACCCACAAATTTTCAACCATTCTAGATTCAACTTTCAACCATTTGGATTTTTCCTTTATAAGATAGTAAGATATAGATACCAATTTAGATTAAGGGTAGTAAATTATAAAAAAAACTTTCTAACATTCACGACTTTTTCACACTAGATGTGTCTGTTCACACATAACTGTGAAAATTGTTTAGTGACAAATAGTTAATGATAGAGTAAACTGCAAAAAACATCCCTGAATGTTGCCAATTTCGCAAATTTGCCACTAAGAGCAAACTACAAGCAATATTTCCACTATACTTCAAAATCTCGTGTAATTTTGCCACTAAGTTGGCGATTTTTGACTTTTCGCCGTTTTCTACCGTTAACTCCCACACGTGCTTGGCACGTGAGGGTATATTCGTCATTTTCCATCATACCACGGACGCTACCACTCTTCCACCTTTACCTTCATGCAATAAATGTCCCCGAAACATTATACCCACCTTTTCACTGTAGCTTCCCGCCAACACTTTAAAGGACTAAATTTGCAACATCAATATTGAAACTTTCACTAGTATCTCGACATTAAATACCCTAAATACTATAATACTCTAGTGGTTCAACTTAAATTCATACTACCAACCCAAAACTCGATTCAATTGGTTATCAACTAGCTCTAACGGCATATCAGAAAGAAGTCGTTTTTAAAATGCACAATAATGGGGTTTTTGTACATGGTCCGTTGAGGTATGTAAATGGAAATCGTAGCCAAATTTGGAAGTTTAGTTCTGAGGCTAGATATTTACAATTGGCCTAAATCATATCTTGGAAAGGCTTGGCGATGTGGAAAAATGGGCTTTGTTCTTTTGTTTGCCTAACAAATCACTAGAAAAAGGTTTGAAGTTGATTTGCACCGACAATGATGTGCATACGATGTTGGAACTGGCTTGTAGGAATGGTTCAATTGATTTGTATGTTGTTCACAAGAAACAGAGACTAGCTCAATATTATTTCAAGAACCTTGATTTAGATTTAGAGGATTCAGATGCGGATTATTTTAGACGGGTACATGCTGATGCTAGGTTGCGTTGCCATAGTTCAACTCCTTTTGCGACTGAACAGCCTTTTCAAAAAAAAGGAAGAGGAACAATGGCGACCATCAAGGTGGTAAAAATATAAGATTGAAGAGAGCGTCTGTCGTAAAAAAAAGAAAGAAACAGTGATGGAAAGGGAAAAGAGAAGAAAACAGAGGGGAAACAAACTATTACTAGAAAAGGGAAAAAATGTGAATGAGGGTGCCAGTGAGACTAAGCCTGACACTTCATTGTTGAATAAGAAAAGAGATTCGGAGAAGGGTAAAGGGATTATGGTTGAAGAGGTTTCGGGTTGTAACCCGAATGTTGGTGCTATACGAAAGTCTACTATAGTCATTAGAGAGGGTGGATCTATGAATGATAGGAGTAGGTCTAAAAACAAGTTGAGTGTGGGGGGTTCTGCTTTTGTTGATAACATGGCCGAAAATAAAGGTCATATAAAAAGGTTTGTTGTGCTTGGTGTAAGAGCTCCTAGCAAGTTATACGAGTATCAAGATTTTAAGATCACGATTTGCGTACATGGTCTTATGGCCTGTTTGTTTACTTTTTTCGTTAAGTCGTGTTTAATTAATAGATGACTTATTGCAGACAAGTTCAGTTTTATTCCTTAATATTTTAAGTCATCTTTAACAATTAAGTCATTAACAAATAATTTTTATATGACTTAATAAATTCAGTTTTTTTTCATATTAAGTCAGTTAAGTTCATTTCAAACAGCACCTTAAAGTACCAACATATGTGGAAACCAGTAAGCTGAAGATGGCTGTTACGAGGAGTGTTTGGGATAGTGGATATGATTAGGGTACCAATATGAATATTCCGACTACTTTGTAACTATATAACCCCTAGGGAACTCATAATTTTAAAAGAACCAGCTTAAAGCTTATAATATGCTTATTGATGTCTTGTTATTGCTTATTTTGTGTTACTGTTAGCGACATTGGGCTTTTTCGTTACTGGGAACCTTGGGATTTTTCGTTTCTGGTTAGAGTTCAAACTAAAACATCACACCAATTAACAGTTAACATAGATTAACAATTAATAATCAAATAGAAAACACCTTAATTAAACCTTCAAACTAAAAACATAACACCTTAATTGAAATTAAAACAGATTAATTTACATTCGGTTAACATTAAACTACCCAAAGACAAATCATTGGCAACCCCTATCGACAAAAGGCAACCCTTCATGAACCAACTGGTTCACATCTCCCTTTGCCTCGCTGAAAATTCAATCTTATCAATAACCTTGTTGTGAATATGGGTCACCATCTTCATCAATAACCTTGCCTTGCGCATGTCGGCAGTTTGGAGTGCCTTGAGATTTGTGAGATTTGCCCTAGCACATCTAGAAGGATTTCCATTTTGGAGATCGAGAATCAACTCCCCCTACGCATGACCCTTTCGATCAGCCGCTGAGAGTTATTCATCAACTCTTTTGTCTGTCATATATTCTCGTCAATCTCTGATTGGTACGAGGCTACCATCATCTCACCAAGGTGAAATGACTGAGACATACCATAGTTTAACAAGTCGAGCCATTATATCAAAAGTAAAGAAATGGTAATATATATAGAAGATGAAAAGTTTGTGTGTGTGGGCATTTCTGTGTGTGTGTGTGTGGGTGCGCGCGCGCGTTTCAAGCTAATATAGTGTCGTTATGAAGAAGATTGAAAGTTTACCTTCGTGCAAATAACGTCCCCGAAACAAAAGATGTCAGTGTAATAATGACGGGGGAGAAAGGTAGGTATAATGTTTCGGGGACGTTTATTGCACGAAGGTAAAAGTGGAAGAGTGGTAGCGTCCTTGGTACGATGAGAAATGACGAATATACCCTCACGTGTCAGACACGTGTGGGAGTTAACGAAAAAATCAGCGAAATGTCAAAAATCGTCAACTTATTAGCAAAATTGCACGAGATTTTGAAGTATATTGGCAATATTGCTTGTAGTTTGCTCTTAGTGGCAAATTTGCGGAATTGGCAAAGTTCAGGGACGTAATTTGCAGTTTACCCTTAATGATATGTTGATTGATTCACAATCGAACCGGTAATTCGATGACTTGATCAGTTGATTCGGTAGTCTACTATTGTGTAAAAAAAGCAACACACTTTATTTATAATATGAAATTAGACGCGTGCCCGCGTATATATGAGGAGATTGTCTAGCGGCAAATCGTTAACAATATGCTAATTGACTTGGTGGTCGAACCGGTAACCCGATGACTCGACTGGTAGTGGCGAGTCAGTGAAACAGTGACTCGGACGGGTTGAACCGGTGGTTAAGCCCGTGATGTGGTGACTCGATCGAGGTTGATCCGATGGTCGATCTCGTGGTCCGGTAACTCAGCCGTGTTGATCCAGTGGCCGAATCAGTGCATTGGCGACTTGACCTGATTGAGCCGCCCATGAGCCGGTGACTCGATTGGTTGATTCAGTGGTCAACCCGTGACCATGTGACTCAACCGTATTTACACGGCAGTCGATCTCGAGACCCGATGATTTAACCGAGTTGAGCCGGTGGTCAAACCCGTGTCAAGGTGACTCAACCGTGATTACCCGGTGATCGATCTCGAGACCCGATAATTCGACCGACTTGGGTCGGTGGTCGAACCCATGACACGATGAGTCGACCAGGTCGACCCGGTGTCGATTTCGAAACTCAATGACTTGATTGAGTTGATCCGGTGCTCGAACTCGTAACAGATAATATTGTGTTAAGAAAATTGATATTTATATTAAAAAATGTGAAAAAAATTAACTTTTCAACAAAGAAAACATAACTTTTTTATATAAATATACATATAAACTAGACTATAGACCCGCGGGTTTCGCGAGTGGCAATAAAAAAATAAAACACATTATAAGATCATGATAAAGTGACACAACAACATAACGGTTTTCATTGTCAAGTAGTGATATTTTTGGCGTAGTAGAAAAACATCTAGAATGATAAATGAAATAATAACAAAATAAAAAAGAACATTTACAACAGTAAAATAAATAGAAAATACATCATATTAGAGGATGGTTCTATATCATTTTTAAAGTCATTTTGTAAGCCCAATAAGGTTTTTATACATAATTCAATAAGTTTATATAATCATATTAAGGAGCTATTTCTTAATGGATTTTTGGTTACAAACAGAGACAATGATGATACAAAGCCAGAGCCTAGAGGTACCAAAACGGTTCCAGCAAGTGCATAAGCTACAACCAAGAAAGGAGAAGTAAGATAGTTGGGTCTTGTTAGTGGATGAACACGTCCTTGGAAGTTTCTATTTCCATAATGCACAGCTGCAGCAACCATATATGCAAAACACATCACAAAAATGATAAAGTAAAAGACAAAAACATTAACGATTATCTGAATGATACTTGTTTACACTTGACGAATCATACCGTTGTCTGCAAATGCAGAGGACCCATGAAGATCAGCAGAATTCCCCATACATGTAGTGCAACCATAGCCTACTATATTGAAACCTTGTTGGGCTAAGTCCTTTTGCAAGCCACTACATAGATAAGTGGAAAGCTTATCAGCTAATTATAAAAACTTAATAGCATTACATGCTAAATAAATGGTCCTATGACGATAAAAACGCACCCTAAAATTTATTATATAGTATTTTATACCACTGTGAAATTACAAAATATTTACGATAATATTTCACCAAGTTTTTTCATAACCTTATAATAGGGGGCATTTGGGATAGCATTTGAAAAAACGACTATGTTATGGCACAACAACTTATGTCTTTAAGAAAACTAAAATCGCATAGCATCACCTTTTTTTAATTTTTTCTCAGACACTATTCCTTATAACCTACGTTGTACAAACACAATAATCACAAACTACCACAAAACGCATTCCCTAAAACCATCATAACTCGAAACAACTTCTATATATGTTATCACAACAACTTGTATTAAAAAAACTGTTAAAAGTTCAATCTTTAGTTCCACAACACGCTACTCAATCCTTCATGAACTTAATTTGTTAGAAGGGCACAAAACTAAATATGAGACTTATGGGATTATTAGCTTATATAGAAAAAATAAGAGGGTATTCGGTATCATTGGTTTGTTAAATCTCTAACTAAAACCAAAATCATGTCTGAGTCGTGTTTTATATAGCTCAGTTTTTAAAGATAAAAGCTGTTTTGTGATTAATATCTAGCTTTTGTGTGTACTCTTTGAAGTGTTGTTCGTACTCGATTCAATTCGAATTTATCATGGCTTAAGGTAGAATTATTGGTGTTGATCACTAAAAAGGGGGAGCTTGATTATCTAAGTCTACAAATAACATAAACATAAAAGCTATTAAAAATAAATAAGAAAGTCTAACCTTGATTGCTTTTCCAGAATGAATGTTGTAGAGTAGAACTTGGTGAAAATAGCTAAAGGTAATAATCTATTTTAAAATAAAGTTGAAAATGTAAATGTCGATGCGTAAAAATGAAAGCTTTAAAAGTTAAACTAAAAATGAAGATTTAAAAATAAATGATGAAAATTTATTACTTTTAAAAGTAAATTCGAAATTTAAAACTTTATAAAAACGTAAACTTTATGAAAATTAAGCTAAGATAAAACAAGTAAAATAATACTTAAGAAAACTGGCGGGAAAAATCAAAGTTTGAAAATAATTCGGAAAACTAAAATTTAAAAAATAAGTTGGAATACAACAATTGACCTAAGTCGGAATCCAAATTTTGTACTTAATCCGGAATGCCAAGCTCAACCTAGTTCGGAATACCAATCCAAAATGTAATTCGGAATCCGTGAATACAAGACCCTTTCCTGACCTAATTCGGAATCCGTGTTACACAACTAATCCGGAATCCATGATATCCACTCAATCCGGAATACCTGTCACGAACCCAATTCGGAATATAACTTCTGATGTAGTTCGGAATCCACAATCACAACCTAATTCGGAATGCTGATCCTACACGCAATCCAGAATCCGTATCACAAATCTAATCCGGAATGCCATATTCCACAACTAATTCGGAATCAAGTGTCTTGAACCTAGTTCGGAATTTGTTTTGCAGCTGATTTGGGAAATGGTCGTCCTGTACCTAATTCGGGAAACGAGTATACCACGTAATCCGGAATCTGATAATGTACTTAATTCGGGAAATGATCTCCTACACCTAATTCGAGAAGCAAATCTCACATATAATTCGGAATAGGGATCCTTGACCTAAGTCGGAATATGAGTTTCACACTCAAGTCGGAATGTGTGTTATGTTTTGGAGGGAAAAATAAGGTTAAGTCGGAATAAAATGTACCGAAGGTAAGTCGGAATACTGGGGTTTACACATAAGTCGGAATAATGTGGTTTTGCATCTAGTTCGGAATATTAGGGTTTAAAAAATACAAATTAACACAAAATAAGCAAAAATCAAATAAGCACTTACCAAAACTTTTACCAAATCAAATTTTATAAAAATCTAATAAGACACAATTTAAAAACTTTTAAGAACACTAAATAATCAAAATATTTAAAATCAACTTTTTATAAAAATATTAATCTACCAAAATCAACTTATTTAAAAACTGACAAACATAAAAATTAAGCAATAAGCACAATAATCTAAAAACCTTAAACACACCAACTCAATAAGCACAATCCAATAAGCCAACCAATCACACAATCAACAAATTTAAACCAACTACATGATTAATTAAGCAAAACAATAGATTATGGTTAAGAAAGGTAAAATGAGAATTTATTAAAAAGCTTGATTATATTAAAGATTAAGATCAAAGATTATAAGATTATGATGAAGGTTTGATAAGCTTGAAAGAAAAAACTAGAGAGAAGAAAAATAAAAACACACTAATTACCTACTAAAAATAAAGACTAATTAACTAATGACCATTTAGAAAACTATATATAGGGGAGGGGGAAGGTGTTTGTTTCTTCCTCATTTCTTCTTGTCTTCTCATCTTTTAAATAACTCGTCTTTCTCGACTTTGTCTCGGGATTAGTCGAATGATAACTTGAACTCGTCTTCTAATTTTCTTCTTTTAGTAGACTTGGTTCTTCGACTTCGTTAAACTTCCGTCTTTAGACTTTTTCTTCGATAAATCTTCAGAATAGGCCTTTGACTTCCGTTCTTCTTGCACTTTTGATCTTTTGACTTCGTCTTTTGTCTTTTTCTTCGATAAAAGCCCGTGAAATCCCGTGTTTTCTTCCTTTTTCATATTTTTGTCCCGAAACACAATAAAAACACAAAACACACATAATTCCGACTTTTATGACATAAAATACACGTTTTGGTCTTGCTATTATTGGAAATAAGTGATAAAAGGATAAGCGTTTTCACACTTATTAAATCCCCTACACTTGACCATTGCAATGCCCTCATGCAATGCATTAATTTCAAAGCACGGTTTACATTTTTCATCATAATTAACCTACCTTGGCCTTTATTAAATACTAAACACTAAGGAAACTAAAAAGATAGAAATATATACAAAATAATTGATGGAAGAAAACAAGTAAAGAAATCAAAGACTTACATTAGGGCTTTGGTATGTCATGAATGTTTATCACCCTCAAGTTTCACGTTCCCCACACCAAGCTTATAAACGAGATCATTGTTATTATAAGTTAGTAAGCTAACACAAACTCATGTGGCCCAATTATTTACTTAGACTCCCTTATTCCTAGGTGTATCTCTTATATTTTATGATTGTCTTGAATGATCACGAGGATGCATTGTTTGACTTATTTTGATAGTTTATTAAGGCCGAAAATAAAGTAGAATGATTTAATCAATAGTTAGCTAAAGGAAAAAATCTTTTAAAACTGCTTCTCGGGACCTCATAAAGTCCATATCTTGGCATAACTCGCTTCACGATTTGAGACCTTTCTCGGACCGATATTTGGCAGTGACTTCATACTTCGAATTTGGAGAGACGTTCGTGAAATAATTCTCTTCTCTTCATAATAGGAATTTCTTCACTTGAAGTTTTTGAGAGATTCTTCATATTTGGACCACGACTTCTTCATTTTTCTCCAATATTTATTTTGGATTTTGATATACAACGATCCGCCTCCTTTTAGGACTTGTATCTATTTATCCTCATACCTTGCTAGGGTCTTTTCGGATAGACTTCTCCATGATCTTTAGGGGAGTATTTGCTTTTCGTCGTGTGTCTCGATCCTTCATATTAATTTTTGATAAATGATTCTTCACATCACTTGGGATTTTTAGCAACAAAATGTAGACCTCATGCCTTGTTAGGGCCTTTTTGGACTCGCCAATCTTCGCATCCCGCTTCAATAAGTTATGCCTTGTCTATGAACTCTAATTAATACCAAGCAACTTTTAAACGATCTTGGGCTAGAAGCTAAGTAACTTTTCAAATCTTACGACCTTATTTATTGCAATTAAATTTATTAACAAGCGATGGGAGAAAAAGCTTATAATCAACTCACATAAATTCATGAAAGAATACCAAACTTATAATTGACTCTATCATCTCTCGTTCTCCATAATTTAAAATATCAAGGAATGAGACTCTTAGATGCTTAGCCTATTAAATCAAAGTTTTGGGTTTTCAAGTCATCTATAGGATCTTGAAACTTCTTATACTTTTTCAAGTTTAGAATTTGCATTTTAAAGTTCCCTTGATAAACGACTTTCTAGGATCAATTATAGGAACTTGCGAAAAGTTCTTGTTCTTAACCCGTAAGAGTTAAGACTTCCGCGTTTTAAAGTTCCCTATATAAAAGCCTAGCAAAACTTAATTTAAACACGTTAAGGATACTAGCTAGAGTAAACTTGGATAAGTAAACTCGGGTTGAGTCAAAAGATTCATGACGGGCCTAATATATCAAAGACATCTAAACTTATTAAAACCATTTTATTCCTTTATTTTTCTCTTTTGACTTTCTTTTTGAAATGAAATATATACATACGATGCGATAACGAAAGGAAAGAACATAAAAGAGAATAAATGAAAAATACTACTTGGCCAAAATAGATCAAACATTTTGAAAAATGTCGAAAAATTCGATTTTCTGGTTAAAATGAGGACAAATTCATGGAAAAGCCCATTTAACCTCGATAGAAGTCCCCCTACACTTGATATAAACATTGTCCTTAATGTTTAAGCATGTGGGAGTAAAATCCCCTACACTTAGGAAATTGTGCACTTGTTTAAATCTTGCTAAGGAAGAGACAACTATAGTGATTTCAATGTGAACATATAAGATATGAAATATTGAATCACGACAGTTTAGGATAGAACCGGTAAGACGGGAACACGGGTTCACGGGTCGTAAAATATCATCAAAAGTGTTATGTGAATCTTTAATCCCTGTACATCATAAGAAACAAGACAACAAACCCTATGTAGCTCCCCTACACTTATTATGAAAACGGGTAAAAGGATAGATCATCGGGTTGCCTCCCGAGAAGCGCTTGTTTTTGTTAACCGAGTCACGAGCCTGACTCGACCCAGAACTAATTCAAGGGAAACGTGGTGAGTGATGGAATCATCTCATGAGAGATGTCCTCACCAAAATACAACTTAACACACTGGTCATTCACCTTAAAGTTTGGCCCATCTGGTTGCGATAACTCAATGGTGCCATAAGGGAAGACTTGGGCGACGGTGAATGGACCAGACCAACGGCTTTTAAGCTTGCCCGAAAAGATTTTCAACCGAGAGTTAAAGAGTAATACTTGATCACCAATTTTGAACTCTCGGTTTTTGATCTTAGAATCATGAATGAGCTTGGTTTTCTCCTTATAAATCAACGAATTTTCATAAGCTTCATTCCTCAGTTCATTAAGTTCATTGAGTTGGATCTTCCTAAGATCACCGGCTTTGTTGATATCATAATTAGCCCATTTCAAGGCCCAATAAGCCTTATGCTCCAACTCAATGGGGAGGTGGCATGCCTTTTCGTACACAAGACGATATGGAGTCCAACCAATAGGTGTCTTATATGCGGTACGGAAAGCCCACAAAGCATCATCTAACTTATCGGCCCACAAGGCACGATGCTCTCCCACAGTTCGCTCTAAGATTCTCTTAAGTCCACGGTTTGAAATCTCGGCTTGACCATTTGTTTGTGGATGATACGCGGTGGAAAGACGGTGATTGACACCATACTTAGCCATGACTCGAGCCAATTGATCATTGCAAAAATGAGTCCCGCGATCACTGATGCTAGCAAGAGGAACACCGAATCGAGCAAATAATGGTTTCAGAAAGTTCACAACCACCCTCGCATCGTTCGTAGGTAAAGCCTTTGCTTCAACCCATTTAGATACGTAGTCAACGGCGACGAGGATGTACTTGTTCCCTTTAGATGATGGAAATGGCCCCATAAAGTCGATGCCCCATACGTCAAAGATTTCACATTCTTGGATGAAATTTTGAGGCATCTCATCTTTATATGTGATCTTGCCTTGTCGTTGGAAAGCATCACAATGTTAAACCATTTCGTGTGCATCACGATAAATGGTGGGCCAATAAAATCCAGAATCAAAAACTTTCTTCCCGGTGTAATTAGGACCAAAGTGACCACCGGTTGGTCCTTTATGGCAAGCTTCCAAGATTTGTAAAGCTGTGGGCCCGTCAACACACCGCCGAAGGATCAAGTCAGCACATTGTTTGAAGAGATAAGGGTCGTCCCAATAGTAAGTTTTCACATCCTTGAAGAATTTCTTCTTTTGCTGGGACGATAACCCTTCGATGAGAATTCCACCCGCCAAGTAGTTTGCAAAGTCCGCAAACCATGGGGTCTCATCAAGATTGGAGTTAATAGACATCAAGGCCTCAAGGGGAAAAAATTCATTAATCTCTTGATTTGGGAGCTCCCCTTGATAAGGATCCTCGAGTCTACTTAGATGATCCGCGACTAGGTTTTCCGCTCCTTTTTTATCACGAATTTCAATTTTGAATTCTTGAAGGAGTAAAACCCAACGAAGAAGTCTTGGTTTGGAATCTTGTTTAGTTAACAAGTACTTCAACGTGGAATAATCAGTATAGACAATGGTGGTGGAAAGGACAAGATAGGGGCGAAATTTTTCAAAAGCATACACTACAGCTAAAAGCTCTTTTTCGGTAGTGGTATAATGCAAATGAGCCCCCGTCATTGTCTTGCTAGCGTAATGGATTGGTTGGAAATGTTTGTTGATTCTTTGTCCCAAAACCGCTCCAATAGCAAAGTCGCTAGCATCACACATCAATTCAAAAGGTAACTCCCAATTAGGTATAACTAAGACCGGTGCCTTAGTTGATTTATCCTTAAGAAGTTTGAAAGATTCGATATACTCTTTAGAAAAGATAAAAGGAGTATCTTTTTCCAAGAGGTGGGTCATCGGGCGAGCAATTTTAGAAAAATCTTGAATGAATCGACGATAGAAGCCCGCATGACCAAGAAAACTTCTCACACCCTTCACGGTTGAAGGTGGAGGTAATTTAGCAATCACATCGACTTTAGCACGGTCAACTTCAATACCGGCTTTGGAAATTTTATGACCAAGAACAATACCTTCTTTTACCATGAAATGGCATTTTTCCCAATTAAGAACAAGACGAGTGTCTTCACACCGTTTGAGCATACGTTCTAAATTGGCAAGGCAAGTAGAGAAAGAATCACCATAGACCGAGAAATCATCCATAAAGACTTCCATAGTTTCTTCAACCATGTCATGGAATATAGCCATCATACACCTTTGGAAAGTCCCGGGAGCATTGCATAAGCTGAAAGGCATTCTTTTGTAAGCAAATGTTCCATAAGGACAAGTGAATGTGGTTTTCTCTTGGTCTTTTGGATCGATGGGAATTTTAAAATACCCGGAGAAACCGTCTAAGAAGCAATAATATTCATTACCCGCTAAACGCTCGAGAATTTGATCCATGAAAGGAAGAGGAAAATGATACTTACGAGTGGCATCATTGAGCTTGCGATAGTCTATGCAAACTCGCCAACCCGTGACAAGTCGTATGGGAATCAACTCGTTGTTTTCATTGGGAACAACAGTTATTCCGCCTTTCTTAGGCACACAATGGACGGGACTAACCCATGGCGAATCCGAAATAGGGTAAATCATTCCGGCATCTAGAAGTTTGATAACTTCTTTCTTGATAACGTCATGAATTTTTGGATTAACCCTTCTTTGGCTTTGGATTGCGGGTTTAAAGTCATCTTCCATGAGAATTTTATGAGTACAAAAGTTAGGATCAATTCCGCGAATGTCGGAAATTTTCCAAGCAATTGATTTCTTATGATTTTTGAGCACATCGAGAAGTCGAGATTTTTCATCCTCTTTTAAATCCTTTGCAATGATGACGGGTAACTTCTTATTATCTTCAAGGAAAACGTATTCGAGATGAGACGGTAAATCCTTAAGCTCTAAATCCGGAGGATTGTCGATGGAAGGCGTAGTCAAATTCGGATCATCGTTTAAGATTCCTTAGGAGAAGGTGGAGAAATATGGTCCTCATTGAGAAGTTTCTCAATGGTACGAATGTCTTCTTCCCAATCGGTGGGAGAATCGTCATATTTTAAGTCCACAACCCCTAAAGTTGCTTCAAATTCTTTCAAAAGGAAGTCACTTTCTCCAAAATGGAGTCAGTGAGGGAGCAATAGAGGCAACGGTCTCAACATTGGGTGGAGAAGAAAAACCACTTTTACAAGCGTCTTTGAAATGTTCTTCACAAGCCTCATCAAGTACGTCAATGAAATTAACGCTCTCGTGTTCATAAGGTTGCTTAGAAAGTTTACCCATGTTGAAGACGATATTGTCGTCACCGACTCTCATGATTAATTCGCCCGCGGCTACATCAATGAGAGTGAGACCGGTCCTCAAGAATGGACGTCCAACGATTAATAGAACACGGGGATCCATCTCGTAGTCAACGACAACAAAACCCGCCGGAAAGGTGAATTTGTCTACGCCGACGAAGACATCTTCGGCTATCCCCACCGGATAAGCAACTGTGTAGTTAGCTAATTCCAATGTCATTCGTGTGGGGACTAGCTCGGGTAGAGATAATTGTTTCCAAACACTTAATGGCATTAAGTTGATACTAGCACCTAGATCGATAGGGCCATACAATTCTCTACCCCGGGAAAGTTGCAAGGAATGAGAAAGCAACCCGGATCACTAAGTTTGGTTGGTAATTTCCTTAAGAGAACCGCGGAGCAATTCTCATTAAGTTGGGTCTGAGCAATATCAAGAAGCTTTTCCTTATCACTAAGAAGATCCTTAAACATTTTAGCATATTTAGGCATGTGAGCGAGAGCCTCGGCAAAGGAGATGTTGAAATTCAATTGTTTAAACATTTTAAGAAAGTTCGAATACTTGAATATCATCCTTGGTCTTCAACTTCTCTTTCCTCAACCTTGAAGGGTAAGGTATATCGGGTTGAGATGAAGGCTTTGGAATGGAATTCTCACTCACATCCTTGGGTGGTGGAGGGGTAGAAGTAGAAGGTAGAGGAATCGGTGAAGGGGGCTCGTTTTCCTGTGTCACAATCACCGGTGTAGTTTTAGGAATCTCGGGTTCCTTTAAACCTTTTCCACTTCGGGTGGTGATTGATTTCATCTCCCCTCTTGGATTGGCAACGGTATTACTCGAAAGAGAACCCGAAGCAGAGGTTTGATTACTTGGGAAGAAACTAGCCATCATATCCCTTAAGTCATTCGTTTGACTGCTTAAAGAGTTTTGCATGTCATTCCTGAGCTCGGCTCGAAGATCATTCCCTTGTTTCGCCATGTCTCCTTTCAAGTTGATAATTTGGCTCTGAAGATTCTTCACCAGCGCATCATTAGTCCTCATGTACGTTTCAACCTCTTGATGGTATGTCGCGGGTTGGTTGGGATGGGGAACTTGGTAAGCGGGTGGTGGATAAGTGGTTTGTTGGTAAACTTGATTATTTCCTTGAGGTGGATATGGGTTTCTTTGGGTTTGATATTGATTAGGAGCTCGAGTTTGGTTTTGATTGTTGCGATTGAAGTTGTTTTGGTTTTGAGGAGGGAAACCGGGTGGTGAAAGGAAGTTGTTTGAATGATAACTTAGCAAATTTCGGTCACCTTGAGGACGATCTTGATAGCCTCCCGTGGAAAAGGTACCGTTAGCCGCATACACGTTTTCCAGATTGTCATGAGTAGAAGGACAATCCGTGTATGAATGAGAACCACCGCAAATCTCACAAGAAGTTGCTACAACTTTAGCTTGTTGAAATTGGTTCGTAGCCATGGTTAAGAAGTTTTTTTTCATCTCGGCTATTTGGCGGGTAAGTTCGGTTATCTCTGGGTTTGATGAAGTAGAAGAAACATTGGCCCTCGGGTTATTTCTTGAAGATGCGGATGAATCCCAGTTTTTGTGATGAGTGGTCATGTTCTCTATAAGCTCTCTACACTCCTCAGGTCTTCTCTTCATGAACGTACCACCGGCGGCAGCATTAATCGTATCACGATCATGAAAAGTTAAACCATTGTAGAAAGTATCAATCAAAGTGACAGGGAGCATATTATGGTTCGGACAACGGTCGATCAAGAAATTATAACGTTCCCAAGCATCAAAAAGCGACTCATCAGGTTCTTGAGTGAAACCACTGATTTGATTGCGAAGACTAGTGACCATGGATGGTGGAAAGTAACGCGACAAAATTTTTTGAGTCATTTCGTTCCATGTATGAATTGAGTTTTTGGGAAGACGATCAAACCATTCTTCGGCATGGTGGGATAAAGTGTGTAGAAAAAGGTGAAGGCGAAGAAAATCCATGGAAACACCGGGCAATTTCATGCTTTGAGTGACGGTTATAAATTTATCAAGGTGTTTGTTGGCATCATCATCCGGTAATCCGCGAAATGGACAAGCATTTTGAACTTGTTGGATCATGTGATGCTTCAACGAAAACTCATCGGTCCTCCACGTCCGTTCATGGTTGGTTGACAAAGATCCTCCATCGTTCGAAGGTCAGGTGGAGGGACATGGTTGTTATTGTTCAAATTAGGGTGAGGTGGGTTGTTATTATTATTATGCACACCGGCCATATCTAAGTCTCTAAGAGTCTCGGGCTCAGAATAAGACGAAGATCGAGTACGCATACACTAAAATGAAATACAATATTTTTGGTTTTTTTAATCTTTTTTATTGTTTTGGATTTTTGAAAATTTTATATTTTTTTAGGATTTTTTAAAAATTTTGTGCTTGAAAATAACGTTCCCAAAAGAACGGATCCCAAAATCCAATTTTTCTCACTAAAAACCGTTAATCTTTACGAAAAGAGCCGGCAGCGGCGCCATTTAATATCTAGCTTTTGTGTGTATTCTTTGAAGTGTTGTTCGTACTCGATTCAATTCGAATTGATCACGGCTTAAGGTTGAATTATTGGTGTTGGTCACTAAAAAGGGGGAGCTTGATTATCTAAGTGTACAAATAACATAAACGTAAAAGCTATTAAAAATAAAGAAGAAAGTCTAACCTTGATTGCTTTTCCAAAATGAATGCTGCAGAGTAGAACTTGATGAAAATAGCTAAAGGTAATTATCTATTTTAAAATAAAGTCGAAAATGTAAATGTCGATGCGTAAAAATGAAAGTTTTAAAAGTTAAACTAAAAATGAAGATTTAAAAATAAATGATGAAAATTTATTACTTATAAAAGTAAATTCGAAATTTAAAACTTTATAAAAACATAAACTTTATGAAAATTAAGCTAAGATAAAACAAGTAAAATAATACTTAAGAAAATTGGCGGGAAAAATTAAGTTTGAAAATAATTCAGAAAACTAAAATTTAAAAAATAAGTTGGAATACAACAATTGACCTAAGTCATAATCTAAATTTTGTACTTAATCCGGAATGCCAAGCTCAACCTAGTTCGGAATACCAATCCAAAATGTAATTCGGAATCCGTGAATACAAGACCCTTTCCTGACCTAATTCGGAATCCGTGTTACACAACTAATCCGGAATCCATGATCTCCACTCAATCTGGAATACTTGTCACGAACCCAATTCGGAATATAACTTCTGATGTAGTTCTGAATCCGATCACAACCTAATTCGGAATGCTGATCCTACACGCAATCCGGAATCCGTATCACAAATCTAATCCGGAATGCCATATTCCACAACTAATTCGGAATCAAGTGTCTTGAACCTAGTTTGGAATTTGTTTTGCATCTGATTTGGGAAATGGTCGTCCTGCACCTAATTCGGGAAACGAGTATAGCACGTAATCCGGAATATGATAATGCACTTAATTCGGGAAATGATCTCCTACACCTAATTCGGGAAGCAAGTCTCACATATAATTCGGAATAGGGATCCTTGACCTACGTCGGAATATGAGTTTCACACTCAAGTCGGAATGTGTGTTTTGTTTTGGTGGGAAAAATAAGGTTAAGTCGGAATAAAATGTACTGAAGGTAAGTGTGAATATTAGGGTTTACACATAAGTCGGAATAATGTGGTTTTGCATCTAGTTCGGAATATTAGGGTTTAGAAAATACGAATTAACACAAAATAAGCAAAAATCAAATAAGCACTTACCAAAACTTTTACTAAATCAAATTTTATAAAAAGCTAATAAGACACAATTTAAAAACTTTTAAGAACACTAAATAATCAAAATATTTAAAATCAACTTTTTATAAAAATATTAATCTACCAAAATCAACTTATTTAAAAACTGACAAATATAAAAATTAAGCAATAAGCACAATAATCTAAAAACCTTAAACACACCAACTCAATAAGCACAATCCAATAAGCTAACCAATCACACAATCAACAAAATTAAACCAACTACATGATTAATTAAGCAAAACAATAGATCATGATTAAGAAAGGTAGAATGAGAATTTATTAGAAAACTTGATTATATTAAAGATTAAGATCATAGATTACAAGATTAAGATGAAGGTTTGATAAGCTTGAAAGAAAACACTAGAGAAAAGAAAAATAAAAACACACTAATTACCAATTAAAAATAAAGACTAATTAACTAATGACCATTTAGAAAACTATATATAGGGGAGGGGGAAGGTGTTTGTTCTTCCTCTTTTCTTCTTGTCTTCTCGTCTTTTAAATAACTTGTCTTTCTCGACTTTGTCTCGGGATTAGTCGAATGATAACTTGAACTTGTCTTCTAATTTTCTTCTTTTAGTAGACTTGGTTCTTCGACTTCGTTAAACTTATGTCTTTAGACTTTTTCTTCGATAAATCTTCAGAATAGGCCTTTGACTTCTGTTCTTCTTGCACTTTTGATCTTTTGACTTCGTCTTTTGTCTTTTTCTTCGATAAAAGCCCGTGTTTTCTTCCTTTTTCATATTTTTGTCCTGAAACATAATAAAAACATAAACGACGCATAATTCTGACTTTTACGACATAAAATACACGTTTTGGTCTTGTTATTATTGAAAATAAGTGGTAAAAGGATAAGTGTTTTCACACTTATTAGTGATATTGAAATAACATAGTCATTAAAGAAGTAAGCAAATACCCATTCACAATCTTCTACTCTCTCCCTGTTATAGTTTCTCCTTCGTGTTCACCCTTTTCCATCAACTTTTTTGTCCTAATTTAAACATAATATACATAAAAATAAAGATTAATCATATTCATATGGATTAGTAATGAGGAACCAAGTGCAATAATCGGGTAATCGTTATGGTTAAGTATCTACAATTCTTACGCATTACTAATAACATCAAACATGTGGCAGAATAGAAACATTCGGAATCCAAAAACATCAAATATAGAGATCAGACACGTTACAAACAAGTTAGTAGAGGTTAGGTAGTGTAATTCTGTACACAGTTTGTGCTATTTATACCAAACAATGTGTTCATGACACTTAGTCATATTTCAAACCATCTTTTGTTTTAAGTGTTTGATTGATTAAACTTATTTGACCCATTATGAAGATATTATGAACTGATTAAATTTTCCAGTTGATACAAACGTTGAGATACACATATATAAAACAATTACAAATGTAGTCACAACTAATACATATCAAACTATGGTGTTGATTTAAAGAGGTTCTCTTACTTGACTGTCAATATAACACACTACATCCCCTCCATAATCCTGGAGTTTTAATATTTATCCTCAAATAATCTCAAACAGAATATGAGTTGAAAAAAATAATCAACTAAAACTTATAATCAGTTGGAAAAACAAAACCACCTTATAAACATATTCTAGAGCTCAAAATAATTTCATACATGTACATCGTAGTTTAATATACGTCCATAATGCATATGGAATCGCCAAATCATCTTTGACCTAGATAGCCAAAGACAAAAAGAAGCATAGCTTCATGTATCATGTAATAGGAGATGGCATGAGTTAGAGAAACTAAGAATCAGCGAACTACATAGTCATGAATCAAATAACCAATGATACATTAACAACCAAGCCAAATCTCTGATATAATTGATCAATTTAAACATCAATAATTGAATTACTACAAACTTTTAACCAAAAAGATAACCAAATTTCTAAGGAATACTCGAATTAACAACTACGACATTTTATCAAACATATGACGTGCATTCATTAAACAACAGACTAAATCCGAAATTACTAAAAACTTATTTAGAAAATCAATTTTATTTTCAAACCAAATTACCAATCAAAACAACATTGGCTTCAAAGAATAACCATAAACTTGTATATAACAAATTAAGATTTGCTAAAAAAAAGATGATCATAATGAAATTAACAAAAAAATTATACCAAATTCAAAACCCCTAAATTAAATCGACATTAAACGAACCCTAATATGAAGGATTATGATCAAACAAAAAAAGATCAATATAATTACAGAAACTTACATTCAGTTTTGGGAGGTGAACTGCCATAAATTACGGTAGTATAGATGATAGAAAAGCATAGATGAATTTTAAAAGTTAGATCCTTGAATGACGGAGATGAGGAGATGCGAATACAATGTTGGACAATGGTAATATGGCGTCAATTTAAGACGTCAGAAAGGGGAAGTTATGGAATTCAAAAAGTTTTTGTTTTATTAGATATAAAGATAAGTAGAGAGTTCAAAATCATTTATTTTCAAAATGGTAAAATTTTAAAATGCTAAAAACTGAAAATAAGGAACCACAAACTATTAAAGAAAAGTTTTACAATGTTGGAAATTTTTTAGGAAATGTTTAATACTAAGGTATTGTTTAGTTGCATAAAACTTTTCATAATTTTTTATTTCCAAATTTCTAGAGAAATGAATAGTTTTCTTTTATAGATGAGATTTGAAAATTCCGAAAACCTGTCTAAATGAAATTGTATAATTTCATTTTAAAAAAAAATAAAAAGGTGTTTAGACGAAGCTATTTTCAACCATTTTTTTTCATAATCAAACTCTTTTTCACGTTTTCGCTGATTTTTTACATTTTTATCAATTTTTCTACAATTTTTTTTCGTGTTTTCGTAAGTTCTTTTACATTTTCGTCAGATTTCTCACGTTCTCGTCAGATTTCATACGTTTTCGTCATTTTTCTGATGAAACGTAAAAAACCGACGAAAACGTGAAAAATTTGACGAAACATAAAAAAGATTAACAAACCGTAAAAATGAAAAAACGTAAAGTAGAGTTAGAAATGATATTGTAATCGGGTTGTATTTTATTTGGGAAAATAATTAGAAAAGTGTAATATGGGATTTTCTAATTTTTATTTAAAACTAAAAAATGAAAATTTCATTATTGTTTTCAGAAAAAGATGCAAAGAAACTAGTTTTTGTTATGATTAATGTATTATGCATGTCTAAATTAAAGCCCAAGACCCAAATAGCTATTATGTGTCGTTTGGTTCAAAATTTTAAAATTCAAGAATTCTAAATTTTAGTAAATTAAAATTCCTAAAAATTAAAAATTTCGGAACTTAAATTGTTTATGCCTGTTTGGTTGGCAAAAATTCATATTATTTTGAAACCTTAATTTTGAGTTGAACCAATTAATGAATAAATATTTTTTATCTTAATTTTCTATTTAAAAGAGTAAATATCGAATTTTCACTTTTTATATTAATTTTATATAAAATTTATAAAAAAATTATTTAAATTTAATAAAAAATCAATAAAGTTTAATAAAAATTTATATAAGTTCTATAAAAAATTTCTATAAATTTTATGAAAATTTTCTATAAATTTTATAAAAAATTTCTATAAATTTTATAAACAAGTTTTATAAATTTTATAATAAAATTATAAAAGTTTTATCATAATTTATATAAATTTTTATAAAAAAATTATATAAATTCTATAAAAAAGTTATATATATTTTATGAAAAGTTATATGAATTTTATAAAAAAGTTTCAATAAATTTTATAGAAATTTTATTTAAATTTTATAAAAAATTTATATAAGTTTTTTATAAAATTTTTATAAACAATTGTTTTAAATTATTATTAAAAATTAATATAAATTTTTTTGTAAATTTTATTTTTTTTGTTTATATTACTAAAAACTGAATAAAAAAAATTTTCTTAAATTTTTAAAATCTTCTACTTATAAGAGTAAAAATCGAATTTTTTACCTTTTATATAAATTTCATAAAAAAAATTTATTCAAATGTTTTGCTATCTAAAAGTGTAAAAACTGGAAAAAAAATTTATATAAAACTTTAGAATGTTATATTTTTTTATATAAACAAACCCGAATAAAGCGACTAGGAAAAAAGTTTATAAAAAATAATTTTCAAGTAAATTAAAATTCCTCACTTTTTGGAGTAATTCTAATATCATTCATTTTGGCAATTCGGGAAATTTTAAATTCCTTCGTTGATCATACCAAACACAATATTTGAGGAAATTAAAATAGAAATATTTTTAATATCCTCCAATATCCCCCAACCCCAACCGACAACACCTTAGGGTTTTAACCTAATGTTCTCTTATAAATGCACATTGTATTTACCTAGTTGATATCAATTGAAGAATACACTTATTCTTTCATTCCTATTCATAACGCGTTATCAGCACGCTCTACTAGTTTTGATTTGGTCGTGTTCTCATTCTTCAAAGCACGCTCTAAATATTTTCTTTTGTTTTACCGTTGTATTCTCAAAACGTATTATTTATATAAACATCCAAGATGAATGTTATGAATAATGTATTATGGATGTCTAGATTAAGGCTCATGCCCAAATAGCTATTAGGTTTCTAATCTTCTAGCCTGTGTTAGGATGCTTAACTGCATATAATATTGTTTTTTATCTATTGCTACTTCATTGTGCGGATGTTTGGCATTTTATTACAAATATAAATTCTAAGCCATTGTATAGTGCATGATGTTACTAGATGATTGACATTGCTATCAAACTTTGTTTTTGAACTGAAAATTTATTAAGCAACTAGCAAGACACTAGAAACAAATTACAAAGGAATCAAATTGGGAGTTTTTACCCAACAATCCCATGAAAAAGAAACAGAACATCTACTATTACGCCACAAAAAAAGAGCTCGAAACTATATCGTCAAAAACAATATACCGCCTGGAAGGAGAAGCATCAAAGATAAAACGATTCCGAAAACCCCAAATATGCCACCATGCGACATATAACACACCTTCAAACAAAATATTAGTCTTTGAAGATAACCGAATATTTGAGAACCAAACGAACCAATCATCAAACATATTAATATCACCCCAAGAAATCTCCCATCAACAACATAAACGACGCAATATATCTTTAGCCAAATCACACCAAAAAATTAAATGATTCCCATCTTCAGGCGTCGAATTACATAGAGGGTAGAAAAAAGAATCCAAGGAAATACCTCTATTAATAAGGTTGCACTGGGTCGGGAGACGATCAAGGCGAGTACGCCACATAAAAACATTAATCTTGATAGGAATATATTTAACCCGCCTAGTTTCGAACCCAGAATATGGTAAGAAAACGTCATCAAGATTTTTACGAATATCCTTTACCCTAAACACTCAATCACCATTAATGTCACAAATCCAACGATCTAGCGAGGGAGAAAGAATAACTGAATCCAAAATAGATCCAAGATCAGACCACTGCTGGAGTTCGGCCCCTCCTCTAATCGAGCGACGAAATGAATCCAAAATAAAAGGGGCAGCCCAATTATCAGCTACAGAAATATATTTATTGGTTTCTAACGCAAAGATCCGAGGAATACATAAACGTAGTGATAACCATGGATCCAACCAAAACCAAGTAGCTGCCCTATTACCAACACGTATTCTACAAAATGAAAGGAAATCAAAACCTTTAGAAGATAGACAATATACCTCACGAATAATGGAGCACCACGTAGACGAAATAGAGGTCGGATGAGAATCTAAGGAGTCACCATAGATAGAAGCAATAACGTGTGGCCAAATAGAACCATCTTTAGAGATAAACCACCACAACAATTTGAAAAGTAAAGCACGATTTAAAGCATATAAACTCGATACCCTGAGACCTCCTTTCTTATTAGAAGCCAAAACTTTGTCCCAAGAAACCCATGTAATTTTCTTATCTAAAGGATCAATGTCGTTGAAAAATTTACTTCGAAGTGATTCCAGCTCACTCTACACACCTTTCGGGGCTTTATAAATCGACAAAGCATGAATGGGGGTAGCCCTTAACACAGCTTTAACAAGATTCAGTTGGCCTCCCACCGAGAGAGTTTTACTCTTCCATTTAGATAATCGTTTTTGAATCTTCTGAATAGTATTACGCCAAGCAGAAATTCAGGACATGCGACCACCAACTTGGACACCAATATAACTGAAAGGAGTATGTAAAACATCAAAACCAATAACTGAAGCACCATAAGCAACCACATCAGAATGAACACCATAACCCAAAACCAAACTTTTGGACAAATTAATCCTCAATCCCGATGCTAAATGAAAACATTGTAAAATGTTAATCAGATTAACAAGATTTTCATCGGACCAATCACCTATGAACATAACATCATCTGTATAGAAAAGATGGGAAATAGTAACCGATTCGTCGATATGAAGACCTTTGAACACGCCTTCCCTAACAGCTCTTTCCACCGACATATGGAAATCCCAACGAACCGAATCATACGCCTTAGCAAAATCCACTTTAAAAAATAAAGCTTGTTTACCTTTTCGCGTACACCAATCAAAAAGCTCATTCATAATGAATGGGCCATCCAAAATCTGTCTATCAGCCACAAAAGCCGATTGAATACCCGACACCAAATCCGATATAACCATTGCTAATCGACTAGCAAGAACCTTAGTAATCACTTTATAGACACTCCCAATAAGGCTTATAGGCCTAAAATCAGTAACATATTTAGCATCCAAAACCTTAGGAATTAAAGCAATAAACGAAGCCTTATTACCCCTCCGAAAATAGCTGTTATCAAAAAACCCAATCACGGTTGCACAAAAATCCGGACCAATGATAACGCTCAAATCTAACATATTTATATGAGCGTATTCGTGGTGTTTATGCATATATTTGGATGATTATTATGAACACATGATACTTAATGAAGCTTATTTGTTATTGTAGGTTCATCAATGGTTACATCACGAGAAATGAAGAAAAGACGAGTATTAGAGGTGAAAGAATGAACGAGACATGAAAGTGTAGCTCTCGTATGATAAATAATACAATGATAAGGAGCATTGGAAAGTTTGGAAGAAATAAAGGTGGAAGAAACAAAGAAGAAGGACTAGAAGGGAAAAGTGGGAAAGTTGGCTAAGTTGCCACCAACAACAATTAGCTTGCCTCCGTCAAACCAACCTTCATTTGCCACCAACATCAAAGTAGCATTCAGTTTCCACCAGCAAGCAAGTCCTTGCCTCCATCAAATCCACCATCAGTTGCCACCATCATGTTGTTAGTCAAGTCTAGCAAAAGTCACATTAAACATATCTTCCACTTCTCCACGCAAACTTAATCACTCCATAACATCCAAGTACCTATCATCTTCTCTTCATTACTTCATTCCCTGGAACAATTACTCACCTTTGGCTCCAAGAAAAGTGCTTGATGGCCAAGGCTAATTCAAGTATAAAGAAAACCAATGGGGTAGTGTTTTTCATACCAACCAATATCTCATCATTCCTTCAATCATCATCTATCTCATATTTCTGTGATATTGATATCACCCCTCACCCAAGTGGTAAGGGGTGGAATTGATAGCCATGAATGTGTAATAAGCCATGGAAGAAGTAGGGAAGAAAACCATACACCATAAACAATTCAATCTCCAACAATCCTTATTCCCAATCACCCCAAAAGGCTCTATACTCGCACCAAGAGGTTGATGTCCAAGAAGGTTATAGGTAGGACGAATTTTATATTGGTTGTTCATTTGGGTAGAATCATTTGGATACTTTGTAGCTATGGATTCTAATGTTGGGTAACTTCTTATTTATTATTTAATAAAGTTTATGTTCATGATTCATGGCAATTCTTGTGTTTAGTGATATTGTGAATGTTGTGATGCTTGTATTGTTCATATGTAACTTGTGATATATGGATGTTTGGATATTATTAGTGCTTGTCATTGGATTATGGTGATAACATTATATTTGGTTGAATGGGAACTTGTTCTTATTTGTCAATTTGGTTAATCATTGTTGAGTCTATAATGTCGGAATTTATTCTCAATATGGTTGATTTCAATCTGTTAATCGACTAATGATTTGATCTTGTTCTTGTGAATATTGTGCAAGAGATTTAATAAACATAACAAGTAATGGTTTAACCTAGATTATAGGACGAAAGGAGTCTTTTAAATATATTGTTCTAATAATCTTTCAAGTAAATGGAACTTATCAAATTGATAACACCAAGTCTATAGGTCGAAAGGATTCTTGTTGTTATTGGTTTAGGCATAAGGCTCATGAGTGACCACTTGATTGAGACTTATGTATACTTGATTTATAAAGCACTAGTGTCTTATTATTGGTTCTATAGGTCGAAAGGATTACCTTTAATATGTTTTCCAAACTATGCATCCATTTGTCCATGTAATCATTTAACCATACATGTATGTCTTTTGTGTGTGCCTTTAACGATTCTCATGGTGGTGTGATCGTGACAATCATACTTACCATTGTTACAAACAACTACACTTGAGTATAACCAAGTCCCATGGGACAACCTTGACTTACCAACCTAATTGCAACATGACTAGAGTATACTTGCTCAAATTTGTGTTCCTAATTATATCGGTAATTCTTGTTATAAATTTAAAACCCAATGTGTGGAAAGATCGCATATCAAGTTTTTGGCTTCTTGTCTAGGATTTGTAATTGCATTCTTTTAATATACCCGTACGAGCACATCAAGTTTTTGGCGCCGCTGTCGGGGACTTGCTAGTTCATACTCTTGAGTTTGTTTGTTTGTATCTTTGTTAGTTAGAGTCGTTATCTTGTTGACTGCTTACTTGCTTGTGTCCTTGTTTCTTGAATCGTTTGTGTTACCAATTTCTACATAACCCGAAAGAGTTGTTATACCCCATTAACCCGCATAGGGGGGACGAATTTTGCATAGGAGGAATTCGGTTGGTGGTTTATTACTCATTTGGAGGCTTTGAATTGCTCCAAATTCCAATGTTTGATTGCTCTTGCTCTAGCCCTTGACAAAGGTTAGAGCACCCTTTGCTTAAAATCTCTTATTTCTCAAAAAGTTGCTTAATGATCTTGGCGCCAAAATGAAATATTTGGTGTTGGGATTTCCTCTCTTGCGTGCTTAAATTGCTTGCTTCAATGATTGCTTCCTAAATGTGTCCCAAAGTGCTTGTTTCAAAAACCCAAAACCTTGTCCCGAATCACTCTAGTTTATGACTAGAACTACTTGACCACATGAATTTTTGTGTATGTTTGTGTTTTGTGAGTTTGTGTCTTGTTATGTGTCATGTGTATATGTGTTTATGTTCTTGCGTGCTTGTATGCTTGTGTGCTTGCTTGTTGCATTTCTTATTGTATGCATTTTTGTGTTTTTCCTAGTTTAAGGGGGCGTTTGGATTTATCATTTTTTACAATTTTGATCATTTCAAAAATTCTCCTTTAGTCAAAATAAATGGTATTGATACCTTTAGTCATATGTGTTAAAATAAAAAATCAAAAAAATTGTTTTGAAAATAAATGGAAAATACATGAAAAATAAAAAAAAAGAGTTAGAAATCTAGTTTTTGTCATTTGTTTCATGTTATGTGTTAGATGTGCATTGTGTTGTTTCTTATTTTGTATTTAGAATGTTGTGTGCTAAATAATTTTACATGTCTTTCTAGCTTATTAGTCTTTTCTTTTCTTTTTGTGCTTATTTTCCTTGTTTCATGCATAAGGTGCCTTATTAATCTTAAGGGTGTGTTTGTATTAAGTTTTATCTCATATGTTTTAATCATATTAATAAAAGTGTCTTTACAAAAATTCTTTGTTTTTAAGTTATAAGAAAGTTTGTAAAAAATAAAAAAATAATAAAAAATAATAATTCTGAACTGGAGCAGTTGCCGCCGGCACCATCACCTTGCCGGCCGGCAACTGACCAACTGCTTTCACCATGCCGCCGGCACCATGACCTTGCCGGCCGACAAATGGCAATCTGTTTCACCTTGCCGCTGGCAACACCCCCATGCCGGCCGGCAAGGTTGTCAGGCCAAAAAAAAAAAAAAAAAAAAAATTTGCATTGCCGGCGGCAAATGCCCCTTGCCGGGAGGCAAATCACCTTCTGTTATCATGTTGCCGGCGGCAACTATGCCTTGCCGGTGGCAACTGGAAATTTTCGGAAAAAAAAAATTCTTTTTATCTTCTTTTATTTTAGACTAGGCTTTCACCAAACCATTCCTAATTGTGTTTTTAACTTGTTAAACATCCGTTAATCGAGTTTTGAACCAATTATTAATAAAGCTTATATCCCGCCTAACCGTCCCGTTTTAATAATTTTGTGCCTTGTTTGTATTTTTATTCACTCCGGTTAATTCCCAAACCCCGTGGATAGAACCCGAAGTCTAGAAAACCATCCGGTTTAATAGATTTGGTACAAAACCTCTATTAGATGTTTTTGTTTCATTTAGTTAAAAAAATTTAAATAGGTTTTATTTTTAGATTTGAGATATATGTTGGTGTTGAGAGTTTGTGTACATTTTATTGGTTGCGGTTTAAAAAAAACAAATTATAGAAACCATTGCTCGAAACTTATACTATTTGTTTCCCGGAAATTTTTGCGAGTAGTAAAATTTTTGAGTCATGATAAAAAAAACGTCAACTAATCATATTCTTATTTCCTAAGACGTATCCTACTCGTTCCCTAAATTTTTTTGCGAGTTGGAGAAGTTTTAAAGTAAGTTTTTGTGAAGAAAAAATAGAACAAGAAAATAAATATACAAACTTATAAGCATCTACTAGTTCTCAAATCGCATTTTTTCTTTTAGTTGTTCATTTTTCATTTTTAATATTTCTTAGTATTTCCATGGCATCAAATAAAGTTTTTCCTCTCATCTTTAGATTATTAGTCATTTTTGTAAAAAAAATATTTAGTTTTTCTTATTTAGTTTTTGTTGAGTCGTGTTATGTTTTGTAAGTGTGTAGATTGTTTCCAATTGTCATATGTGTGATGTTTATATATGCATAATGTTTTTTTGCCTGTTTGTGTTTGTTGTCTTGTGTGTTTGTCTCTTTTTGTTAGTATGCGTGCTTGTTTGTTTGTTTAAGTTCATGTGGTTCATGTATGAACTTTGTGGGTGTGTTCGCTGGAAACCCTCACGAGACTACAACTCGTCCACTCGGGATACCGAGCGGTTTAAAGGCTTGTTGCATATGCTAAATGCAATCGTGTTGCCTACGAAAGTGTGCTTAATAAATTAACGTGTTTTGTAGTTTAGTTATTTTTGCAGGTTCAATAAAGCTTATGGAGGATGGATTGGTTGTGATTGATGGATTGTATGTGTATACGCTCGTTGGAGATGAAATCGCTTGATCTTTCTAACTTGGCCTCTTATCATATGAAGATCAATTGCAATTTTTAGCCCGGGAAGTTTTGTTTCTCTTGGACTATTTATTTATTTACCCTACTTTTCATGCTTTGAAGTTTATTTTTCATATTGAGTCCAATCTAAAACTTAAGTGTGAGGGGAAATAAATGGGAACACGAAACCGAATTTTCAAAAGATTAAATTTTTGGGCTAATAAAAATTAAAAAAAAAGTAAAAAAAATAATAATAAAAGAAAAAAAGAGGGAAAGTTGTATACTTGTTTGCCCTTAGGATCTAAATGTTTTCACACATTTGTATGTAGATATATTTCAATAATCATCCACATGGTGTAAAAAAAATATAAAAAAATAAAATAAAAAAAATAAGTTTTAGTGAGATCACACTTGTGTGATATAAGTGTATATGCGTGATAAAGAGGCAACCTTAGGAATAAAACCCAAATAGCTTTTTCCAGTTTTATCTTTAGCTAGTTTCATCGATTAGCTAACCACCCATATTAACCCTCTTGTTAGCACTTTCGTCTAGTGCTAGATACCGTTAAAACACCCGTTGAGCCATTCTTTTCATTTTTTTTGTCAAATCCACTAAAAAAGAAAAAAGGAATTTAACCTTAAACCTTATCCTAACCCTTGTCGAAGTCCAAATGGTGGGTTGCTAGTTGCTTGGTATGGTGGATCGTTTTTTATGATTATTAGTTGCCACACTTCGCTATGTGTGTGTGTGTGCCATTCCAACAAAGATGAAGGAGACGTCTTTCTTATTTGTATTTTTTGTGGTGTGTGCTTAAGCGAAGTGTGAGGGGAGCATGTGATGTATGTTGAAAAAAAAATTTGAAAAAAGGAGGATGAGAAAAGTGAAAAAGAAAGAAAAAGAAAATAAGTCATCGAAAAAAAAGTAAAAAAAAAAGTGATGACAATATTATTTTTTTTGGTAATAGGTTTCCCCGGTAAATATATTATCCAAAAAAACAATGAAGTACAAATGGAATGTGGCTGAGATACCACATTAACCTCAAGCTTACAAGCTTGATAAACCACCTAATCTAGTGCTTATGACACGCCATAACAACTTACACTTCTAGAAACATAAAATGCACCTAGAACATAACATAATGAACCAAACTAACCAACAGCAGTAGTGGAGTAGGAGCATCCACCTGTTTTAGAGTTGAGAAGATTAGTCGATTCATCATAAACAAGAGCAACCTCTTCCTCATTTTCATCTAAAGCTGAGTACGAATTAGATGTGGTCACAATACCATCAAATGAAGAGAGATCTACTTCCTTCCTCTTGGAAGATGCAACATTACCAACATATGTACCACCTTTCTTCGGTTCACTAGAAGTTGCTTTGGGAACAAACTTGACATTCGGTTGAACCGACGGACCAATAGACTTAGACTTGGACTTCATATTCCTACTTTTCTTCTTACCCACTAATTGAAATCCATCATTAAATGTCTCAACAAGCGCACTAGTATGAACCATAGAAGTACTAGGAATAGTCACAACCTTCTTTGGGCACAAATCAATGTCATGACCGAAAATATTGCATGTATCACACCTCAACGACTTCCATTCATATTCAACTCAGATTGTTTCTTTGGTATACTCATCACTAGTAAGAGACAAAACACCAATAGTAACAATCTCAACCAAATCAACATCAGAATTAATTTCAATGAGACACCTAGAAAAACTACTCCTACCCCATGAATCTTTGCACATAGAGCTAGTAAACGAGTCAAACATAATTGGCTTACCAAGAAAAGAAGCAATTAAATTAATTCCTTCCTCTTCAAAAACCTGAATTGGAACATCATGCCGTTTCATCCAAATTGGAATGCGAGTCAGTTCTTCTTTAACCAAGCGAGCCCCCAATGACCATGTCTTGAGAATGATAGGAGTTTTTCGAATCAACAAAGGACCACCTTCCAAAACAGCCTCCAAACCAGCTTAAGAATCAAACTTGAAGAATAAAAATCCCTTGTTATTCATCATAATTCGTTTTAACCCATGTTTATCCCAATTGCTCCTAGCAAAATACTTAACAACTGGATACGCCAATCTCTGACCGAGAAAATAACCATACAGTGTATATTCAAAGCGACAACCAACCTTTTGAACCACTCTTCGAGGAACAGAAACATCAACCCCTTCGAAAACAGCATCAGCCACAATACAAATCTCATTATTAACATCCGCAGACTTAATAATAGGCTCCTCAACATCTTGTTGCTCAAGAAAGCTCAAATGTTGATCAATAATCTTAATGATTCCACCACGACTCTCTTGTGACAAACATTCCCACACCTGATTTGAACCCGCATCAAGCTCCTTAAAAAAACATCTATCTGCTCAAGAGAATTAAGCGAAACACAAAAAAACTTAGCAACATCACTAATTTTTGTAATAGGAAAATTAGTAGCCTTTGGTGGTGAGTTCTTCAAATCAGACCTCGCAGCTTGAACACTGCCTAGATGGATATTATTCATACGCTCCATAAGCTCGACGAACCCCCCTTCATTAATCTGATTGAAACCCTCCATATACGAGAAAACCACTTCCACCACAAAAAAACCCTAATAAAAATTAGGGTTTAAACTAAATCACATCAACCACCTAGTCGACCTTCATGACAGAAACCAACACTTTTAGATATGAACTTTAAGACCTACAATCTGACGGCAGAAACCCTAAAACCTAATAGGAACCCTAAATCCAACCAGTCCTCCCTCTAATAACAAAAACGTTCGCACCACCAATCCCTCAACCATATCACGTTTAAATGTTTGATCTTCCAGGATATCCATCATAAACGGATTCGTAGTAAGAACCCTAGAAAAAATAAATCAGAAATCTACCACGATGCAAGTGGAGGAAAAGAAGTAACGAGCAATCTATAATCAAAGGAAAAAGGAGAAAAGACAAAAGAGTTTAGATCAGATTAAGAATTAGAGCCGCCAGAATGCACCAAAAGTTGGCTGCCATTTTTAGGGTTTTTGTTTTCTAGTGATGACAATATTATGAAGATGAAGGAAGATGAAGTAAGTTTAGATATCGATTGGCCAATGTGCTAAGACCTGATATGTATGTGTTGACGTGTTGAATAAGGCTCGTAACTATTATCATTTTTGGGCTTGTGATTTGTCCGGTAACTAGCAATATGGGACTTAGACTTTTAACTTGTATATTCTTGTTACACCTCTCATAAAAAATATCCCATGTCTTATCCATACCCATTAACCCAAATCCTTAGCCTTAACCCGAATAAAAGTCCTCTTTAGATGTGAACACTTGGTGCTCATGCCATTTGATTTAGTCTTGTTTGTACTTGGTAGATTTTCATCTTATTTTTCTAAACCATTTTCATGCACCATGGTGGAAAGTATTTTTATTTTACTTGCTTGAGGACAAGCAACCTCTTAAGTGTGAGGGGGTTTGCAACTTTAGCAATTAAAAAATCCCAAAAATATTTTCTTTTATTTGATTGAGGACAAGCAACCTATTAAGTGTGAGGGGGTTTGCACCTTTAGCCATTTCTTATAAAAATCAAAAAGATTTTCAATTTTTCATAGATTTTTCAATTTTTCATAGAATTTTAAAAATTTTCTTTTCTTTTAGAACTTAGTCATTTTGTTTATAGCCTTAGTTTTATTTTATTTGCTTGAGGGCAAGCAAAGTTTTTCTTTTCCTTGCTCGAGGACGAGCAAAACTTAAGTGTGAGGGGATTTGATAACGCTCAAATCTAACATATTTATATGAGCGTATTCGTGGTGTTTATGCAAATATTTGGATGATTATTATGAACATATGATACTTAATGAAGCTTATTTGTTATTGTAGGTTCATCAATGGTTAAATCACGAGAAATGAAGAAAAGACGAGTATTGGAGTTGAAAGAATGAACGAGACATGAAAGTGTAGCTCTCGTATGATAAATAATACAATGATAAGGAGCATTGGAAAGTTTGGAAGAAAGAAAGGTGGAAGAAACAAAGAAGAAGGACTAGAAGGGAAAAGTGGCAAAGTTGGCTAAGTTGCCACCAGCAACAATTAGCTTGCCTCCATCAAACCAACCTTCATTTGCCACCAACATCAAAGTAGCATTCAGTTGCCACCAGCAAGCAAGTCCTTGCCTCCATCAAATCCACCATCAGTTTCCACCAGCATGTTGTTAGTCAAGTCTAGCAAAAGTCACATTAAACATATCTTCTACTTCTCCAAGCAAACTTAATCACTCCATAACATCCAAGTACCTATCATCTTCTCTTCATTACTTCATTCCCTGGAACAATTACTCACCTTTGGCTCCAAGAAAAGTGCTTGATGGCCAAGGCTAATTCAAGTATAAATAAAACCCATAGGGTAGTGTTTTTCATACCAACCAATATCTCATCATTCCTTCAATCATCATCTATCACATATTTTTGTGATTTTGATATCACCCCTCACCCAAGTGGTGAGGGGTGGAATTGATAGCCATGAATGTGTAATAAGCCATTGAAGAAGTAGGGAAGAAAACCATACACCATAAACAATTCAATCTCCAACAATCCTTATTCCCAAACACCCCAAAAGGCTCTATACTCGCACCAAGAGGTTGATGTCCAAGAAGGTTATGGGTAGGACGAATTGTATATTGGTTGTTCATTTGGGTAGAATCATTTGGATACTTTGTAGCTATGGATTCTAATGTTAGGTAACTTCTTCTTTATTATTCAATAAAGTTTATGTTCATGATTCATGGCGATTCTTGTGTATAGTGATATTGTGATTGTTGTGATGCTTGTATTGTTCATATGTAACTTGTGATATATGGTTGTTTGGATATTATTAGTGCTTGTCATTGGATTATGGTGATAACATTATATTTGGTTGAATTGGAACTTGTTCTTGTTTGTCAATTTGGTTAATCATTGTTGAGTCTATAATGTTGGAATTTATTCTCAATATGGCTAATTTCAATTCGTTAACCGATTAATGACTTGGTCTTGTGCTTGTGAAGATTGTGCAAGAGATTTAATAAACATAACAAGTAATGGTTTAATCTAGATTAAAGGACGAAAAGAGTCTTTTGAATATATTGTTCTAATCATCTTTCAAGTAAATGGAACTTATCAAATTGATAACACCAAGTCTATGGGTCGAAAGGATTCTTGTTGTTATTGGTTTGGGCATAAGGCTCATGAGTGACCACTTGATTGAGACTTATGTATACTTGATTTATAAAGCACTAGTGTCTTATTATTGGTTCTATAGGTCGAAAGGATTACCTTTAATATGTTTTCCAAACTATGCATCCATATGTCCATGTGATCATTTAACCATACATGTATGTCTTTTGTGTGTACCTTTAACGATTCTCATGGTGGTGTGATCGTGACAATCATACTTACCATTGTTACAAACAACTACACTTGAGTATAACCAAGTCCCATGGGACAACCTTGATTTACCAACCTAATTGCAACATGACTAGAGTATACTTGCTCGAATTTGTGTTCCTAATTATATCGGTAATTCTTGTTATAAATTTAAAACCCAATGTGTGGAAAGATCGCATATCAAGTTTTTGGCTTCTTGTCTAGGATTTGTAATTACATTCTTTTAATATACCCATACGAGCACATCAACCAATGAAACTCCAAAATCTTCTAAAGAATTCAAACGTGAAACCATCTAGACTGGGGGATTTATTGGTACCACAATCCCAGACGGCGTCCTGAATCTCTGAATTTGTAATACCTCTTTCCAACAGCTCAACCTGATCATACGAAAAACGTTTAGAAAAACTAAAATTCAGTTTAAAGCGGGATTTTATCGTTTCTTTAAGTCTCTTATCAAAATGATCCATAAACGTATCCTTAACACGTAAAGGATTTGTTACCCAATCGCCATAAAAAAATACACCTCGAATCGCCAATTGAGATCTTTTCTTGTTAATAAGACCATGAAAAAATTTAGTATTTTCATCACCCTCGATTGCCCACTTAACTTTAGCTTTTTGAGCAACATCGAAGGTTTCAAACTGCTTAATATCAAGAAGTTCATGCTTTAAATACATACGTTTAAGTAACACCTCTTCGGAGACATTTCCGATGTCCAGCATAGAGTCAATAGCACTCAGTTCAGTAATAACAAAATTTTTAACACCCTTTTGAGAAATATGTTCCTCTTTGATCCACCCCTGAATAATAGTTTTCAGCTGCTGAAGTTTTTTCTTGAACGGAATTAAACTATTAGAATCGGAAATCACAAGAGAGGGACCAAGCTTGTTCAACCATAATGTCAAAACCAGGCTTAGAAAACCAAGAATGATAAACTCTATAAAGGGGTAGTCCCATAATCATAATGCAACTCCGTAAGGAAGATCAGTCGATGATCCGACAAGCGACGATCCAAACAAAGAGCTGATATAAAAAGGAAAATTGTAGAAAATCCCTTTTGTCATCAAAACCCGATCTAATTTACTCATTTTAGATGCAGATGAATGAGACCAAGTAAATGAGTGTCCCTCCAAATTAATCTCCATTAGACCAAAAGCCAAAATAAAAGAATTAAAATCCTTAGCACTCGATGCATTAAAAACTTTAACACCCCCAAATTTACTAGCACGGAAACCAACCATTTGGGTGTTAAGAAATAGCATAATCACAAAAGACTATAAATAACAACTCTAAAAGATACATTTTTAGATAAAGGGTTCCATTCATAAAGATCAGAGTAGTGGTCCCACAAACCGTTACCAACATTTCTTACATAAAACTTTTAAAGTACATAAACGTTTAAAAGTAAAAAGATAACTGAATGGAACGAAAACATGTTTTCCAAAACATTAGCGCTTGCCTCCTCGTCCATTCCAAACCTCCAGCATCCATCTTTATTTACCTGAGATAAACATGCTAAAAAGTCAACTACAAAGTCGAGTGAATTTATAGAGTTTATAAGAATAATAAGTGAACACAAGAACTTTTAATCATCTGAAACTTATCACACAGACAAGTCATATATATAGATAAATGCATTAAGCTCACGCCACTGAACGTTAACCAACATATCAAACCGAGTCACTTACGACGCCCCTACTAACAGGTAATATTGTCATATACCAATGATCTCTTATACATAATATCCCTTTCAGGTGCTCACAAGGATACATACCCTAGGATAATGCTGTCAAACCAAATAGATCTATCATATGTATTAGCGTTTACCCCTTCGAGTAATTAACAGTGCATGAAATTCAGGGACTTCATTAGACAATGGTACTTATGAATTTATCATCTCATTCGGGTCCAGCATACCGAAAACAACTTGTGTTCATTTTATAAAACAACATGTATCCCCCTCGCGGGTTTAATAAAACATTTAAAGTTTAAAGGCGAGGCTATAAACTCACCTTTAGGCGAACGGAACGGATGACGGATGAATAATGGAACCGGGCTGTAGAAGAGTAGATAGTAGCACTACAATGCTATTCGTGACCTAAAAAACTGATCACGCCCCTTAAGTACGCGTTTTATATGCTTATAAAACAATTATATGAAAATAATTCGATAAAAATGTATTACGTGTAAAATTTGCACCAACACCTAAGTCAAAGTGAACTAAGACTAAACAAAGATTACAACCTGTAGGAATTATGTATTCTACATGTAATAAGTGTTAAACCAAGTATCCAATACGCTTTGCACACAAAACGCCTCAAGTTTACATAACAAAAGACGTAAAAGTCAAAATGATTCGGCGGGACTGTTTTGAGAAGAGTATATCTCCCAAACCATAAATCCAATGATTTTGGGATTTAAATCCCTGGAACACACTTGGAATCTAGTTTCCAAATGTTCAATCATTCGATCTAAGAGTTTACGGAACCTTCTAAAAGTCCAAAACACTAACAGCCCTACCGTAAGAACTTAATGGTCAAACTGCACTAGTCAAACTTGGGACAAAATAACCCGTTACCCTATAAGGTTTAAGGGACTGAGATTTCCACCATTGGAAAGACTCATGATTCTACTTTCGGCCCATACCAACCACGAGTAAATAGCTACTACCAATTAGCGGGAAAGTTACATTCTTTGAAAGGTTACAAAATCAGAATTTTGTTTCTAAACTCGGGTTTACCGTTTTAGTCGTAAAAACCATTTGGTGATAGCTATTAACATGAGGTCAGTGTGAGGACTTCACATATGATCCCTACTACTGTATAAAACCTTAAAATTCACAAATGGGGGTCAATAACCTGTAGCCACAAGCTATGCAAACTTGCTGTCCCGGAATAGGCCTTTCGACCTTAAATAGGTCATAACTTCCTCATCCGGAGGAGTTGAGTGCCTATCCAACTCGCCACTAACATGAAAAAGACCTAAGGAATCCATTTAAGCTATAAAAAGTGCAGGTCACAGTAGAAAATATGTGAGTTTTGGGCTCACATACCTGCTGTCCGAATTTTGGCATCATAACATCTATACCAAACAACCTCTAATTCATTTCTAACAATCAAAAACACATCTTATATTAACCTAGATAGATCAAAACACTATAAATCCATATCAAGCATGGTCAAAAATCAAAACCCACCTAAGAATAATAACCATAACAACAAAGCTAATCAACAAAACCAATCACTCAAAAGCCACAACATGATCCCCATGGAATAATGTTTGGCCGTGGCTCATTCAAGCCACCAATGGTGTTCTTGGACAAAATTCCTAGTAATTCTGTTAGTCTAAACACTAATAAACATATTGCATGTCTAATCCCATGATCAAACATGCAAAAACACAAACCTTGAATTTTATGATTTTATAAAAATCAATTGCAGGAGCAAATAAAACATGGGTTAATGATAAGGGTTTACCAAGGATGATTTTGATATGATTTAATTGAAGGATTGAGCAAGAAAAATTGATCTATAGGGCTGTTTTTGTGATGGTGTTCGTTGCACAAGAAGAACAGGGAGGAGAGTTGTATTTTTGGTATATAAAGAAAATGACAGTTGGGAATTATGTATGTGTTTGGGCGACGGATAGAAAACAAAGGGGGAACGGATTGGGCTTTGGCCCATAACTAAACTCTTATTATTAATCAACTAAAGCCCAAATGCAATATTACTTCTAACCCGACTCGATTCCTAAAAGCACTAATAAATCCTATCGGTGCAAATTTATTTTCGTAAATACAAAATTTATAAAAATAATATTTTTGACTAAATAAAGTCGAAATATATCGCCTCCGGTTCCCGTTCCATCGATCCGTCACGATTTTATAAAATTTATGCGAGAGAGCGTTTAAATCAATTTTCATGACTTAAATTAAATCGGAAAAATATATAAAACTTTCCATAAATCCAAATAAATCATTTTAAATAAATAGAAAAATAATAAAAATATAATTTAATTAAAATTCACGAGAAATAAATATGACCTTATTTTTACGGGTTTTACATCCTCATCACCTTAAGGGAGCGACGTCCCGCGCTCAACTCACCTCATACTCGAGTTGTTCACTACCCGGAAGGATGAGGGAATTCCTTATAAAGAAGTCCTCACGTTCCCACGTGAATCTCAATCCACGATCTCCACTGGTTCTTTTACAAAACGCAACTTGTCGTCAAGTTGTATCTCACCAAAAAGGAATAAATAAATCCTTATCCACCAGTCACCCGTCAAGCTCGACACATGAAAATTTTATGAATCACACGAAGTTCATTCGACGACAAGAATAGATGACAAGATTCTCGGGTAAGTCCATGTAGAAACTAGAAGGGGGGGGGGGGGTTGAATAGTTTCTCTTCGATTGGTGACCAAATTAAAATTACTTTCAATTTGGTTTGTATCAAAACTATCTTTTGTGTAAAGCTAAGTTGCATAATGATTAGGTTCAATTCAAATGCACTAGCAAAGATAATAGGTAAGTGTAATGATAATGAAATAATTAAAGAGTAAGGAAGGAGACAACCTAGTGGGAAGACACCAAGATTTATAGTGGTTCGACAACGACGCTCTATCCTCGTTTCTACTCCACTCCTCGAGTACACCTACTCGAGATTTCCACTATATCCACAAGCTCCCTTCTCGGCGGAGAAAACCTTACATCGTTGCTTACATTATTTTCCGACACTAAGCTAAATGTCGAGACCTAATCTTTAGCTAGGACCAATCTACACAACGTTGCCTACTTCACAATTTAACGACACAAGGCTAGATGTCGAGTTCTAATCTCAAGTTAGAACCAATCTTCACGATGTTGCCTACTTCACCATTTTACGACACAAGGCTAGATGTCGAGTTCTAATCCAAAGCTAGAACCAATCTTCACGACTCTTCACTTTGAAGCTAAGTGAGAACTTCACACTACACAACTACTAATCACTTTCAAGTTTAGTGAGAACTCACAAGACACAACCACATCACTTTATAGTTTAGTGAGAACTACTAATCAAATCTATTACAACTCAACTAGACTTATCCAAGTACACACATGTAGCTTGGATTTACACAACACAAATCCAAGCAAACACATATGCAATGGATGTACACAACAAATCCAAGTATCCACAAATTACTTGGATGAACACAACTAGTCCAAGTATTCATAAATACAATGGATTGACCTAAAACAAAAAGGGTATCATGATGAATATGACTAGGTCATAGATTCATCTTTATCACAACACTAGTGAGTGAGTGATCTTCTCATTGGACAAGGTAAAGGAGGGGATCAAGAGGATACTCATATATAAACATCCTTAACACTTTAAGTGATCATTTACTAATGATTATACTATAGAAAATAGAAAGGGGGCTGAGAAAAACGTCCAAGAGGCTTATTGGAAAATGAGATTTGACCCACTATTTAAAGGAGACAAAGTATAACGGATATATAACGGCTATCTGGGCGCGGTACCTTATCTAGCCCGGCGGTTCCATATCGCTAAGGAACCGCGTAGCTACTTAAGGTACCGCCACTAGAGTACGCTCCATTTCTTGTCTTTTAGTAGGGTAGGAATATCTGAGGTATTTGAAGCCTTCATAGGATATTCTAACAGCATTTGGAATATGCTATTTCAAATTTTCATTTTCCGTTTTAATAAAACATTTTCTAAAAAAGAAAGTTTATTAAAAAATCTTTTGTCATATTAACAAAAGTGAGTTTTAAGGATAATCATTTTGATGATCACTAAGTATGATTAAGAAAGGTTAGTGGTATGATTATTACCTTGATGATAGTGTTAGTTAAATAATTCGTTTTGTGTTTTACACTAAATGTGTTGTATAGTTTGTTGTGATCAAAACTAAGAAAGATTAGTTAACACTAATAATGTTTTTAGGCATCACTTGCATTAACAATCTCCCCTTTTTTGATTACGAAAAACGATAAACTCATTTACGTAGAAACACAAAATATCGAATTATTAGCGAGTTTATCACTATCATTTCTCCCCCTTTGTCGTAGCAAAAAGGTTAGCATAAGTCTTCGAAGAACATCGAACTTTGCTAGTAGCTCCCCCTTGGTGGTTGCTCCCCCTTGCTTGGGGCACCAAGTATATGAGCTAAGGTGACATGCTACACAAAGGTTAGTAGAAAGGAAAGAAACACCAATGTATATATGATCACTACCTACTAAGTAACTTGAGAGGGAGAGAGAGAAGAAATCTCAAATTAGAAGCAAGTATTTTGCTAAGTATGTCGAAAGAGGTAATTGACAAAATCAAACTTCAATCCAATGAAGATGATAAGCTTGTCAATGGGTTAAAGTTTAGAATTGATGGAATCACCCATAAGCAATTGTAAAAATTAACCATGATCAACTCAACATAAACAACACAAAGGTTACATAAAAGAAAAGATACAACAAAGTAGATAGTCATACACACAATATGAGTATCTAAAGCAAGAGATATGGAAAATAAACCACTAAGCATAAGCTATTCTAATAGTGATAATTTTCCAAGATTGCTTAAAAAAAATAAAAGACTCTAAAACAACTAAAGTGATAAGGACTTTAGTTGGAAAAATAAGACGACGATGCATCATTTGAAGTTTTGTCCACCGGGACGAAAACTTGGATAGGAGGTCGAGTGAGGAGGAATTCAAGAAAATTTAACTTCTCATACACATGAGCAAGTTCAATTTGTTGAAATCGACAACAAGCACACGAGGATCCATGATGCAACACAAAATCGTTTGATGGGGGTAGGGCATCAAACTTAGGGTTTGGTGGTGGTGGGGTAATGGGTTTGGGAATGTTTTCACAATGCCTTGTGAGGTTTGGGAAGGTTGAAAGGTCATTGAGTTGAGGGGAATTGAAGGATTGTGGTGGTGGGGGGAACATTTTCTTTAGCTCCGGTGATGGGGTTAATGGTATAAGTCTCATTCCAATACTTGATTGGAGAGAAGATAGGGGTTTTGGGTGGTTTGGAAGAAGATGGTTCGTTCTTCTTAACCCAAATAGGTCGAACCGAGATTTTTGGTTTCTTTGAAAGCTTGGATGAGAAAGCTTTGGGTGAGTGGGTTTGTGACAAAGAAATGTCAAGGTTAGGAATGGAGGCGTTAGGCATTGTGAGAGTGTGAGAATGAAATCTCAAGGTTGTGTGAGAATGAATTCTCAAGGTTGGGAAGGTGTGAGAATGAAATCTCAAGGTTGTGTGAGAATGAATTCTCAAGGTTGAGAATGAAATCTCAAGGTAGGGGTATAAGTAAAATGTAATCAAGGTAAGAATTTGAATAAAAAATGTGAAGTGTCAAGGAATGTTTAGTCAAATTGAGCAAACAAGGAATCTTGACAGGGTATAGGGTTTAAAGAATTTTGACCAAAAACGTGTCAAAAGAAATTTACTGTCCGCGGTACCTTATAGGGACCGGCGGTTCCATATCGCTAGGGAACCGCGGGACTTTAAGGATCCGCGTCCAGTGGACTTGAAACCAAGTTTTTCCAGGGTTTTGAGAAAAAACTAAGACTTTTTCAAAAAGTTGCAAATCTTGGAATTTTACCTCTATTAGCACCAAATTATGCTAGGGTTGCATAAAGCAACACATTCACAAAGAATGTCTTGACAAAGGGTGACAAAATAATTTAGATATCATTTTGAACCAATTTTAGTCAAGTTTTTAGAGGTTGTGATAGATTTAGGTTCAATTTTAATTTCAAATTAAAGTTGATTAATGTGCACATAAGAATAGGAACACATAAAGCTAAATCCATAGAACAACTTCATGAAACACACATGAAGGAAGCAACTACAATGACAAATGAAAAAACTAACTAATACAAAGCTAGCTTATCATTAGATCTAGATGAGTAGTCTTATTTGGCTTGGTTTTGTTTAAAACCATTTATTTAGAAAACTTCATCATTCATCTCCTAGGAGGAGGCATGGAGAACAAGGCAAGCAAGAACTCTTGCAACCTCCTATGTAGTCCAAACATATCCATCCTAAGGTTATGGATGATGTAGTGGTTGTAAAGACAACATGGACAACTAGGACCATGTGTTTGTTGAAACCCATAGTATGGATCACCCAAAAGGAGGGAAAGTGGAACACCTAAAATTGGAATGTTTGAGTTGGGTGGAGGTGGAGGAGGCATGTTCTCCAAGGGTGATGTGGGTGAGAGTGGAGGCATGTTCCCTAAAGGGGAAATGGGTGAGTGTGGAGGTATGTTCTCCAAGGTTGGTGAAATAGGTGAATTAGGAGGGGTAAATGGTAAAGTCACCAAGGTGTCATCAAAGTCATTCACAAAAGGAATGCTTTGGATTGGTTGGGGTTGTGTGGTCACATCCAAGGGTGCACTTGGAGTGAAGGGTGAAGAGAGCTCATTCATTCTTGAGTTGAATGAAGAGGAGGTAGAACCAATGGAGTGGTTAGTACTATGGGTGGATGTTGTCTTGCATGATGTAAGGGGTGGCGAAGGTGATGAAGAAATGAGGATAGGAACCATCTCATTCTTAGGTGTGTGGAAGGGTGAGGAGTTAGGCTTGGGTACCTTAATCCTTATTTTGAGTGTTTTCCTTGGGGTGGAGGTCTTGGAAGTGTTTGAGGTTTTGGTACAAACCATGGTTGTTTAAGGATTAGGGAAGTATGTTTGATGTGTGAAGAACATGACAAACAAGGTGGGTTTAAATGGGTGAGGGGATGATCCAAACTAGTAATGGGTTAAAATCATTTTAGGTGAATAATGAATTTAGGTAAGCTAGTTTAGGAAATGTGGAGTTTATTACAGAAAATCATGCAGTGTTTACACAGAGTTAGGAAAACAGTGTAAAGAAAAATATGTTGTCGGGCACAGTGGCCGGCGGTTCCTTATCTAGGACCGGCGGTTCCTTATCGATAAGGAGCCGCGGGTTGATATGGAACCGCGACCAGAGGTTTTTCAAAAATTTCCCATCCCAAATTTTGGTTAACCCATATTTTTACCAAAAGATTCACAAGCCAAAGTTAACTACAGATCATAATCTAATAAGCTAACTATCACAAAGATGCATAAAGCTATGTTAATCACAAACATCATTGCATAAGAAACATTTAGGATCAAAATAAATAATAATCCAAACATGTAACATAAGTTAATAAACAACTAAATCAAAGTGTTAATAAGCAAATGTTTAAACATCAAATGATGACCAAACTTTGACACAACTCAAAGTCTTCACCTCCTTTTCTTGCCTAAACCCTTGATCATTTTTCCCAAATACTTGAATCCCTTTCTTGATTCAATCCGGTGTTCGTGCAATTCACCTCGAGTTCTAAGATTCTCACGGTAAAGATGCTCCATATTGAGATCTTCCGGTATATCACTAGAATGATGAGGAGGAGGAGCTAAGTTTTCAAAATCATCCTCGAATTGATTTGAGGATGGATGGGAATTACTCGAAGAGTTGAAATGAGAACTAGTACCGATGCCATCACCATCACTTGTTGGCATATCGGTGTCCTCATAATCTGGCTCTTGATGATCGGATTTTCGTGAACCTCGGTCACTTCTAGGCTTTCGTTCATATACCTCTTGAATAGGTAACATAACCCGTTGAACCGGGTGAAAGCGAGAAAGATCGAGATGAGGAAAATCTTCACCAACCCTTCTAAAAAGGCGAGTAAGAAGCATAACATAGGGAAGGTTTGTTTTGGGTTTGGAAAGAGCATAGTTTATACGTCGAGCGATGTAGAATGCTAAATTGTACTCGGTTGATGTAAAGATGCAAAACAACATATGTACCATACAAGCCGGGATATGATCTCGGTTTCCACCAAGACAAAACACATTCTCCCTAAGGATGTTAGCCCATTGGACCATAAAATCCTTAAGGTCGCTTGAGAGCACTTCATAGCGATTCACATTTCGCACATTAGTATGAAGACTTCAAACAACGTTTCCATCACGCTCTTTCGAGATGATATCAAGGATGAAATTTAGATCAACTTCGGTGATGTCATTTAATGGTTTATCGTTGGACTCCACGAGAGCTTCAAGTCTCCATTTGTCCGTAAAACGACAAGTGCCTCTATATGGCACCCCAAGAATATCACCAAAATCATCGAGGGAATATTGAATGATTTGATCATTCAACATGAAACGAATAAAGATTTGGCCATTGATTTCAAGCATGGAGTAAGTGCTAAAGAATTCAAGAAGAAACAAGGGATAAATTTCTTCGTCTATGAAGAGCAAGCAATCAAATCCAATATGCTCAAACATAGAGTTTATATATCTATACCCCGTTATTCTTGTATCTACAACCCTACCCTCATGGAAATTTCGAGTGGAAAGGGATGGAAAAGAGTTTCGAAGTTGAGGGGAAGCATAGGTTTGGGAAATGTCCGGCATATAGTTTCTAGTGAATTGATGATCTTTTTGATATTGTGAAGGCATGATTAGTACCTAAATAAACACAAGAAAATATTTCTCCAATCACTCATATGAAAAGTAAAATCAAAGATAAAAAATATGAGAATGTGTTATATCAATTTCTTGACAAACAAAGGATTGAATCCGTATCATTCTCATGCTCACAATGTAGCTATTCCATTATTTACCAAGAACATATGAACTATGTTGGATCGGCAATAGACTAGAACATTGGTTTTTCAAAACAAGGTTTTTAGGTAAGCATTAACAATGTCATTACCTACTTGTTCATGGGTTCATCTCAAATCCATCTTTTAACCAAAATCATTTAGCCTGAATTCGGATTTGTTCTACAAGTGGGTTTTAGTGAAATCTTAATGAATATGAACCTAAGGAATCATAGTAAAATAACCATGTTAACCCACATTCCTATTAAGGTTTTAATTCAATTTCAATTTTAAAAATCCCCAATTATGAAAGGATGAACCCTAGAACAAAATAGATGAAATTCAAAGAAAATACTTACAATTAATTGATGTTAGATGAAGGATGAGTGAAACCCACAACTTGGAATCAATTAATTTGAGTGATTGAAGGTTTTGGAAGCTTCAACAATGGTGGAAAAGATGAAACCCGTCGGCTGTGTGTTTTTTGGAAAATATAGTGGTTTGAAAAAGAATAAAATAATCAAACTGGCTCTCTGACAAACTTTACTGCCCGCGGTACCTTATCGATAAGGAACCGCGGGTTTGAGCCGCCTAGATAAAGAACCGCCTACAGAGGCAGGTTTTTATCAATGAAAAACGCCAAATTTTAAAAACCAAGTTTTTCTAAGATACTTAAAAATATATCATGAACCTTTTAGAATAACATTGGATCATCAAAAACACTAGGCAATATGTTTTAATGAAGGATTACGAGTTGAATCAAGATCGAAAAGAACCGAAACGGACAAACGACTACTCGTAGCAAAACAGCAAAGTGGAGAGAAGTCAAGGGAAGTGAATCAAGACTAGGACCAATGCTCAAGGGATTAATGACAATCTTCAAATAGTGGTAACGAAGAGCTTGTGTCATATATAGTGGTTTAAGACGTGCCTTTCCGGCGAAACGTTAAACGGCTTTGGTAATGAATAAACACAAAGCAATTATTCAAGTATAGACTAAGATCACTTTCAATAATAGTCTTAGTCTAAACCAAAATATGAGCAAGGTATTAATTCACTTTCTCTCCCACAAAGGGCCTACTAACCATATGGGTGCAAACCATGGAGATCATGCTTGATACTTTAAGCTACTACTAACTCACTCTACATCACCATAGTGAGTCAAGTATCCAGGCAAGGATGCCAAGAACAAGCACATAGTCAAGTAATGATCAAAAGAATGATCAAAGGGCGTGTGGAAGAACGAAAGCGTACCTTGGCCACAAAGAGCAATCCATGAAGGAATAAATCCTATGCCCAACAATGACTATGATGAGTACTAAGTCTTCAAGGACTAGTATCATTCCCAATCATCTTGGTATCATCATTCAAAGATGTTAAAGATCAATGAAGATGAGTCTTCTACAAGTGCAAGTAACTCAATCCACAATCAATTAAGTGATTGATCTTTATGAGTACCTACACAAAGCAAGATGCAAACTAGTAGATACATTTCAAGAGTATATCTAAAATGCATAAAGGCTACTAATCTTAAGTGGGATGCAATATTATCAATTAAAAGACCTATTTTTCAAAAAACAAAATAGTTTTGACCAAAGAGAAACTTTATACAACTTGACCTTCTAATTTGAGGAGACAATGGATCGATCCAAGTTTCAAAGTACAATATACTTCAAAGATCTTGAGTGACCATCGCTCTGATACCAATTGTAGAAACTAGAAGGGGGGGTTGAATAGTTTCTCTTCGATTGGTGACCAAATTAAAATTACTTTCAATTTGGTTTGTATCAAAACTATCTTTTGTTTGAAGCTAAGTTGCATAATGATTAGGTTCAATTCAAATGCACTAGCAAAGATAATAGGTAAGTGTAATGATAATGAAATAAGTAAAGAGTAAGGAAGGAGACAACCTAGTCGGAAGACACCAAGATTTATAGTGGTTCGACAACAAGGCTCTATCCTCGTTTCTACTCCACTCCTCGAGTACACCTACTCGAGATTTCCACTATATCCACAAGCTCCCTTCTCGGCGGAGAAAACCTTACATCGTTGCTTACATTATTTTCCGACACTAAGCTAAATGTCGAGACCTAATCTTTAGCTAGGACCAATCTACACAACGTTGCCTACTTCACAATTTAACGACACAAGGCTAGATGTCGAGTTCTAATCTCAAGGTAAAACCAATCTTCACGACGTTGCCTACTTCACTATTTTACGACAAAAGGCTAGATGTCGAGTTCTAATCCAAAGCTAGAACCAATCTTCACGACTCTTCACTTTGAAGCTAAGTGAGAACTTCACACAACACAACTACTAATCACTTTCAAGTTTAGTGAGACACAACCACATCACTTTATAGTTTAGTGAGAACTACTAATCAAATCTATTACAACTCAACTAGACTTATCCAAGTACACACATGTAGCTTGGATTTACACAACACAAATCCAAGCAAACACATATGCAATGGATGTACAAAACAAATCCAAGTATCCACAAATTACTTGGATGAACACAGCTAGTCCAAGTATTCATAAATACAATGGATTGACCTAAAACAAAAAGGGTATCATGATGAATATGACTAGCTCATAGATTCATCTTTATCACAACACTAGTGAGTGAGTGATCTTCTCATTGGACAAGGTAAAGGAGGGGATCAAGAGGATAATCATATGTAAACATCCTTAACACTTTAAGTGATCATTTACTAATGATTATACTATAGAAAATAGAAAGGGGGCTGAGAAAACGTCCAAGAGGCTTATTGGAAAATGAGATTTTACCCACTATTTAAATGAGACAAAGTATAACGGATATATAACGGCTATCTGGGCGCGGTACCTTATCTAGCCCGGCGGTTCCATATCGCTAAGTAACCGCGTAGCTACTTAAGGTACCGCCACTAGAGTACGCTCCGTTTTTTGTCTTTTAGTGGGGTAGGAATATCTGAGGTATTTGAAGCCTTCAAAGGATATTCTAACAGCATTTGGAATATGCTATTTTCAAATTTTCATTTTCCATTTTAATAAAACATTTTCTAAAAAAGAAAGTTTATTAAAAAATCTTTTGTCATATTAACAAAAGTGAGTTTTAAGGATAATCATTTTGATGATCAGTATGATTAAGAAAGGTTAGTGATATGATTATTACCTTGATGATAGTGTTAGTTAAATAATTCATTTTGTGTTTTACACTAAATGTGTTGTATAGTTTGTTGTGATCAAAACTAAGAAAGATTAGTTAACACTAATAATGTTTTTAGGCATCACTTGCATTAACAGTCCAGTTAAAAGGAAGGTTGCAAATTAAAGGATATCCATCAGCCGGATAGCCATGAACACACATCAAAAAGAACTAACAAGAAAAACATTTTCGTCATCGGAGGGTGCTCACACGCGGGTCCCTACTCAAAAGATAATACAAAGACACCATCTCACTTTCGCCAACGCGCATTAAAGTCTCAATAAACATCGTCGTTGAAAGTCAAAAAGATATTACATAATATGTGTTCTACATGATCGGACGTCATCAGATGATGCCGTCTCAAGTTCTCACAACTTACGATCATTTGACTAGATCACACACCATATAAGTACATAAAAGAAAAGGTCGAACATAAACATCGAGTATAGATCTCCACCGTTAATCATCGAGAAAACCTTGAACGAACCCTTGATAATAACCACTTGATCTCAAGAGTCTTTCCACTTGCGGTGTCGGCTCCAACATACTCATCGAGGTTGTAACGAATTTATTAACTCCATTCATTAAGAGATTCGGTCTTCAATCATTCCACAAGTACACGCATAAATCCTGGTGACACTTATCGTTTCTTCTTATACACTGCTTCCCGAGATTCATTTTAAACTCAGAATAAAATAGTGATCTTCAATACGAGGAATAGAAGAAGATAAAAATGAATTCAATAAACGCATAAACGGACAAGATGTGGTAAACTGATTTAAGGTTGACGATCGACGAGGGATCTCGACTCACGTAACCGTAAAACATAATAATTCGCAATACTAGAAAAATGAGAGCGAAGAATGAATTAAATATTAACATTAAAATAACGTTTGTCACAGTTGTCCGTCCCGGATTTGGTATTACCTTAAAACTCAGTTGAGGTACCTTCTTGATAAGGATGGTATATTAAAAATAGAAGTAAAATAACTTGAAAATTTATCTTGGTCGTCTTTAAGAAACTTTGAAAGAATGACATGAATTTATTAATTAAACGCATATTGATGGTTACAACTAGAAAATATAATTTCCAAATTCAATCATTATTAGGAATATAAATTAAACCGGTAATTTCATTACATTAAAAGTAATGTATGATAAGTCAATTGGTTCAAAAGATAAAGCATAATTTTATTTTAAACATTAGTTTTAGTCATACAAAAGATGATGTATAAATTTGACCTTTTACTTGTGATAATTATTTCGATAATTGAAAATCGTTGGAAAATGTATAAAAGTTCAAAAAAAATTTATAATACGTTGTGGAAATAAATAAAGGTGTTTATTATTTCAAAATAAACATGGGATATATTCGGGTTTCAAAATGTGACAAGATAACAAACGAATACGAATGGAAATAATGGTCAACAATTAGTACAAAACCAGCGGTACAAAAGGGGACGAAGCAAATGCCGTATGAATTCTTAAAGAGAATAATAAAATAAAGGCGTTGATGGTAAGACAATAAGAAATAATAGATTAAACAAGTTGTCAATTTTGTTAGTGCGGTCGGTGGTTCACCAACATCAGCTCGTTAACTTAGCGGTGGTCGACACATGATCGGAAATAAGATCCATACAAAAAATTTAATAAAAGATTCCTAATAATCACTTGTAATAAAAATAAATCAAATGAACGATGTTAGTGTTTAAAGAGAGAAGTTAAAGTACGGTTCACAAGAGTGGATTTCGAGACAAACGAGAGTGACGGATGTCATCCCGGATATACGGAAATCACTCTAGTGATAATTCTATATTCATGTGCGGAGACATTTCGAAGATCTATAAAATCGCATAAAGAACATTGGACGAGAAGGAAGGATAAAACATCGAGACTTTCAAGTCATTTATCAACACTCAGTAATTAGACGAACGGTCAAAAGAATTTAGTTATAAGATAAAATGAAGTAACAAGTTGAAAAACGATCGTCGAGTAAAAACGTACTCGTAAGCGCGTAATTCGTTCAAGAGAAGGTAAGAAAACATATGCGGATGCATAGAAATTGTGCTACTTGCATAAAATATAAAGGTTTTCAAAACTTCTTTTCACTTTATTTCATTTTATTTATCTTTATCATAAATACAAGTAAAAAGTTGATTATTATCAAGATTTTTAAGGTGACTACTATTCAGCTTAGCATGGCTCCTTCTAAATTAGACATAGGTGATCAGGCCATGTATAATTTAGGAATAGCAATGCAGTGCTCAGTTTCGTCGAAAAGTATTACGTTTCTTATGCTTATATATAAACCATACCATTTGTGAAATGGAATATAAAAATATTTTATAAATTTATAGGATACAAGTAATTTGTGAGATACTCAATAAGCAACTTTTAATGTTACGAAAAGTATTTAATAAGACCAAAGTAAAAACAATTGGTGAAAATAATCGTAAAACATTATCAGATTTATTTATAAGGTGACATTATGACAACGTGTAAAGTAGCCAAAGGTTTGCAAAAAGTAGCAAATAGTAGCTCATAAAACAACCAATGAAATGGTTACAAGTTGTTAAGGTTTCAAATGGTTATAAGGTTTAGACGAAAACGCCATGAAACACGTGATAAAAATGCCGACGAAGAATGTGAAGATAAAACTTCAAATCTTCAACTCCAATCAGTGGTAGGGTAGAAGAAAATAAAAATAAAATAACATCGAATGACAAATGAGTTATATATATAAAAAGAATAAATCAATCCACATGTGTACTCATCGTAAGCTACACGATACAAACATGCTTTAAAAAAAAATATAATTCGTTTTCAAATTACACCACTAATCCGGTAATTGCTAATCATGTAAAGTTTTTATTTTTAAACATTTTCACATGCAACCAATATTCGTTAGTTGTAAAATAATATTCGTTAAAACTTTATGATCTCAGATGGACTTAAAATCGCTTAGAAACGTTTTAAAAAAAAAACATATTTCAATTTTTCTATCAGATTTGACTTTTTACGTGCAGCTTTGACTTTTCAAGTCTGACCCGACTAATTGGCCAACTAAATGACATTTTCAAAACTCGGAGTCTAAAGTAATTTTATTTAAAACGGCGTTTCAAGCAACTTTCTAGTTTTACCCGAAACCTGAAACTCAACAAAAAATGACCAAAATGCCCCTGCAAGCTGCTGCGCAGGTTTGGCTGTTTTACTATAAAATGCAGATTTAACTTTTAAGTTTTAACCCGTCTATATTTGTTTTCAGAACTGGTTTCCTAGCGGTAGAAGTAAAACGACATTTTAAACAACTTTTTAGTTTTACACGAAAGCTGAAACGAATCAGATTTGGGCGATTTTTTTCCTTTTTGTTACTGCATCAGATTTGTCAAAAATGACGATTTTTAGAAAAAAAAACGCAGGTTTTAGATTAGCTAGAAGACCCCTAAATATTCAGTTTCAAGACCACTTTCCTCGCGATAGACGTAAAATGACATTTTAAACAACTTCACAGTTTTACTCGAACCCTGAAACGGACCAGAAATTGACGATTTTTCCCCTGCAGATTCTGCACAGAAGTTAATTTTTTTTTTAATTTTTTTTTAAATATAATTTATTTTTGTTTTTTTTTTGTTTTTGACATAACTAAAAGTTTAATCAAACTTTATTAGAATTTTTAGTTATAACGCAATTTCTATTCCACGTCATCTAATATATTTTACCAACACTTTTTAATGACCTAAAATTTATATACACACATGACCTGTGGATTTTACAACAACGAAAAATAGATTATATAGGTGAGCACATAAAGAATATATGGCATAAAAGATTGCAAAAATATCAACAAGAAAACTAAGAAGCAAAATGGTTCATAACGTCCATCACTTAGATTTTGATATGTAAGGTAGAGAATTCTCCTTGGCGGGACGATTCTCCAAAAACACGAAATGTACCGAGAAAAGAATGAAACATTAACTAGTCGCACTCCCGAATATGTAAGGTCATTATAAAATTTCAAATATTATGAAAAATACGAATGGATGCATTTACATCAAAATATCTTTCAAAGTCGATATATATATTTTATATCTTAATATATCTCAAAAATCTCGAATATCTCAAAGTATCTCAAAGTATTTATTAATAAAATACTTAACAATAATGCTTCTCAGATATGCATTAACAATAACATAAAAGTTACCTGGAGGCTTGGACTAGGAACACGAGAAGACTTAGCGCACAAAACACGATTATAGTTTAGGTTTTTGAAAATAAAAGACCTAGTTCTCTATAACCTTAAGCTCTCGATACCAATCTTTAAGAAATTTGGGTGTTAAGAAATAGCACAATCACAAAAGACTATAAATAACAACTCTAAAAGAGACATTTTTAGATAAAGGGTTCCATTCATAAAGATCAGAGTAGTGGTCCCACAAACCGTTACCAACATTTCTTACATAAAACTTTTAAAGTACATAAACGTTTAAAAGTAAAAAGATAACTGAATGGAACGAAAACATGTTTTCCAAAACATTAGCGCTTGCCTCCTCGTCCATTCCAAACCTCCAGCATCCATCTTTATTTACCTGAGATAAACATGCTAAAAAGTCAACTAAAAAGTCGAGTGAATTTATAGAGTTTATAAGAATAATAAGTGAACACAAGAATTTTTAATCATCTAAAACTTATCACACAGACAAGTCATATATATAGATAAATGCATTAAGATCAAGCCACTGAACATTAACCAACATATCAAACCGAGTCACTTACAGCGCCCCTACTAACAGGTAATATTGTCATATACCAACGATCTCTTATACATAATATCCCTTTCAGGTGCTCACAAGGATACATACCCTAGGATAAGGCTGTCAAACCAAATAGATCTATCATATGTATTAGCGTTTACCCCTTCGAGTAATTAACAGTGCATGAAATTCAGGGACTTCATTAGACAATGGTACTTATGCATTTATCATCTCATTCGGGTCCAGCATACCGAAAACAACTTGTGTTCATTTTATAAAACAACATGTATCCCCCTCGCGGGTTTAATAAAACATTTAAAGTTTAAAGACGAGGCTATAAACTCACCTTTAGGCGAACGGAACAGATGACGGATGAATAATGGAACCGGGCTGTAGAAGAGTAAATAGTAGCACTCCAATGCTATTCGTGACCTACAAAAGTGATCACGCCCCTTAAGTACGCGTTTTATATGCTTATAAAACAATTATATGAAAATAATTCGATAAAAATGTATTACGGGTAAAATTTGCACCAACACCTAAGTCAAAGTGAACTAAGACTAAACAAAGATTACAAACTGTAGGAATTATGTATTACATGTAATAAGTGTTAAACCAAGTATCCAATACACTTTTCACACAAAACGCCTCAAGTTTACATAACAAAAGACGTAAAAGTCAAAATGATTCGGCGGGACTGTTTTGTGAAGAGTATATCTCTCAAACCATAAATCCAATGATTTTGGGATTTAAACCCATTGAACACACTTGGAATCTAGTTTCCAAAATGTCCAACCATTCGATCTAAGAGTTTACGGAACCTTCTAAAAGTCCAAAACACTAACAGCCCTACCGTAAGAACTTAATGGTCAAACTGCACTAGTCAAACTTGGGACAAAATAACCCGTTAACCTATAAGGTTTAAGGGAATGAGATTTCCACCATTGGAAAGACTCATGATTCTACTTTCGGCACATACCAACCACGAGTAAATAGCTACTACCAATTAGCAGGAAAGTTACATTCTTTGAAAGGTTACAAAATCAGAATTTTGTTTCTAAACCCGGGTTTACCGTTTTAGTCGTAAAAACCATTTGGTGATAGCTATTAACATGAGGTCAGTGGGAGGACTTCACATATGATCCCTAATACTTTATAAAACCTTAAAATTCACAAATGGGGGTCAATAACCTGTAGCCACAAGCTATGCAAACCTGCTGTCCCGGAATAGGCCTTTCGACCTTAAATAGGTCATAACTTCCTCATCCGGAGGAGTTGAGTGCCTATCCAAATCGCCACTAACATGAAAAAGACCTAAGGAATCCATTTAAGCTATAACAAGTGCAGGTCACAGTAGAAAATATGTGAGTTTTGGGCTCACATACCTGTTGTCCGAATTTTGGCATCATAACATCTATACCAAACAACCTTTAATTCATTTCCAACAATCAAAAACACATCTTATATTAACCTAGATAGATCAAAACACTATAAATCAATATCAAGCATGGTCAAAAATCAAAACCCACCTAATAACAATAACCATAACAACAAAGCTAATCAACAAAACCAATCACTCAAAAGCCACAACATGATCCCCATGGAATAATGTTTGGCCGTGGCTCATTCAAGCCACCAATGGTGTTCTTGGAAAAAATTACTAGTAATTCTATTAGTCTAAACACTAATAAACATATTGCATGTCTAATCCCATGATCAAACATGCAAGAGCACAAACCTTGAATTTTATGATTTTATAAAAATCAATTGTAGGAGCAAATAAAACATGGGTTAATGATAATGGTTTACCAAGGATGATTTTGATATGATTTAATTGAAGGATTGAGCAAGAAAAATTGATCTATAGGGCTGTTTTTGTGATGGTGTTCGTTGCACAAGAAGAACAGGGAGGAGAGTTGTATTTTTGGTATATAAAGAAAATGACAGTTGGGAATTATGTATGTGTTTGGGCGACGGATAGAAAACAAAGGGGGAAAGGATTGGGCTTTGGCCCATAACTAAACTCTTATTATTAATCAACTAAAGCCCAAATGCAATATTACTTCTAGCCCGACTCGATTCCTAAAAGCACTAATAAATCCTATCGGTGCAAATTTATTTTCGTAAATACAAAATTTATAAAATAATATTTTTGACTAAATAAAGTCGAAATATATCGCCTCCGGTTCCCGTTCCATCGATCCGTCACGATTTTATAAAATTTATGAGAGAGAGCGTTTAAATCAATTTTCATGACTTAAATTAAATCGGAAAAATATATAAAACTTTCCATAAATCCAAATAAATCATTTTAAATAAATAGAAAAATTATAAAAATATAATTTAATTAAAATTCACGAGAAATAAATATGACCTTATTTTTACGGGTTTTACAAAAACATAGCCGAACCTCTCATCTACAAAACGAACCTCATTAAAATCGCCCATAAAAATTGCATCACCGCCCCATCTAGAAAGAAGACCTGAGATATGATCCCAAAGAAGCCTTCTAAGAACCGTCAATTGAGGAGCGTAAACTACAACAAGAAGAATTTTGGTATTATTTGGAACCCAAGTACCAAACAAAGCAATGAAATTATCCGCAACAGATACTCTATCTTTAATAAAAACATAATCTTCCCACACACATAAAATGAGAATTTCCCGTCGACTCACTTACAACAAAATTATAATTAGAATTACCCCATAGGAATCGAACATCCATATGAGATATCGCCTCCATCTTAGTCTCCTGTAAGGCAAGAAAGTTAATTTTATGTTTAATAGCTAACTCCCTTACCCACTCCTTTTTTGCCTTGCTACCAAGGCCTTAGACGTTAAGTGAGAGAATCTTCATTTAACACCATTTATAGCTCCTTGCATACCAATTATTTGTTCTATATCCTTCAAGCAGCCAACCATTTCATAACCCATAGATTGACCCACCTTAATAAGTTTTTCCAAGACCTCAAGAACCGAACCACCATTACGAACAGTATTCAAACGCTATGAAGAAAAGGAGATTCCGCAATTCGATGACATAATAGGAGACTCGCGAGAAATATCGAAATCCCTAGGTGGAACCTCTTGTTAATTAGCATGTAACTCAGCGTTATCATCATGTACATCAGTAGCGTGATTTTGTAGAGAGTTCACTGGTGTGATCCTGGCGGATGAGGTAAAGTAGACTCGAAAATATTTGCCTCACCACTGCACTTATTCAAAAGATCGTATATATTAAAAGGATCCTCAGATATTTTGATGTCACCGTGATGTCCTTCATCACTGGCACCATTATGAGGAGTATTAGTATCAAATACAGTCTCGGATACGCCATCCTCGTCTCCCTCTTCATCCTCGTTATTGTTCTTGAACTGTATGTCTCCAATATTATTATCAGATTCATCTTCCGAGATAGGATTAAAAAATTTAACCTCTTGAAATTATGGTGTCCAGGTAAACAATTCCTTAGTACGCACCATAAAAACTTTACCTTTGAAAACAATTTTAAAACATTCCAAAATGCTCTCAGCCCTGCTAGTTGAAATACACAAACGTTTACGAGCAAAAGTAGATGCAGAATTATCTTCAATATCCAAAGCTACGCCCCACTTATTACAAATCTTGCTGAAAGTTTGTTTAGTCCACACATTCATCGGTACGTGATGTAGTGAGGAATGTATGTATATTAATTAGATACGTTATAGGGTAAAATAGAAAATTACCTTTAGGAAAAAGTAATAGACTAAAATTACCAAAGACGGATTTAATTAAACACGATGATGAACCAAGTTCGTTGTACACGAAGATCGAGTGAATTTGAGACGTTTTTCTTCGATTTGGACAATTGATTTGAATTGGTTTTTGGTTTTTAATCTAAAATTAATCCTGCAATTTTTAAATCCTAAGTGCATGAATCGTTCCTAAAATTAAATTTAAAAGACGAATTAAAACCAAATATTTTTTTACTTTCTTTTCTTTTCTTATACTATTTATAAATCAACAAAACTATTAAAACAAAATTTATTTAAACTAAAATTATTTAAAACAAAATTTAATAATTAAAGTTCAATCAAAAGTATTATAAAAACTTTTTAAATCTAACTTTATATAAGAAAAATACTTATACTATAATTGATGACAGCTCAGATATTAATAATATATTAATTACATAAAGCAAACTAAAACAAAAACGTGAGGCTAGCCCAGATGGTTATCACGTTGTGTTGTGAACAGTTGGGTCTCGAGTTCGAGTCCCATGAATGGCAGATTTTTGTAATTTATATTTTTGGAAAAAAAACCACAGCCCCAACACCCCAGTTCAGGCAACCAAGAAGAACACATTACAGGCAACTAAATCAGCAAATAGAATCAGTTATTGTACAAAAAAACATGCAACAACTCATATGATCCAGTTTATATCAGTAAACTATTTAAATCTTCACAGCCTAAAATGTTCAACCCAAACACATATATGAATCAAATAAACAAACATTTAATTAACGATTAAAAGGGATCAAAAATTAAACAATAACAGCAATGATATAAAATCAAAATTATCCCTATCTCAGTAATTCAAACTAATACCAAAATCAGCTTTATCTAAATCGTAAACAGCAGGTTAAATCCAATTCGAACCGCACTCGTAGTTCAACTTAACCAAAATAAAATGCTAAAGACCTAATAAAGCAACTATCACATTAGATCATACAACATGTAAACCAAGTCAGCTAACAAACAAATATTAGCTAGCATAAAATCAGTAATCCACAAACAATCAAATAGATTATCATAAACTTATAGAGCAAGAAGATTTAACATCGATTCAAAAACAAACAGGTTCATCAACATCGAATCAGCAGACATCAAACTAAATCCAAATGAACAGCAATGAATGAGCAATTTAAATCCAAATATCATAGCAGATCATCTAAACAAACAGATTCATTAAAAGTTAAATAAAAAACACCTATTAATCCTCTACGCTTAAACAGATCTATCGTTGATTAAGAAAAATCTAAAACTGAACATCTAATGAATTAAATCTATAACAATAACTTGCTCAAAATCCAAATCATAACATTAAACTGCAATGACATACTAATATTGATCCAATGTGAAACATTAATCAACAACATACTTTATTGTTACTTGTATCATCAGATGTGTTAAATAAACTTTAGCTGTTAGGACATTCACTCAACAGATTCAAAGATTAATAACTTGAACACAATTAAACATAAACCATTAAATCCATACTCTTTTTTTTTGTAACCGTGATTTCCGACTCATTGGCCGACTAATCCACGGGGTTTGAGCCCACCGCCACACAAATTAAGCATACGCAATTTATCACAGCAGATATACAACTAAAACAAAAACTTAAGCTTGATTCAATAACTAACTAAATAGAATAATATAAACGTGCTTAACCATTTAATGAAGATGTCCGTTGAGAAGAAGGGCGAGCGCTGAGCTCCCTTTGGAACCGAAACATCTCAACACCACCATTTTAAATGATCCTCACGAACCAAACTTATAAACAAGATCTCGAACCAACAGTTTCAATAAGAACTTAAACAGTGGGTTTAAGTTTTTATTTCCCAAATTTACTCAATCATTTGAAGTAGCTACGATTAAAGCTATCCCAAACAATATTCACTTATAACACTCTTTAGATCCAATAATGTAAATTATTTCAACTAAATTCAAAATGTGAATTAAAAGACGGATAAAACTGAAAATCAGAGTTTTATTAAATCATTAAAAGCATTACAACTATGAAAAAGGAAAAATTACAATATCGAAACCTAAACTAGCATTATAACTTTAAAGTAAAGAAGGGATGCCTGATTACAAAATATGAGGGGGTTCAAATAGGCGAACCATAGGGGTTGAGGTGGAGGTTGTTGGTGATGAGGAACGATTCTTGGCCTTTAGATCAACACTCCCATCATCTCTCTCTTGTTAGTTTTGATCCAAGGGTGGATATGTGCCCACCTTCACTTGGATTGCCAACCAGGAAAAATTTTGTGCTTCTTGTGCTACTTTGGTGATGATTTGGCAGGCAATCATTGGTTTGTTGTTAGGTGCTCAGCCAATCCACCAATAGGAGATGAGATGTGACAAGCCTTGATGCCACGTCGGATTGAAGGCAGCATCATCTTTATCCCTATATTCTTGGGCTTTAATTAAAGCGCGTGGATTGCACTCCTTGTAGATGAAAAACCCCCAATTTGGCTAGGGTTTGTGACTGGTGTGTTCTTACCCTTTCTCTGCTTCTTTCTTTCTCACGTTTTCTTTCTTTGTTTTGTTTATCTTTCTTTGACCGAATAACATTGACCATAGGTTATATAGAACTTCCACCGTCTATACTTTGGTTACATGGGCCTTGATACAAAAGGTAAATATTACTTCAATTCTTCTCATTATTTTCACTCTTTTGGGCTTGACTTGGAATTGGACCCAAACTTGAAAAATTCCATCCGTCTATTATTCTTATTGGGCTCATAATATTCTTTTTATTTCCATACATGGGCTTTTCAGGCCCATTAAGCACATGTGGGACCCACTTGGCCCAAATATATTCATTCGGATTAAATCCACTAAAAACGGACTCGTTTTTGGCTTGTTGAACTTTTCTTCAATCTCGTGTCGAATTTGCCGGTTTTCGTGATCATCTGTACCTACACACATGAAATGACAAACAAACAAATACAAGGCATTTTTTATTGATTATATGTATTTATTGTTCGTTTTTAGATATAAATGATATGAGTAAAATCACTCATATCAAACTCCCCCTTGCTAAGCAATTGTCGTGTCCTCACGCAATGATAAAATAAAACACTAACTATACTTTTATTCAACTTTTGAAACTTTATTTTGCAAAGACATAATGTATTGCTTTCATTATTTGAAAAATAACTTTTAGGATCATAAAACTCAAATGGATTCATCGTCCTCGACTTTTCACTTTTCCATGCCAAGTGTAAAACCAAGATCATTGTCAATCATAAGCCCCAAAATTAAAACAACTCATACAAGTAATTTGTGTTAAACTCAATCTCTTATAATTCCTAATTGTATCTCTAGATTTTATTTGTCATTCACCCAAAGGCTCATTTGACTTATTTGATATTTATTAGTCCAAAAATAAAGGCAAGAACGGTGTAAACTCAACACTCAAAACCTAACCTCGACTTCAAAAACCGTTGTCACTAAAGAAAGCCCATATCAAGGATAACTTAACACGATTTGAGGGATAAATCCCCGGATCCGAAATTTGGCTAATAGGACTACTTAAAAGCAACAATAAAACCTCCAAAGTCAATTATAACCTTATTAATGGAGTTAGCAACAAGTACACCATATCACCTTGTGGCTCTTTAAGATGCAATTGTGCTCCTTATTTAAAATCCACACGCGAAGGCTCCTTGGACAAAAATAAGGGAATTGACATTCACCATCCCACCTTATGGCTCATGATGATGAAGCAATTTTTATTAAACACGTCCCCATGCCATACACCCTAAGGCTCTAATGACAAGGTTAGTGCTACATGACTCCCACCTGAAGGCTCCTAGAGAACATGTTTTTATTTAGTCTTCTTATTATTATGATATGTATAGTAAGCCAAATTTCCGCAATCCCATGATCAAAAGTCCATGACGCTGACACCCTTGATGTGTTCTCACTTTAATTACAAGGGAAGAAAAATAAGGAGTTACGAGTTAAGATATCAAGCCTAAACCGCTAAAAACTTCATTTATTAAGCAATTATTATTCAAGCGTGAGAAATAAATACGAGGAGATTAAATCAATCAAAAAAATACTTATACGAAGAAGAATTAATCTTAGAAACTTATGATTAAACTCTCTCATCTCTTGTTCTCCATATTGTAAAATTCCAAAAATGTGAAATCAATGGATACTTAGCCTATTAAATCAAAGTTTTGGGTTTTCAAGTCATCTATAGGATCTTGCATCTTATACTTTTTCAAGTTTTAGAATTTGCGTTTTAAAGTTCCCTTGATAAACAAGTTTCTATGATCTATTATAGGAACGTGCGAACAGTTCTCGTTCTTAACCCGTATGAGTTAAGACTTTCGCGTTTTAAAGTTCCCTATATAAAAGCCTAGCAAAACTTAATTCAAATACGTTAAGGAAAAGCTAAGGTAAAAACCGAGTCGAGTCAAAAACTATTTTTATTTTCACCAACGGAAAACCTACATTTGTGTCAAAAGCACTTATTTTCTTTATTAAAACTTAAAATAACACTAAAAATTTAAAAATTTTATGAAAAACGAGAAAAACGATTACGTTTAGACACGACAAAAGCAATTGCAAGCGATTATATCGATTGACTCCCCCATGCTAAAACCAAACATTGTCCTCAATGTTTCTTAGCTCAAGAGTAACACACCCTTGCTAAGACACGAAGAGTCTAATGTAAAAGTTCTAACATGGAAAGAGCACGCAAATCTATAAGTCGTTTATTAATTATGCCTCAAGATAAAACGTTAGTAAAAAAAATCAAAGGATAGAAAGTGTGCCCCTTTTTGGAATTCAAAGAATGGAAGATCAAGTGGACCGGCAAAAACCGAACACGAGAGTCTTCAATAATTAGGGTCATACCTAAGATTCACAACACAACAAAACACGAGCAGGAGCTTGAAAGATCAAGCCTTATTAGTTGTTAGAAAATAGAAAGAAGATAGAATGTATGGGACTCCCCCACAAGGCACCTCGTTTTTGTTAACCGAGTCATGAGCTCGACTCGATCCCCGCATTCATTGGTCCTTGGGGAAAATGGTGAAAACCGGCATAATGGAATTGAATCCATAATAAAGCGCGATGCCGGGGTCAAAGATCTCATCCTCGTTGTCGGATGACAAACGAAAGGATGGAACTCCAACATAAATCTCTAAAAAGAGATGGCAGTCACAAATCATGAAATGGATATAGCATGCTCCCCGAGATAAACTCGCACCAAGATGATCGAAAAATATTTCAATTATTGCATCGGTGAAAGGCCGAGATTTCCTTAAATTAACGATTCCGGGGTGGAATACCTCGTCCTCGAAAGAAAAAAGAATAGACAACACGGTGTCATCCCCCCATGCTAATCCAAGATCATATAAAGCAAATGGTAAAGGTGGAATAAAAGTTTCATCCGTAGTGGAATCAACATTCTTAGCTTTGACCATTTCACCCTTAGAAATGTGATCAATCGGGTCATGGTACTCAATATGAGACACATGAAAAACCCGCACATTAAGGTCAAAGTGGGTGGGAGGAGGACTTGTGACGAAATCATCATCAAGTAAATTCTCTAAAAAGAGAGCGTCCCCCTCCGGGTCAATTTCATCAACACCCGGTGGTATCGAATCATTAGAAGCAAGAAAAGTGTCAATTTCCTCCATAAGCGGATCACTATCCTCAACGGGAATAGGAGAGGGAGAAAAAGACTTTCTAATAGGCTTAGAATTCAAAGTCTCGATCTTAGAAATGAGAAGATAGACGTTGGATAATTTTTCACGAAGAATCACGTCTTCCACATCTAAATGAGTATGTTCATCGGTGAACTTCTCAAGGATCGAAATAGTCAAATCAACCTCATTTCCCGGTGGAAATGGGTCTAAAGGAGCAAGTTCAAAAGTGAACCTCTCAAAAATCGGATCACTATCATCCTCATTTCCCGGTGGAAATGGGTGAAGAAGAGTAGGTTCATCGGGAAACCCCTCAAAATCCGAATCGTGAATATCATCTTTATAAGAAAGTTCATCGGAGAACTCCTCATTAGAAAATTCACTAGAAGTCGAATCATTCTCAAAATCTTCATTTCCATCACAATTTTCATCATTAGAATTAGAGAAAATATCAAAGTGAATAGAAGAAGTAGAGTCATCACAATGTGGCAAATCACACGTTTCATTGGAAATACCATCGAATTCTCTTGGGTTTTGGACAAGAATCTCAACACTAGACTTTATTACTTCGTCCGATTCCGTGTCTGGAATAGTGCTAATAAGCTCGTCCCACTTGCTTAGAGAATTTTTGGGTTCCACGGTGGAAGAATCATGAATAGGAGTGGTGATGTCATGAGATGGAGTGAGATCAAAAATATCCTCATCATCTAGAATGGGTGAATTCTCATGCTCCATAGCCGGCAAGACATGAAAAGGAAGTACGATTACACTAGACGAAGGATGTAGAGCAATAAGATCTCTCAAAGAAATAGTACTATCCTCGTCATCATCAATAAGAAGAGAACGCTCGAGTTCACGAGTGGCAAGATATTTTGCTTCCTCTTGAGCTTGTTCTTTCTTTCGAATTTCAATGCTTAATCCATTATAATCTTGCGAAAGTTGTCTAATCTTAATTTCATACTCTCTTTTAAATCCCTCATCAATTATTTCTCCATGATAACTATACTTTTACCTAATTAAAAAGATATTAAAGATTAAGTTCGTGTTCTCGGTATCTTAACGAATTGATCTAGGCCCTATGTGTGACTCAGTTGATTTTTGGTGGAAAAGAAAGAATATTTTTGGTTGTTTTTAATTAAATGTGCAAAGACTTAGAAGTAAAAGGGCTCTTAAAGTAAATCTAAGTCTAATTAAAGTAAAGGTGCAGGTATTTAAAAGCGTGACTGAAATTAAAAGGCACTAAAGTAAGTGACGTAAACTTAAATTTATCTAAGGCAAACTTAAACGCAACTAAAACTTAAACTAAGGCAAAAACTAAAATTAAGCTAAGGCAAATAAACTTAAAGTGCAATTAAAATAAAGCTTGAAAATGAAAATCAAAGACAAAAGCTAATAAGAACCTGAATACAGCTCATTCGGAATAAACCTTCGTTTGGAACAATCACTCGTCCGGAATGTCACCTTCGGTTGAAATGATTCTTCTTCGCTTGGAATTTTGCCAAAATCCTTGATCCGGAACAAATTGATCTGAATATGTCACTTATCCAAAACAATCCTTCGTTCGGAACTTTACTGATTCGGAACTCTAAATCTTGCCTTGATTCGGAAGTATTTTGTCACCCTTGATTCGGAAGTTTCCGAGTGAAGCCCTTTGATTCGGAAGTTTAGAACTTCCGAATGAACACCTCTTGAGTCGGAAGTTGCCCCTTGATCCGGAAGTTTATTCGGAACTTTTAAGTTCCGAATGAACAACTCTTGGTTCGGAACTTTGGAAACTTCCGAATGAATACCCACTGATCCGGAACTTTTTAAGTTCCGAATGAACAGTGCTTGATCCGGAACTTTTTAAGTTCCGAATGAAGCTTTTCTGGTTCGGAACTTTGGAAGTTCCGAATGAATGGTTCTTGAGTCGGAAGTTTTCCTTCGTCCGGAACTTTGAATGTTCCGGATGAACAGCTTGACTCGGAAGTTTTGATGACCCAAAAATCTTCCGGATGAGACCTTGATTCGGAACTTTGGAAGTTCCGAATGAGCACTTTCCCTCCTTCTTGGTTCGGAACTTTTCCTGGAAAGATCAGAAACAAAGCAAACACTCCCGAAGAACAAGGAGATACAGTAACAGCAGATCTAAACTAAAACTAACCAAAATCAATCACAAACAATTCAATAAAAATAGTAACGAATCAACAGTAACATCAACAAACAATTAAAAACACGAAATCAAACAACTTTATCAACAATAATCAAAAACCACTTGGATCAAAATAAAAGCATGAATATGAACAAAAACATGAACACATAAATCAAAGATTAAGAAAGGTAGATAAGAGATTGACAAGATAAAGTAAAGATTAACAATAATTAAATGAAAACTTACTTGAAATTAAATGAATTTAAGGTGCAAGACAAGGAATTTAAATTTGACAAGAAATTAAATGACAAGATAAGTAAATGGTGGAAGAGCTAATTGTCACACTTAGCCAACAAAATGAAATGTTTACATCTAATGACTATTTATAGGGGAGGATTAGGAAGCTTCCTCCCCTCTTTCCTTTTCTCTTAATTGCAAGCTTAAGTCCCTTCTTTTATTAATCTTCATTAATTGCGTCATTAGTCCTTTTCTTCTAATCTTCTTTAAACTTGGACTTAAGGGACTTTTGGCTTCGGGATTTCTTCGAACTCGTCTTTGAATTCTTCAATAAAATAGACTTGAATTCTTCGGCTTTTGATAAACTTCCGTCTTTTGACTTTTTCTTCGATAAATCTTCAGAATTGGTCGTGGACTTCCGTTCTTTTTGCACTCTTGACTTCTTGACTTCGTCTTTCATCCTTTTCTTCAATAAAAGTCCGTAAATGCCCGTGAATGTCCGTGTTTTCTCCACTTTTCACCTTTTCATCCTAAATCACAACAAAAACACAAACCACGCATAATTCCGACATAAAAGACATAAAATACACGTTTTGGTCCGGTTATTATTGTAATTAAGTGGTAGAAAAGATGGGTGTTTACACACCTATCAAATCCCCTACACTTGACCATTGCAATGTCCTCATGCAATGCATTAGTTACAATGCAAGATTTACATTTTTCATCATAATTAATCCACGTTGGCCTTTATTAAAGAGATAGAAAATTAAAAACATACAAAGTAAAGAAATAAAAAACATACATTGGGTTTTGGAAATGTCATGAATAATCATCATTCTCAAGTTTTCACTTTCTCCAAACCAAGCTTAAAAACGAGATCATTGTTATTATAAGTTAGCAGACTAACACGAACTCATGTGGGCCAATTATTTACTTAGACTCCCTTATTCCTAGGGGTATCTCTTATATTTTATTATTGTCTTGAATGATCACGAGGATGCATTGTTTGACTTATTTCGATAGTTATTAAGTCTGAAAATAAAGTGAACGATTTAATCAATAGTTAGCTAAAGGACCAAATCTTTTAAAACTGCTTCTCGGGACCTCATAAAGTTCATATCTTGGCATAACTCGCTTCGCGATTTGAGACCTTTCTCGGACCGATATTTGGCAGCGACTTCATACTTCAAATCTTGAGAGACGTTCATGAAATAATGGTCTTCTCTTCATAATGGAATTTCTTCACTTGAAGTTTTGAGAGATTCATACTTGGACCACGACTTCTTCATTTTTCTCCAATCATTATTTTGGACTTTGATATACAACGATTCGCCTCCTTTAATGACTTGGATCTATTTATCCTCATACCTTGTTAGGGTCTTTTCGGATACACTTCTCCATGACTTTTGGGGAGTTTTGCTTTACGTCATGTGTCTCGATCCTTCATATTGATTTTCGATTAAATGATTCTTCACATCACTTTGGATCTTTAGCAACAAAATATAGCCCTCATGCCTTGTTAGGGCCTTTTCGGACTCGCCAATCTTCGCGTCCCGCTTCAATAAGTTATGCCTTGGCTATGAACTTTAATCCATACCGAGCAACTTTTAAACGATCTGGGGCTAGAAGCTAAGTAACTTTTCAAATCGTACAACCTTATTTATTAGCAGATAAATTTGTTAGCAAGCGATGGGAGAATAGGTTTATAATTAACTCACATAAATTCACGAAAGAATACCGAACTTATAATTGGCTCTATCATCTCTCGTTCTCCACAGTTTAAAATCTCAAGTAATGAGACTCGTGGATGCTTAGCCTATTAAATCAAAGTTTTGGGTTTTCGAGTCGCCTATAGGATCTTGCAAATTCTTAGACTTTTTCAAGTTTAGAAATCGCATTTTAAAGTTCCCTTGATAAACGACTCTCTAGGATCAATTATAGGAACTTGCGAAAAGTTCTTGTTCTTAACCCGTGAGAGTTAAGACTTTCGCGTTTTATAGCTCCCTATATAAAAGCCTAGCAAAACTTGACTTAAACACGTTAAGGATAATAGCTAGAGTAAACTCGGATTGAGTCAAAAGATTCACAACGTTTGAAAATTAAAACCACTTATTTAAGCATTTATTCTAATAAGGAAAGAAAATAACTCTAAAAAGGTAAAACTAATAGGCCAAAATAGATCAAAAATTTTTTGAAAAATGTCGAAAAATTGATTTTCCGGTTAAAATGAGGATAAATACAAGGAAAAGACCACTTAACTTCGATAGAAGTCCCCCCTACACTTAAGATAAACATTGTCCTCAATGTTTAATCATGTGGGAGTAAACTCCCCTACACTTAGGACATTGTACACGTTGTTTAAATCTCGCTAAGGAAAAGACAACTAAAGAGAGTCCTATTTTAATATTGAGAAAATATAAAATAGTGAATCGAAAAGAGTTTAGGATAGAACCGGGATAATGGAACACGGAATCACGGGTCGTCAAGAATCATCAAGAGTGGATCATTGAAACTCGAATCCCTGATTAAGAAGTGAGGAGAGGAAATAGCAATCCAAAGGGTCTCCCCTACACTTATGATAAAGAAAGCGAAAAGATAGATGCATGGGTTGCCTCCCAAGAAGCGCTTGGTTTTTGTTAACCGAGTCGTGAGCCTGACTCGACCTTGATCATCAACGGAAGAAGCATGAAACATATCCACCAGGATCAAAGACATAGTTTTCATCCATCAATAAGCACGAGCTTAAGGCGAACAAGGCAAGCCAAATCAGAAGTGGCAGGGTTCCCTTAAGCAGTGATGGAGCATGGTTGGAGCAAGTATGGTGAGGTGCAAGCATGTCTTCAATAGTTCCAAAGATTTTTCCTTTTATTTCATCAGGTGGATACTGAGATGGCTTAAAGACTTCAATACCGGGGTCGAACACCTTTTCCTTTAAGGGAAAATAGCACTCAGGCTCAGCCGAGTGTGAAGAAGATCCGCAAAGAAGCACAACCTCGTCCTCAAAAGTGGGACAAAGAGGTGTCATATCATATGTGCAACGGATTTCGGTGTCGACCGGTTTCTTCTCCTTTGACAGAATGTGTTTCAAATCCAAAGTAGGATTAAGTCGATAATCTTCAAAGTCCAAAGGAGGGGCATCACTCTCATGAGGGAAGTACGTGTTGAGAAATTCAGAGAAATCTTCCTCAAATGAATAATCGTCCAAAGTAGGATCGAGTGATGGAGGATCTTCATCAAGTGAAGAATCGCTCGAAAGAGTATCGGCCTCATCAAAATCATCGAAAGTGGGCAGCTCGGGATACTCAGAAGTACAATTAAAATTATCCGAATCTGAGCTAGAATCGTTATCATCATAAGCATCGAAGATCGGTGGCGAATCATAAATGGGAGAAGCGTCCAAAGTAGGGAGAGAATCATCCACATTATCTTCAAAGAGTGGATTATCAGTGGAAGACTCGAATAGAGGATTGTCATAGACGGTAAAGTCATCGAGCACATTTATCATATTCACTGATTCTCGTCCTCCAAAGGATTTGCCTGTAAGCTTCCCCATTTTAAAAACTTTTGAATCATCCCTGACCCGTAAGATTAACTCACCTTCGGCCACATCTACTAAAGCACGTCCGGTTCTCAAGAATGGCCAACCAAGTATTAAAGGAATACGAGGGTCCATTTCATAATCAACTACGACAAAATCGACCGGGAAAGTAAATGTGCCAACTTTGATAAACACGTCTTCGGCTATACCAACGGGGTAAGCGAGAGCGCGATTTGCAAGTTCGAGAGTCATCTTTGTTGGAATGAGGTCGGGTAATGATAGTGTTTTCCAAACACTCAGTGGCATCAAATTAATACTAGCCCCGAGATCAGCAAGGGCAGTAAATTCTTCAGTTTTGTTGAACACGCAAGGCAACACAAAACGACCGGGATCTCCAAGTTTTTCCGGAAGTTCTCTAAGAAGGACTGCAGAGCAGTTTTCATTTAATCGTGTGTTGGCGAGTTCAATCAGCTTCTCCTTCTTGCTAAGCAATTCCTTGAATGCTTTGACAAATTTCGGCATGTGGCAAAGTGCTTCAACAAGGCTAATGTTGATGGTCATTTTAGATAGCATATCCACATATTTCGATACTTGACAGTCATTCTTGGTTAGCTCGTTGGTCTTACCTATGCAAGAAGGGTATGGGATTCTAGGTTGATAGGGAGACGGTGAAGGTGTAGTTGGTGAAGGTTGTGATGTTGAAGGATCCTTTCGAGATACATCGCCATGACGAGGTGTAGACGGTAATGGTGTACTAACACTAGGTGTAGGAGGAGTAGGGATATATGGTGGTAGAGGAGGTGTAGATGATGGTGGTGGGTCAGGTGGATTGACAATGGTAATTCCACTACGCGTAGTTATAGCACTCACATTAGCTCGCGGATTGGTGACGGTGTTTGAAGGTAGAGAACCCGAAGGAGAAGGTTGAGCTTCGGGCAAGAAACTAGTCAATAGAGTCTTTAATTCAGTCGTTTGAGTGATGAAGGAGGATTGGATATTATCACGAACCTCGGTTCTGATGTCATTTCCTTGCTTCAAGATATCTCCTTTCAAATTGATTATTTGGCTCTGTAGATTCTTGATTTGCTCACCTTGAGTTCTCATGATGGTGTCAACATCGGTGTTTATGGGTGGGTGTTGTTGGGTGGGTGGTTGATAAGGGTTAGAAGCTCTTGGTGGGATTTGGTTGCTTCTATTGTAGTTGTTGGCGTGGTTTTGGTTTTGAGGAGAAAAACCGGGTGAAAGGTAATTGTTGGATCGATAACTCAGCAGATTTCTATCCCCTTGTTGTCTAGCTTGGTAATTTTCCGGTGAATAATTACCGTAAGCTGCATACACATTTTCCGGATTTCCTTGTGTCAAAGGACAATCGGTGTATGAGTGAGGACCGCCACATGTTTCACAAGGATTAGCAACCGCTTTAACTTGTTGTTGTTGTTGGTTTGAAGCGAGAAGCGTAATACTTTTGCTCATTTCGGCCATCATGCGGGTGAGTTCGGTCATCTCAGGGTTTGCTGAGGTGGAGGAAACATTGACTCTCGGGTTGTTCCTTGAAGAAGCAGAGGAATCCCAGTTTTTGTGGTGAGTAGTCATGTTCTCAATTAACTCTCTACACTCCTCGTGTCTCCTTTTCATGAATGTGCCACCGGCGGCTGCATTAATCGTATCACGATCTCGAAAAGTCAAACCGTTGTAGAAAGTATCAATCAATGTGACGGGAAGCATGTTGTGGTTTGGACATCTATCGATCAAGACATTATATCTCTCCCAAGCGTCAAAAAGAGATTCATCAGGGTCTTGCATGAAACCGCTGATCTGATTGCGAAGGCTTGTGACCATGGATGGTGGAAAGTAGCGCGATAAAAATCGTTGAGTCATATCATCCCAAGTGTGAATAGAATTCTTCGGGAGACGATCAAACCATTTATCGGCATGATGCGATAAAGTATGTGGAAAGAGTTGTAGGCGGAGAACATCCATCGTGGCACCAGGCAACTTCATGCTTTGGGTGATTGTAATGAACTTGTCGAGGTGTTTGTTGGCATCATCATCAGGCAATCCTCTAAAAGGGTTTGTTTGTACTTGCTGAATCATGTGGTGCTTCAACGAAAACTCAGGAGCGTTGATTTGCATCGGCGCAATCGGTCCTCCTCGTCCAAACATTGTTGGTTGACAAAGTTCTTCCATGGTCCGAAGATCGGGTTGTGGAAGAGCATTGTTGTTATTATTATTATTATTGAGGTTCGGTGGAATGTTGTTGTTGTTAACACCTGCCATATCTAAATCTTCTTGAGGCTCGGGCTCTTGATAGTTAGAAGATCTAGTACGCATACACCTGAAAATGCAAAAGAAAACAACACCAAACACAAAGACAATATATATACACAATAAAGATAAAATCTTTTTGGATTTTTGAAAATTTTAATTTTTATGGTTTTTTATCAATTTTTAATTTTTATGATTTTTTGAATTTTTTATGCAAGAAAAATAACGTTCACAAGTGAGCGGATCCCAAAAAAGCAACGTGTCTCTCACAGAAAACTGTTGATCTTTACGAAAAGAGCCGGCAGCGGCGCCATTTGATAACTATACTTTTACCTAATTAAAAAGATATTAAAGATTAAGTTCGTGTTCTCGGTATCTTAACGAATTGATCTAGGCCCTATGTGTGACTCAGTTGATTTTTGGTGGAAAAGAAAGAATATTTTTGGTTGTTTTTAATTAAATGTGCAAAGACTTAGAAGTAAAAGGGCTCTTAAAGTAAATCTAAGTCTAATTAAAGTAAAGGTGCAGGTATTTAAAAGCGTGACTGAAATTAAAAGGCACTAAAGTAAGTGACGTAAACTTAAATTTATCTAAGGCAAACTTAAACGCAACTAAAACTTAAACTAAGGCAAAAACTAAAATTAAGCTAAGGCAAATAAACTTAAAGTGCAATTAAAATAAAGCTTGAAAATGAAAATCAAAGACAAAAGCTAATAAGAACCTGAATACAGCTCATTCGGAATAAACCTTCGTTTGGAACAATCACTCGTCCGGAATGTCACCTTCGGTTGAAATGATTCTTCTTCGCTTGGAATTTTGCCAAAATCCTTGATCCGGAACAAGTTGATCTGAATATGTCACTTATCCAAAACAATCCTTCGTTCGGAACTTTACTGATTCGGAACTCTAAATCTTGCCTTGATTCGGAAGTATTTTGTCACCCTTGATTCGGAAGTTTCCGAGTGAAGCCCTTTGATTCGGAAGTTTAGAACTTCCGAATGAACACCTCTTGAGTCGGAAGTTGCCCCTTGATCCGGAAGTTTATTCGGAACTTTTAAGTTCCGAATGAACAACTCTTGGTTCGGAACTTTGGAAACTTCCGAATGAATACCCACTGATCCGAAACTTTTTAAGTTCCGAATGAACAGTGCTTGATCCGGAACTTTTTAAGTTCCAAATGAAGCTTTTCTGGTTCGGAACTTTGGAAGTTCCGAATGAATGGTTCTTGAGTCGGAAGTTTTCCTTCGTCCGGAACTTTGAATGTTCCGGATGAACAACTTGACTCGGAAGTTTTGCTGACCCAAAAATCTTCCGGATGAGACCTTGATTCGGAACTTTGGAAGTTCCGAATGAGCACTTTCCCTCCTTCTTGTTTCGGAACTTTTCCTGGAAAGATCAGAAACAAAGCAAACACTCCCGAAGAACAAGGAGATACAGTAACAGCAGATCTAAACTAAAACTAACCAAAATCAATCACAAACAATTCAATAAAAATAGTAACGAATCAACAGTAACATCAACAAACAATTAAAAACACGAAATCAAACAACTTTATCAACAATAATCAAAAACCACTTGGATCAAAATAAAAGTATGAATATGAACAAAAACATGAACACATAAATCAAAGATTAAGAAAGGTAGATAAGAGATTGACAAGATAAAGTAAAGATTAACAATAATTAAATGAAAACTTACTTGAAATTAAATGAATTTAAGGTGCAAGACAAGGAATTTAAATTTGACAAGAAATTAAATGACAAGATAAGTAAATGGTGGAAGAGCTAATTGTCACACTTAGCCAACAAAATGAAATGTTTACATCTAATGACTTTATAGCGGAGGATTAGGAAGCTTCCTCCCCTCTTTCCTTTTCTCTTAATTGCAAGCTTAAGTCCCTTCTTTTATTAATCTTCATTAATTGCGTCATTAGTCCTTTTCTTCTAATCTTCTTTAAACTTGGACTTAAGGGACTTTTGGCTTCGGGATTTCTTCGAACTCGTCTTTGAATTCTTCAATAAAATAGACTTGAATTCTTCGGCTTTTGATAAACTTCCGTCTTTTGACTTTTTCTTCGATAAATCTTCAGAATTGGTCGTGGACTTCCGTTCTTTTTGCACTCTTGACTTCTTGACTTCGTCTTTCATCCTTTTCTTCAATAAAAGTCCGTAAATGCCCGTGAATGTCCGTGTTTTCCCTACTTTTCACCTTTTCATCCTAAATCACAACAAAAACACAAACCACGCATAATTCCGACATAAAAGACATAAAATACACATTTTGGTCCGGTTATTATTGTAATTAAGTGGTAGAAAAGATGGGTGTTTACACACCTATCACTCCATGAAATCTACGACTTCCCAATTCATTAGTTATATCATTAATCTCTTGATTAATTTGTTTCTTTTCTAACAACATATCTTCAATGCTCTTTTCAACAACTTCAACATTTCTTTGATTCATTATTTGTTGGAACATTTTTTCAAGTCGTTTAAAATTCTCACTCATGAGAGAAAATTGTGAGGATTGGTCAAAACCAGAGGGAATAGAATTATAGCAAGGACTAGGCTCATAAAAAATTTGATCCTTTGGTTGACAACAAAAACTCTCGTGAGGACCTCCATAATACTCACAACAAAGATGTTGTTGTGATAAACTCGGTAAATCTTGTGGATAACAATTATCATTAAAGTTTTGATTGTAGCTCGGTTCTTGCTCGTAATTAAGCGAGAATCGATGCGAACAATTAATTCCAAAATGAGAATCATTTCCACAAAACTCACACGAGGGTGTCTCATATGTGGGGTGTGGAGGTGGGTAAAAATCGAGAGAATTATTCGAAAAATTCGGATTTTCACATGAAGTAATCTCATTACAACAAGGACAAAATCTAACTCGTAAATCGTGACGTAAATCATTTCCACAACGCTCACACGTACACCACCGACATGGTACGGTTCTCCACACCCTACACAATTGACGAAAGAATTCATGGAAGAATTAAAAATTGGAGGGTGAGGAGAAAAAGAATTAAACATGATAGAGGATTAAGAAGATTATTTTGTGATATTTTTCATAAATCAATCAAAGATTGACAAAAACAAGGAATAAGGATAATTACTATGGAAGTAATCTACCCTCGGTCGACTTTGAAACGGTAGGTGAAAACCTAAACGTCTCGAGGTTCAATAAGTAAACTACAAAAATAAGATTTAATACTACTTGAGTTGGCAAACCAATAATCGGTCGTCCCTCTCAATATACGCACAAGCAAGCGGGGAAACGAGGTGGCACAAAGCACTTAAAAACCTTTTTCCTTAGACGACCTTTTTATAGCTCATCGCCTTATACCCACCTTATAGTTTGTATAAATCGAGTTCAAACTTTTTATTAGTATTTATCTATTTTGCCTTTTTTCGTTTTGGATTCGAATACAATAGCTAGGTGATAAAATCCCAAATAAGGTCTTATTTGGAAGTAGGTAAATTTATAGTTCTACGTAATATAATATAGCAATCACAAAAAAACACGAAAAACGATACATATTATATAATAGAAAAATAACAAAACTTTCCGAGGACGGAAAGGGTCTTCAAATCAACGATCAACAAATCTCAACAAGATGAATCGTACACAAGATCCCCGGCAGCCGCGCCAAAATTTTTGATGTAGTGAGGAATGTATGTATATTAATTAGATACGTTATAGGGTAAAATAGAAAATTACCTTTAGGAAAAAGTAATAGACTAAAATTACCAAAGACGGATTTAATTAAACACGATGATGAACCAAGTTCGTTGTACACGAAGATCGAGTGAATTTGAGACGTTTTGCTTCGATTTGGACAATTGATTTGAATTGGTTTTCGGTTTTTAATCTAAAATTAATCTACAATTTTTAAATCCTAAGTGCATGAATCGTTCCTAAAATTAAATTTAAAAGACGAATTTAAACCAAATATTTTTTTACTTTTTTTTTCTTTTCTTATACTATTTATAAATCAACAAAACTATTTAAACATGTTTAAACTAAAATTATATAAAACAAAATTTAATAATTAAAGTTCAATAAAAAGTATTATAAAAACTTTTTAAATCTAACTTTATATAAGAAAAATATTTATACTATAATTGATGACAACTCAGATATTAATCATATATTAATTACATAAAGCAAACTAAAACAAAAACGTGGGGCTAGCCCATATGGTTATCACGTTGTGTTGTGAACAGTTGGGTCTCGAGTTCGAGTCCCATGAATGGCAGATTTTTGCAATTTATATTTTTGGAAAAAAAATCACAGCCCCAACACCCCAGTTCAGGGTGTAGGACACGCAAAATCAGTGCACAAAGCCAATATATCAGCAATCCAAGAAGAACACATTACAGGCAACCAAATCAGCAAATAGAATCAGTTATTATACAAAAACCATGCAGCAACTCATATGATCCAGTTTATATCAGTAAACTATTTAAATCTTCACAGCCTAAAATGTTCAACCCAAACACATATATGAATCAAATAAACAAACATGTAATTAACGATTAAAAGGGATCAAAAATTAAACAGTAACAGCAATGATATATAATCAATATTATCCATATCTCAGTAATTCAAACTAATACCAAAATCAGCTTTATCTAAATCATAAACAGCAGGTTAAATCCAATTCGAACCGCACTCGTAGTTCAACTTAACCAAAATAAAATGCTAAAGACCTAATAAAGCAGCTATCACATTAGATCATACAACATGTAAACCAAGTCAGCTAACAAACAAATATTAGCTAGCATAAAATCAGTAATCCACAAACAATCAAATAGATTATCATAAACTTATAGAGCAAGAAGATTTAACATCGATTCAAAAACAAACAGGTTCATCAACATCAAATCAGCAGACATCAAACTAAATCCAAATGAACAGCAATGAATGAGCAATTTAAATCCAAATATCATAGCAGATCATCTAAACAAACAGATTCATTAAAAGTTAAATAAAAAAACACCTATTAATCCTCTACGCTTAAAAAGATCTATCATTGATTAAGAAAAATCTAAAACTGAACATCTAATGAATTAAATCTATAACAATAACTTGCTCAAAATCTAAATCATAACATTAAACTGCAATGACATACTAATATTGATCTAATGTGAAACATTAATCAACAGCATACTTTATTTTTACTTGTATCATCAGATGTGTTAAATAAACTTTAGCCGTTAGGACATTCACTCAACATATTCAAAGATTAATAACTTGAACACATTTAAACATAAACCATTAAATCCATACTCACAATAAGCATACGCAATTTATCACAGCAGATATACAACTAAAACAGAAACTTAAGCTTGATTCAATAACTAACTAAATAGAATAATATAAATGTGCTTAACCATTTAATGAAGATGTCCGTTGAGAAGAAGGGCGGCCGTTGAGCTCCCTTTGGAACCGAAACATCTCAACACCACCATTTTAAATGATCCTCACGAACCAAACTTATAAACAAGATCTCGAACCAACAGTTTCAATAAGAACTTAAACAGTGGGTTTAAGTTTTTATTTCCCAAATTTACTCAATCATTTGAAGTAGCTACGATTAAAGCTATCTCAAACAATATTCACTTATAACATTCTTTAGATCCAATAATGTAAATTATTTCAACTAAATTCAAAATGTGAATTAAAAGACGGATAAAACTGAAAATCGGAGTTTTATTAAATCATTAAAAGCATTACAACTATGAAAAAGGAAAAATTACAATATCGAAACCTAAACTAGCATTATAACTTTAAAGTAAAGAAGGGATGCCTAATTAAAAAATATGAGGGGGTTTAAATAGGCGAACCATAGGGGTAGGGGTGGAGGTTGTTGGGGATGAGGAACGATTCTTGGCATTTAGATCAACACTTCCATCATCTCTCTCTTGTCAGTTTTGATCCAAGGGTGGATATGTGCCCACCTTCACTTGGATTGCCAACCTGGACGAATTTTGTACTTCTTGTGCTACTTTGGTGATGATTTGGCAGGCAATCATTGGTTTGTTGTTAGGTTCTCAGCCAATCCACCAATAGGAGATGAGATGTGACAAGCCTTGATGCCACATCGGATTGAAGGCAGCATCATCTTTCTCCCTATATTCTTGGGCTTTAATTAAAGCGCGTGGGTTGCACTCCTTGTAGATGAAAAACCCCAATTTGGCTAGGGTTTGTGAATGGTGTGTTCTTCCCCTTTCCCTGCTTCTTTCTTTCTCACGTTTTCTTTCTTTGTTTTGTTTATCTTTCTTTGACCGAATAACATTGACCATAGGTTATATAGAACTTCCACCGTCTATACTTTGGTTACATGGGCCTTGATACAAAAGGTAAATATTACTTCAATTCGTCTCATTATTTTCACTCTTTTGGGCTTGATTTGGAATTGGACCCAAACTACAAAAATTCCTTCCGTCTATTATTCTTATTAGGCTCATAATATTCTTTTTATTTCCATACATGGGCTTTTCAGGCCCATTAAGCACATGTGGGACCCACTTGGCCCAAATGTATTCATTAGGATTAAATCCACTAAAAACGGACTCGTTTTTGGCTTTGTTGAACTTTTCTTCAATCTCGTGTCGAATTTTCCGGTTTTCGTGATCATCGGTACCTACACACATGAAACGACAAACAAACAAATACAAGGCATTTTTTATTGATTATATGTATTTATTGTTCATTTTTAGATATAAATGATATGAGTAAAATCACTCATATCAGTACGCCTTCTATATCAATTCAAACAACACGCTGATCACTAACGAAATCATGTTGAGCATCCTTAAGAACATAAAACCAATAATTAACCCCTATGTGTTTAAGCAAACTCGCCTTGGTGATATCAGAACATGCATCAAGCAATACCCACTGACCACCAATATATGACACTTTTACCTCCGGAAAACCCTCTTTAGAAAGGATAGATGGGAGATTAGCAATAGAACACAAATCACAAACTTTACCAATGACATGCTTCGATAAATCCCGATCCAAAATTCAGGAATCATCTAACACCAACGCTGGATCATCCGCAACAACATGCTCTTTCATAGTATACCGATTACTAACCATATAAGCATAATAACCCAGTTTATGATGATCATTAGACCTAGAGTCTGGAGCTTTGTTAACATTAAAAACATTTGGACCCCGTGAAGACTTTGGGGGTCTATCGAACCTAACAAGATTGGCATAAAGATGATATCTCCCAATCCAAATTGTGTAGAGATTTTCCACAAGACGCTGAAGATTAGCAACCTTAATAAACCAAACAAAAGCAAAATGTTTACCTGGCTTTGATTTCTTAAAAGGAATGTAACGTCCACCACAGTACCATACACGCTACAAGCTTTCCAAAGGTCATGAGACGTACACGAATATGGGAAATTAGGAACATATACTGAATTGGAGATCTTCAGCATGCTATCTTCTTTAGAATCATAATGCCTCTTATCTACATTCCACTGATTACGATGAGAGGCCATAATGAGAGAACCGAAACCCTAGCAAAAATGAATATGAAACAACGACAATGAAACAGAAGCGACTTAGGAAAAAAATAGGGATCTGAAGAACCCTAAAAATATCAACAAAAGAATCTAAAGTTTTCGTCGAACCGATTAAAAAAGAATAACAGATGATCTCATAATAAGATCCACATCATCAATCCTTAATCAAGTGAATGGATCTTTCAAATCTCTCCTTCTTACGAACACGCTCAATCTATCAATCTTTTTTGATAACAGAGAAAATAAAAATTTAAGTATGTGGTAGTATGATAAGAATGTCCAAAATGAAAACGTCGAGTGTTTTTATAAATCCTTTAATTGTTTGGAGAGCCTATAGAAGTTGACTACTCAAATTCAGATATTCCACTTTTACCTCTAGAATCCATTCGGAAAAAGTGTATGGCTTCTAGCTCTACTTATTTAAATTACATTGTTTTATGCCTCACATTTCATGAATCAATTAATGACACACGAAGTAGTATGATATTCCCTTAAACCGGTATCAAAAAATTTCATATGTTTTTATGTGTTTTTGTTAAAGATATTTGATTAGTTGATTAATGGCATACCTTATTACTATAACATTTATTTTATTATTTAATAATGATATAAAGTTATGTTTATAAATAGCTAATCAATAAAATGCGAGCTCTCCGTATTATTCGGGTTTTGCATATAAAGTGTGCAATCGAAGCACATGTGGCCATAAAGTATAAGTTTATGAGCCAAGATTATTTGAGTATTTGGTATGACCGGTTGAACCATCCCGAGTCAATTAATGATGATGCGAAAGTTACAGAAGAACAATAAGTTTTTTCAAAGATGATTTTGATTATTTTGATTGTTCTCAATAGAAGTTTATTACTTATCACCACTAGATATAAATAAGGACTCATTCCTTGAAATTTTGGAAAAGATAAAAACAGTATGTATGTAGGCCTATACATGTCTCATGTAGATCATTTTGAGTTAAAAAATCGATGTATCGTCAGAATGAATATCAAATACGCAACTTCAAGTTGGCGTGATTGGTGGCTCTATCTGAGCATGATTTTCTAAATATGGTTATTGGGAATGATAGTGAATACTTTCAAGTTTGGGTGATTATTGGAATAAGTGTTAAACTTTATATAGCCCATGTTCATACGCCAATTGCTTTTGTTGAAACGTTCATAAAACGTGTTCAATTGATTACAAAGCCAATAATTATGAGAACAAGAGTTTTAGTTTATGGGGCATGTTATTACATATGAATTTGCATCTTGCCAAGCAATATTTCATGAATACTGCCTATTAGAATGATTTTCGGTCACAAACCATATTTTCCGTATGATATTATGTAATTGTGTGACATATGTTATATTAAATCCACCACAACGCACAAATTAGGATGTTGACAGTGATAATTCCTTCAGGGGGAGAATGAGCAGCGAAAAAATTGGAACGAATTATGATAATGGAATGCTGATCATCACACTAATGGATATGAACATAAAGTTCAAGGGAAGATTTAGTTTCTAGATCTAGTAATTGCTAGACAAGGGTAGTGACCTAAATAAAGTGACTAGATCATATAAGTTGCCAGTGCTCCAATTACAACGTGTGTCCCAACAATAAAACCAACGATTGGTAGTAAGTCTATTGCATGTCTGCAATGTGATAGACTAATTGTTTCCATATAAATAACCTCGAATGGATATAAAATGGAGCAAAAAAATTAAGATGGTTTAAATGTGGTATAAAAGGCCTCATGATAGTCTCCTAAAGACACACTAGACATGATGGTAATTGAAAAAATCTCAGGTACATGAAATACTATGAGATCTCAATAAATGATAGAATTAAATGTCTAGTAAAGTGTGGAATCGAAAAGAAATGAATCTACATCGATGAATTATTATATATGATAATGATCATGGTAATTATATGAACAAATAAGATCGCGCTATTATCATGGTGAGGATCATGAAAGTATACATGCAAGAAGTGCATATGGATATATGAATGGCAAAAAGATGCAAAGACGCAAAGAACTAATGAAAGTTTAAAATCTCTTATGGTGAGACATATGTTTGAGACTTACAGTCCATATACAGAAATGTATAAAACTTATTGGATATGCAATGGTCTTTATTAGAAAGCGAAATTAAATTATGCACAAGTTATAAGTGCGATGGCACACATATATTTTCTAGAAGACTTGAATATGATCATGTATATACATGTTCACATGTGGTGGATCTAATAATGTGCTTTAATAAGTCTGGCAATGCAAAAATTAATTGATATGCGTCTAAAAGATATATGATTAGATCTCATGTGATGTTGAGATTTTATTATAAGATATAAAACGCATGAAGCATGCTATTGATATTGAACGAAAAAGGCATATAAGAAACGTTCTCGAGAACACTACATGATTGCACTAAATTTATCATGTTTTGGGCATATATGTTATAATTACCTTAGAGTGTATTAATGTGCCAAATAAAAAGTTACAGTTATAAAGGCGATATTATGCATAGAAATTGTATTTGAAAGAAAAGACGAAGTTTGTCTTAGTTTCAAAATTGAACATCTTAAGGATGAAATATGTGTGTGTAGAAACTAGAGGGGGGGGGGGTTGAATAGTTTCTTAAGTTTACTTGTTAAAGAATGGTTTTTAAAAATTCTTTTCAAAAACTTAGACTTGAGTATTTATGTGACACCTTCTTATACACAATATGAACAAGGTATAGTGCAACTAAACTAATAATCACAAGTATAAAGAATAATGAATGTAAAGAGATAAGGGGAGGAAAGATCAAACCAAACACCAAGGATTTATAGTGGTTTGGAAACGAAGCTCACTCCTCGTTCCTACTCCACCCCTCGAGTACTCCTTACTCGAGAGTTCACTAATCAACAAGCTCCATAAGGTGGAGAAACTGTACACAACGTCGCTTAACCAATTTCCGACTCTAAGCTAAAAGTAGAGCCCTAATCTTAGCTAGGACCAATCTACACCAATATACTTTAAGGATCAAGTATTAACCTTAGTACATACACAACTTCCAAATAGACACAACTACTTGGATCTTCACAACAATGACACAACAATGAATAAATAAGTTTGGATCTTCAATGGATCTTTTAGGTAGACGCAACACTTCAAGGATGATAATGTTCTTCTCTTTGCACTTTGAGAGGAAAAGATGAGAGAAGAAAGATTCACTTCTAAACAAGTAGTAATCAAACAAATGATCAAGGATTTGAGTGATTTAAGAAGTATGAAATAATCTGGAAATGTATGTGCAAAAGAGGTAAATTGAAAGTCTGATAATGATCCACTATTTATAAGACAAACATCCAACTACTATATTTGCCTGCGGTTCCTTATTGGAGCCCGCGGTTCCTTATTGGAGCCCGTGGTTCCTTATGGATAAGGAGCCGCTATAGGATCTAAGGAACCGCCTACATAGACTCCGCTCCCTTTTGTCTTTTAGTGGATTGGTTCGAATCTGGGGATTAAAATATCCTGAAAGGATATTCTAAACCAAGATAGAATATGCCATTTTCAAATTTCAAATTTTCAAATAATTAATTTAATAAAACATTTTCTTAAAAAGAAAGTTTAATTAAAAAATTGTCACACTTAATAAAAAGTGAGTCTTAAGAAAATATTAAATCCTTGATCACTTAATTAGGATGAGTACTTGTTTGTTCATACCTTAAGTGATAATGGTTAAAATGAAAAATACTTGAACTCAAGAATTCGTTTTTCGTTGTTTTCGTAAATGATTGTTTTTACATATTGTCGTAATCAAAACAAAGCGAGACCGAAAAATGCAAGTAATGTTTTTAGGCATCATTGCATTAACAATCTCCCTCTTTTTGATTCCGATAATACATAAACTCAATCACCTAATAAAAAAGATTTTCAAAGACGAGTTTATATCATTTCTCCCCCTTTGTCGAAGCAAAAAGGTTGCAAAAGTCTTTGAAGAAGAAAAGAACCAGACTTTGCAAATGCTCCCCCTTGGTTCTTACTCCCCCTTGCTTGGGGTATCAAGGAATCGATATATGGTGACAAGCTATGATAAGTGTGAAAACACTCATCAATAATGATCCAAAAACCACTTAAAACACAGTCAAATATATTATATTTAACTGAAAAATATCAGAATTACGTGGGTATTTGTGTTTCATGTGTTTTTAGGTAAAAATATACATTTTGGAACAAACACGAGTTTTCAAGGATTTATTTGACGAAAAGACGAAGAAAAGGACGAAAGAGTTTCAAGGACCTTACTTGCTATTGTTTACCAAGATCGAGGGCTTAAGTTGAGATTTCTATAAAGACAAAGGATGAAAAAGAACTTGCTTAAACCTTTAAACACCTTTAATGAAAGAAAAAGAAAATGAAAGGACCAAAAAGGAAAATATGGAAGAAAATTTTATTTAACTTGTATAGCTGGTCAAACTTTCCATAAAACAGTCAAAACAAACAAATAACGTGTCCTTCTTCTTTATCAGACGAAGAGAGAGAAAGAGTAACAGTCGATTTCTTCTCTTATCCACCATCAAACCTACAAAGGAATATCAAGAACAATCAAGGAGGTTTCAGGCGAAACTTCTAACAGCAAAAATGATCAGCTCTTCATCCTCTTCAAGGAGATATCACTTAATTGGATAAAGAGGAAGGAATGAAGAAACCCCCAAATTGGATGAAAAATGAAGAACGAGCCCTATCCTCGTATTAAACACGTGGCATCAAGGGATTGGACAAGACACGTCACACCACACCTCTCGACGTCTATAATACCAAGGGAGCTCCTCATTTGAAGATGGTTAGCTTAGGAGTATATTACACCTAGTTAGTTAGTTAGGAATAGTTAGTTAAAACTTTTGTAACAAACTTTATTTTTCAGTTTAATGTTTTGTAACCGATCAAATTTTCTTCCATTAATGAATCTTTTTAAGCTTCATCTTTTCCTTCTTTATCTTCTCTTTACCTGCATAGTGTTAAAAAAGTTATAGGATATGTTACTGATCTTAGGAGTCATTACTGTTCACCGTTTGATTTGAATTTGGTTAATATGTGATTTATATTTGATCATAGGAGTCAGTTACTGTACACGTTTTGAGTTACTAATCTACCTTTTTGATTTGAGTTTTTCATTAGATATCACTGTTGAATCTCCTTATATACTCGATTTAGTTTGTTAAAGTTAGTTATTTTAGCTTGTTATGATTCTGTTTTGTTACACGGTTAGATAGGTTAGAGTAATCAGTAGTTACTCTCGATTTTATTGTGATTCAGATGAATAAATCTGTTAGTCGGTTAATTACAAAAGATTTTTCTTTAAACTGTTTCAAATTCAGTTACATGTTTGTAAAATCTTGTAACAGGTTCCTCCATTGTTGAAATTGTAATTCCATTCAAACTTTATTTTACATTTCAACTGATTTCTATTAATTGTTTGTCTTAAATCAGTTTTGAGTTTTTAATGAGTCGATTGTGTAGGATTGATTAGAAGTTTTGAGTCATGTTATAACTAGTTGATTCAGTAATGATCCCGAAGGTAATATAGTTTTACAGTGATAGTGAGTTTGGTTCATAATAGATTAGGTTGTGTACATATTTTGTTGTGTGCAGGGTCTGATTTGCAGGTCTTACTTGGATCCTGCTGATTTTCGACACGGCTTAGTAGAGAAGTTGATAGCAGTTGGTTGATGTTCGAGAATTATAGCTCAGATAGATGCAATTGGTGTTCGCTGATATTAAAGTTGTGAGTCAGATCAGTTGAGAGACGTGGAGTTGTGTTCGGATTTAAGCGAGCTCATCGCTCCGCTTCTCCTCAATGGAGGCCTTGATAATTCTTGGTTAAGCGCGTTTTACATTCTGCCAGTTATAGTGTACTCTGCTAGTTTGTTGTAGTGTAGTGTAATTCTTGTTGATTTCTACTTTAATTGCTAGCTGATAATATGTTTACTATATGTTCTAGTTTAGTTCTCGATCTCAGTTCTTTTACCTTTCTGATGTTTGCTCTCTGCATGTTATAGGGTGTTTGGATTTAATTTTTTTTATATTGTTGAATTTGAATCATATGGTGTAGAAGTGGTACTGATTTGATTTGAGGCTGTCTAAAATTAGCTGCGAGTATAGTGTAAGGAATCACTTAGGCCAGGTTCAAATTTTAGTGTAAACCAGTAACTAGTAGCTTATGTTTCGTCATAAGAGTAGTTGGTAGGTCTTTAAGGTAAAAGCTAGTTTTTCACTCAGCAGTTAAGAACTGATCTTGGTATACTTTAAACTGAAGTTGAGTAGTAAAGATGTAGGTTAGAGTTTTAGTGTAGTCGACTATATAAGCAAAAATTTAAATTTTCTTTGAGCGAATAAAAGTAACACATATTGAGTAAAAGTCACAGATATTGTTAGTCAATTAAATGGTACTGGACTAATTCAAAGGGTTGGACTAATTCATGTGGGTGATGTTAGTTTAATATTTTAGACTAGGGAAAGTGGTAAATTGATTTCTCTATTAATGGGTTAATGCATTTTGTTGTTTTTTTACGAAATAGATATCAATCTATTTTTCATTTAATAAGAAAATAGTGTGTAAAAAAAAGTTACTTTGTAGTTTTTATTTTGAATTTTGTAATTTATCTTTATAGTAAAACTTGAATTTTACAATATTTTTTATTTTGTGCATTTAATTGTGATAAGTGCAAAGTGTTTTAGCGTAGTACGTATACGTAGGTATTATAGAGTATTTTTACCTTTTTAATTGCTTTGTGCCAATTAGACATAAATACCATTCAATTTTTACAACCAAAAACAATATAGTCAAGCTTGGATAGTTATATCAATTCGATAAGATACCGAGACGAAACGATACTAAAAACGAGATATTAAATGGCGCCAATGCCAGGGATTCTAGTGAGGCATCTTATGATATATCATCCGATGACTTTTCATGTCAAGATGACATTCCTAATTTGGATTAAGATGCTCCTATAGAAGAAGTGGAAGATGTTCATATTCGTGAGGTTTTATCAAACGTTTATCATCTTATATCCTCGATTGAAGCATTGAATGAAAACCATAATGATGAGTCCATAGAAGAAGAACCTTTCATTGATATTTCTTCACCGGTTTTTGAGGTTGCACCTATTGACGTTCATGATTATATCATCCCTTTGAGTGATTCTCTCATTAATACACCTTCTTTTGAGCCTTTTATTAACACCCTCCCACCCTTGAAGTTAGTTATTGATGAAGATCCTATACTCTTAGAGATTGATCCTTTTTCACCTAAGACACCTTTAGAACCCAAAACCTTTGATATGGATTCTCATATGGATATTGATGCCACCATAGAGGCTTATCTTGCTAATATTGATATTGAGGTTGATGATAGTGATTCTAATTGGGAAGAGGAGATTCGTCTTAGTGAGAACTTGCTTTTTGGGACCATAGAGCCTACACCTCCTCCACAAGATACTATTAATCTTGATCCTCCTTTCACTATGCCTTTTATGGAAGAGTACCCACCTTTTGATGATGATGACGAGCCTAACATGGACATAATTGTTATGAATGTTTTGATTCCTACACCTTCCTTGTCTCATGATGCTTTGATCACTAAGGGAGAATCTTATATGGTTGATACGAGTTCATCTTCTTATTTTCCCATGAAGGGAAAAGTTTTTGACCTTGGGATACATAAAATTGAGACACTTTGGTTTTCATCTACTCCACTTAAGAGTGTGATTTCGATTGATATGAGCTTCTCGTATGAGCTTACTTTGTTGATGCTACCTATTTTGGAGTCGTTTACATGTAGAGATGGAAACTATGTATTTGATCCTGGGGTACTTCCTATTTGAGAGATTTCGTATGTTGGACAAACTTGAGACGTGTTGGACCGTTCCATTTATCGAGGCGGATATTGTAAATCTTATAGTAAATGGCAATGTGCTAAGTTTTAGATGTGCTTCAAAGTGGATATCTTTTATTCTCCATGATGGTTTCCCTAAGGACAACCTAATTCGGGGCCGAGTCGAGCTAGAGACTTAGGGTTAAAAAACTCAAGCATTGAATAACTAGGTTAGAAAACGTAGAGTATATTTTCAATAGGTTAGGTTTAATTAAAAGGATGTTATAGTAGAGTTGAAGTGGAGGGGTGGCCTTTCTTCGTCTTTTCGTGTTTGTTTCGAGGGTTGCTCTCTCACATTTCATGCTTGGAGCTTATGGAGGAGGCCCGTGTATCCGGTTCACTTCGATTAGTTTTTGCTATCGTGATATTCAAAACACTTGTGCTTAAAATTAATACCCTTTAGTTGTCTCTTTCTTAACTTGGGTTAAGCAAAGTAATCAATGTAATAAGCATAGGGGAGTTTACTCCAATACTTTTAAACATTGAGGACAATGTTTATCTTAAGTGTAGGGGAGACTCCTATCGAAGTGACCTTACCTAGACCATTGCCTTAACTTCATGATAACTTGGAAATTAATTTTTCAAACATTTTTCAAATTTTTGATCTACTTTGGCCACAAAAAATATGCATTCATAAGTTTTGCATCAAACATTTTTCATTTGCATAACACATTTGCAATTGTATGTATTTCTTCTTTTATTTTTCGTCAAAAATATATAAAAAGGAAAAAATATAATAAGGATATGGTTTAACAAGGTTAGATATCTTTGACATATTAGGCCCGCCATGAATATTTTGACTGAACCCGAGTTTGCTTATCCAAGCATTCTCTAGCTAGTATCCTTAACCATGTAGTCCTTCATTGGTCTATTAGGCTAAGCATCCACGACTCTCATTATTTGAGATTTTAAATTTGTGGAGAATGGGAGATGATAGAGTTGAAGCAAGTATAAAAGGGCTAGATAAACTTCATGATAATTACTTGTGGCTAAACCCTTCTTCTTCTTTGTCTCTAATTTCTTCGCATGTATATATGTTAATAAATAATCAAGAACGGTTTTAATAGGTTTGTAGTCTCTTATGTATTTTTGTCTAATCATTCATGGTTGGTATAAGTACGTCTTAAGATTCTAAGTTAGAACGTTTTATGTGTACTAGATTTATGTCATGTTTAATACTTAGGGGTTGTTTTTCCTTTTAATCTTTTCAACTTTCTTTGTGAGGAATAAAGAAAAACAAGAGCGGCTTATGAAAAAAAAATGAGTGGCTAGAAAAAAAAGAGAAAAAAAGGAAAAAATAAGAAAAGAAAAAAAATAATTATACAAGACTCCCAAGAGGGGCAGTGAAGTGTTAATTATAGTGACTATTAGATTCCAATATTACCTTGACGGGTTGCGGGGATTTAATAGTTGCTCCAGTCCAATATTACCTTGACGGGTTGCGGGATTGAAGATCCAAAGTCTCAAAAAGGCGGAGGATGTAAATTATTGCGTGAGTTTTATTTTTTATTTCCTTAGCGAGTGTGTAGCTACTTATTAATGCATGACATGAGGATTTTACACATAAGGCGAATGACTTATTACTCTTGAAACGGACTTACATTAATTGTGAGCGGTTTTTCAAGTAATGGATGAGAGGATTACTTAGGACTAAAACCGTGCTTCCTTATTTTTGGATTTTACATTTCTTATATTTCACGCCTCAAATAATGACAAATTTGCCTTCAAGCAATTTGCTCAAATAATAACCGGTTCCACATTTAATTGTCATGAATAAGTTGATGCACTTTTTACTTGTGAATACAATGATCCCATTTTTAAGCTTAGTATGTGGAAAGTGAAACAAGAGGGTGATAAGTATCCATGGTACCAAAGCCCTAATTCAAGTCATTGATTTCTTTATGAGTTTTCCATCAAAAAGATTTATGAGAAAAATCAAAAATATATAAATAGAATTGCTTTCTTTGCATTGCATTGTAAACATTCAAAATCATTCATCATGTAGTATAGTTTAGTTTATTAAATCATAAAAAGGCCAAAGTGGATTAATTATGAGAAAAGTGCACTCTAGAGATTTAAAATGCTGCATTGCATGATCATGGCAATGGTCAAGTGGAGGGGAGTTGATAAGTGTGAAAACACTCATCAATAATGATCCAAAAACCACATAAAACACAGTCAAATATATTATACTTAACTGAAAAATATCAGAATTACGTGGGTATTTGTGTTTCATGTGTTTTCAAGTAAAAAGATACATTTTGGAACAAACACGAGTTTTCAAGGATTTATTTGACGAAAAGACGAAGAAAAGGACGAAAGAGTTTCAAGGACCTTACTTGCTATTGTTTACCAAGATCGAGGGCTTAAGTTGAGATTTCTATAAAGACAAAGGATGAAAAAGAACTTGCTTAAAACCTTTAAACACCTTTAATGAAAGAAAAAGAAAATGAAAGGACCAAAAAGGAAAATATAGAAGGAAAGTTTATTTAACTTGTATAGTTGGTCAAAGCTTCCATAAAACAGTCAAAACAAACATAAAACGTGTCCTTCTTCTTTATCAGACGAAGAGAGAGAAAGAGTAACAGTCGATTTCTTCTCTTATCCACCATCAAACCTGCAAAGGAATATCAAGAACAATCAAGGAGGTTTTAGGCGAAATTTCTAACAGCAAAAATGATCAGCTCTTCATCCTCTTCAAGGAGATATCACTTAATTGGATCAAGAGGAAGGAATGAAGAAACCCCCAAATTGGATAAAGAATGAAGAACGAGCCCTATCCTCGTCACGTGGCATCAAGGGATTGGACAAGACACGTCACACCACACCTCTCGACGTCTATAAATACTAAGGGAGCTCCTCATTTGAAGATGGTTAGCTTAGGAGTAGATTACACCTAGTTAGTTAGTTAGGAATAGTTAGTTAAAACTTTTGTAACAAACTCTGTTTTTCAGTTTAATCTTTTGTAACCGATCAAATTTTCTTCCATTAATGAATCTTTTTAAGCTTCATCTTTTCCTTTTTTATCTTCTCTTTACATGCATAGTGTTAAAAAAGTTATAGGATATGTTACTGATCTTACGAGTCATTACTGTTCACCGTTTGATTTGAATTTGGTTAATATGTGACTTGTATTTGATCATACGATTCAGTTACTGTACACGTTTTGAGTTACTAATCTACCTTTTTGATTTGAGTTTTTCATTAGATATCATTGTTGAATCTCCTTATATACTCGATTTATTTTGTTAAAGTTAGTTATTTTAGCTTGTTATGATTCTGTTTTGTTACACGGTTAGATAGGTTAGAGTAATCAGTAGTTACTCTCGATTTTATTGTGATTCAGATGAATAAATCTGTTAGTCGGTTAATTACAAAAGATTTTTCTTTAAACTGTTTCAAATTCAGTTACATGTTTGTAAAATCTTGTAACAGGTTCCTCCATTGTTGAAATTGTAATTCCATTCAAACTTTATTTTACATTTCAACTGATTTCTATTAATTCTTTTTCTTAAATCAGTTTTGAGTTTTTAATGAGTCGATTGTGTAGGATTGATCATAAGTTTTGAGTCTTGTTATAACTAGTTGATTCAGTAACAGTAATGATCCCGAAGGTAATATAGTTTTACACTGATAGCAAGTTTGGTTCATAATAGATTAGGTTGTGTACATATTTTGTTGTGTGCATGCTCCGATTTGCAGGTCTTACTAGGATCCTTCTGATGTTCGGCGCAGCTTAGTAGAGAAGTTGATAGCAGCTGGTTGATGTTCGAGAATTATAGCTCAGATAGATGCAATTGGTGTTCGTTGATATTAAAGTTGTGAGTCAGATAAGTTGAGAGACGTGGAGTTGTGTTCGGGATTTAAGCGAGCTCAGCGCTCCGCTTCTCCTCAACGGAGGCCTTGATAATTCTTGGTTAAGCGTGCTTTACATTCTGCCAGTTATAGTGTAATCTGCTAGTTTGTTGTAGTGTAGTGTAATTCTTGCTGATTTCTACTTTAATTGCGAGCTGATAATATGTTTACTATATGTTCTAGTTTAGTTCTCGATCTCAATTCTTTTACCTTTCTGATGTTTTCTCTCTGCATGTTATAGGGTGTTTGGATTTTTTTTTATATTGTTGAATTTGTATCATATGGTGTAGAAGTGGTACTGGATTTGATTTGAGGCTGTCTAAAATTAGTTGTGAGTGTAGTGTTAGGAATCACTTAGGCCAGGTTCAAATTTTAGTGTAAACCAGTAACTAGTAGCTTATGTTTCGTCATAAGTAGTTGGTAGGTTTTTAAGGTAAAAGCTAGTTTTTCACTCAGCAGTTAAGAACTGATCTTGGTATACTTTAAACTGAAGTTGAGTAGTAAAGATGTAGGATAGAGTTTTAGTGTAGTCGACTATATAAGAAAAAAGTCAAATTTTCTTTGAGCAAATAAATGTAACACATATTGAGTAAAAGTCAAAGATATTGTTAGTCAATTAAATGGTACTGGACTAATTCAAAGGGTTGGACTAATTCATGTGGGTGATGTTAGTTTAATATTTTAGACTAGGGAAAGTGGTAAATTGATTTCTCTATTAATGGGTTAATGCATTTTGTTGTTTTTTTACGAAATTGATATCAATCTATTTTTCATTTAATAAGAAAATAGTGTGTAAAAAAAAGTTACTTTGTAGTTTTTATTTTGAATTTTGTAATTTTGTCTTTGTAGTAAAACTTGAATTTTACAATTTTTTATTTTGTGCATTTAATTGTGATAAGTGCAAAGTGTTTTAGCGTAGTACGTATACGTAGGTATTATAGAGTATTTTTTCCTTTTTAATTGGTTTGTGCCAATTAGACATAAATACCATTCAATTTTTACAACCAAAAACAATAAAGTCAAGCTTGGATAGTTATATCAATTCGATAAGATACCGAGACGAAACGATACTAATAAACGAGATATTAAGCTACATAGAAGGATTAATAGATGAGAAGAGACACCCAACAAGATATAGCAAAGGTCACAAAAAAATAAGAGAAGAGACAAAAGATCCAAGATAAGTCATGTTAAAAGGAAACATGATAAAAGATACAAGGAAATAAATCATACAAAGATGTATGAGACACAAACACAAGCCAAAAGAAAAGCATAAATCTAATCCTAGTTAAACTAGAACTCTAAGATTTGCTTGAACTAGATGTCTTGAGAATAAGCAACCAATACTTAGATAAAAGACAAGGTAGTGGCGGAAGTAGGTGGTGGTGGCTTGGTAGAGATCTCATAGTCATAGTGAAGAGGAGGTTTAACTAAGAGACTCTTGATATAATTCAACTCTTCATAGATATGGGCCATAGCAAGATGTTGATATTGACAACAATGACAATATGTTCCATGATGCATGACATTATCATGTGAAGGAGGAAGAACACTAAAGGCTAGTGGTGGAAGATAAGAAGTTCCACAATCAACATTCTTAGAAGAAGAAGAAGAAGAGATGTGATTTTGAGTGTTCTTGGGTGAATTGGGATTGAAAGCAATTGGGGAAAATGGAGGAGAATCAAAGCTTTCATTTGAGGAATAAGACATTTTGATTTGAGGAAGGATGCAAAATGCTTAAGGTTAAATAGAGAAAGCCCAAGATATTTTAGGGGTGGTCAAAGGGTTGAGACAAAGATTCCAAAAAGTGTTGGAACAAATTTGGAGTTTCAGGAATACCCGAAAAAGAGGTTACTGGGCGTGGTTCCTTATCTTCACAGGCGGTTCCTTATTACTAGGGAACCGCGGTCTCAATAGAGAACCGCCCACAGTGGGTTAAATTTGGTGATGAGGGAGGATTTTCCAATTCAGCAAATCCTATTTTTCTAGTCTAGCTAATCATAGAGATATGCTTAGAAGCAAAGATAGACAAAGAAAACACACAAGAAATCACCAAACAAGGTTTTGACCAAAATACATGGATTTTAAAAAAAATCGATGTAGGAGGTGTATGGAACTAGACACATAGTCATGACACAATGATCCTCCATAGTTCTCTTTTGTTCTTGCTATATTTGAGAGACCCATACATATGATTTATGTAAGCTCATTATGAATAGCAAGAAGCTATGAAAAATGTTTTTAGATTGAATTAACAATGCAAAAACATTTCTCGACCATTTTTGAAAGAACTTTGATAATTTTGAAAAAGGGAAGAGAAGTTTCAAAAGGAGTTTACGATACTCAAAAGCTCAAAGAAAGAAAAGACTCAAAATAGAAAAAGACTCGATTGATTAAAATGCATAATTAAGGAATATGTTCCATTAAACCTAGCCCTAGACGCAAGTAATTAAAAGGTTCCCTCTTAAGTGGCTTAGTGAAGATGTCGGCTAAGTTTTCTACTGAGGGTACCTTTTCCATCGAAATGTTCCCCTTTTGAACATTATCCCTAAGAAAATGGTGGCGAATCTCTTGTTGGGAATAAATCTATGTATACTTGTTACCCCTGCTAGTTGATTATTTGTACCCCTGCTAGAGTAAGTTCCCCCTGCCAAATAACAAAGGCAGGGGGATTGGTTCCCCTGCGGAAGTCAAAGGCCCTGCTGTCAGAGATAAACTTGGAATAGATTTTTACGCGTTTCTGTTACTACTCCTTAATACTTTCCAAGTTTGTTAGTAGTGATCTTGTACGTGAGTCCTTATGCCTATAAAAGGACTCACTAGGTTAGCATGCAATGTGTGTCTTTCTCTATTGTCTTTCATTATCATACTTTAAGGTTTTGTAAACCCTAATACCATTTTAGGGTATTCGTATATCATTGATATATTAAAGTTTAACGTTTGCTTCAATCATATTGTTCTTGTGCTAAACATTATATTCCGCATCTTGTTTAGTTACTTTGCTTTGCAAAGTTTCTCTGGTGTTAGATTGAATACTTTCTTTCTTTCACAACCCTTAAACAAGCTATTAAGGTTTAAGATCTGAGTTTGGGATCAACAAGTGGTATCAGAGCTTGTTGAGAAACTTTGTCTAAACCAAGAACAAAACCCTCATAACAACCATGTCTTCAGACTCTTCCTCAAACAGAAAACAACCACAATAACCTCAAATTACCCATGTTGGATCCTGAAAACTTTGAATTATGGGAATTCAGAATCCAACAATACCTCAAAATGGAACACTAAGTTCTCTGGGAGATCATAGAGTTTGGTGATCAATTCAACAAAATGGTGGCAGTTGAAGAGGGCAAGGAAGAAGAGAAAGGTAAAAGTTCCAAAGGTAAGGATAAGAAGAAATCTGTTGCTCTTTGTGATAAGGAAATACTGGCCAGAAGGCATGATGTCAGGGCTCACAGCTCATTGCTGTTGGCTCTACCTGATAGACATCAACTAAGATTCAGAAAATACAAAACAACTAAGGAACTATGGGAAGCCATAGGCACAACCTTTGGAGGAAATGAAGCCATAAAGAAGAAGACGAAGAATCAAATGCTTGATGATTTTGCTTCTAAAGCAATTGGTGATGAATCAATTGGAGCTATTTACAATAGGCTTCAAGATATGGTGGCCCAGTTGGAGTTCTTTGATATTGAGGTGACAAGAGAGCAGGTGAATACCAGGTTCCTTAACAGCCTCCAGAAAGAATGGTTTGTCTATAAGGCAATTTGGCAGAATAAGGAAGACTTGGATAACAAGAACATTGATGACATATACAATAACTTGAAAGTTTTTGAACCTGTTGTCAATGAGATGAAGTCAAAAGGAACGATTCCCACCAACTCAAGTGGATCTACTAATTCCCCTACCAACATGGCATTCATATCTCAAAGCAGTGGGATCACCAAAAGCAGTGGAATTGAAGTAGGCCCTGCTACTTATTCCCATGCTACCAGGTCTGGATCATCTTATGATGATGAAAGGCATGCAACATTCAGTCTTGACACTGCTTGTGCTTTTATAGCATCCCAAGGGCCACAAGGATCTACTGTGTTGCATGAAGATCTAAGTCAAATCAGTAAGCAAGGACTGGAGGAGATAGATATCAAGTGGAACATGGCTCTGCTTAGCATGAGAGCCAACATGTTCTACAAGAAGTATGGAAAGAAGATCTCAATCAATCCCTCTGATGTGGCTGGGTTTGACAAAACAAAGGTTGAATGCTACAACTGTGGTAAGAAGGGTCATTTTGCTAGGGAACGCAGAGGACCTAAGACTGGGAACAGCTATAGGAAGGAAACCAGAGATGATGATTCTGGTGCTAAAGCCATGGTAGCTATGCAGGGGATAGATGGAGCAGGTGGATGGGATTGGAGTGCCATGACAGAGAATGTGGAAAGAAATCAAGCATTGGTTGCTGAGGAAAAAGAAGAAGATTTCGCATTTATGGCCATGTCAAGTTCCAGCTCTGACAATGAGGTATATGATGATTCATATTGTACTAAAGCTTGTAGGAAAAATACTGAGTCATTGAATGATCAAATCAGAAAGGTAAAAGCTGACTATATCAATTGTGATAATGACCTTGATAATTATAGACGTGCTTTAGAACAGTTAGAATCCACCATAAGAGAGTTTAAACAAAGAGAAAGTGATTATAGGGATCACATTGTGATTCTAGAAAGAGATGCTAAGGAGAATAATAACTCCATTAAGGAGTTGACTGCTGAACTTGAAGTTTTTAAATCTAACAAAAAGATTGATGATGAAACTGTTGAAAAATTTGGAAAAGCTTCAAAAGATTTAACTAAAGCAGTTGAAATTGGTCAATCTCCTAGGGACAAAACAGGGTTTGGGATCAAAAATGAGCATGCTACCATACCACCACCCCCTGCCAACATTCATGCACCTTTTCCTAGAAAAGACTTGTCTTGGACTGGTCTCCCTTGTTTTCAAAAACAGGATGATATTGAGTTTGACTTGAGTGCTTACATACCTAATAGTCTTGATACTGAAGAGCCACTAGTGAAAACTAGAATTATTAGGGACTTTGAAAAGGAACAGATTGCTTTAAAACAATGGAAAATTGATAACCCTATTCTATTTTCAAGAGGAGGACTTTTTTATAGTGATTCTAGTTCTAAGAGTAGTTAACCCAAATCTAAAACCAGATCACAGTACCCTAAGTCCACCATTAAATATGCTGGTATGTACAGGCCCGTCAAAGGTAATCAAAGAAATTGGAATGACCAAAAGTCTCATTAATTAGGAGAAGACTTTGTGATAAATACAAAGCCCTGCTTCACATGTGGCAGTTTTGATCACACTTATCAAGAGTGTAAGGCACAAATGGAAGTGGTGGATGCAAATCCTTTAAAGGATATGCAACCTAAAGCCATTCTTCTAAATGCAGGGGCAAAATCCATTTCCCCTGCCAAGTATGTTGCCCATGCCTTGAGAAACAGGGTGACTGACAAATATGTTGTTCCTGCACTTAGAAAGGTGAATGATGTTCATACCATGCCCAGCACTTCCATGACCAACCCAACACCTTATAATGCATATAGATCTGGCCCTAGACCTCACCAACATATAAATAGAGGCCAAAACAAAAGATGGGTTCCCTCTGCTAAGCATAGGGATTCCCCTGCTAAAACTGGGGTATCCCCTGCTAGCAAAGTTTTGCCTTCTAGGAACATGGGTAGATGGGGAAAAGCTGTGAAAGCCTCAGCTCGTTGGGTTTGGGTACTGATAGTCGTAGAAATACGTCTTTTAGGAAAAAGAGCGTATTATGGGCAAGTATTAAGTTGCACGTTTTAGGAAAAACGCGAAACCGAACAAATGTGGGTTCGTTCTCGAGGAGGTGTGTGGATTAATGTGCCAATAAGTATAATCAAAAGTTTGGGGTAGTGACGTTTTTTGGATAAGAAAAGAAAAAAAACTAGAGACGAACTACGATTATTCGTCTTTACGTTTTTCATAAAACGTATTGATTAATACTTACCACGACGTTTGTGTGTGCTTTGTTTTTTTAAAATAAAGTATATACAAAAACACTACATCAAAAATGGCGCCGCTGCCGGGGAGGTGTTTTTAGTGTGCCATTATTAGTATCGTGTTTTTGTGACTGGTGCGTTTTTGCTTTTCACATTTTGAAAAGCGTGAATATCGTACATACTCATTTTTGTTATTTTTCCTTATTATATTATAGTATCCAAATAAATTGTGTTTAGTTTTCCTAAATTAAACACACAACATCATTTTACTATATTGTAGATATATTGGTTTTCGTTTTTATTGTGAATATTATTAATATATTGTATTTACGTAGAACAATAAAAATACAAGTACTCCAAATACGTGAGAAATCACAACCTTGATTCGGGATTTCATCACTCGATCATTGTATTCGAATCCAAAGCAAAAGTAAAAGGCAAAATAGATAAATACTTTCGTGAGGCTTAATTTCAATTAACACAAACTATAAGGTGGGTATAAGGCGGTTGTATTTCACGACCTAAGGGAAAAAGGCTCTTAAGTGCTTAGCGCCGCCTCGTTTCCTCCGCTTGCTTGTGCGTGTTTTGAGAAAAAAGGCTAATCGAGGGTTTGCCAACCAAAGTATTATCTAAGTATATATATTTGCTTGTTTTCAAGATTAAACCCTCTTGAACGTTTTGGTGTTCCACCAACGTTCTAAAGTCATCGAAGGCGTTCACTCCACGTGATCGTTTTCATTCCTTGAGGCTCTTTTAATCGAGAAAATCGATTCGAGGAGAGATTTGTAGATTTTTGTCTACGTAATACATTCAAAATACCAAAAAAATTAAAAAAACAATCAAAAACACAAAAAATAGTCTTCTACATTCCCTCTAATTTCATAATTCTCTTCTTTCACCCTCTATAACGTTTAATTCTCGTAACACCGTTCTCGTTGCATCATGTCGAATGATAGTGGATATTATTCGTGTCCATATTGTAGAGGCCCGCCCGATGGTGCCAATTGTTTTAATTGTATGGTTATTGGAGGTCGAGAGGGTTATATCTATAACTCCGCTCCACGTGGTCTTGGTGACAATTTTCAATCTTACGACCAAGATCACCCATCGTCTTTGTTCTACTCGTCATATGATTCGTCTTTTAATCGTGATCAAAATCAAAATGATGAAATGAATCAAAACGCCTTTTGTGATTATATGAGACGAAATAATGCAAACTTAACGATGATTCAAGAACAAGTTACGAATCTTAAGAAACATTACGAAAAACAATTGGAAACTCAAAAGGAATTTTACTTAAAGGAAATGGCCTCCATGAGAACCGAGTTGGAAAACGAATATGATGCCGCTTATAAAGAACAAGAACGTTTATTTGACCAAGTTGACGAGAGATGGGATAAAATTGTTGATAAAGTTGTGGAGGCTTACACTAATAAGCAAAATGAACTTCTTTCAACGATTGAGACCTTAGAGAAAAAAGTAGCTTCATACGAGTCGAGTTCTTCATCGAACGTCACCAATCCTAATCTCGATGGAGAGGTTCAAGTTATTTCGACTCCTAAGACTCGTACGTCTCGAATTGATCCCAATCTCTCGAATTTTAGAGTCGTGCAACCTTCGTCGTCTTGCAAAAACGTTGAGGAAACAAAAACGTCATCCAACGAAGTTTTGAAAAATGTTTTTGAAAATAAACCAAAGGAAAAACTCGTAGGATACTTGGGATTATTAAATCTTGTACCTTCTAAACCTAATTTTTCTAATGAGGATGAAATTATTGAGGATTTTCTAAATCAATATACGCTTAATTTTGACGAAGAAATTCCATTAAATGATTTTAAAAAAGAAAAATGTGACAAGGTTTTAAAGGAAATCATTGAACCCTCGTTTTTACAAGATGAACGAAAATTAATTCCGAAGGGACGTGTTAGTAATTTTGCTAAAATGTTTGAAAACCCACGTTCGATCCCTTCGAAGGACAGGGTTGAAACCGTCAAGGCAAAATCGTCACGAGACGAGCCTTTTACTCCTAATCCCACACCGTGTGAGATTATGGATTTGTCGTGTGAGAAGTCCGCCGATGGCCTTGCTCACATCGATACGTTTTTCGATATCGAGGTCGAAACGACAAAGGCAAAATCTTCAATCGAAGAGCCTTCTATTCCTAGTTTCACGACGGTTGGAGCTAGCGACTCGACTATCGATAAAATGATTTCCGAACCTCTTCCACGAGGAAGAGAAGACGTTTTTTATCCCGATGGCAATTTTTCCGAGATCAAACGTATTCTTGATGACCCACCGTCGATTTTCGAGTTTGATGAGGACCGTTGCGTTAGCCCGGAGGGGGATGTTTTATTAAATGATTCACGTTTTAAAAATTCAAATCCTCCTCCCGCCTTCAAGATAAATGTGGAAATTTTAAGTGTGCCTAGAATTGTTTTAGAAACACCAAATATTTTCAATTTAGTCAACTTGGGTTTTCGTAACAAAGAGTTAAAAAATGAAAAAAGGAATGATTTTACAATTGATTTGAAATTTTTTCCAAAGTTAACTCCGTCATCACCTCGCTTAATTGAGCTTGCTACAAACGCGTCTACTTCTTTTGACGACGTTTTGTGTGGATCTAGTATGGGGGAAGCCCCATTTGTTCCCTCACACTTCTCCACCGAGGACGAGATTTTTGACCCCGGTATCACGTTTAAGATAAAATCTCGGTCTTTTACCGAAGTAGTCACTAGAAATTCTTTCTACACTTACGGTGAGAGTTTACCTCGAGTAACTCGATTTTTATGCCCAACCATTGTCCCACCCTTCTCTTCTTATGCTATTTTCTTGTGTCCCTTTGGGACGTTGCGTGGGGACACGACAATTGTTTAGTATGGGGGAGTGATGAGACTGTATTTATACATAGTCTCATCATCCAAATCGGGCTTAAAACGCTTAAAATATCATCAAAATACCCAAAAAATATGCCTGTGTTTGTTCATTGTGTATTTCAGGTACGGATATCGTGAATTCACCAAAAGATTACAAGAATCAAGCTAAAACGAACACGGGAATTTTTTTGGGTATTTTGATGATATTTTAAGCGTTTTAAGCCCGATTTGAACGATGAGACTATGTATAATTGCAGTCTCATCAGGTACCCAAAAGGGGTACTCAGTCTAATGGTGTATCTCTAGTTTTTGATAAGCTATCCTACATTGATACACGAGGTAGATCCAAGTCTGTAATGGCTTGGGTCCCGAAGAAAAACTAATTTGTTTTTCTTTTTGCAGGTGACAAAGAAGACAAGGGGTGATAGAGCATATTGGGATAGTGGATGCTCAAGAAGCATGACTGGACAAAAATCTTATCTTTATAACTTTGTGCCCCTGCATGACAATGATGGTGTTTCTTTTGGAGATGGGCATGGAACAATAACAGGAAAAGGAACTATTGTCACCAATGGGATGATCTTTGATAATGTCTACTTGGTGAAAGAACTCAAGTACAATCTCTTCAGTGTGTCACAAATGATTGATAACAAGAATTTTGTCTTGTTTACTGACACTGAATGTCTGGTGTTAGGAAAGGAGTTTGTCTTACCACCAGACACTCCTATTGTACTCAGAACACCAAGACAAAAGAACATGTACACAATTGATCTCAAAGACATCTCTCTTCAAGATAATGAAACATGTTTCATTGCCAAAGCCTCAGTTGATGAGTGTAAGAAATGGCATAGAATACTTGGTCATCTTAATTTCAAGAACATGAACAAACTGGTGAAAATATAATCTGGTTCATGGTCTTCCTTCCAAGTCTTTTTTCAATGATCATACTTGTGCTGCCTGTCTGAAAGGGAAGCAACACAGAGCATCTTTCAAATCAAAAACAAGTATGTCCACCACCAAGCCATTGGAACTACTGCATATTGATCTTTTTGGTCCTACTTATGTGGCAAGCATAAAGAAGAAATGGTACTACCTAGTGATTACTGATGATTTTTCAAGGTTCACATGGACATTCTTTCTATTTGAGAAGAGTGACACAACTGATGTACTCATTGGGTTCATCAATCAGATTAAACTATCAAAAAGCATGAAGGTAGTGACCATGAGATCAGATAATGGTGGTGAGTTCAGAAATCAGAAAATGGATTCTTTCTGTATAAACAAAGGAATCAAGATAGAATTCAGCATTGCAAGAACACCTCAACAGAATGGAGTTGCAGAAAGAAGGAATAGAACACTCATTGAAGCTGTAAGAACCATGCTGTCTGATTCCAAACTTCCAGTTATCTTTTGGGCTGAGGTTGTATCCATTGCTTGTTATGTGCAAAACAGGGCCTTGGTGGTTAAGGCACACAACAAGACTCCTTATCAGCTGTTTAATGGAAGACCTCCTTTAATTGACTTCTTTAGACCCTTTGGATGTCATGTGATCATTTTGAACACTATTGACAATCTGGGCAAGTTCAGTGAAAAGGGAGATGATGGATATTTTGTGGGTTATTCATTGAACAACAAGGGATATAGGGTCTTCAATAAGAAGACAAGCAAAATCACATAAAATCTTCATGTGGATTTTCTTGAAGACAAGCCTGAAGATGTTCAAACAAGCCCTGATTGGTTCTTTGATATAGAGGTTCTTTTAAAATATATGAATTATGTACTTGTTGCACTACAAAATACTAACATTTCAGGTCCACAAGAACCAACTAGTGCAGAGAAGTCACCACTGAGGTAAATGAATGTACCCTCACTATTTCTTATTGAAGCTGTTGGTGATGAAGATGATCCTTCTCTAGGAAAAGAACAACCAACCTCATCCCCTGCTATGTCACTTTCTGAAAGCAGCGGAATGGCTGAAGGCAGTGGAATCTAGGATTCCCCTGCTAGATCAATTGCTTCCCCTGCCACAAAGGATCCTGTTGCTAATGATACTAATGATGAAGAAAGAGAATCCCCACTCATTTCATCATCTACACCCATATCTGATGGTCCTATTATATCCAGCAGTGGAAGCAGAATAATTAAGAGTGGAGGGCCAAGTTACTCAGAGCTACATTCAGCTCATCAGCACCCATCTCTAGGTCATGTTGTATCTTTTGGAAGTTCCTTTGAGGACTTCTTTCCCAATCAAAATAGCCCCATCAATTCTGACTTGGAAGAAGATGAAACAGAAGTAATCATGCAGCCTACCTACAAAATCAATAAGGATCACCCTATCTCTCAAATCATTGGTGATCCTGAAGCCCTAGACATACAAGGTATACAGCAAAGGAGCACAGCTTCATTGCTAACATCACCATGAAGTTTAATCATGACAACATGCAGTGTTGTCTGTTTACTGCATTTTTGTCACAAGAGGAGCCAAAGAAGATTTTTCAGGCCTTAAATGACCCAAGCTGGGTTGAAGCAATGCAAGAGGAGCTCTTACAGTTTGACATAGAAGAGGTTTGGATTCTAGTAGATTGTCCCAAATTGGCAAGGCCCATTGGGACAAAGTGGGTACTCAGGAACAAAAAGGATGAAAGGGGTATAGTTGTCAGGAACAAAGCAAGAGTGGTGGCACAAGGGTATACACAGGAAGAAGGAATTGACTATGAGGAGGTATTTGCTCCAGTTGCCAGGATTGAAGCCATTAGATTATTCCTTGCTTATGCTTCATTTATGGATTTGACTGTCTTCCAAATGGATGTAAAAAGTGCCTTTCTATATGGCACCATTGATGAAGAAGTCTATGTTATGCAACCTCCAGGGTTTGAAGACCAAGAACATCCAGACAAAGTTTACAAGGTGAAAAAGGCTATGTATGGACTTCACCAAGCTCCCAGGGCCTGGTATGGAACACTCTCTAAATATCTCTTAGATAATGGCTTTAGCAGGGGGAAGATTGATCAGACCCTGTTCATCAAGAAACAAAAGGGTGACCTTCTGCTAGTACAAGTCTATGTTGATGACATCATCTTTGGCTCCACTAACTCTATGCTTAGAAAATAGTTTGCAAAGTTGATGCAAGACAAATTTCAAATGAGTGCCATGGGAGAGCTAAACTTCTTTTTGGGGTTACAAGTTCAGCAGCGGAAAGATGGGATATTTATCTCACAAGACAAATATGTGGCTGAGATTGTGAAGAAGTTTGGCATGTCTGAGGGAAAGAAGGTGTCCACACCTATGGACAAGGATCATCCATGGGGCAGAGATGGTCCTGGAAAGCTTATAGATGTCAGGAACTACAGGTCTATGATTGGGTCTCTCATGTATCTCACAGCTTCAAGACCTGACATCATGTTTGCAGTTTGCTTATGTGCAAGATACCAGGTGGCACCAACAGAGTGTCATTTATTTGCTGTAAAAAGAATTTTTAGGTATCTAAAGTGCCATCCAACCTTAGGACTTTGGTATCCCAAAGAGTCACCATTTGAGTTGATATCTTACTCAGATAGTGACTATGCTGGTGACAACAATGATAGAAAGTCTACAACAGGGGGATGCCAATTTTTAGGAAGCAGACTTATATCTTGGCAATGTAAGAAGCAGACTATTATGGCCACATCAACAACTGAAGCTGAGTATGTAGCAGCTGCTGCATGTTGTGGTCAAGTACTTTGGGTTCAGAATCAACTGCTTGATTATGGGTATAACTTTCTTAAAACCAAGATATTTATTGACAACAACAGCACCATCTACATTATTAAGAACCATGTTTTTCATAGCAAGACTAAGCATATTGAAATAAGACATCACTTTATTAGAGATTGTTTTGAAAAGGGACTAATTGTCCCTGAGAAAATTGATACAGAACTTAATGTTTTTGATCTTTTAACAAAAGCTTTTGAAGTGGGGAGGTTTCAGTACCTGGTTGCAGGTATTCGAATGGTTACTCCCTAAAAATTGTTGTCTATTATGTCATGTATATTCAGGGTTGCTTTATTGCTGTTGTTGTATAACTGTTAGTCAATTTTTCCATCACTTTTCATTCCACTGCTTTTGAACACTGATCCCCCTGCTGGTGGTTCATTCCCCTGCTAAGAGAGTTTTTCTCTTTAAACTGGGTTTGTTCTTTTTAAAAGTGGTTCTATGTGGTTTTAGACTAACAATGCAGAGTTGCATATGGTGCATACTATTCTCATTGGTGAATCAGGTATATGCTCTATGTTTAAGGGGAGGTTAGGTCACACCTTTAGGACTCAGGGTATCCTTATGATGCTCATATATGATCTTAGATCATATCCATTGGTGAGTGAGGGTTTAGGGTGATGAGGACTTGTTGCAAAGCTTGTCAGACCTCTGAAACCTTGAGGCACTATAATGGGTACTTGCACTTCTCTATCAAAACAGCTTGTTGTTCAGGTACAGATGTGTGGTGCACATTGCCAAGACTAACTGACCATAGGTAAAGGAAAAGGTAGGGATGGTGACTAGGGTATGCATATTTTCTTAGGTTGACCAGGTGCAGGGTGACTTATGTGTTGACTTTTTGTGCTTAGACCTTTGCTGAATAGAGGACTCTTGAGTTTCTATGTATCTATCTTGTGTATACAAGTATGTGCATTAGAGCAGAGCTAGTTAGCATTGGTCTCTCCATGACTAGTCTAATACCCCTAGGAAAGTTTCCCCTGCTTTCACCTTTTGCTTCCCCTGCTTTCATATCATTCCCCTGTTTGACCATTGACCGACATACCATTACCCTGTTCATAGCCGTTGGGCCTGCTTGCACAAATTTTGGTTAGGGAATATTTTATTGTTTTTAAAAGATATTTAAGGCGCTTTCTTCGCTGATTGGTAATCTTTACTTTATTATTTCAAATAAATTACTTTTTTATCAAGATTTATCTTTGATATTTTTGCAATTTGAAAATTTGGTCCAATCACAGCTCTTCAATTCGCCTATAAAAACTTAATTCCCTTCACCAGCAGGTCCATCTCTCTCTCTCGACTGAATCCCACCTACCTCTCACCTTTATAAACCTTCAAAATATTTTCAAACTTTATCATGCCTCTCAAAATTGCTGCTAATCATAATCAAATCACTTTATTACATGATGAACCAGTAGAGTTTGTTGATGCTGTGGCCTTTCTAAAGTCCTCGTATTTTAGAGTGGCCCTTCTCATCAACCCTATAATTTACACCTCACACATTCAGCAGTTCTGGTCTAAATCCATGACCAAAACAATGAATGGAGAGGTTACAATTCAAAGCACTGTAGATGGTCATCCCAAGGTGATTACACTTGCCTCCATCAGGGACAATCTTCTTCTTGATGATGAGGATGGGATAACCAACCTATCTGAGGCTGAAATCTTTTAGGGTCTTGTTAAATTGGGGTACACTCTTTCTAAAGACCAAAAATGTAAGTTTGCTAAAGGTCAGTTTGCCCCACATTGGAAATATTTGATTCATACAATTTCGCAATGTTTGTCACCAAAAACCACTGCTTTCAATGAATTTGGTAGTGAGATGGCTTCTGCCCTGATCTGCTTAGCAACAGGGAGGAAGTATTGTTTTTCTCAAATGATTTTCAAAGGAATGGTTAAAAATGTTTCAAGCAATTCAAAGTTTTGTATGTACCCAAGGTTTATAGAACTTCTGCTGAATATGAGTGATCATGGTCCAATCAAACACAAAAACTACTTTTCAGCAACCAAGCATACCACCAAACTATTCACCACACTTCTTGCACCATCACCATAGTTTTCTGGCAGGTCCATTCCACTCACTCCAATTATGATGAAACAAATCAGACAGGAAGAAGCCAAGACAAAAACAGCTAAACACAAACCTTCTGATTCCCCTGCCAAGAACCTACACCCTGCCAGTCCTCTACCCCCTGTTGATCCACAACATGAAAGGCGATCCAAATCCAGGTTTGCCAGGTCTCCCTTGCCTGGTGAATCTTCAAAAGTAGCAGAGAGGAGAGTCTCCAAGGGTTTGGATCAAACTGAGGGTTTGGCTGCCACTACTGTCTCATCCTCAAGGGGTGAGCAGGATAGTAACACCATCAGTAAGTCCTCTCCCTCACTCCATGATATCCAAAAAGGGGAGAAATCCCCTTCTAGGGTTGAGAGCAGCATGAAACCTATGACCATTTTGGAATTGACGAACATGTGCATGAGTCTGAAAAGGCAAAATGCATAACTTGTACATAATGTCAAAAAGCAAGGTCTGGTCATCAATAACTTGGAAACCAGACTTGCCACACTTGAGGGGAGGAGAAAGCCAAGGCTTATCATATCCACATATGAGGATGCTTCCAAAGGGGAGGAAATTCCAAATACAGAAGAGTCTACTCAGTACTATTCATATCCTGGTGGTGTACATGGAAAGATAGCAAGTGCTGAGAAAGGGATTGAGAAAGGAAGTGCTGATAAAGGGAAGTGATAAGGGGAGTGCAGCTAAAGAGATTGCTCAAACATTGCTAACTATGGGCAATCAAGAAGAAGCCCATGCTTCAAAAGTTTCCCCTGCTGTTGCTGATCCCACTACTGTAAGTCGTTCCCCTGCTAAGCCTATTACTCAAACTTTTGTTAGAAAGAACAGAAAGCAACCAGCTCAGAAGGGAATTACTATTAAAGAACCTGCATCTAGAGTTAAATCAGCACCAGCAGTGGATCCAAAAGACAAAGGAAAAGGAATCATGATTGAACAGCCCAAGAGAAAATACAAGCATAGAACTCCTGAACAGCAAAGGGCTCAAGAAGCACATGATTCACAAGTAGCTCTCAGGCTACAACAAGAGGAGATGGATATGCAGGATCAGAGAATGCAAAAGATGAGGCCTAAAGATATGCTCAAGAAGGTTGAGATTATGCATAGAGAGCTGGATGATAGGGTGCCTCATGTTGGAGAATTTCTAGATCAATGGGAGAAGGAGTTAATAAATGCTCCTTTGGAAGACAGGTATGAGTTGACTTGTCTTGTTTACAAATATCAAACTGAATATCTGGAAAGGAGGGCAAATCAAATTCAGAGAGAGAAGTATTTAAGTTCTGAGGAAGGGCAACTTGAACACTACAAAGTCTTGCTCAAGAGACATAAGAAGTGGAAGGATGGGGACTTCACAGATATGAGTTTTGAAGCTATCAAAAGAGCAGTCAGACCAGTCTTAAGAGAATATGATGTGGAAGATTAGATGACTATGAACTCTCCTGAGGAAGCTGAGTATCTTAGGAGACAAAGTGAAGTGTTACAGAAAGCTAGGGAATCCAAGAAAAGAAAGGTTGAAGGAACAACTTTGGAAACTACACAAGCAGGTGCATCATCCCAAGCAGGTGCATCATCACAATAAGGGGCATTACATCAAGCAGATGAAAGTTTTCCAGAGATTGAGAAGTCTGTACTTAATGTACAAAGAGCAGCCAAAAGACTCAAGAGAATGGAGAAAGTTGGCACAATTACTAAGGAGTCTCAACGGCCTTCAAATGATGAAATTGATAAACAGCTAATTCTGTAGGAAAATGATGATATCTCACCTAGTGAACTTGGAAAGAAGTTTGCTATCATAGAGTATGCTGTTTATGAACACAAAGGGAGGACTTGGTGGAAGCTTACAAGAGCTGACAATGCAGCACAGACATTTCTAAGTCTAGATGTCATGTTTCAAACCTTGGACAGTGAGGACTTAGAAGATCTGTGGAAAATTTTGAAAAAGACTTTTGCTGCAAAACCTCCTACCATGGATGGTGTGGAGAAGGATTGGGTAATCTGGGAGTGCATGCATAGGATGTATGAGCATGAGTTATTTGATCCTATATTTGATGCAGTGAATAAAGGAGATTTGTTGTATTGGAAGCTGTTTACTAATTCTGGTGTCTATGAGGTAGTGCTGGAGGGAGTGAGTGTGTACTTGATCAATCATCGTTATTATCCCTTCACTCAGGAGACCTTGACGAAACTAGCACAGGCTAACTTGATTGTAGATGATAAAACGCCTGTTGCTTATGATCTGGTAAGGATGATGCATAGTCAGATTTGGCCAGAAAGTTTGTAAGCATCCTCATCAACTAGGATTTATTCAGAAACTTGTCTTTAGGGGAAAGCACAAGTTTAGGGGAGGATTGTTGGGAATAAATCTATGTATACTTGTTACCCCTGCTAGTTGATTATTCGTACCCCTTCTAGAGTAAGTTCCCCCTGCCAAATAACAAAGGCAGGTGGATTGGTTCCCCTGCTGAAGTCAAAGGCCCTGCTGTCAGAGATAAACTTGGAATAGATTTTTACGCGTTTCTGTTACTACTCCTTAATACTTTCCAAGTTTGTTAGTAATGATCCTGTACGTGAGTCCGTATGCCTATAAAAGGACTCACTAGGTTAGCATGCAATGTGTGTCTTTCTCTATTGTCTTTCATTATCATACTTTTAGGTTTTGTAAACCCTAATACCATTTTAGGGTGTTCGTATATCGTTGATATATTAAAGTTTAACGTTTGCTTCAATCATATTGTTCTTGTGCTAAACATTATATTCCGCATCTTGTTTAGTTACTTTGCTTTGCAAAGTTTCTCTGGTGTTAGATTGAATACTTTCTTTCTATCACAACCCTTAAACAAGCTATTAAGGTTTAAGATCTGAGTTTGGGATCAACATCTCTATGTTCTTAGTTCACGAATGTTGCACGGGATTCTTGCTAAGGTCTATTGCACCTTTGTTGTCGCATATGATGGGAACATCATCAAGAGAAATCCCGTAATCATCAAGCGCTTTCTTCATCCATAGAGCTCGTTGACAAGCTTTACCGGCACTCACATACTCGGCTTCCGTGGTGGATATAGCAAGAGCGGTTTGTTTCTTTGAGAACTAAGAAGTTAAACAACAACCCATGAAGGTACAAACTCCACTAGTGCTTTTCCGATCCACATAGTCTCCCGTATGATCCAAGTCCGCGTAGACAATGGTTTCTACGCCGGCCCCTTTAGGATACCATAATCCTAAATGTATAGTGCCCTCAGTGTATCAGAAGTACGCTTAACCGCTTCAAGGTGAGAGGTTTTTGGAGCCTCATGGAAGTGAGCACAAAGGCAAACACTAAACATGATATCCGGTCGACTTGCGGTTAGGTACAACAAACTACCAATCATACCTCTATATTTGGTGTTGTTTACCGACTCACAATCATCATCTACGGTGAGTTTAGTATCCGAGGCCATAGGGGTCTTCATTGGTCTAGAGTCTTCTAATCGAAATTTCTTTAGCATTTATTTAACATACTTGGATTGATTAAAGAAAATACCATCGTCCATTTGTTTAATTTGGAGTCCTAAAGAAGTTAAGTTCTCCCATCATACTCATTTCAAACTCGTCATGCATGATTTTAGAAAAGTCATCACACAATGATTGACAAGTTGAACCAAATATAATGTCATCAACATAAATTTGTACGATAATGAGGTGAGAACCTTTCTTCTTTGTAAAGAGTGTATTGTCTACCATCCCCATGGTATACTCATGTTTTACAAGAAACGCTATAAGTCTATCATACCAAGCTTTGGGTGCTTGTTTGAGACCATAAAGAGCTTTCTTAAGCTTGTAAACATGATCGGGTTTCTCAAAATCAATGAAGCCGAGAGGTTGAGCCACATATACCTCCTCATTGATCAAACCGTTAAGAAATGCACTCTTTACATCCATTTGTTGAAGCTTAAAGTCTAACGCACAAGCGTAAGCTAAAAGGATTCTAATGGATTCTAATCTTGCTACGGGTGCGTATGTCTCGTCATAATCAATACCTTCTTGTTGATTATAGCCTTGATTTACAAGTCTAGCCTTGTTACGAGACACAACACCATTCCCGTCTAACTTATTCCTATATACCCATTTGGTTCCTATGATGGTCGAACTTCTAGGTGGAGGAACAAGTTCCCAAACATCATTAACAATGAATTGATTCATTTCTTCTTGCATAGCGATGACCCAACTCTCATCCATCAAAGCTTCTTTAACATTCTTTGGTTCAATCAAGGAGACGAAACAAGAGAAGTTACTTTGATTTTGGACTTGAGATCTTAGGGTTCTTTGATTTAATTCGCCTATGACGTTATCGAGAGCATGATACTTTGACTCCTTAATGTTTACTCCATTTTCAACACTAAGGTCTTCAACTCCTATGTTTCTAACATCTTTGGCATTAACTATGTCTATTTCATCCAAGTCATCATCTACCAAAGGTGGTGTCTTAGATGAAGTAGGGGTTTCATCAGATGTCACGTTAAGTGATTCTTAAATTACACTCGAGGTTCTATTGAGGACTATGTAGGCTTTGCTAGTTTGAGAATAACCTAAAAAGATACCTTCGTAAGACTTTGGGTCAAACTTAGTAAGGTAATCTTTGTTGTTAAGAATGAAGCACTTGCTTCCAAACACCCTAAAGTGTTCCAATGAGGGCTTCTTACCTTTAAGAATCTCATAGGGGGTCATTCCTAGAAAAGGTCGAATAAGAATTCAGTTGAGAATGTAGGTCGATGTGTCCACGGCATTGCACCAAAATTTTTGAGGCAAAGATTTCTCATTTAACATCATCCTACTCATCTCTTGGATGGTCCTATTCTTCCTTTCAACTACCCCATTTGATTGTGGAGTGCGAGGAGCCTAGAAGTTAGGGGTAATACCATGAGGTTCACAAAAGGCACCGAATTGACTTCATTATCAAATTCCCTACCATGATCCGTCCTAATAGAGACAATTGAACATCCTAGTTGATTTTGAATTATTCGACTAAAGGTTTCGAAGTGATTGAAAGCTTCATTCTTAGACGCCAAAAATCTAGTCCAAGTGAATCTAGACTAGTCGTCAATAATAACTAGGGTATAAAGGTTACCTCCATAACTCCGTATGGCGGAAGGTCCAAAGAGATCCATATGTAGGAGCTCTAAGCACCGAGAGGTCGAAACCAAATTCTTGGCTTTGTGACTTGAGTGAACTTGCTTCCTAATTTTGCAAGCATCACAAAAGTGACTATCAAACTTCATCTTGGGAAGATGTCTTACCAACTCCTTAGAGACTAAAGATTAAATTAAACGCATATTAGTGTGACCTAATCTCTTATGCCAAAGAGTAGAACTATCATCTAAAGTCGCCAGACATAAGTTGTCCTTTGACTTCCTATTGCCCATGCTTTCTAATACCTTTTCCAATGACTTTTCCGTCTTTAACGATTTCACTGTCATATTCCGAAAAGATGACCTTACACTTATTGTCACAAATTTGACCTATACTTTGAAGGTTAAAACCTAATTTATCAACGTGGTCTACGTTTTCTATAGTCATAGAGTCGAGAGAGACCGTACCTTTGCCAATGATATTACCACGTCGATTACTTGCAAATGTAACGTTACCTCCATCATATGCTTTGTAGTGCGACAATAAACTTCGATTACCCGTCATATGTTTAGAACAACCACTATCCTTAATCCACTCGTCAGGCTCTAAATCGATTCCCAAGCATATCTAGGTAACAACACACAAGATCAAACATTTGGTCCCCAATATATCATGGGTCCAAAATTGTTAGTTCCAAACATCCCTTGCATTTGGGTGGGATGCATGAATGAAGGAGACATTCCCCATGTGGAAAAATATTGTTGTTGAAAATTATTCCAATTCATATGACCATTTTGTTGTCCATAGTTTCTCCTAGGTGTCTTTGATCTTGATCTAGAATTATTGTTATTCCTCCTAGGTGTTGGAGTTTTACTTCTAGGTCGTGATTTAGCTTGATCATCTCTTTTTGGCGTAGGTGTTCTACTTCTAGGTTTAAATTCATTTCGTACTCTTGGAGGAGTAGATGTTTGTCTAGATAAGTTTCTAGTTCCTATTAGAGGTTTACTCAAGGGCTTGTAGAATTTACCTAGAGTAGGCTTTTCAATTATAGGTACTTTGACCTTGTTAATAAGAATATGTTTTGGTCCTTCACCTAAAATAGACTTTTCAGAAAGTTCAGGATTTTCACATAAATCTTCTTCTGGCCGCGGTTCTTTAGCTCCATCCGCGGTTCCATAGTAATAAGGAACCACCCCATATTTTGGAGAACCGCATACAGGGGAGTGTTTTTCTAAAAACCTAACTTGTTTTGGTTTACTAGTTGATTCTTCATTATTGTTATATCCTAACCCAAGTCTTTCCTTAGAATGAATTTGTTTGTTTAACATATCATCAAGAGCATTAGTACCTTTCATGAACTTTTCAAGTCTAATGGAGGTGCTCTTAAGGTTTTCATTTTCTTGTCTAAGTTTTTCACATTTTAAGCATCCTAGATCTACTTCTTTGTTTTTCTGAAGCTTAGCTAATTTCTCTTTTAGCTCACTAATCTCATTTTCAAGCTTAGTTCTAGTTGATTTTAGCACTTTGTTCTTTTCAAGTAATTTAAGACTAAGCTTATGTAAGTTATTGTATTGACCTTCTAATTCACTATCATCTTGAGAAGAAATATTATTGCTATAATACTCGGTTTCGGAATGTACCTCTTTAGAAGTGTGAGCCATGAGACACTTCTCATCTTTGGGGTTGTCATCAACATCTTCACCGCTATCGCTCCATGAACCTCCAACAAACGCCGTGTGGTTCTTGTCGCGTAAAGGCTTAGGACAATCACCGATGAAATGATTAGGATCACCACATCTAAAGCATTTCCTATCACCTTTATCATCTTTGGTAAATCTGTTTTTGGAGAAGGGTTTTTTGTCGTTGTTTGGTTGCCTCACGTATTGACCTCATCTTTTAAAGAACTTTTTAAAGTCTCTAACCGCCATGGCATATTCCTCATCATCACTATCTGAGGAGCTTTCATGGTCACTTTGCGCCTTCTCGGCCTTGAGTGCAAGAGACTTTCTTTCACTCTTAGTTTTCACCATTTCCGAGTCCTTCAAAATTATCATCTCATGAACTTTCAAGTTACCAGTGAGTTCATCGAGTGATAATTTGGCGAGATCCTTTGATTCTTCAATCGCCGTGACTTTAGCTCTCCACTTTGGATGCAACGCCCTAAGAAACTTCCTAACATTGTTCTTGCTAGAAAAACCTTCATCAAGTGCTTTTAGACTAGTAATAATAGTGTTAAATTTAGCAAATGCACTATCAATAGTTTCATCTTCTAAGATGACAAATTGTTCATATTGTTGAACAAGAAGATCGATTTTACTTTCTTTGACTTGGCTATTACCTTGGTGGGTTAATAAAAGATTGTTCCAAATATCTTTTGCGGTTTCACACATAAAAATCCTTTCGTACTCTTTCTTTGGTAAAGCATTATAAATCACCATTTTAGCCTCATTATTTTTAGCAAGTTTCCTTTTAGTATCATCATTAGCTTTGTCAAAAGTGACTATCTCTTTGCTTTTAGAAACTTCATTACATTGATAAGGCAAAAAATCACCATTGATAATAACATGCCAAAGATATAAATCTTTTGATTTCATATAAGTCTCAAATCTATTTTTCCAATAAATAAAACTATCAGTTTCAAAAGGAGGTGGTCTCTGCATGGATTGCCCTTCTAGATACTTGTTGGAATCCATAGATCGATTCAATTTATAAAATACAATATTTTTTAAAAGGCTTGAGTAACCACTCTCTGGTACCAATTGTAGAAACTAGAGGGGGGGGGGGGTTGAATAGTTTCTTAAGTTTACTTGTTAAAGATTGGTTTTTAAAAATCCTTTTCAAAAACTTAGACTTGAGTATTTATGTGAAACCTTCTTATACACAATATGAACAAGGTATAGTGCAACTAAACTAATAATCACAAGTATAAAGAATAATGAATGTAAAGAGATAAGGGAAAGAAAGATCAAACCAAACACCAAGGATTTATAGTGGTTCGGCAACGAAGCTCACTCCTCGTTCCTACTCCACTCCTCGAGTACTCCTTACTCGAGAGTTCACTAATCAACAAGCTCCTTAAGGTGGAGAAATCGTACACAACGTCCCTTAACTAATTTTTGACTCTAAGCTAAAAGTCGAGCCCTAATCTTAGCAAGGACCAATCTACACCAATATACTTTAATGATCAAGTATTAACCTTAGTACATACACAACTTCCAAATAGACACAACTACTTGGATCTTCACAACAATGACACAACAATGAATAAATAAGTTTCGATCTTCAATGGATCTTTGAGGTAGACACAACACTTCAAGGATGATAGTGTTCTTCTCTTTGCACTTTGAGAGGAAAAGATGAGAGGAGAAAGATTTACTTCTAAACAAGTATTAATCAAACAAATGATCAAGGATTTGAGTGATTTAAGAAGTATGAAAGAATATGGAAATATATGTGCAAAAGAGGTGAATTGAAAGTCTGAGAATGGTCCACTATTTATAAGACAAACATCCAACGGCTATATCTGCCCACGGTTCCTTATTGGAGCCCGCGGTTCCTTATCGATAAGGAGCCGCTATAGGAGCTAAGGAATCGCCTGCATAGACTCCGCTCCCTTTTGTCTTTTAGTGGATTGGTTCGAATCTGGGGATTAAAATATCCTGAAAGGATATTCCAAACCAAGATAGAATATGCAATTTTCAAATTTCAAATTTTCAAATAATTAATTTAATAAAACATTTTCTTAAAAAGAAAGTTTAATAAAAAAAACTTGTCACATTTAATAAAAAGTAAGTTTTAAGAAAAGACTAAATTCCTGATCACTTAATTAGGATGAGTACTTGTTTGTTCATACCTTAGGTGATAATGGTTGAAATGAAAAATACTTGAACTTAAGAATTCGTTTTTTGTTGTTTTCGTAAATGCTTGTTTTTACATATTGTCGTAATCAGCAAAGCGAGACCGAAAAATGCAAGTAATGTTTTTAGGCATCATTGCATTAACAGTGTGCATCATGAAAACTAAAGACAAGGTTTATCACTATATGAATAAATGACTCCCACGTTTATGCGGTTACATGAAGTTGAAAAGATCCCCTTGATTATAAAAATGATGATCACGATATGGATATAAAAGTGTGAAACTTACCAACTCAATGAGCTTAAGTGATGTGATCATCAGGGGAGAGAAGATACGCGTTGCACTTTTTTCCCTTGACCAAGGTTTTTTCCCCGCAGGGTTTTTCCAACAAGGTTTTGAATGAGGCAACATCTACGAGCGTATAAAAGAATTATGTACTCTTTTTCCTTCACTAGACTTTTGTCCCACTGGGTTTTATCTAGTAAGGTTTTAACGAGGCATATTTTGGTACTTTTAAAGTACACTAGATATGGGTTTATATTTTACTAACCCATCAAAACAAGTTAAGTCATTTTTAAAGTATATGTTTCATTTAAGAATTTAGTTATGTTTTCACAAGTGGGTGTATTTCAATTTCTTGGCGCTCAGTAAAGCAAACAATCTCGGCTACTTCATCCAACCATACAAAGATTCTGAGAAGAAGACAATTTTTTGTGCATGAAGATAATGAAGTCCGAGTTTCTTAACTCATAGTGGTTATATCAAGAATGATAAGACAACAAGTTCGTTCAAGCAATAATTTGACAGATCTATATATCAAAGCACCTCTTACCTCAAGTCACAACATTGGAATGCGTCGACTCAAAGATCTCAAGTGATATTGTCACTAGAGGGAGATAATACACGTTGCACTCTTTTCCTTAGTCATGGTCTTGTCCCACTAGGTTTTCCTAACAAGGTTTATTAATGAGTTAACATTCTCAAAACGTATTATTTATATAGACATCCAAGAGGAAGTGTTATGAATAATGTATTATGGATGTTTAGATTAAGGCCCATGGCCCAAATAGGTATTAGGGTTTTAACCTAATGTTCTCTTTAAATACACATTGTATTTACCTAGTTGATATCAATTGAAGAATACACTTATTCTTTCATTCTTATTCACAACATTTTTCTATTTATTCATTTTTAAATAAAAAGTATTATATTGTAAGTACTCATACTTTCATTGGGAACTTAATCATACCATGAGCTGTTGACGAGACTACTCTTGCTTGGTGGATTTCGGGTCTCCTGATGATTATGTTATATGGTGAATGTGACCGTACTATCATAAAGTTCATTTGGGTTGTTGTTGAATGTTCTTCATCCCCTATTGTCACTTGTAGTTCTATCTGCACAATTGGCCACATGGTTTCCCTACTAAATCCTACTAGGGAGGTCATAGTTGGGACTATCTTTCTCTTGATTTTTGGGCGGAGGCGGCTGAAGCAATGCTCATACATTATTTCGAATGCTGACCCTCCATTCACGTATACCCTATGAACGCAGTTCCTTTCTATTTTCGCTTCTATCATCATTGGCCCTTCTCCGGCTTCTGTTTCATTAAGTGGTTGGAAAGATATCTCTAGGTTTGGGGAAAAACTTTGTTACTTTTTGCTTCACAGTTCTTTGCCATGAGTGTACTATCAGGATGACTAGAGCCTTTCCCTTCCTGGATGTTTCACCCCTTTTCACTGTTTTCGGTTAATCTTTTCCACCACTTTGATTTACTTCCTTGATCCATTATGACAACTTTCCGTCTTTGAGTAACTCATCAATTTGCCTTTTCACGTGCATGCACTCATTTGTGTCGTGTCCTATTTCCCAAAGGAATTCACAAAATTTGTTTTCATTTCGTTTTCCTACCAGTGTAGTCATGGGAGGCGGAGCTTTTGATGAGACTTGTATTATACATGTTTTCATTACTCAAAATGGACTAAAAAAGAATAAAGAATCATAAAAAGGTGCCAAATACCCTTGTATTGTTTATTTGTGTATGTGTAGGCACGAATTTCAAGAATTCACTTGGAAATCATAAAATCAAGCAAAAACGAACACGGGAAACGAAGTTGTATATAAGAACCGGACCCGGATGTGAAATTTCAAAAAATACCTTTGAAGATTGAAGAAATTACAAGTTTGGTCCTCTAAGTTTTGAAGAATGTCACTTTATATCCCTCAGATATCCGAAACTCAAAAGGGGTCCCTAAAGTTTCATGAATGTCCAAGAATGGCCCTCAAGATTTAAGAGAAGTCCCTTTTAAGTCCTTTTCAAGAAATATCAGAACATAGAGACTTAAACTACCAATTGTCAAAGTTGATTATAAAGGGAAAACTGGACCTTGTTTTGCATAAACCACAAGGACTAACACTGCCAACTCCCAAACTTATTACCCTTTTACCCAATGATTACCCAACCTTTTACCCAAAACCAAACATAAGCCCAATACCCTTTACCCGAGCCGAATATTTGAAACCAAGTTAATTAATATTAACTTGGTGCTAAACATAATCATAACCTCTAATCCAGATCAAACTCCCCACTATTGCCTATGAACCATATTCTCCACTCCCATATAAAATAAAAGCGTAAACTGCTAATCTCTTCCAGATTTACAATTTAATGGATTTGGAACACAACCACGTCAAGCCCTTATACACATCATCAATCATGGGCCCTACACGAGCCTCCCCTGAACCAAAATTGGCTTGAAGACAAAGATGAAGCAGAGAATCAACGTACAAGGCTTGTTTGAGTGTTCTCCACATCAAACCAACGTCCAAGATTGAATATACAGTTGTGCATCACATGTTATGGCAGATAGATCACAAGATGGCATTTGACTTCAAATTCAAACAAACGGATTAAAGAAGAATCTTCAAAGCATCAAAGGGAACTTTAGGACTTTCATTTTCTAGGGTTTTGTAATTATAGAATTTCCTATTAGTTTGTATAAATAGCATTAGCCAAAAGCCATCAAGCTTTGTTCCAAAAATTGTAAACGCATATTGACTAGTTAATGGAATTTGAGATTTTGCATTTTTGTGTTCCATTTAAATTAAGTTTGTTTTAAAAATTCATCTCTTTTTAATTTATGCAATTTATTTTTCCAGTTTTATTCAAATAGTTTTCAAAAGAAATTTTGTTAGTGTTTGAAGATCCAAGATCTTATAAGTTGATTATATGCATTTAATCTAACAAGTCAAGTGCAAGTAAGATTTATAAGGTCTTGTTAATTTTAGTTGGTTCTCTTTTATTTTCAGTTGCAAGAATTTGTCCCATGTTTATTTTTCCAAAATTTCAGTTTCAAGGTTTTACTTATTTATCAATGAAGCAATAAGCTTGTGAACTGATTATCTAACAAATAATATGTTCATCAAGCTTATTTGTTGCTTGTAGTTTGTTTTGTGGTGTTGTGTAGGTACCAGATAGAAACAATATATTACCTTCATTCATTTTGTAGGGACTGTTGTAGTCCTAAGTTTGCAAAGTAAGCCATTAGACAAGTTATAAGCTTCTCCATAATCTCAAAGAACCACTCTTTGGTTGCATCAGTTGAACTGAACTTGATCTGAATAAGGTCAAGTATTGGTAAAATACTTTGAACTCCCATAGTTGGTTTACTTTCTTTTATATGAGATTTTTGTGATCTTTGCTTATTGACTGCTTATGCTTAGTTTAGATAGCTTATTTGGTTGTTGCATTTCATGTTCCATGTTTTATTGTGCTTGCTTTGTTCTTATGAATCAAAGAGTTTGATAAATTTATAATCTGCTAGTTTTAGGGGTATTTGGTTTAAGCTGTTTAGGTCATTGACATCTAGGTTTGGACTGCTCTAAGTCTGCACACTCTGGAATAGGTTATAGTAATCTGAATTTGCCTTTAATTCATTAGTGTTAGTATAGAAGTTTTATTTTCTTGTTTTGATAAAACCTCTGCAAACTTGTCTGATTTCTTTTGATTTGATGTTGTCTAATATCTGATAAGGTATTGTAGTTGTATTATCTGTTATCTGATAGGCCTATAGGGTGTTAGAATACTTATTGCTTTGATTTGAGTTGAATATTGCAAATATTTGTGCTAAAATTGGGTCAAACATATCACTTGTTCCTATTTCTTTGTTTTGGACTTTTAGGTGGTTAGATTTATATCACAGCTAGTTTAGGTTTTCTAGTTTATCCGTTTTAGGTTATTTTTAATTGTGGTGCTTTTCTGTGGCTTATGGCTTAAGCCAAAACTCATTTAAGTGCACCTAAGTCTATAACAGTACAACATAGTTTGTTCTACTTGCACTGTTAGCTTAGGATATTAATTTTTCTTACACTATTATTTTCTACCTTGAACTATGATTTTGGTGATTATTAGTGTGTGCTTACCGCTTCTGGACTGCTTTCATCCCTCAAATAACCCATCTGCTTATTTGAGGGCTTAATTGCCCAAGAACAAGCAAACTGACAAAAAGGTCAGCCAAGGATTTGTCCTTAAAGCTATCAACCACTGGTCATTTTACTCCTTTTTCAGCTTAACTATACCTTATTTAACTTTTCTTTTCATTTTTGACACCTTTGACTTTTGTTGACTTTTGGTCAAAACGGGTCAACTTAGTACTTTTTAGCTTATTACATAATTCTAGCTCATTTTCTCTTTGCAAATATTATATTTTGTAATCATTCTCATCTTTCTTAGCTCAAAATTAGATTTCCAGCTTTTCAGATCATTTAGTTAAGATTTTATTAGCTTTTCAACTTATTTTCTTTTTTAAAAAGTGCTTATAAGCTTATTCTGCCTTTTCTAGTTAGCTTATTGATCTTTACTTTATTGCAAAGTCTTTTTAATCATATTTCCAAGCTTTCTACAAAAATCAGGGCTTATAGTTGGTTTTTTAGAAAACCCAACTATTTTGTCTTTTTGTGGTTTTCACTTTTTGCTTATTTCTAGGTTAATACTTTATATTTTTGGAAATTCTTTTTACATTTTTCTTATATGTCCAAAATAATGAGGTCTGCCAGCAAGTAGGCAATAAGCTTCTGTTTTGAGCTTATTGGGCTTATTAGGCCTGTTAAGCTAGCTTATAGCCTATTTCTGGCTTTTTGAGCATGATTCGGCTTTTGGGCCATTAGAGAATTGTGTTTAGAATTAAATTTTACATCAGATAAGGTTTTTTCAAGATTGTTTTCCAAACTGTTTTGGTTTTGGGTCTATATGAGGCCCATCTAGGTATTTTCAATTCTTTTTAATTTCATTTTTTTACTTAGGTAAAAATAAACTAGTTTTCAACTTTTTAGAATTTTTAAAAATTTTGCATTATTTTAATATTATTTTGTCTAAATTTGCGTGCCAACGTAACTCGTCGTAGTTTTAATCCGTCTTAGTGTAGTTTCGTCTTTACTTTTAAACCCTTTTCATTCCCAAAATCGTAACTAATCCAAGCACGTTTAATTGGCCATATAATTCACCTTGCTAGGAACGATTTCAATTCGTCGGTTTTTGTTTACGTTTCCTAACGTTTACGTTTCCTAACGTTTACGTTAACTTAATACTTACCCAACGATAAGTGTTGCAAAATTCTACATCAACTTTGACTTCGCTTTTTCTATAGCTATGATTTCTATGGGAGTTTTAAGGAGCATAGATATGTCACATCTTCGTTCCTACTTTTCTTAGAACTTGAAGTCAGGCATTCTATCGAAGTTCCCTCTTGTTTCCATGCACGATGTCCTTTCTTCATTTACTGGTATGCTATTACGACTTCTCATCCGAGGAAGGCTATTGTTTCCCTCATCATTTCATCCACCGTATTGGGTATGTTGTCATAAAGACGTTTGATTAGTCCGGGATGTGTTATCCCGTGCACGAATCCTGAGATTTTCATGCATTCCAAAGCTGCCTTGACATGCTTACACTTAATCTTGAAACGTTTCATGAAATCTTTAGTGGACTCGCCATCCCTTTGTTTGATGTGGTGGAGTTCACGAGATCTTTAATGAACTTTTTCTCTTTGAGGTAGTTGGCGAGGAATGTTGCATGTAAGTCGTCATAGCTGTCAATTGTTTATGCTGGGAGATCATCGACCCACATGCTGGCGATCTCAATGAGTGTGGAGTTGAACATATGGCACCATGTTGGCATGGCCCACTTTTCCACTTTAGCTGATGCTTGGAAGTCTTTTACATGATCCTACGGATCTCTAGATCCATTGTATGTCTTGACGTGGCTAGCCATACAAATATTTTTTGGGAGATCAAAATTTCTGATGCGAGGTGTGAACGGATCAACGCCTTCACATAGCCATGGTTAGGATAAGTCATCTTCGTCTACACTTGACTTTGGTTTCTTTGATTTCCAATGTCCGCCATTGCTTTCATCATTTTCTGGGTACTGTCCAGATTTTTTGGATATGATTTCTTCGTGGTGTTTTCTACAGGTTGTAGAATCTATCTTTCTCTGGAGTTTGTCCGGACAGAGATTGTGACTCCGGTAATATTCTCTTGCTATCCTTATTTATTTATCTATTTCTCTGATATTGTTTCAGATCTCGGAGTTTTGGTGGAATGGCTACCAATCTTTGGGGATTCTTTCGAATGATCCCCCTTTTTCTTCCGCCTAACCCGTCGAATACCCTTCTGTCCTTAGGCCCCAGCCTTGTGAACATCGTGTCGCGGTTTTTTTGGCTAGGAGATTCTTGTCTGATTTATGAGGAGATACTCTCGCTTTGTCGTAGGCTTTCGGACCAATCCGGAGATATTTGTTTCTTCCCTTTCCGCTCTCTACATGTCATTGGAGTATCAGACTCAGAACAGTGGGAGGGTTCGCTTGCCCTATGGCTTTTCTTTGAGCATTCTTCATAATCTTGGCGGGTCTTCACATATCTTAGTTTTTGCTTATGTTGTTCATATTCGTGGAACTTCTCAGCTACAAGCGGCAACAGTTGATGGTAGTACTCATTGCAAATTCCATAATCGTCGCGTCAGACACCCGCATATTAGGGTTTTCCGTGTTTTTTATCAGTTTCCTTCGCTACTGTATTTCACACGATGGATGTGGTTAGGGTAGAGAGAGGTTGTGCTGGAGTGCTCATGTTAGAATGAGATCTTTGGAACGCAATTATGTACTATGTCCGACGGATGACGCCACTTGAACCTAAAGTGGTCGGGTCAGGGTAGAATGTGGATCTGGGTTCCTTGCGGATGGGCCTAGATGCCTTGGACTGGGATTGATCTTTGTACTAAAAAGAGATGTGAATGATGATTTCCTGCACAAGTAAGAGTAAACCGTTAGCCTTAGCGTGAGGGCGGACCCCATGATTAGACTCCGGTGTAAGAGTAAGATTTCATATTGTCAGAGATATGTGTCGGTATTGGGAAGAGTGAAAAAATTATACATTGTTTGGAGTGTCAAGTTTACCTTTTATAGGTGAGTCGAGTACCAGGTTTTCCTAGTATATCCGATAGTGCTTTAAGTGGGCCTTTGTGGTCTAAAGGCCCATTTGTCTTTATCCAGCTAATCGTGGCCTGCAGATTTGGTCCTGAGCGGATCCGTTTCGGGGAAATGGGTCCGGTGTTGTGTCGCGGATCCTCTCTTGAAGAGTTGATCCGTTAATGCTTTGCCATTATGGCTATTATCGGGTCGAGTTATAGGGTTATCAGTTCTAATCGGGTCGGGTTGAGCCGGGTTTTGATTTTCAAAACTCACCGGCAACCTGATCTGATAAGGAATCAGGTTATCGGATTCGGGTGGTAATCAGGTCGAGTTATTTCGGGTCAGATGTGTGATAACCTGAATCTGATGTCATTATTTAATCCTATTTTACGAATATTTTTGAAATTTTTGATGAGCCTTAATGCTATGACGTTTGGTGGTTTAATTTAAGACAAATGTTGGAAGTCTTATTTTTACCTTTTTACTAGTTGCAAGGACTACTAATGATTGCGATATCGATGGATGCCCGAAATTTTACGTTTTATTTTTTGTTGTTTCGATGTTTATATTTTTGACGTTTTCGTTTTTAATTGCGTATTAAGTCGTGCCGGGACTATATTATTATCATATTTGTGTGCGTTTTAACTTTTGAAAAGTATTTTTACGAAACCCGGGTCTCGTAAATATTTTAAAAATTGACTAATAGTCATTTCTCGCTTTTTAATAGCTATTTACCTTTTGGTCCAAAAGATTGCAAGATTGGCAAAAATAACCCTCCACCACTACTATAAATAGTTTTTCCACTACATAAAAACACATAGAAAATTATTAAACCAAAAACTCCACCCACCCCTTTCTTCTTTGTTCTTGCCGTGAGCCACCAAAGCAAACAAACACCCAATTTTTGTGATTTGATCTTGTTTTGATTAAAACTAAATAAAGTCCCATCCTAGAAATTCAAAGGTGATTGTTTTGGTACCAAATTTATCAACATGCATGAAGTTTCTATTTTTCTTATGAACTAGGGTTGGTGAAAACGTTTTAAGATCATGCATGTGATGATCTCCTTATAATCATGATGTTTTGATTGTTGAAATTTTGATAAAGATTTTGTTAAAAGTGTCATGCAAGTGTTAGGAATGGATTTGGGTAAATATAGAGTGATAGTAGTGATGTAGAAGTTTATAGTAGTATCACTTTCTTGGGATATTTGTGTGAGTTTATTTTGGTTTTGAATTATTGATTTGATTTTACTAAGTATGAATCATACTTGAGTATATTGTAATTAAAGTGCGCGCTTTATTTGGTAGGTTGTGGCTTTCGTGTTCATCGGGCATCATCTATCGTCTAAGACCGTCTTGCTACTTCTATTACTCGAGGTGAGTCTATAGCCTCGATTTTATGCTAGCTAAATGTTGTTAAACCCGCGAGGGGGATACATGCTATTTGAAAATAAATGTAACACAAGTCATGAATAATTGTTTCGACCAGTATGTTGCTTTTGGACCCGAATGTTGCCCGAATTATGTTAAGTACCTAGTTGTAGAAGACCCTAAATTCATGAACCGTTAACTATTGCTAGCTCATTGTTTTAAGTAGGAAATAACCGCGTAAACAATTGATAGTACTATCGGGTTGACAACCCTATCCGAGACGAGAGTTAGTACGCTGAGTGCGCTGCTCGAACGGATAACTTGAATAAGAGAAAAGGTAAAATTTACAACGATTACCTTAAGATGGTAAATGGTTTCACTTTGTATCATGCCGGCATTTTGGTGGGTGATTAGTTATAACGGGTCGGTGTCATGAGCTTAAACACAGTTGTATAGCTTTTACTATAAGATGGAATACCTGAACAATAGATTGTGTGCACGAAAATATCATTAAATGATTATGATTTATTTTTTTCTTGTGTTCAAATGATGATTTGGTAAACCTATAGACTCGCTCAACCTTTGTGTTGATGATTTTAAGCATGTATTTTAGGTGATTGAAGTTGATTGATGGCGTAGCTTGCTTGAGAAGGTTGCGGGTTGCTTTGTGGTTGTTGGGTCTAAAACTGATTTCTTTCCCTTTTGTCATAAAACTAATTATGTACGGTCATGTATTTTGGTAAAAATGTTTGTTGATTGGTTGAGATCTTTGGGGGACCGAAACGCTGCTCTGATTGTTAAAATTTGGTTTTAGTTGGGATCGACGGTTTTAGACAATGGTTAAATTATCTCCTTTTATATTTTAAACGTCTTATTTTGAGGTCGTTCAAGGTGTTTTGTGTAATGATGTTTGAGTTTAACACCAAATGTGTATTTCGCTGCGCAATATTTTTGGGGGTGTTAAAGATTGGTAATCAGAGCTGCAAGTTATAGAGAACTAGGTCTATTTTGAAAAGTCCTAAACTATAACTTTGGTGTCGAAAATATTTTACAAAAGCACGCAACTTCTCCGCAAGGCTCCGGTACGATTATTTGTTTTGCATTGTTTTATATTTAGATGTATCCCTTAAAACTGAAATAATTTTCTGAGTATTTATTAATTAAATACTATGATGATGTATTGATGTTTTTGAAAGTACGTCGAGTACTTGTTATCGTAATTTTTTTATGCAATGCATATATATATAATTTTGAATAATGACCTTATATATCGTCGAGGGTCCAGGACAGTAGACCAGATGATGAACGATTTTACAACTGATTTCTTGCTACATGTATCTGGTATGAGGAAGTTTGATCGGTTGATGTTTGAGAGATACGTGGTTGAAACTCGTGTGATTAGGAGGTTTGATGTGAATGAAAATATGTTTTAGAGGATGTTATCTAGAATCTCCTCACACTAGATCGGAGATTGGAGACTGGAGTTTGTTAGGGCTCGGAAGATGGATGAGATTGCTAGCCTTAAGTCGATGGTGATAAATTTAAGTGGTCGAATTAAAAGGTTTAAAGAGGAGCAAGCAAGGTTTGAGAGGATGAGTGAATGGGAGTCTCATGTGAGATCAATTCTGAATAAAGCTTGGAAGTTTAGGAATGGTGAAAGCCGTACAAAGACTTGTTTTGTGACTAATCCACCGTGTAGGGGTGAGTATTTGAACTTTGGGAGTGAGCTGCCATCATGTTATCATTCGTCTTTGAGGTACGAAGGGGAGGTAGACGAGTGTGATGAAGTTGACAGCAATGATAAGGAGGACGAAGAGCTATTGCCTAATAAGCCACGTGGGTCATCATATGATTAGTTTCTTTGTATTATATTTTCTTACTGTCGTAGCATTGTGATGAAACTTATTATCTTTTAAGTTTGTTCGGTAAATGATTGTAGTGATATACATTGTCACTATCTTGTTGAATCCTCAGTGAAATCTAAATTACCCTCATGATCTATGATGTGTCTTTATTAGCTCTTTCGAGATTTGGTTGATGAATCATAGTAGTTTGTGTTGTTCGTGCATGTAGTATCCATGATATGTCCTGATAAAGAAATCCTTCTTTTATCTTGATGTGTATACTTACCATGTTTCTTTCATCTGTGATGATAGAAGAAGGAGTAGGGGAAGCATATTTCTGTCATTAGTGGATCGCCGTGAGTTTTTTGAAATATGCCACCAAAGCTAAAAACTACTACTGTGAACACTATGATCGAGCGAGCTATTGCTATAGCACTTGAAGCTGATCGTGCTGCAAGGAATCAGGGTGCTGGAGTTAATGGTGTTGGATTTAATAGCGCTAGGGAATGGTGATGCCGCAGGTCCAATAGGGGGTGTTGCTGCTATTCCGCAAGTTCTGAGAGAATGTACGTATACCAGTTTCATGAAATGTGGCCCTACTCAGTTTCGTGGTACTGGTGGTGCTTTGGAATTGCGTAGATGGATTGAGAAGATAGAAAGTACTTTTGAGATTAGTGGGTGTTCTGAAGCTAATAAGGTGAAATTTGCTGCTGCTACATTTCTGGATGATGCACTAAGTTGGTGGAATAGCCAAGTAGCTACTATAGGATTGGTTGTGGCTAATGGTAGGACATGGACCGTGACTAAAGGATTACTGACTGCTAAGTTTTGTCCCGAGGAGGAACTGGGAAGTTGGAAGACGAATTAAGGCACTTAGTGTTAAGAAATGATAATATTACTGCTTATACTAGGAGGTTTTCTGAGTTGTGTTTGTTATGCCCTGATGCTTTTGCGGATGACCGCAAGAAGATGAAGCAGTACATTAAAGGGTTGTCTAGTAACATCAAGAGTGAGACTACTTCTTCAAGACCTAAATCTTTTGATGAAGCTGTTCAGATGGCGCATCATTTAATGGACGTGAAAGTGAAAGATAAGAAAGATAGCATTTCTGAAAGCAATAAGAGAAAGTGGGAATCTGCTCAGTCCAGCCAAAATCAAGGTCAGAATCGTGGGGATTACCGTAATAACAATAACCAAAGACAGAACCAAAACCAGTATTTAAACTATGAAAGGAATGATGGGATTCGTGTTGCCATTGTGCCTGGAGTTGACAAGATAAATCCCAAGTATGTTTGCTGCACTTTATACCATGTGGGTAATTGTCCTCCTGCTTGTCGTAAGTGTGGACAAACTGGTCATAAAGATGCTAGGTGTAGGACAACGGGAGTAGTTACTAGAATTAGTACCCCTAGAGTTGTGGTATGTTTTTGCTGTGGTGAAAAAGGACACAAGCAAGGGAATTGTCTAAGGAGAGGGAATCGACGAGGTGGGAATGCTGCTGCTCCAGCTTACGTTTTGGGTGATACTGACAAACCTTAAGGTCCGAGCGTTGTAAATGATATGTTCTTACTTGACACTCTTTATGTTAGTGTGTTGTCTGATTTTAGATCAGATAGAAGCTTTAGAAATGTAAAGATTCAGTCACTTTATCAATAAAGAACTAGAAAGATTGACAACTAACTATGATGTGGAGTTAACCGATGGGAAGGTTGTTAGTATTAGTTTTATACTAAGAAAGCGTTCCTTGAATTTAGGGAATTAGATGTTTAATATCGACTTGATGCTCATAGAGTTAAGATCTTTAGATGTAGATTATTGGCATGGATTGGTTAGTTATGTGTGGTGCGGTGATTGTTTGTAGTGAGGATTGGTTTAAATTTTGTTGAGAAGCTGAGTGTTGACTGTGAAAGGTGAGGAATGAACTTTTCGTTTGTGAAAGTGTGTCTTGTTTGGAGATGAGGAAGTATGTGGAAGAGGGATGTGGTGTATTTCTAGCTCAGGTAACTAGTGATGGTGTAGTTGGGAAGAAGTTGGGAGATGTGCTAATGACTCGAGAGTATTCTGAAGTTTTTCATGAAGTTTTGCCAAGTTTACCGTCGTCTTGTGAAGTAGAGTTTCGTATCGATTTAGTGCTGGAAGTTGCATCTGTTGCTCGTACGCCTTATCGTTTGGTACCGTCAGAGTAGAAGGAGTTATCTGATCAATCGCGAGAATTGATGGATAAGGGATGTATTAGATTTAGTTTTGTTGCAGTGGTGATCGCCTGTGTTGGTTGTCAAGAAGGATGGATCGTTTCGTATATGTATCGACTATCGTGAGCTTAGCAAATTAACTGCCAAGAATCGGTATCCAGTGTCGAGGATTGATGACTTATTTGACCAGTTGTAAGGATCCAGTGTATACTCGAAGATCGCTTTGAGGTCTGGTTATCATCACCTGAGAGTTAGAGAAGAAGATATTCCTATAACTACTTTTCGTACTCGATGTGGGTACTTTAAACTTCAAGTTTCTTTTTGGAATTGACGAATGCGTCTACCGTATTCACGGACTTGGTGAATCATGTGTGTAAGCTGTATTTGGGTGAGTTGGTCATTGTATATATTGACGATACTCTCTTTTATTGCAAGAGGAAATGACGAGCATAAGAAGCATTTGAGAACATTTTGAAATGGTTGGAGAAAGAGAAGTTGTATGCAAAGTTCTTTAAGTGTGAGTGTTGGTTGAAATCAGTGCATTTTCTAGGGCATGTGATAGACAACAAAGGTATTGGTGAAAATCTTGCCAAGATTGAAGCAATTAAGGATTGGTCGGTACCAACGACGCCGACGAAAACCTGTTAATTCCTTGGTCTAAGCTAGGTATTATCGGAGGTTTATCGAAAGGTTTTCACTGATTGTTAAACCATTGATTAAGCTGGCTAAGAAGAATTGGATGTGTGAACCCCACTCATACATCTAAATTTGTAAGTTTTGAGATCTAATGAGGATCAGACGAGGAAACATTTTTTTTGAACACTAAAGGGTAGGTTGTGTTTTGCGCCGATGTTGTCATTATTGGAAGGATCTGAAGAATTTATAGTCTATTGTGATGTGTTTCATAAGGGTTATGGAGTTATGGTATTTGCTTTGAAGTTGTGAAAACATGACTTGTATGGAATCAAGTGTGAAGTAATTAAGGATCATAAGAGTTGCCTCATATTCAATTTCTTGGGAAGACAAGGGAGATGAATAGAAAATCACCAGTTATCAATTTCGAGTACTTGAGTATGTTGGTGATTATGACTATAAGTGATTATGGCTACCAGATTCACTACCATCCAGGAAAGGCGAATGTGGTAGCTGATGCACTTATCAGGAAAGAAAAGGAAAAATCCTTTAAGAGTTTGAGCTTTGGTAATGACAGGAAGTGTGGACTTGACAGAAAGGATATTGAAAGCTTAGGCTAATGGTTGATGGAGAAGAATGTCAAGGAAAGTGGTTTCAACATTTTGTCAAACTTATGGAAAGGATTTTGTAGTAAGATCGATTGAGATGAGGTATTTTGTAGAATCGGATTTGATGGTCGTTATATCAATTCCTCAATATGGTGTTGGGAGTGCGAGATTTAGTGATAAAGAAATCTCACAAGTCAAGTAATCGATACATTTTGGTTTGGGTAAAGGTGAAAGTTGAGTTAAGTACTGCGTGTTATACACAGACTGATGGATAGATTGAATGGACGATTTGAACATTGGACGATATACTTGTGCGCGTGTGATTGACTTAGGAATAGTTGGAATTCTTATACAACAATACTTATCATGTTGGTAATAAGGCTGTACAGTTTGAAGTTCTTTATGGACGTAAGTTAGGACTTCTGTGTATTGAAGTGATGTAGGGAGAATTAAATGATTGAACTAGAATTGACGTTGATGACAACTGATAAGATTGTAAAGATTAAGGATCGTCTGTTAGCAGCAAGGAGTTGTCATAAGAGATATGTTGGCAATCGAAGGAAATCGATGGAATTTGAAATTGGAGACGTGGTTATACTTAAGGTGTCGTTATGAAGGGTGAAATTCGTTTTGGAAAAACAATGAGGGAATTCAACTTGAAGATAAGTTGCATTTCATAGAGGAAATTATGAGGAGTTCTTAAGAGGTTGAATCATAGTAAGATTTCTATTGTGAAGATACAAGAATTCTAGGAGTGGACCTGAATTCACAAAGGAAGCATGAGGATTTCTTTAGGGAAAGGAGTTCTCTTTTGTTCTAGAGGTACGAAATGTGAGTATAAGAGGGGCCGAGCGCCGGAACGTCGCTCTTTTTAAGGAGCGTAGGATGTGATAACCTGAATCCGAGGTCATTATTTAATCCTATTTTACGAATATTTTTGAAATTTTTGATGAGCTTGAATGTTATGACGTTTGGTGGTTTAATTTAAATCCAATGTTGGAAGTCTTATTTTTACCTTTTTACTAGTTGCGAGGACTACTAGTGATTGCGATATCGACGGATGCCCGAAATTTTACATTTTATTATTTGTTGTTTTGATGTTTATATTTTTGACGTTTTCGTTTTTAATTGCGTATTAAGTCGTGCCGGGACTATATTATTATCATATTTGTGTGCGTTTTAACTTTTGAAAAGTATTTTTACGAAACCCGAGTCCCGTAAATATTTTCAAAATTGACTAATAGTCATTTCCCACTTTTTAACAGCTATTTACTTTTTGGTCCAAAAGATTGCAAGATTGAAAAAAATAACCCTCCACAACTACTATAAATAGTTTTCCACTACATAAAAACACATAGAAAATTTATTAAACCAAAAACTCCATCCACCCATTTCTTCTTTGTTCTTGTCGTGAGCCACCAAAGCAAACAAACACCCATTTTTTGTGATTTTGATCTTGTTTTGATTAAAACTAAATAAAGTCCCATCCTAGAAATTCAAAGGTGATTGTTTTGATACCAAATTTATCAACATGCATGAAGTTTCTATTTTTCTTATGAATTAGGGTTGGTGAAAATGTTTCAAGATCATGCATGTGACGATCTCCTTATAATCATGATGTTTTGATTGTTGAAAGCTTGAAATTTTGATAAAGATTTTGTTAAAAGTGACATGCAAATGTTAGGAATGGATTTGGGTAAATATAGAGTGATAGTAGTGATGTAGAAGTTTATAGTAGTATCACTTGCATGGGATATTTGTGTGAGTTTATTTTGATTTTGAATTATTGATTTGATTTTACTAAGTATGAATCATACTTGAGTATATTATAATTAAAGTGCGCGCCTTATTTGGTAGGTTGCGGCTTTCGTGTTCATCGGGCATCATCTATCGTCGAAGATCGTCTTGCTACTTCTCTTACTCAAAGTGAGTTTATAGGCTCGCTTTTATGCTAGCTAAATGTTTTTAAACCCGCGAGAGGGATACATGCTATTTGAAAATAAATGGAACACAAGTCATGAATAATTGTGTTGACCCGTATGTTGCTTTTGGACCCGAATGTTGCCCGAATTGTGTTAAGTACCTAGTTGTAGAAGACCATAAATTCATGAACCGTTAACTATTTCTAGCTCATTGTTGTGAGTAGGAAATAACCGCTTAAACAATTGATAGTACTATCGGGTTGACAACCCTATCCGAGACGAGAGTTAGTACGCTGAGTGCGTTGCTCGAACGGATAACTTGAATAAGATAAAAGGTAAAATTTACAACTATTACCTTAACAGGGGCAATGGTTTCACTTGTATCATGCCGGCATTTTGGCGGGTGATTGGTTATTACGGGTCGATGATATGAGCTTAAACACAGTTGTATAGATTTTTTGCTATAAGATGAAATACTTGAACAATAGATTGTGTGCACGACAATTCTATTAAATGATTATGATTGATTTTTTTCTTGTGTTCAAATGATGATTTGGTAAACCTATAGACTCGCTGAACCATTGTGTTGATGATTTTAAGCATGTATTTCAGGTGATTGAAGTTGATTGATGGCGGAGCTTGCTTGAGAAGTTGCAGGTTGCTTTGTGGTTTTTGGGTCTAAAACTGATTTCTTTCCCTTTTTTCATAAAACTAATTATGTACGGTCATGTATTTTGGTAAAAATGTTTGTTGATTGGTTGAGATCTTTGGGGGATCGAAACGCTACTCTGATTGTTAAACATTTGTTTTAGTTGGGATCGATGGTTTCAGACAATGGTTAAATTATCTCCTTTTATATTTTAAACGTCTCATTTTGAGGTCGTTCAAGGTGTTTTGTGTAATGATGTTTGAGTTTAACACCCAAATGTGTATTTTCGTTGCGCAATATTTTTGGGGGTGTTAAAAGATGAGTCGATTTGTCGGGTTATACTGATGAGCAGCTTATAAAAAGTAACGTGATTATTTGAAGTTTCTTAGCATATATTGGTACATCAGACGATACACAGTTTAAAGGGGAAATAGACAAATAAGTTACTAAAGTTTGGTCAAATGTTTACCTAAGATACTATCCTTTTTTTTGTTACAAATTAGTTACTAATGTATACGGGTTTGTTGAATGGGTTTTTGAACTTTTGAAAACCATTCAACCGCATTACTCCCAGGACTTGTTACCGGTTGCTAGCCCGTTTACATTGCTACGTTGGATTTATCTGGGTCCCACCCACTAAAAATTATACCGTTGGTTATTTTTTATATAAAATCCCAATTACACATTCATTCTTCCCCAAAATTAAAACATCATCTTCTCCCAAAATTAGGGTTTATAAACCTAATCCCAAAAAACAATGTCCAATTCGATTCTTTGTGGCTGTGGGCAAATGGCATGATGTCGTACTTCATGGACATAAGACAATGTTGTAAAACAAGGGCTAGGAGGCCGCCTAGGCGCTAGGCAGTCATACTCCGCCTAGGAGCTAGGCGGTCAAAAAAGTCAACAAAAAAGTCAATATTTTTTTACAAAAAATTAAGGGTTTTCTTTCTAATATATAGTGCCCATATTTATTTTAACGTAACATCATAAAATAAGAGATAAACGAATGATTATATACATAAAGTAATGGGTTTTTCATATGAAATTGGAACCAATTGAACTATATGTTCACGTTTGAAGTTTTAAGCACTTAGATTGTTATGTTTTATTTGTCTATTTTGCAAGAACTTTGAATTATTTGAAATTAGAAGTATTTTATTATGTCATACATATTATTTATAATATTTATATGCATAAAATTCCAATCCGCCTAGGCGGCGCCTAGACGCCCGCCTAGATGAATTCGCCTCGAAGGTCATCGACCGCCTCACTAGCGCCTAGCGATTTCTGAAACTTGGACATAACATAACACAGGTAGAAGATTTTTAGGCTGCCCAAATTACATGGATCCTATGTTGAATTATAATTTCTTTAGGTGGGTGGATTTCCCGTTACCAAATAGTTGGTATGAAGGTTTGATGTACCAGAACCATGTTAATTTGGTCGAAGCTCAACAATTGGTTCTTCAATTGAACAATGAAAGGGCAAGGATGCATCTCTACAACAGGGTGATGATGATTGTGGTTGTTGTGATGTTTGTTCTTAGCTTTATGTAATGTTTTGTGTTTTTCATGTGTTGTAATGTTGTTAAGATGTTTGTTCTTAGCTTTATGTAATGTTTGTTCTTAGATGATGTTGTCTGTTCTCTTGTAATCTTTTGTTTTTCTCAAGTGTTGTAATGTTATGAAGAATGGAATGAAATTTCTAGCTTAACTGATCATAACTAAAATGCAAGATCCATTCATATAAAAGCTACAAGTGCTATAATTGTTTTACAGTTACCAAGTATCTAACTTGCATCATCATACTACATCTTAGTTACCATGTTCTTAATCCCTCATCTACCTTAAATCCTTCATAACCATTTCTTACTTCAAACCTGGTTTGTCCACTAGCCACAACTTTCCAGTTCCTAACACAAGAGATAAATGTTAACCGTTATCTAACTTCCAACCTATGTAACTGATAAGACAAAAACAAAAGATTAAGGTTAAAAGTTAACTTACTTGTGATGTTCCTTTGCAATCTCTAACTTCTTCTTTATGTTGGGATATATCACCTCAGCCCATTTAGCATGTTTCTCCCTCATCTTCTGCATTCTTTCCATCAAACCAATCCTTATATCTTCAAGCATGTTGATTATTGGTTTCCTTCTATCTTCAACAATAAGTGAGTTGAAACACTCACTTATTCTATTCTCAACTGCATCACAAGCAGTATATGTTGTAAAGAAAGTTGTACTCCAGCATTCAGGATTTCTTTGCATGAGATGGGCATGTGCTTCTTTGCTTATTTCTTTGATTTCATTCATAGCTTTTTCAAAACTAGCTGGATAGGTTGATTTGGCTGATTTCCAAAATAGGTTCCTAAACAAGACTCCATTATACTTTTTTCTAAAGTTAGCATAGATGTGCCTTGCACACTGTCTATGCTATGCTAAAGGCATGACCGTTTTAGCAGCTTAAATAATTCCCTGCAAAAAAGATATTAAACAGTTATATATAAAAGAAGAAAGTGATAAAACACTTATACAAAGATGTCTGGTTATGAAACTATTATATACATTATGTTGATAAGAGATAATGGTTAGATCTTCACATTGATCAAGTCCCAAGTCTTCAATAAGACATTGCATGAACCAGATCCAATTGTCTTTGTTTTTTACACTTACAACAGCTCATGCTATAGGGTAGATTAGGTTATTACCATCTCTCCCTACAGCCTGATAACAATTCACCCTTGCAAATTGTTTTCAAAAAAACCCATCTAGGCCTATAACCCTCCTGCAGCCTTGGACCCATCCATCTTTTAAGGCCTTGAAGCATACATAAAAATGACTAAAGTAGGTCTTACCATCATCCATATGGTCCATACCCATCTTACATCTTGATCCTTCATTTGAACTTAATATCTCAGCAGCATAAGACCCTAACATGCCATAGTGGTCCTCTAGACAATTTTCAAGTTGTTGTAATGCCTTTATCTTACCTCTCATAGCTAGAATAACAGTGACTTTGCACTTGTATTTCTTAAGTACATTAGCAACAATGTCACAAACCTTTATAGTAGGATTGATCATGATTTTTTTTGCATAATTCCTAGCAATCCAATTACTAGTTATCAAGCTACCATACTCAAATGTCCTAGAGCAAATATGCTTATCAACTAAGGTTTTTATTTGGAAAGACTTTTCTGATTGCATCCAGCTTGCCCACAGCCTAAAAGGACACTTATTCTCATTATTGTCCTTTGAACATTTAGCTACAACTCTCATCTTGTTGTTTACAGCAAAATAAAGCTTGAAACCATTAGCCAAAGCATAGAATGACAAAGCCCTTTTCAATTCATCAGGGCCCTCAAACCTTTCCCCTAATTGTGGTCACATATGCTTCCATTTCACATTTGGGTCATGGATTAGCTAGTGGTCACCTATCATATCATGTTCATCTGCCCTAATTACATTGGTATCATCAAAATCATCGCTAGGCAAACCATTAAAAACACTAGTAAAAAATTCTCATCAAACATCTTACTAGCTTTTTTCCTAGGTTCAGGGTCTTTTTTCTTTGTCCTAACAGCTAAGACCTCATCCTCAATATCAGACAGATGGTCAATTGATGTAGTGTCACTCTCTTCCTCACTAAAATAGCCATACATATTCTCATCCTCCTCTACATCACTTGCACTATCCTCATTTCTTCCTAGATCAGGCTCATTAGTGGTTTCATTTAGATGAAACTCTGAATGAGAAGCATATACATCTACTACATGATCATTTTTAACAGCACATTCTACAAAGTTAGCATAATCAGTATCATCTTTTAAGGGTTTCAATCCTAATTCTTGTTTTAAACCAGGCACCTTATAGAATAAATACTTCACTGAACTACTGAATTCTGTTTCCAAATGAGCTTTAAAACTAGAAACATTAAAAGATTCAAGTTCACAATTGGGTAAATCTGATAGGATTTCGTAATCATAAGATAGAGGATCTCTTACAAAAAACCCTCCACGATGATACTTTATTAAGAAGGAGGATCCAGATGCCATCTGTGATCATATAAAACAACAAAACAATTAATTTAATACAAACCCTAATTTTTAAAAACCTAATTTTTATAAACCCTAATTATAATTATCGATTAAACAATGACCATCAACACAGATTAATAATTATCAAAGACCAACACATACCTTTTTGTGGGTAGATGAACCCTAATCGAATATTTAATTAAGGGGTTTGGTGATTTTGAGAGATTGATTGTTGAGCTGTTTTTGGGGAATCGTTCTTTTTGAGGGAAAATGAAAGTCAAAGTGTGTAAGGATTAAGGGAAATGAATTTATTAAATGATTAATATAAAACGAAATTAATATTATATGCAACGTATGTTTTTCACCGGTAACAAAAGGTTGCCAATGTTAGAGTAACCTATATACCAGGTAACCTATACATTAGTAACTGATTTGTAAAAAAAACTATAGTAAGTTAAGTGAACATTTGACCAAACATTACAACTTATTTGTCTATTTTCCTTAAGTTTAAAAGTTAAACTTCAAGTTAAACCATGCATGCATGGCATGTTCGATACACAAGTTTACAAATTAAACTTCAAAGTTCATAAACGTAATCAGAGATAAAATATCCGGTATATAAACATTCTAAATGACTATATATAAGATTTATTAGATGAAAAATTAAAATTTACCACATCAGTTAGACGTGAGAATCAAATAAATAGCAAAATAACATTATTACCAATTCATTATTTATAAAAGAAAATTATATAATTCATTTTTGGATCTTATCGGTTGACCCGATAAAAAATATAATTTAACCATAACCCGGCCCGATAATACTATCAGATTATCGGGTCGAGTGAAAATAACCCGACAAGATTTTTTTAACCCGACCCGATAATCTTTATCGGGTTCGGGTTGGATCAACCCGACCTTACTGACACCTCTATTTGCCACCGTGGTGGGCTTATGTTTACTTGGGCTTTGGCCCAAGGTTTGATGTATAGTTTTAGGCCCAATGAGCCGTGTTCATGTTATACGCTATTAGTATATTTAGTTTTTATTTTTAAACTGAAATGATTTGATGATCGAACGATTAAATCAATAATCTGATGATTCGACCGTGTTAATTAAAAACCGGTTTCAAGACATTCATTAGTTATTGGTAATAAGCACGAAAAAAGTTAGGAGGTTGTTGATACTCAGATTAGTCGACACATGGTAACATGGGAATGTATGAGTTTCTAAAAAGGTGTTAAAAGCTCTAACCAAGTTCTTAACAAGAAATAGCCATTTGGGGTAATAAACCTAACTATACCTTATATCACACTTTGAAGAAACACAATATACGCCCGCGAAATTCAAAATTTGAAAAGCACATCCAAACTCAATCTCAACCGTCCAAACCCCTCCAATCCAAATCAACGTCCCAGATCCCCGATCCGCACCTTCCCACTCCAACCAATCACATCACACTTCTCCTTCCCTATATAAACACACCCACATCTTCACATTACATTTCAAAACCCTCACACACTAAAAACACACTTTTTTCACACACACACAAATTAGCCATTCATGGCGGATGAGCGTAACCTTCTCGAGGATCCAGAGTTCATGGCTTTGAATCCTCAAGAGATGGTTGAGTACTTGGAGCGCCTTAACCTCTCCGATTCTCACCCGAGTCCTGCAGTAGCCCATATATTCTCCGGTTTACGCCGTATGTTTGAGAACAATGCTCCTCTCCCACTCATTTTCATGGTCTTGGTTGGCATATTCGCTGATCTTCAGCGACAAGGCCGAGCAGCAGCACGTCACCAGCAGCAACAACAACAACAAGGAGAAGAAGAACAACAACGAGGCAACAATGACGAAACTGGTGGTGAACAGAAACAAGAAGAAGGCGACAACAAAGAAACTGGTGGTGAACAACAACAAGAAGAACAGCAACAAGAAGAAGGCAACAACGATGCAACTGGCGGTGAACAAGGAGAAGCAGAACAAGAGAAACAAGAAGGCAACAATGAAGAAACTGGTGGTTCATAGAGGCATAGGCAAGGTTATATGAGTTGTTAGGGATGATGTTTAATGGAATATAATTAGGTTTTGAGTTAGCGTTTAATGAAATATAATTAGGCTACTAGTTCGTTTAGTGAAATGTTATCAGGTTATGAGTTATGTAAGAATGAGTTTAAGGGCTACTGGATTAGATATCTAGAAGGTAATTAGGTTACAATTCGCGTTTAATGGAATGGTATTGAAGTTTTAGTTAGGTTATGGTTTAAATGAAATCTACTTATGTTATGAATGGGCGTTTAATGGAATGAAAATGAAGTTTATTAAAATTGTTATGATTTTTGGGTTTGAAACTTTGAATGAATATGGTATTGTTTGTTCTTAATTTAGTACAGCATAATTTTGGCTTGCTACGTGTTTGTGAGAATAGGTTTAAGTCTTCTATTCTTGGGGTAATTAGTTGATTATGAATTTGATAATGATTTTGAAGTGATGTGATATGGTTTGTATAACTTTCGTTCGTTGGTTTGAGCTGCTTAATTGCATATTGGATGTGACAATTTACTTCAACTTTTATGAGCATCGTTAATGTTCATAGGGGTTATACCGCGAAGGTACTTTAAACAGTTTGCGTGGTAATAAGAGTTGATATATGACCCACCGCCGACTTAATTTTGCATATCTCTTCGCCTAGTCATCTAAAATGACAGCATAAAATTTGCAGATCATATTGACTTTTTTATTTTTTTATGATTCTGAATGAACGTGCTTGGACGAGTAGAGTGTTGTAGAGTAAGGTTACGTGAAATACGACTTCTGAGTTACTTCATTTAGTTCTGTCTCTACCTAAACTACATACAAAAAGCGAAAACATATGTTACTTAAAACTAGTGAATCACTGTAACGAAAGATCAAACAGGCAGAATACTTACAGAAACTGAATCACTATCTTACACACTTCAAATCATAACTAGTTAGGTGCGTAAAGAAGGGAGCCTAATTATGTGCCACGGATATGTATTTCTGGATGTAATTGCGCAGGCAGCTGGTTAACCCATCCTAAGTTTTGCCTTTAGTCAAACATAACAATTTTTCTGAGTAGCTAAATGCAAGCCAAGCTAACATAGCTTCATTCATGCTTTAGTTCGTAACTTACGTTTACTTGGTGTGGCTTTTATCTAGTTGTGCACCACGGTTGAATGACTTGCGTAGTGAAGGTTTTTCCTCGTCTTTGAAGGCAGGCAGAAAGTAAATCAAAATGAAGATGAGTTTTATTCGTTGTACTCAAGTCATATACTTATAAACTCATTCTAACATGGTTGGGAAGAAAGCTGCTATCAAGTGGTGAAACAACCAAGGAATAGCATGCGTGGTGCGGTGGCTAACGCGACGCAGAGTGCCATGCCTCATAGGATTCTGCGAGGTTCTTCATCATAATGAGGCATGGCATTCTGCGTCGCCGAACGTTAGCCACCTAGGAAAAAAAAGAAGACTATAACATTGTATTAATACCCAAAGCTCTAAGGCTGACATTGCACACTATAACATTGTTGATGTTTTGGGAAAAAGCTCACTCGAATTTGACCCTTTGGACTAATCGAGTTTGTGTCAAACTCAATAAGAGCTATTCTAGGAAGAAAAAAAAGCCAAATTTTTATAAAGAAAAATAAAATAAATTTTTCTTCTTCTTTATTTTGGTTATTCGAGTCAAACCAAAACCAACAGAAGTTCAAGTTAATCGAGTCGACTTGAAAGTTAATTGGTTTGGGTTAGATCGAATTAGTTACGTATGGCTATTTTTGACATCCTTAGTTTAGTTCTGTTAACAAGTTAAAAAGCTTCTTAGTTCATTTATATAAACTGCAGTGTTGTTGTTTTCTTTAATTTCTTTTATATCTAGAGTGTTGCTGATTCAGCTGAACTGGTGAAAGTTTTCTGACGTCAATATTTGATACATATACAACCTCCTAAATTGTTTACAGATTTGGATTACTATCATAGTATCATGATAAATGATGATTTTGTATACCTGATCAACTCAAGCTATTTATAAAGATTTTCAGAAATGTGAAAAAAAAAAGTTTGCAGATCAACAAAACCCGAGCTGGCTCGTTTTCACCCATACTAAAATGTTGCGTCTACCATTCTATACCCTGACCTGCCCATATTCCGGCCAAGACCCGGCTATGTGTGTAATACTCTCTCCGTCTTGTGTTAAATGTCCACTTTCTGAATACACAAAGTTTTACCAAATCACACTATCTACACTTCTCACAAAGTTATGTGTATTTATGAAGTTAGTGTTAGTGGTCAAAGGGAACCAAATTTACCGCAGTAGCTTGTAAGGTCAGTAAAGGTAAAAGGTTTTAGGCGTCTTTATTTTGATGTAAAGAGATGGATTGGATACGGATCTGAAATATCTTTTACTGATTGTGTTGAATGATATCGCTGTTAAGGTCTTTCGTTATTTCGTTGCTATTTAAGGGTTAGGTTAGGTTGCAGCATAAATTCCCGAGACTCAGTATCTGGAAGTGGATAGACAATGTTTGGCATGGCAATGGGATTGGGGGTTAGTGAGCCTTAGTGGAGGGCATTGGGAATTGGGAGAGTGTGAGGAGTTATTGAATCTTTTTGTCAAGGAGTAGTGACTTATTTCAATTTCGTATCGTAGGGAGTCATGGAAAGATGGAGCCTTGATGATATAGTCGGTAGGGGTGAGCATGGTTTGGTTTGGTGCGGTTTTTGACTAAAACCGAACCGCAACCGCATTTGTGGTTTTTATAAAAATAGAAACTGCACCGAACCAAAAACCGCGGTTTCGGTTTTGCGATTTTTTTGTCGTTTTTGCGGTTTTGCGGTTTTTAACCGCACCGAACCATTACTTGTGACTTATATAATAATTGTGGCCTTTTGCGGGTTTTTGTTTAAAATGTTTATTTTTTTCGGTTATAACAATGCATAAATTGACTCTAACAAACACTTTACTAATAACTTATATGAATATCAGTGATAATATGCACTAGAAATCTTATAACTCGCACAAAATAGTCGATGTGACGTTTTTCAGTATAAAATAATTATTGTGTGGTGCGGTTCGGTTTTGCGGTTCGGTTTTACGGGCGAGAACCGCAACCGAACCGCAGTTGCGGTTTTTCCTTTTTCTTAAAACCAAACCGTCGGTTTTTATCGTGGTGCGGTTTCTACGATTCGGTTTTTGCGGTTTTTTACGGTTTTGCGGTTCGCGGTTCGGTTTCTGCTCACCCCTAATAGTCGGGTATTGTTAAAACATGAAAAAGAGATAGACACATGGATCTTATCATCCAACCAGCCACCCTTTGGTGATTTATTAAACAAGATTCAAGTTCAAACAACAAATAAACGATTAGTCCCCAAATGGGTGCTAATCAACAATACAAATAAATGGGTGAAATCGTCCCAACTAGGTTGATCGGTTTTTCTCACTACAGATTCACTCAACACTCAAACATAATCTAAACTTTTAAGTAAAGATGAAGATCCTCCCACAATAAAAACCTCAGACGGCTGGGTGAAGAGAGAGCATCACACACAAGTGTGTGTAAAATGATATGAGTGAATGAATAATAACCCTAGCAGCTGCTAGGGTTATAATAAGTTGTAAACATCACATGGGCCTCAAGTCCACAACGGTCAACCTAACACCAAGCCCATCAGACAAGTGAAAAGAAAGAAGGTAACATAAGTCCCTGCACAATAGAAAAAACACACAAATGGCACAAAGATAATAAAGAGGAAGTTTGATCATTTAACATCCTCCCTCAAACTTACCAACCATGTTGGCTTGCCTTTTGAACATATCCACCATTCCCAATTGTTTGCACAACTTGGAATGTTGATGAGTACCATGTCCCTTAGTGAACAAGTCTGCTGTTTGATCAGCAGAGGCTACCTTAATGGTTTTGATAATTCCACACTACACCTTTTCTCTCACAAGGTGAACATCAACTTCAAAATGCTAGGTCCTTTCATGAAAGACAGGATTGGCAGCAATTTGAATAGCTGAAGAGCTATTACTATACAAGTTTACAGGAAACAGTCTAGGTATGCTCAAATTATTAAGCAAGTTTGAAATCCAAATAACCTCACAAGTAGCATTGACCATGCATCTATACTCTGCTTCAGCAAGGGATCTAGATACAGTAGGCTGTTTTTTACTCTTCCATGAGACAAGAGTATTACCAAGGAACACACAATAGCCAGATACAGATTTCCTGGTTCTCAAGCACTTAACCCAATCAGAGTCAGTAAAGCAAGACAGCTTGAGCTGTTTATCATTGTAAATTTGAATGCCAGTACCAGGAGCACCTTTAAGGTATCTAATGACCCTCAAAGCAATCTTAAGGTGAGATTATAAAGGAGCATGCATATGCTGACTCAAACATTGAACAGCATAGGAGATATCAGGTCTAGTGTGGGTCAAATAAATAAGTTTGCCAATAAGTTTTTGATAGTTAAACACATTAATAAGAAACTTATCAGAATCACTCTCTTCCACAGCAAGAACACAGTTCTCAGGAAGGGGAGTGGTGACAGGCTTGGCAGCTAACAGGCCAAACTCATGAATAAGATCAAGACAATATTTCCTTTGAGTCATGCACACACCAGATTTGTTGTATAGAACCTCAATGCCAAGGAAATACTTCATAGGACCAAGATCTTTGATCCTAAACTTGTTTTTGAGAAAGCATTTAAATTTCTCAATCTCAAACAGATCATTACCAGTGACCACAAGGTCATCAACATACACAAGAATGATAATAAATACATTACCAGTATGTTTAATGTAGAGAGAATAGTCAAACTTACTTTGGACAAAGCCATGCTCAACCAAAGTAGTGGTAAGTTTAGCATTCCACTGCCTTGGGGCTTGCTTTAGTCCATAAAGAGACTTGTTCAACTTGAAAACCTTAGATGGATTAGGATTATCAAATCCTGGAGGAAGGGTCATGTAGACATCCTCATCCAAATCTCCATACAGAAAGGCATTGTTAACATCCATTTGAAACAAAGGCCATTCATTGGACATAGCAATGCACATAATACACCTAATAGTGACCATCTTAACCACAGGACTAAAAGTCTCATAAAAATCAATCCCTTCCTTCTGACCATACCCTTTGGCAACCACCCTAGCCTTATATTTATCAATTAACCCAGAAGACCCATATTTAATTTTGTACAGCTATTTGCAACCAAGAGCTTTTCTTCCTAAGGGCAGATCAGTAATGGTCCGAGTGATGTTTCTAATTAGGGCCTCTATTTCATTGTTCATGGCCTCAATCCAGTCGGGGTCATTCTTAGCTTCATTAAAAGAGCATGGTTCAACAGATTTATTGAGGGTGGTGGCAAAACACAAGTTCACAGAGTTAATTCTGGAGTAGTTAACATGTTTTTCAATGCCATATCTAAGTTTGCTATCAACAACATAGTCATTAAGTTTAGCAGGCAACTTAGTACTTCTACCAGATTTTCTTATAGGGGCAGGCACCTCATTAGTCATAGGATTATCAACATTGGGAATTGGTTCAGATAAAATAGGCAAAGAGTTTTGGATATTGCCCTTAGATAGATTGTTACCATCTATTTGGGTTGCAGAATCCACTTCAAGTGATTGCTGAGTGTTATACTCATCACTTGGAGGGTTTCTACCATCCTCAGTAGATGTTGCTCTCTCTTCATCATTGGGTCTTATAGGAGTAGGATCAGTTTCATAAAATCTCACATCCCTAGAATATAGGACACCCCTAGTATCCAAACTTAATAGCTTGTAAGCATTTTTACCAGAAGAATACCCAATCAAGACACACTTCTCAGACCTAGGGGTGAGTTTATCACTGTTGTTTAAATTAGTAGAAAAACAAAGACACCAAAACACCAAATATGAGAGAGATTTGGTTTTTTGTTACAAACCAGTTCATATGGTGATTTTCCTTTTAGGACAGATGAGGGGAGCCTGTTAATTAAGTACACACCAGTTAGAATGCAATCAGACCAAAAACTAAGAGAAATCCCCCCCTGAAACATAAGGCTCCTTGCAACATTGAGCAAGTGCCTATGTTTCCTTTCAGCAATGCCATTTTGTTGAGGGGTGTAAGTGCAAGAGGTTTGATGGACTATTCCAAGGTCAGAAAACAAAGAGAGCATTTTCTTGTTGATAATTTCAGTCCCATTGTCAGATCTGACAACTTTGATATTTTTGTTAAATTGATTTTTAATCAGTTTAATGTAGTTAACAAAGCTGTCAAAAACTTCATCATTATATTTTAAAAGAAAGGTCCAAACAGCCCTAGAATAGTCATCAACAAAGGTCAAAAAATACTTGTATCCCTTTCTGCTAGAGATCCTGTAGGGACCCCACAAGTCATGGTGAACAAGCTCACCCAGGTGAATGGACTTGTGATCACTTAAAGAGAAAGTTTCTCTTGTCTTTGGCCCTATGGCAAACATCACAGACAGAGACACAAGTGTTTTTAGAGAGGTTAAGGTCAGACTTGAGAGCAGAGAGGACTTGATCAGCAGGGTGACCAAGTCTGCTATGCCACAAGTCTTTGGACACATTAAAGGACATAATCATGTTAACATTACCTACACTCTTGTTGTTTCTATCAAGGTCAAACAAGTAGAGGCCCCCAGACTCACTACCAGTCCCAGAGTGAATCCCTTGGTCAAATCCTGAATGTAGCATTTATCCTCATCAAAACCTACAAATAATTTACTATCTTTAATTAACTTGTTAATAGATAATAAACTGACACAGTAGCCTGGGACAACAAGAACATCATAAAGAATGACATTGGTAGACAATCTCAAGTTGCCCACATGACTTATGGTGGCAATGGCCCCATTGGGATGCCCCACAGTGAGATTGAGATTGGCAACATCAACAACATTGAACATACCAGTAGTGGAAACAGTCAGGTGTTGGTTACACCCAAAGTCTATGATCCACCCTAGGGTGATTATGGTAACCAAACCTTTCAAGTGACCATAATAGTATCTAGAGAAGTTAATATTAAACAAGACATTGAAATTATAAAAAGAGAAACTACATGCCATGTTGGCATGAATGTTCCCAGAGGAAGGATCATTAATCAAGAGCAGGAGTTTCATCATTTGATCAGAGGTGAAGGAAGAAGGCACATCACAAGTAGCAAATTTGTCAACAATCTTAGCATCATTCAGCTTAGTATCACAATTAGCATTGAAATTAGGTTTAGACACATAAGTTTTAGCATTAGAGGGCCTTTTGTATCCTGGGGGGTACCCAATGATCTCATAACACCTATCTATAGTGTGACCAATCATCCCACAATTAGTGTAGTTGAGATTAGGATTGGGGCCCCTATTAGGGGAAGATTGATTGCCACCTTTGGAGGAATTCTTGTTAGGGTTAGAAGAATTCCCTCTTCTTTGCTGACCAAAGGTTTTGGCAGCAAATAAGGTGTCATTAAGCTTGGGATCAGACACACCAGAAGGTTCAGGGATACCCCTATGTGACTCCTCCCTCGAAACCATCACATAAGCGTCCTTCACATCAGGGAGAGGGTCCCTGGTGAGAAGGGCAGTTCTAACAGGTTGATAACTGATGAGACTGCTTTTATACATGGTCTCATCGTCCAAATCGGGCTTAAAATACATAAAATATCATTAAAACTGCCAAATATATGCTTGTGTTTGTTACTTGTGTATTTTTAGGTATGGATATTGAGGAAATGGCAAAAGATCACAAGAATCATTCAAAAACGAACACGGGAAACGAAGCCGCACAATGAACCGGGCCCAAGTTTTGAATTTCCAAAAATACCCTTGAAGAATTGAAGATTGGCAACTTTAGTCCCTCAACTTTTGAAGATTAACACTTTATACCCCTCAAATATTCAAAATTATGAATAGGGTCCCTAAAGTTTGAAGACTATACAAGATCAGTCCTTGAAGAATCCAAGAAGTGCATTTAAAACCCTTGGAAAAAGTTTATAACAAGTTGTGCCAAAAATGACAACTTGTGCAAAGTTGACACAAGTATAATGGGACGTTGTTGGCTGTTTTTCACAATATAAACAAAGTATGAACATTGGGGGGCCAATTCTGCCAGACACTAGAACCTATCCTAGCCAATTAAACTACCAAGTCACCCACCACCACCAATCACAATCCCCCACCTCATCATCCCTCACCCACGTCAGAATCCACTCACTACTTAAAAACTCAGATTAATTTATTAATCTTTTTAAACCTAAATTACGTGGGAAACATTTTTTTTAACCCCAAACCAAATCAAACCCCACCCTGTTTAACCTTCATCCCCAAATAAACCCTAATTACCCATTAACCAAAATCAAAGGGGTTTACCCCCATAACCTCCAAAACCCTAATTGGGTCTGTCAACATCGAAACACACCACCCAACACCCTCACCAGCTCACTCCTGTCCCCTCACAACCCTCCCATGTCCCACGTTTTTACTAGCAAACAAAGTGGAACAGCCCATCAACGAACCAAAAGGGTTTGCTTACTCCTAAAGCAAAAACCAACGCACCAGATTGAAGATTCCAACTGGCATGTCACATGGACGATTTTTGACCAAGATTTGAAGACTTTTCAAAGGGCATTTTAGGGCTTTTCAGTATTAGGGTTTTTAGTTTCTAGGACCTTCTCTTTAGTTGTATAAATAGAGACGCATGTGTCTCTATTTCAGTTGTTCCAGTTTTTAGCTCTCTCATTGTAATCCCTTTTTTCAAAATTTATAAAGTTGGTGATTTTTGAGAAAATATAATTCCTTTTATTTGTTTTTAAAAGTTGGTAAGTGATTGAGAAGCTAGACTGAGTTCCATCATATTTGTGTAACACTTGATGTGTTTAAATTTCAAAAAGGTTTTTGAAAAGGGTTTAGCAAGTCTCTGAAATCCAAGGTTCTTTGAAGTGAAAGTGGATAAGAATCCTGGATTTTTGATCTTGTGTTTGTTTTAAAAACGTGTTAAGTTTCAAGGTTCAAGTGGTTTCAAGGTTTATAAGTTTTGGTAAAATCAGAAATATTAGATATTGTGCAATTTTGTGTGTTCTACTTTGATCTTAGCAGGTTTTGGAGATTGTTTGCTGTCCAAGGATCAGCATAGGCCCGGGCCTATTGGAGAAGGCTAAGCAGCCTTGGTTGGGCCTGGATGTAGGTCCAACAAGGTACTTCCTTGTTCCTTTTTAGTTTTCATAGATTTCTGCTTTTGAGTGATTTTTGTGACTTTGTGAGTAAGGTTGTTAAGTGACTGTTTGATTGCTTGATTATGCTTATTATGCATGTTTAGGTAGATTTGAATCAGTTTGGTTGAGTATTGTATGCATGAGCTTTGAAAAGTTTGGTTTCCTGAATTTAAAGGGGTGTTTGGGATAAGGATGATACTTGGATTATTGTTTTTAATCTTGCTTGCAAACCTGTTATTTCCACTCACTAGGTAGCTACTAGGTATTGTATGGGCTTAGGTTTTAGTTTGGTCAGTTTTTAAAGTAAGTTTGCATAAAAAAATTGGATATTATATCTAAAATCAGTAAGCTTATTTTTGTGACTGCATTTGTGTGAATTTGGTTATCAAATCTTGTAGTCTGCTAGGTTTTAGGTTGTTTAAGGGCTGTGAATCATTTATATGTCATTTGTTTAGCTAGATTGCAAGATTTGAGGCCTTGAATTTCACTTTTATGCATGTAAAATTGGTCAACATACTCATCAGAAACATTTGGCTTAATCAGAAACTTTGTGGCTTATTTGTGAAGATTTTTGTGTTGTGATTGCTAGTTTTTGTGTTTACTCAGACTCCCCACAACCCAATTGGTGTGGAGGTGCCTTGCTGTCCAAAAACAAGCCCTCCAAAGAGCTTTCCTAAGCTCAAAGGTCTCCTGACCATTATTTTGCACTAGCAGTGGGAAGAAAGTTTCCCCTGCTAACACACTGGTTTCCACTGCCAAGCAAAAAGACAAACACCAATCACATGTCACTATCTGTTTTCAAGATTTTTTGTCTTTAGTGGGTAAAAATTAGAGTTAGGACTTCAAACCAATTTCTTTATTTTTCTTATTTAATTTAGGATTTTTTTGTTTAATTAGTTTTTATTCTACTGTTCATCTGCTATTTTTTAGGTTTTATAGCATTTTTAATTAACTTTTTAATATTCTGATTTTGGAATTTAGTGGTAAAAATTATTATTTTTCACTTTTAACAATTTTCCTGGACTTAGAATATTATTTTAAGATTTTTGGTAAAAAAAGATTTTACTATTCATCTTTTTATTATTTTTTAGAATTAATTTAACTTAATTAGGGTTTTAATTAAACTAGTTTTGTCATTTAGTGAAAAATTTAATATTTTTCAATCTTTTTCATTTTTCTACTGTTCAATAGAGTAATTTAGGATTTTTAAAATTGGTAGATTATTTTTAGCATTATTTTATTATTTTTTATAATTAATTTAGTTTTAAAATAGTTTTTAGTAATTTAAAAATAGAAAAATAGTTTTTAAAAATTAGGAAAAATACTTTTTAGTTTTTAGATAATATAAGTAAGTTATTTGTTCAATAAAATCATATTTTGGACATTTTGATTAATTATATTTAATTTTAGGGCTTTAATTAACGTTTAAAATTGAATATTTAATTAATAAAAGGTTTTAAAATATTTTTATTGGATTTTATTTCTTATTTATATTATTTTAGACTACTTTTAGCTTTTAATCAAGTTTTAGGTTTTAAAATTTTAAATTTTGTAGGTTTTTTACGGTTTTACGTGAACGCGTTTTCGTCGTAGTTTAATTCGTTTTCGTAACCGTCTTTTCTTTCTATTCTCTTCTTTTCTTTTCTTCTTAATAAAATCGTCAATCAAAATCAATTCAATTCACAACGCACTTGCCTCCTTGGGAAACGAACTTGTTTGGTCTTTAGTGCTCGGTTTTCCTAAACCGACACTTAACGCTTACCACTACTTTGCCTCTCTTTTCCTAAAGGGTTGCAAAAACACTACATCAATTTTTGGCGCCGCTGCCGGGGAGGCGTGTTGTGTTTTGATTGAACCATTGTTTTTTATACTAGCCATAAATAGTATTTGTATTAGTAGCACTCTACTAATACGTATTATCGTTTTTCGGTTTTTGTGTGAATATTATTAATATATTGTATACGTAGAACAATAAATTCACAAGTACTCCAAATACGTAAGAAATCACAACCTTGACTTGGGAGGTCATTACCCAATCATTGTATTCGAATCTCAAACCAAAGAAAAAAGGCAAAAATAGATAAATACTTTCGTGAAGCTTGATTTTGATAATACAAACTATAAGGTGGGTATAAGGCGGTTGTATTTCACAACCTAAAGGAAAAAGGCTCTTAAGTGCTTCGCGCCGCCTCGTTTCCTCCGCTTGCTTGTGCGTATTTGATTTTGAGAGTGAATCGAGGGTTTTGCCGCCCAAAGTATTATTACATATCATATATATTTTCTTGGTTTCTATTGATTAAACCCTCTTGAACGATTTGGTGTTTCACCATCGTTCTAAAGTCATCGAAGGCGTTCACTCCACGTGATCGTTTTCATTCCTTGAGGCTTCTTTAATCGAGAGATTTTATTAAGGAGGAGATTTGTAGATTTTTGTCTACCTAATACATTCACCAATTTCCAAAAAGGTTAATACAATCAAAAAACCACAAAAAAATTGAAAAATACAAAATACCAAAAAGAATCTTCTTTGCTCGCCTTCTCGTTGTACGTGACGTTTATGCAAACTCGCTCTAAAGCAAGACGTGCACATAAACGAAGAAACAAATCGACCACTCCTTCTAGTGAGGAGTCTCCTATTGACGAACCCATTGTAGTGAAAGAAGCACCCATGGCTAATCGAACTATGATGGAGTTACTTCAAGCACCCACCGAGGGTTATGGAGAAGCTATTGTGATTCCCGCAATCCTTGCGGAGAATTTTGAGGTGAAAACGGGTTTGTTGTCGATGATCCAAAACAACAAATTCCGTGGTGATGAGAAGGACAATCCTCACAACCATATCCGCCAATTTAATCGTCTTACCGCCACGTGCAAATTTAAGGATGTCTCGAATGACTCGATTAAGATGATGCTTTTTCCGTATTCCTTAGCGGGGCCCGCTAAAATTTGGTTAGAGAAAGAGCCACCCAATTCTATATTGACGTGGAAGGATCTCGTTTCAAAATTTGTGAACCAATTTTTTCCGCCCTCTAAGACTACGCATTTGAAAAATGAGATTTCTAAATTTTCACAAGAATCAAATGAAAGTTTTTCAACGGCTTGGAATAGGTTTAAGGAGATGTTACATGAATGTCCTCATCACGGTTTTTCCGATTTACACCAAATTGACACGTTTTACAATGGACTTAACGATCATGAAAGAGATTATTTAAATGCCGCCGCGGGTGGTAATTTTTTGTGTAAAACGGTTGAAGAAGCTTTGGTCATAATTGAGAATAGGTCTAAGGTTTATAGCCCTCGTAACACACCGAGTGTTGCCAAATTGGGCTCGTCATCATCGTCTCGTAGTATCAATGCTTTACATGATGAGGCAAATGAAGAAAATCGATTTTTTGATAGATTTGCTAACCTTATGAACCATTGGAAAAATCAAGAAGCTTCAAATTCCGCTTCGGTTAAAGCGGTTTCTAAGAGTTGTTTGTCGTGTGGGGGAGCTCATGATCTTTCCGAGTGCATTACCGCGGATGGTAACACTTCGAATGCTTATGTAGCCACGGGAACTTATAACCAAATCGGTCAAGGTTCCCGCCAAAATCAAGCTCCACAAAATTAAAATGCTAATAATTATCGCAACAACAACCAAGGTGGAAATTACCAAGGAAATCAAAGAAACTATAACAAGGGTAATTATCAAAGTGGAAATGGGTAAATTTCAAACCAAAACCAAAACCGTGATTTTCAAAACAATGCCCAAGGTTTTCAAAATGATCACACCAAAAATCTTCAAGGAGAATTTTTGAATTATGCTAAGGCTAATGATGCTAAATTTGACAATATGCAACGTGAAATGGTTAGCTTAAGGTCCGAGTTGAAAAACGAGCTTAAAAACGAACTTGCTAATGAACTTAAAACTCATGCTAATAAAATGGAAGGAAATGTCACACGACTCCAACAAAATCAACAAAAAATGGAGCAAGGTCAACATGAGATTAAGCAAGAATTGTTAAAAGCGGATGCTAGGCAATCTAAGTTTGAAGACCGTATGGCAAAAATGTTTGAAGCTATCATGTGTAAGCCCTCTTCTTCGGGTGGTCTTCCTAGTGATACCATCGTGAACCCGAAAGGAGAATTGAAGGTTATTACTACTCGTAGTGGTAAAACTTTCAAAGAACCCATTTCTCGTCCAAGTACTTCTATGGAGAAGGAAAAAGAGAAAGAACCCGAGGTTGTGGTAGAAAAGGAGAAAATTACAAGCCCACGAAGTACCGCTCAAACCACACCTACGGTTGAACCAATACCCATAATGGAACCCGAGATTCTAAGGCCGATGCCTATGCCTACTATGCCCCAACCCACACCACCTTTACCCTACCATTCAAGACGAGACAAGGAAAAAGCACAAGAACGAAATAATTATCAATTTGAACTCTTTATGAAAATGTTTCGTGACTTGCATTTTAATATAAGTTTTGTCGACGCCTTAGTCATGATGCCTCGATTTGCCGCGAACTTCAAAAGTATGTTGAATAACAAAGAGAAATCGCAAAAATCGTCTAGTTGTTCTTCGGTTTTTCTAAGCCGCATACCTCAAAAAGTCGGTGATCCTGGAAAGTTTTTAATCCCATGTGTTATCCAAGACATGGAAGAATGCTACGCCTTGGCCGATCTTGGTGCTAGTATTAATTTGATGCCTCTTGAGATTTTTAAATCGCTCAATCTTCCCAATCTCACTCCTTCAAGAATGTCAATCGAAATGGCCGATCGTTCTATGATTCTAGCTTGTGGAGTTGCCGAGGACGTCTTTGTGAAAGTTGGAAAGTTCTACTATCCTGTAGACTTTATTGTTGTCGACATTCCTATCGATCCTAAAGTTCCGTTAATTTTAGGTCGATCTTTTTTGGATACCTCGAGAGCACTTATCGATGTGCATGCAAGAAAAATCACTCTTCATTTCAATGAGGAAGAACTCGTCATTAATGCAACCCAAAACTCCACTCTTTCTCATGTGTATTCTATCACATCTTTGTACAATGTCAATCCTATCAAAAACATTTGCAAAAAGATTTCGAATAGAGTTTTAGGAGTTGTTGAGAAAAATGAAGTTCCGTCCCCTCCGCCGGTGGAGGTTAAGAGTGTTAAGCCTACGATTCCGATCTCGAGTGATTCTTCGGATGATGAATACGTTGATCCCGATGGGGAGGTTTTCTTTGTTGACAAAAGATTTAAAGACTTACCACCACCTAAACCAAAAAGATTTCAAAATGTGAGAATTTTTAGTGTGACTAACATTGCTTTAGATACACCAAATATTTTTGACATAATCAAATCGGGTTTTCACAAGGAGAGTTTAAAAGATGAAAAAGGAAAAGATTTTAACTTGGATTTAAAATATTTTTCTACAACTCTAACTCCGTCATCACCACGTTTATTGAGTACTACAAGCTCGTCTTCTCCTTTTGACGATGCTTTGTGTGGACTTAGTGTGGGGGAATCCCCTTATGTTCCCTTCCCTTTCTCCACCGAGGACGAGATATTTGATCCTGGAATTGCTTATATAGGGAAATCTTGGTCTTCCACCGATGCAATAAATGGAAAATCTTTCTATTTGATTGGTGCGAGTCTACCTCGAGTAGCTCATGTTTTTAGTGACTTACCCATTGTCCCACCCTTCTATTTCTTCTCTCTTATTTTCTTGAAACTCTTTGAGTTTTTGTTGACTATTGATGAAGTGGCGTTGATTAGTTTTTTCAATGAAAACGAGAACGCCATCTTCGATCCTGGTATTTTGCATCATTAAAGGACTTAGTCCTTAATACCGGTTGTTTTTGGGCCTTGTTTATCCTGTAAGCCCCACCAAAAATTGACCATACCATGATTATCCCTAAATGATCACATTTATGGGGATTCGAGTCGAGCTTTTGACTCGGTTATCAAAAACAAGGTGCCTCGTGGGGGAGACCCATGCTTATCCATGTACATATTATTGCTTTCTAATTAGTTTAATGTGAGAGGATTTGTGCCCTTCCAACCTTTGTTCCGTGGTTGTTTGTGCATTGTGGTTTTTAGATCATGATCTTCGCTATTGGAGCCTCTCGTGTTCGTTTTATGGGAGCACTCGATTGTTTGCTTTGGAGACATTTCCCAATATCCAAATGATATATCCTTTTATGTTCTAACCTTAGGTTATTAGCACACTTCATAAACGGCTATTAATTTAATGGTTACACCCTTTCCATGCTAGATTAGGCATTCGACTACGTCTCTAGTATGAGGGTGTGTGCACCCCTAGACTCGAAACATTGAGGACAATGTTTAACTTTAGTATGGGGGGTGAATAGATACTTGCCTTGCCTAACCTTCACGCTTTCCAAAGTTTATCTTTTTGTTTATCGTTTTGTTGCAAAATAAGGCTAAAAATGGCCAAATTTTAAAATTTTTCTCATGTTTCATAAGTGTTTGAAGACACAAATGTAGGTTTTCCGATGGCGAGAATAAGAGTAATTTTTGACTCGACCGTGCGTGTTGAGCACTTAGCTTTGATTCCTTAACTTACATTAGGCTAAGTCTCTTAAATGAGGACGAGAAATGATAGAGTTAATTATAAGTTACTATGCTAAACGTAGAGTACTCGTATTCTTTCAAAAACTCATGTGTTCTCGTTGTTTGCTTATTCTCCCTTCGCATGTAAATATTTTTTGCTTAATAAATATTGACTTAGCGGTTTAGTTAGGATTGTTGGGTTTCTAGTCTTTTCTAGTAGCTTCCGTGTGATTAAATTGGGAATACATTAAGGTATCGCCAGCGTCACGGTTTTGAAGTATTGGCACCCGAATAATCGAAAGCTTCACCCAATAATAAGATTTCAAGTGCTCACCTAAATCTAGCAAACAATTTGAAGCCCCACAAGGCCTAAAATCTATGCAAAAATTGAAAGTGAATCAAGCCTTAATCTTCGAAGCTTTAAAGATCCAAAATTCGCTTTAGCATGAGGATATACGTCTTTGGCTAATAAAACCACCGATGAGGCGGATAATAAAAGGCAAGGCAAGACCGAAGTCATAATAAAAGCTTCATGGCGAAGTTGAATAAAAGATGGAGGTAAACCAAAGATAATAAGGCCCTTCCGTTAGGGGGCGTATAAAAGTCTTGGTAATAAGTCTCATGTTCAAAACCGTTATAAAACCGTGTTTATCGATTCTTCTTGTCAACTTAATTTTTTAACATCGTTGTCTATTAGGAGGGGTTATTGATTTGATGATCTTATTTACACCATTAGGAGTCTATTTTTAGACCTAAATCTCTATTATCGCATAAGTCAATGATGTATCCTCGTGATCATTAAGACATAATAAAATATAAGAGATACAGCTTAGGAATAATGGGAGGATAAGTACGTGATTAGGGCATATGAGTAGTGTTAGCATTACTAACTTATAATGACAATGATCTCGTTGCACGCTTGGCATGGAATTAAGGTGAAAATCGAGGACGACGAAATTATTTCTAACGAAGCATTCACGTGTTCTTATTCTATGAACCTAAACGTCCCATTTTGCGATGAAAATCATACATTATGTCTAAAACGCAAGTAGTAGTAATAGTAATAGTGTAGCTAGTTTATCTTTCAATTAAAGTGAATAAAATTGAATTTTGGAGATGCTATGATACTTTATTCTAGCATTGCGTGAGGGCACGGCAATGGTTTAGTATGGGGGAGTGATGAGACTGCTTTTATACATGGTCTCATCGTCCAAATCGGGCTTAAAATGCATAAAATATCATTAAAACTGCCAAATATATGCTTGTGTTTGTTACTTGTGTATTTTTAGGTACGGATATTGAGGAAATGGCAAAAGATCACAAGAATCATTCAAAAACGAACACGGGAAACGAAGCCGCACAATGAACCGGGCCCATGTTTTGAATTTCCAAAAATACCCTTGAAGAACTGAAGATTGGCAACTTTAGTCCCTCAACTTTTGAAGATTAACACTTTATACCCCTCAAATATTCAAAATTATGAATAGGGTCCCTAAAGTTTGAAGACTATACAAGATCAGTCCTTGAAGAATCCAAGAAGTGCATTTAAAACCCTTGGAAAAAGTTTATAACAAGTTGTGCCAAAAATGACAACTTGTGCAAAGTTGACACAAGTATAATGGGACGTTGTTGGTTGTTTTTCACAATATAAACAAAGTATGAACATTGGGGGGCCAATTCTGCCAGACACTAGAACCTATCCTAGCCAATTAAACTACCAAGTCACCCACCACCACCAATCACAATCCCCCACCTCATCATCCCTCACCCACGTCAGAATCCACTCACTACTTAAAAACTCAGATTAATTTATTAATCTTTTTAAACCTAAATTACGTGGGAAACATTTTTTTTAACCCCAAACCAAATCAAACCCCACCCTGTTTAACCTTCATCCCCAAATAAACCCTAATTACCCATTAACCAAAATCAAAGGGGTTTACCCCCATAACCTCCAGAACCCTAATTGGGTCTGTCAACATCGAAACACACCACCCAAAACCCTCACCAGCTCACTCCTGTCCCCTCACAACCCTCCCATGTCCCACGTTTTTACTAGCAAACAAAGTGGAACAGCCCATCAACGAACCAAAAGGGTTTGCTTACTCCTAAAGCAAAAACCAACGCACCAGATTGAAGATTCCAACTGGCATGTCACATGGACGATTTTTGACCAAGATTTGAAGACTTTTCAAAGGGCATTTTAGGGCTTTTCAGTATTAGGGTTTTTAGTTTCTAGGACCTTCTCTTTAGTTGTATAAATAGAGACGCATGTGTCTCTATTTCAGTTGTTCCAGTTTTTAGCTCTCTCATTGTAATCCCTTTTTACAAAATTTATAAAGTTGGTGATTTTTGAGAAAATATAATTCCTTTTATTTGTTTTTAAAAGTTGGTAAGTGATTGAGAAGCTAGACTGAGTTCCATCATATTTGTGTAACACTTGGTGTGTTTAAATTTCAAAAAGGTTTTTGAAAAGGGTTTAGCAAGTCTCTGAAATCCAAGGTTCTTTGAAGTGAAAGTGGATAAGAATCCTGGATTTTTGATCTTGTGTTTGTTTTAAAAACGTGTTAAGTTTCAAGGTTCAAGTGGTTTCAAGGTTTATAAGTTTTGGTAAAATCAGAAATATTGGATATTGTGCAATTTTGTGTGTTCTACTTTGATCTTAGCAGGTTTTGGAGATTGTTTGCTGTCCAAGGATCAGCATAGGCCCGGGCCTATTGGAGAAGGCTAAGCAGCCTTGGTTGGGCCTGGATGTAGGTCCAACAAGGTACTTCCTTGTTCCTTTTTAGTTTTCATAGATTTCTGCTTTTGAGTGATTTTTGTGACTTTGTGAGTAAGGTTGTTAAGTGACTGTTTGATTGCTTGATTATGCTTATTATGCATGTTTAGGTAGATTTGAATCAGTTTGGTTGAGTATTGTATGCATGAGCTTTGAAAAGTTTGGTTTCCTGAATTTAAAGGGGTGTTTGGGATAAGGGTGATACTTGGATTATTGTTTTTAATCTTGCTTGCAAACCTGTTATTTCCACTCACTAGGTAGCTACTAGGTATTGTATGGGCTTAGGTTTTAGTTTGGTCAGTTTTTAAAGTAAGTTTGCATAAAAAAATTGGATATTATATCTAATCAGTAAGCTTATTTTTGTGACTGCATTTGTGTGAATTTGGTTATCAAATCTTGTAGTCTGCTAGGTTTTAGGTTGTTTAAGGGTTGTGAATCATTTATATGTCATTTGTTTAGCTAGATTGCAAGATTTGAGGCCTTGAATTTCACTTTTATGCATGTAAAATTGGTCAACATACTCATCAGAAACATTTGGCTTAATCAGAAACTTTGTGGCTTATTTGTGAAGATTTTTGTGTTGTGATTGCTAGTTTTTGTGTTTACTCAGACTCCCCACAACCCAATTGGTGTGGGGGTGCCTTGCTGTCCAAAAACAAGCCCTCCAAAGAGCTTTCCTAAGCTCAAAGGTCTCCTGACCATTATTTTGCACTAGCAGTGGGAAGAAATTTTCCCCTGCTAACACACTGGTTTCCACTGCCAAGCAAAAAGATAAACACCAATCACATGTCACTATCGGTTTTCAAGATTTTTTGTCTTTAGTGGGTAAAAATTAGAGTTAGGACTTCAAACCAATTTCTTTATTTTTCTTATTTAATTTAGGATTTTTCTGTTTAATTAGTTTTTATTCTACTGTTCATCTGCTATTTTTTAGGTTTTATAGCATTTTTAATTAACTTTTTAATATTCTGATTTTGGAATTTAGTGGTAAAAATTATTATTTTTCACTTTTAACAATTTTCCTGGACTTAGAATATTATTTTAAGATTTTTGGTAAAAAAAGATTTTACTGTTCATCTTTTTATTATTTTTTAGAATTAATTTAACTTAATTAGGGTTTTAATTAAACTAGTTTTGTCATTTAGTGAAAAATTTAATATTTTTCAATCTTTTTCATTTTTATACTGTTCAATAGAGTAATTTAGGATTTTTAAAATTGGTAGATTATTTTTAGCATTATTTTATTATTTTTTATAATTAATTTAGTTTTAAAATAGTTTTTAGTAATTTAAAAATAGAAAAATAGTTTTTAAAAATTAGGAAAAATACTTTTTAGTTTTTAGATAATATAAGTAAGTTATTTGTTCAATAAAATCATATTTTGGACATTTTGATTAATTATATTTAATTTTAGGGCTTTAATTAGCATTTAAAATTGAATATTTAATTAATAAAAGGTTTTAAAATATTTTTATTGGATTTTATTTCTTATTTATATTATTTTAGACTACTTTTAGCTTTTAATCAAGTTTTAGGTTTTAAAAATTTAAATTTTGTAGGTTTTTTACGGTTTTACGTGAACGCGTTTTCGTCGTAGTTTAATTCGTTTTCGTAACCGTCTTTTCTTTCTATTCTCTTCTTTTCTTTTCTTCTTAATAAAATCATCAATCAAAATTAATTCAATTCACAACGCACTTGCCTCCTTGGGAAACGAACTTGTTTGGTCATTAGTGCTCGGTTTTCCTAAACCGACACTTAACGCTTACCACTACTTTGCCTCTCTTTTCCTAAAGGGTTGCAAAAACACTACATCAATAACACTCATCAAGCCCCATTAAAAACTGCATAAGCTTCATAAGCTGCTGATGTAAGATAGATTCAGTGCTAGCAGGGCAAGAACATTTAATGGCACACACACATTTAGGCAATTTGGTTAAAACATCAAACTCCCTCCACAAAGAGTTAAGCCTATGATAATATTCAACAACAGATGTGCCTCCTTGTTTCACAGAATTAATCTTTTGAAGGAGATTATACACCACAGAACCATCAACCTTATCATAAGTTTCAGATAATTCATTCCAAATATCAGAAGCATTTTCAGAATAAACCAATCCCATATAAACATCTTGTGACACAGAGTTCATAAGCCAAGTTAAAACCATAGCATTACATCTATCCCATTGAGCAGATAAAACATTATTGTGAGCATAAGTTTCTTTCAAGCAAGTACCATTAATAAAGCCAATTTTATTCCTAGCTTGAAGAGCAAGTTTCATGGCATTGTTCCACATACGATAATTACCAGTACCAAGAAGTTTTAAAGGAATTAAAGCAGTAGTACTACTATCACTATTCTGAACATGCAAAGGATCACCAGCATCAAGACTGTTAATCAAAATAGGTTCAATAACACCACCACCTGTGTTAACAGGTGGAGAAGTACTAGCACCAGCACTCATAATGAATGAGCAACAAGCACAAACGACAAAAAAGATATAGACCAAGCAAACAACAAGTAAGAGACAAAAATAGATAATCACAAGTATGGAAGCCAAAAAAAGAGAACACCCAGAACTGAGTTACCAGAAATGCCAGTTGTGGACTGGGATTGACCAGAGCAGGTATCCACACCAGTCAAGGCTGGAGGGTCAAGGTGTTAATCAATTCGTTTGCACTCACAGAACAGGTAACTGTAACCCACTAAGTAACCAAGAGAAGAGAGATAAAAGGAAGAAAGAGAGGGGCTTACAGTGCTATACAGCAAAAAAAGGACCCAATCTCTAGATTCACTTAGTCTAGAGGATGGGAAAGTCACCACCAAAGAAACCCCCAAATTATAACAAATTAGGGTTTCAAAACCCTAATTCTGATTCAGCTAGAGAAAAATAAATAAGGCAACGGCACCACCAGATCGATCAACGACACCACCAATAATAGCTTCCTGAGGTCCAAACAAGAAGGATCCCCAAAAATAAAATTAGGGTTTCACGAAACCCTAAGTTTATTTAATGAGGAAACTAACGGCACCACTTGAATGATCAACGGCAATGCACAGGGAAGCGTCCAAGAACCAAAGAATCAAGAAACCCCAAAAAAATAAATTAGGGTTTCAAGAAACCTGATACTTGCATTTTTGCACTGGGTTCTCTATATTCTCTGTTAGAAATACGTTTTAACGTATATTAGAAGTATCAGTCACTCCACAATATTATTTATGTTGTAATGGCTCGTAGTTAGTGTTACTTATTAAGTTAAGTAAGAAACCGACCCATGGGCTTGTCATGGGTCGGCCCAAGCCCATATAAGGGCCTTGGATATAAATACCCCTTTCCACCATGGAAAGGGGTTGGTTGTTGGTCATTCCATATTTTCATTTGAATAAAATCACATAGTTTCTCTCTCACTTTCTCTCTCTAGTTTCTCTCTCTAGGAATCTTCAACCCACTTCATAGATTCATAGGTTATCAATATTCTACATTTGGTATCAGAGATATGGGGTGATTTAAGGTAATGATTTGTGTTGTTTTTTAGTTTTTGATTGTATTAGTGTTCTTTAAGAAGATCCATCTTGATTCTTGGAGTTTTTGGTGTTTTTGTGATTGGGATTAGTAGATAAGTATTAGTTTTTACTTATTATTGTAGAAATCACAAAACTTTTTGGGTTATTTGGTAAAAATCTGGGTTTATTTCATCATTTTTTGATCGACTGTTCATACGAATCAAGTTTCTGTTTACCCAGTAAAGTTCCGAACCAAAAACATCCGGATCAAAAATTTCGGATCAACAAAAGTTCCGGATCAAAAAGTTCCGAACCAAAAGTTCCGGATCAAGGAAAGTTCCGGATCAAGGAAAGTTCCGAACCAAAAGTTCCGGATCAAGGAAAGTTCCGGATCAAGGAAAGTTCCGGATCAAGGTAAAGTTCCGGATCAAGGGAAAGTTCCGGATCAAGGAAAGTTCCGGATCAAGGTAAAGTTCCGGATCAAGGGAAAGTTCCGGATCAAGGAAAGTTCCGGATCAAAGGAAAGTTCCGGATCAAGGAAAGTTCCGGATCAAATCTTCCGAACCAAAGTTCCGGATCAAGGAGTTCCGAGCCAAAATCTTCCGAATCAACACTTCTGAATCAACAGAAGTTCCGAATCAAGGGATATTTTACTTGTTTTTTTGACGATTTTTTAGAGGATTTAATCTTGGTTTCTTACAACAAAAACTCAACACAACTCACAAACTTTACTTCACTGCTCGATCAACCGATAATCTTTGTTTCTTTGAAGTGAACAAAATGAATCCGAATTCATTAATGCCTCAGATGACATCACTTACGGACATTTCCGTCATTACGGGAACGGATAATCGCCCTCCAATGCTCATTAAAGAAGTCTTTGAAGCATGGCAAGGCCGTATGATGTCATACCTTAAGGGAAAACCGGTATATGGAAGGCTTATGGTTAAGTCAATTCTAAATGGTCCACTTGACTATGGTACCATCGTGGTTAACAATGTGACTCGGCCAAGGGAGTTTGAAGAACTTACACCAGCTCAACAACTTGTTGCCGATGCAGACGAAAAGGCTCTTCAAACCATTCTCCAAGCTCTTCCACATGACATCTATCGCATGGTAAGTCAATATACGGTTGCGAAGGATTTATGGGAACGTCTAAAGGTGTTGCTACAAGGTACGTCTCTTACCAAACAGGAAAGGGAATGTCAGTTGTATGATCTGTTTGATAGATTCACGTACAGCCCAGGGGAAACGCTTCACGATTATTACTTCAGATTCACCACTCTCATGAATGATCTGAATGTATACAATCTCGTGATTGCTCCATTCCAGGTTAACACCAAATTTTTGAATACTTTACCTCAAGCTGAATGAGGTGAGTATATTACCGATGTTAAGTTAACCAGGGATTTGCATAAGTGCAATTTGGATCAACTCTATGCTTTTCTTCAGCAGCATGAGAAACATGTGATCATGCACCGTTCGCCTCGAGGTATGTACCCTGATTCTTTAGCTTTGATGGCGAATCAACCAAGCTTGTCACACAACAACACTCCTTATATTTTGGGACACCAAGCCTATCATCCATCACCTTACATGACACCAAGCTTCCCCCAATATTCGATTCTACCGCAACCACCCACCTCACATCAGCAACAATATCGGTTTAATGCACCTTCATCACAATATGCTTCACAACCTCACCCAGCAAGCATTGCACCTTATGCTCAGCCTTCATATTATTCTTATCAAGAGAATGCAACATATCCATCAAGCTATTCTGATCACATGAGTATTCCTTCTAGTGATTATGCAGCTCAACAAGACCAAGCAATGTATTGTGATGATGAGGAAATCCCCATTCCTATATTTAAACAAGGAACTGACCCAGTTGAAGTGTTAACCACTATGTCTGCTTATCTCACAAGGACATTAAGCAAACGAGGATTTAGAGGACCAGCTCCTACTAACAATCAGCTGAGGAATTCATCCAATTCTCGCCAACAAGCTACTATTGAGAATGGCAGGGTAATGGTTCAACCTATTTAACCTTATCAGGGGAGACCTACTACATCAACCACCAATGCACGCACGGTCAATCCTGCTCCAATGGTCAACACTCCTCCACGGGCTAATTCCACAGGCAAGTTGAGAATGATTACATGCTACAACTGCAAGGAAGAAGGTCACATGTCCAGGGATTGCAAGAAACGCAAGAGGAGAAGGGATGGTCAATGGTTTGCAGAGAAGATTTATCTGGTGAACGCTCAGGCACAAGGAAGGGAACTTGATGAAGAGGAGCTTACATTTCTTGCTGATCCAGGGATTGCTGAACAAGATGTTGTCACTACACAAAATGCAGCTTACCAAGCAGATGATCTTGATGCTTATGATTCAGACTGTGATGAACTTCAATCAGCACAAGCAGCTCTTATGGTAACTATCTCTAGCTTAGGGCCAGAAAAGAGATCTGGGGTACTTATTAATACCACTGATAATACCACTGATACTAGTATTCAACCACATCAAGTTGGGCAAGAGCGTGCTGATTTGAATGAGTCTTCGGTGGTGAGTCTTTCAAATGAGGAGACAATCAATGATAGTAATATCAATGTGAGTCCCCAGACTTTGAGTGAATCACAACCGGGAGTCATTTCGCATACGCATACTCCTGCTCAACAAGATTTGGTCATGGTTCCTGCTACATTACTTAGCCAAATGAATGCTGCACTCTTAGAAACCATAGCTAAGAATAAGAATTTGTCTGATGAGCTTGCCTTAAGCAACGAGAAAGTTCAAACTTTGGAATTAGTTCCTTCGTCTAGTGTTCTAACAAATCCCGAATATGATCATTTTCGAAACAAACAAATGGGTCATTTGCAAGAAATTGAAACCTTAAGAGCAGATCTTTCTAACGAACTTAGAGAAAAAGAGTTAGTGGTCACTAATTTTCAAAAACTTCAAACGGATTTTGAATTACTCGAGTCTAAGAAGAATGAAATGGAAATTAATGCGGCTAATAAGATTAGAAGTCTAGATTATTTGCTTTTAAGACAATACGCTGCCTCTCAACTAGTGCACTTATTTGATGCTTCGTTTAGAGAATTTCACTTATCGCGTCAAAAAGGCCTTCCCCCTAACCCACGGTATGCAAAACAAGCTCTTATCCATAGTCCAAGACTTTATAATGCAACCCAATTAGTATTGGTCTTAGATCCGATTGTTACTTTCGAGGATCGCACAAGTAAGGATCTAGTTGATGAGAATCGGTCATACAATTTTGCAAAATATCCCGATTGTGATTATTTTAAAATGAATCAGGAGCTTGCTAAAACGGATTTTAGAATTCGCTTCCATATGGACAAAGATCTCATTACCGCACCAACCTACATGTTAAATGAAGAAAACCCTAGTACACTTCCTACACTTGTCAAAATGGAAGGTCCTAAGGAAATTCCAAAGGATCTTCCACCTGTTAGCACTGTAAGGTTAAACTTGCAAGAGATTAATCAATTCTTTACTAATTTTGACAAGGTCATTTTGGAATGTACGACTTCAAATGGCCTAAACGTCGGAAAATGGGCTTTCGAACACATGAACGAGGTGTTTAAGAATGAGATCAATCCGTTTGTCGAAAGTCTAAAAAGAAGTTTTACATCTCTTTCGGAAAATCTTGAGTTTGAAATTACAGAAGTTCAAAAAGTGTTTTATGAAATGGACACCGCTTACGAACTACAATTAATTGAAAAGGAAAAGATTTTATCCGAATATGACCGATTCTTGTCCCAAGTAATTTCGTGTGATGTGCTTACTACTGTAAATGTTAATTATTCGAATGAGCTTACATCCGCTATGATTAACTGTGATGCTGTGAATATATGTGATGATGTGTGTGATCTCTCTGTAAATATTGTTGATACTGTAAATGAGGTAGATAATCATTATTGTCACGAATCTAACGCTGAATTTTTAAAGCTACAAGATTCTTACAATTTACTCTCAAAACGCTTTAATCAACTTGAACAACATTGTATATCTTTAGAATTAAAACAACAAACTCAAAATAAGGATCTTTTGATAACAAATGGTTGTGAAAACAGTGTTGAGACGAGTGACAAGATGATTGCAATAGTTAAGGCATTAGAGGAAGAGATTATGAGATTGAAGAGAGACGTGTCATCAAATGAAACACTAAAATTGGAACTAGAGGCTGCAGAGTCTAAAAACCAGGACTTAGAAATTAGACTTTCGTCTATTCTAGGGGAGATGGATCGTGCAAGACAGGGAATGTCCAAACTTTATGGTTCACTAGAAGAACGCTTCGCTTTTAATGCGGCACAGCAACAATCTTATGTTGAACAATTGAACCAAAAATGTAAGGAAATCTCTGACTTAAACATCCTGCTCATTGACAAAAACATGGTTTTGGCCGAGTTAAAGGAGACACTTCTTCTCACCCGACAAGAAGCTGTTAATAACTTAGCTACCAACTCTGCACCGTCCTCTAGTGCTCCAACAACCAAGTCAGTAGTGCTTTATAAGAACCCGCTCCATAAGAAAAACCCGGTTACCTACGATGATTATATGAGGAATGCAATTAAGCATGTAGATCTTGTTAGGGATATTTTAGACGATCTTTATGCCTTAGATCCCTCAAGTAGCTACTATTACTCAGCTCATGAATATATTAAGCGAGTTCAATATTGCTTAGCATATTTGCAATACATAGGTAAACCAGGTTCTGCACTACTCACTAATCGACCCATTGCTGTAACTCCATTCAATAAGACCCCAGGAGCAAAACCGTCATTGGCACCATCAAGTAAGGCACCTTTAAAATCTGTTGCTAATGTTCCCACTTTGCCTTCTACAGGAGTAAAAGATTCTACTAAGGCTAAAGGATCGCCACTCAAGAAAGATAAGATCAAGCCCTCCACTAGTAGTACCAACAAGAAGAAAGTAGAAGCTCACCATAGGAATGTTAGTTCAGATTTAAATAAAAAGAATCATGTTAAGACTAAAAGCTCTGCGCCTGTGCAGAAGCCTAAACCATTTGTGAATTCTGATTTGAAATGTTGGAATTGTAATGAATGTATGTTTTCCCAACGTCATGATTTGTGTCTTATTGATCATGTGAATGAAATGAATGCCATTAGGAATGATCTTGAATGGAAGCCAACTGGTAGAACTCGTGCCCAAGTTGGCTGGCAATGGCGTCCCACTGGTAGGACCTTTACATTAGATGGAAAAATGTGCCCTTTAACTAGGAATGCATCCATTGAGGTTAGGTCTGAGCGTCCTTTAGTTAGGCACACTAGCACTAAAGTATGGAAACAGCGCCCTTTAATTAGGTCAGCCCCCACTATAGTGCCTATCAGTGAAGAAATACCTCAGGATTTAAGCCAACTAGAATCTACACCACCAACTAGGAAGAAGAAGGCTAGGAAATCTAAGAAACCTAAAGTTAGCAAATCTAAGATTATTAAATCTGTACCTGCTAATAACAAGGAACATTCAGATTCCGATACCTCTACATTGTCCTCGTCTGGTGATATTTTCAGGTGGTCCAAATCATCCTCTGGTATTTGGACTCCGGTTGTTCAAAGCATATGATCGGAGATCGCTCGATGCTCCGAAATTTCGTCAGCAAGTTTCTTGGAACGGTTAAATTCGGTAATGATCATATTACAAAGATAATGGGGTATGGTGAATATCAGATTGGAAACGTTACGATTTCAAGGGTATACTATGTAGAAGGTCTTGGTCATAATTTATTTTCAGTAGGACAGTTTTGTGATTCCAACCTAGAGGTTGCTTTTCGACAACATACTTGTTTCATCCGCAACTTGGAAGGAAAAGACTTGTTGAAGGGATCTCGTGGTGCATATCTTTATACGTTGTCCCTACAAGACATGATGGCCGCCTCTCCAGTATGTCTTCTCTCTAAAGCATCTAAGACCAAGTCATGGTTATGGCATCGCAGATTATCTCATCTCAACTTTGATGCTATTAATCATCTGGCTAAAAACGAATTAGTTCGTGGTCTTCCAAAGCTCAAATTTCACAAGGATCATTTATGTTCCGCGTGTTCAAGGGGGAAAAGTACCAAGAAATCATACAAGCCCAAAGCTGAAGACACCAATCAAGAAAAACTTCATCTTTTGCATATGGATCTTTGTGGGCCAATGAGAACTGAAAGTGTGAGCGGTAAGAAATTCATTCTTGTTATTGTGGATGATTTCTCCAGGTTTACATGGGTTAGATTTCTACGTACAAAGGATGAAGCACCGAAGGCTATCATCACTTTTCTGAAATTCATTCAGGTACGTTTAAATACTACTGTCCGCCGTATTCGTACAGATAATGGAACAGAGTTCGTCAACCAGACTCTTCGTGATTACTATGAAGAAGTTGGTATCTCACATGAAACATCCGCTGCACGTACTCCACAACAAAACGGTGTCGTTGAAAGACGGAATCGTACGCTTATGGAAGCTGCTAGGACTATGCTGATTTATGCGAACGCTCCATTGTTCTTGTGGGCAGAAGCTATATCTACTGCATGTTTCACCCAAACCGCTCTATCATTCGGAAACGCCATGGAAAAACACCTTACGAGCTTTTACATGATCGTAAACCCGATGTTTCATTCTTTCATGTGTTTGGTGCTCTTTGTTATCCAAACATTAATATTGAGAACTTGGGCAAGCTTCAACCAAAAGCCGATATAGGTATTTTCATTGGTTACTCACCCTCCAAGAAAGCATACCGAATTTACAACCGTCGTCTTGGTAAGATCATAGAAACTATGGACGCAGATTTCGATGAGCTGACAGCGATAGCTTCTGAGCAACGCAGCTCTGAACCCGCGCTTCATGAGATGGGAACCGGTGGTATTAGTTCCGGATTAGTTCCCAATAATCCTACTTCTACATCATTTTTACCACCAACAAGGCCCGAGTGGGATAAACTGTTTCAACCGTTGTTTGATGAATTCTTTGATCCCTCAAATGATGAAGTTCCAGCACCTGTAGTGATAGCTCCAATCCCTGAAGTTGTTGCTCAAGCAAATGAAGCTTTATCTAATGCATCTTCAATTAACATTGAACCGGATGCACCTTTACCAAGTGATTCTCAAACTATACCTGAATCGTTACCCCTACTTGTGCCTAATGATGTGGAAGAGGATTCTATTGATCATGATTTGGAATATGCTCACCTACAAGAGCTTCCTTTCTTTGGTGTACCGATACCTGAAAACCCTTCAGCCGCGTCTACCTCAGAAGAAGCTCCTTCTATTGTTCACTCCAGACCACCTAGGATTGAAAAACATAGCACCAAATGGACAAAAGATCACCCAATTAGGAATGTCATTGGAGATCTAGATCGACCAGTCTCTACACGCCATCAATTACAAGAGAGTGCACTCTATTGCTATTTTGATGCATTTCTCTCCGAAGTTGAACCTAAAAATTGGCAACAGGCTATGACTCAATCATCTTGGATTGAAGCCATCCAGGAGGAACTAAATGAATTCCAAAGACTTGAAGTATGGGAATTAGTTCCTCTCCCTGACAAGGTTAACATCCTTACTTTGTTGTGGGTTTATAAGGTTAAACTCGATGAGATGGGTGCAGTCTTGAAGAATAAGGCTAGATTGGTTGCTAGAGGATATAAACAAGCCTTGGGTATAGACTTTGAAGAATCTTTTGCTCCTGTTGCAAGATTGGAGGCTATTAGACTATTCCTTGCGTATGCTGCTCATATGAACATGATCGTCTATCAAATGGATGTGAAGACGGCATTTTTGAATGGTGAACTAAGGGAAGAAGTCTATGTTAGTCAGCCGGATGGGTTCGTTAGCACGGAGTTTCCTAATCATGTGTACAAGCTTAAGAAGGCTCTCTATGGGTTGAAACAAGCTCCACGCGCGTGGTATGATCTCCTTTCAACATATCTCATCTCGGAAGGCTTCTCCAAAGGCAAAGTGGACCCCACTCTATTCACTCTCAAGGAGGACAACGACATGATACTGGTACAAATTTATGTTGATGATATCATATTTGCTGCCTCTAACATAGAATTGTCAAAACGCTTTGAGAAGATAATGTCCACACGCTTTCAGATGTCAATGATGGGAAAATTTTCATTTTTCTTAGGATTACAGATTTCTCAAAATCCCAGAGGCATCTTTATTAATCAATCCAAATATGCTCTAGAATCTTTAAAGAAATATAACTTTGATAATTGTGACCCCGTGGACACTCCAATGGTGGAGAAATCCAAGTTAGATGAAGATAGGAATGGGACTATTGTCGATCCAAAACTTTACCGTGGGATGATCGGCACCCTTCTCTATCTGACTGTTAGCAGGCCTGATTTGCAATTTGTCGTATGCATGTGTGCCCGGTATCAGGCTCGGCCTACCGAAAAGCACCTACATGTTGTTAAAAGGATCTTTCGGTATCTCAAAGGAACACTTCATCGTGGTCTATGGTATCCGAAAGATTCCTCTATTGCTTTAATATCATACGCAGATGCCGATCATGCTGGGTGTCAAGACATGAGGCGTAGCACTTCTGGATCTGTGCAACTCCTTGGAGACAGATTGATCAGTTGGTCTTCAAAAAGGCAGAAAAGCGCTGCAATTTCTAGCACGGAGGCTGAATACATCGCCATCTCTGGTTGTTGTGCTCAAGTCCTTTGGATGAGATCACAATTAACTGACTACGGTTTGGGATTCAACAAAATCCCGATGTATTGTGACAACAAGAGCGCCATTGCCCTTTGCTGCAACTATGTTCAACACTCCCGGGCCAAGCACATAGACATTCGCTACCATTTTATTAAAGAGCAGGTGGAGAACGGAGTGATCGAGCTGTATTTTGTCACCACTGAGTATCAGCTGGCAGATATGTTCACCAAAGCCTTAGATCGAGGACGAATCGAGTTTTTGATCGACAAGCTTGGCATGAAATCATTCTCTCTAGCGACTCTCAAAGAATTGGCAGAAGAATCAGCTGAATAGTGGTGGTAAACTATTCAGACGTATCTTTTGTTCGTGATCATGTATATTATCGTATATATATAAACCACAAAAAGCAAAATACAAAAATATAAAACCAAGAAAAACCATAAAAAATATAAAACCTAGAAAAACCATAAAAATTATAAAATCAAGAAAATCAAAAAATATTTTTCGTTTTTTAAATCGGGCATGTCTTTTAGTACGGTAATATTTACGGCTTTAGAAATGTCGATCAATATTGATACGGCGCCATAAATAGAGTCCGTATAAAAGTTGTACATTTTTAAAACATGCCCATTATGGCTTGTAGTTATTTCAGACTGCAACCCGGTTTTCGCATTAAAGTCACGTATTTCCTTGGAAAACGTTGGCTCACAACGGGAATTAATTTTCTCGGGCATGATTTACAAGCCAAATCATGCAAAGGGATCAAGTTTACTTTACAACTTGGTCTAACACGAGTTAGTGTACGTCTCAGTGCATTAATTTGTCAAAATAAGAGAAATCTTATTGCCACCACGAATCAATCTTTTCAAGACATTAATTGGAAATGCTTTCATCAATATTTGACTCTTTAAACAATGACTACAGCTCTTTAAATAGAAAACGGGTCATCGTTTAAGGGGGAGAAAATATTAAATTATCTTCGTCATCAAAACGATTTTCAAAAGTGTTTGTGGAAAATTAATTGGCTAAATGGTTTATGAGTGGTCTTGCTTTAGAATACGACTTGTGTTCGTTCAATGTGATAGGAATTGCTTTAAGATCTTGAAGATTTGCTAATAGGTTGTGATGCTTAAGTTGTGTGAAGGTTAAGTTGGCGAAATTTAACAATGGTTAGGGTGACTAGAAAAGAAAAGGAGTTAGTATAAAAAAAAGGATAAGAAAAGAAAAGTATAGGGGACTTAAGTGACAATTTGTGAAATTTGTCAAAAATTGACCTAAGTCAAAACCAAACCCCCCCCCCCCCCCCCGTTTTTTTTTGTTTTTGTTCTATCTTCTTCACTGAGCTTATTTCCGCCATTAACACATACACAAGCTTCCAAAACTCTCGTTTTCAATCATCCAATCTGTTCCATTCATTCAAAAAGGTACAAACAACTAATTCTTTGATTTATAATTCGCCTAATTCATCAGTATATCCTGTTAAAAGATTCGATTAATCAGATTAAGTCCAAATTAGGGTTTGTGTCTAATTAAGCATTAATTGATTAGGGGTTTTGATGGGTTTTGCTCGGAATATCATTAGAATGTGTGTAGTTGCTTTAGAATGCCTTAGAACTCACAAACGCGACTAGATTAATCATTAATAGGCTGTGTTTAGAAGTTCCGGATGAACAAGGATTACAAACTTCCGAATGAAGGAAGTTCTGAACAAAGTTCCGAATGAAGGAAGTTCCGAACGAACTTCCGAATGAAGGAAGTTCCGAACGAACTTCCGAATGAAGGAAGTTCCGGATGAACTTCCGAATGAAAGAAGTTCCGAATGAACTTCCGAATGAAGAAGTTCCGGATGAACTTCCGAATGAAGAAGTTCCGAGTGAACTTCCGAATGAAGAAGTTCCGAGTGAACTTCCGAATGAAGAAGTTCCGAGTAAACTTCCGAATGAAGAAGTTCCGAATGAACTTCCGAATGAAGAAGTTCCGAATGAACTTCCGAATGAAGAAGTTCCAAGTGAACTTCCGAATGAACTTCCGAATGAAGAAGTTCCGGATGAACTTCCGAATGAAGAAGTTCCGAGTGAACTTCCGAATGAAGAAGTTCCGAATGAACTTCCGAATGAAGAAGTTCCGAATGAAGGACTTCCGAATGAAGAAGTTCCGGATGAACTTCCGAATGAAGAAGTTCCGAGTGAACTTTCGAATGAAGAAGTTCCGAATGAACTTCCGAATGAAGAAGTTCCGGATGAACTTCCGAATGAAGAAGTTCCGAATGAAGAGTTCCGAATGAAGGACTTCCGAATGGAGAGTTCTGAATGAAGAGTTCCGAATGAAGAGTTCCGGATGAAGAGTTTCGGATGAAGGGTTATTTGATTGATAGTTGTTTGCCTGTTATAAGTACTTGTTGAAATGTATTATGCTTAGAAGTCATAATGATGTATATCTATATATTTTTTGTGCATCAACCTTTCATGTCTTATCTTAAGCAGATACGATGACTAATCCAACAGTACAAGCAATCCAAGACTCTAGAGCAGCCTCAATTGCCGAAGCACGAACACTCAAGTTCATACCAAACAATTACTGGCTGAAGCAAGTCTCGAAATCCACTCACCATGGATTCAAAGTAGCCATAGCAATCCTTGATCACTCTCACTTTAAGAACGCCCTTAGGAGTACTGCCTCGGTGCCATATGATTACATGTATGAGTTCTGGGCTACCAAGGAGAGTACTTCAAACAAGATCACCTTCACTCTCGACAACAAGCAGTAGACACTCATAGTTTCAGACTTCCGTAAGATTTTTGGAATACGGGATACACCCAAAGGCATGTCATTTTCGAGGGATCCTACTAAAGATGAACTCATGGAGATGTTCGAGGCTCTTGGATGTCCTGACATACGAGTTGTGTCTGAGTTTACCACCGCTAAAGTAGGTCAACCTTGGAGAGCAATCTTGGGTATTCTCAGTAGATGTCTTACACCGAAAACAAGTGGGCATGATGCTTTGCGTGGTCCAATTATGAACATCTTCCATGGAATGTACAAAGGCGCAAATGCAGATTATGCATTATTGTTGTGGGAAGAATTCACCTTTCAACTCTTCCAAAACAAGAAGCTGAAGACTAATTTCTTTCCTTACCCTCGGTTTATCAAGCTTATCATTAATTATTTTATGAAGAATGATGTTACTATTGATAGGCGTGCAGCAAGTCGTCATCACACTGAAGAGGCTGATCACACTGTGAATCTAAGGCATGAAGGACCATCTGGTGGTGTTATTCCTGGTCCTATTCCCGATTATCTTCTGACGGATAGAATTAAAGCTTCAGCTGATTACAAGCTACTGCTGCTAGAAATCAAGAAGCTAAAAGCAAGTCTTCAGACAGGAGAAGACTCGTCTACTACGGTCAAGAGTAAAGGTAAACGCAAGCAACCAGCTGTTTTACCTGAACCCGAAACCAAGAAGAAGAAGACTGAGACTAAGAAGGGAAAAGGCACTGCTTTTGTTCTACGTGACGAAGAAGATGTTGATGATCCTACTCTTGACAAGGTTGAGAGAAAATTAATGAAGATAGCTATTGAAAGGAGTAGGAAAGACACGGGAGGTAGTGGTTCGGGTGCACAGATGAATATTGAAGAAGAGTACAAGGAGCCAGAGGATGTTTATGAGTTTGGATCACCTGAACGGTATTCTACTTCGAAGGAGACATCCATCCCTGTTTCAGCAAGTGTTGAAAAGGAGTCCGGTGCTCCTACAATCATGGTACATACTTAGCCTTTAGTAACTCAACCTCCACCAATACAGCCCTTACCAACCCGACCGGTTTTAACACCATTCCTTCCACCACCAATAACTCCCATCCTTAGTACCGTAGTAACAATCGAGCCTCTTCAACCAACCCAGAGTAGCTCTGCATCATCTTCAATGGCTGCATTTGTAATGGCAGAACTCTTGGATAAACATACGGATAATCAAAAAAGAGAGATGAATGAACTTCGCCAAGAGCTACTTAGACGAGTTCAAAGTGAAGAAGCATCTAAGAAAGCCCAAGAAGAGATGCTTGCTAAGTTCGCTGCAGAGATGGAGTTGACACGTAAAGCTCATGCAGAAGAACTAGCTCAGGTTAAGCAGGCTGAAGCTGATAAGCATGCTGCACGAATCACGAGACTTCAAGCTATGAGGGATAAATACAAGGAGCAGAAAGAAACACTTGAAGCTTCTGTTGAAGAGAGAGTGAAAGAATCCGTTGAGTCCATTATGCCAAAACTGCGTGATGAGTTGAAGACACTCGCGGCTGATAACTTGATGATCAAGTCATCCAATCCTTCTGAATCCGCCTACAAAATTGCCTATGACTTGACGGATTTTGAATTAAAGAAGATCCTCAAAGCTCGCATGAGGGAACTTGGATCTTTTGATAAATCTAAGATTCAACTGACACTCTACAAATCCCTGAATGACGCTATCATGGAGGATGATCGGTTGTTCAAGATGTTTGGAAGTGTGGTACCTTACCACATTCTGCCTGAGGAAGAAAGGGAAGAAAGTGAACAAGAAGAGGGTGACGGGGAAGAAGAAGGTGAAGAAGAAGAAGAAGAAGAGGATGATGATGGTGACGATGATGGTGGTGATGATGATGAGGATGATGATGAGGATGATGATGATGATGATGATGGTGATGATGGTGGTGATGGAAATGAGGAGAGTGCTAAGGGAAGCAACGAGGGTGACGATGAGAATGATGATGGTAAACAGCCTAAAGAGGGGGACAAGGTAGCCAGCACAAAGAAACCATCTAAGTCTGGTACCAAGTCTCAAAAAGATGTTGCGCAGAAGGAAAAATCCACCTCAACGGAATCAAGACGATCCAAGTGGCGCCATGATGTGAATGCTACTACGGCGTCATCGATTCCCGGTACATCTATTGCTATGTCTATACCTGTTACCACTAACCCTGTTAGTTCTGTTGTTGCTCTTGTGATTGCAGAGTCAGTAACTGAACCTGAAGCTGCACAACACTCGCCTGTTCATGACACCGCCGAGATGCCTGAATCAGAACCAGCACGTGTTCATGTCTCTACTCCTCTACAACAAGAACCACAATATACTGTTCCTGAGTCAAGCACACGGGACTGGGCAGACACATTGGAGATTGACGAGACTGCACCGCCACAAGCTTGGATCACGGTAGCGGCTCAATATGATCCAATCACAGACGCTGACAGAGATGTTCTATATCTCCGTATCCGTAGTCCGATTGATTTGTGTGCATTTCTGGCTCATGAGTATAAGACTTCGGTTACTCCGTCTTTGGTGAAGAGAGCGCTAAAGGATAAGAGAATTCGCGCCAAAACCAGGTTAACCCGAATGGAGTTCGAGTATTATGCTGACGAGGTCCTGAAAGCTCTTAACACCGTTCAAAGGCCAGGCCTCCATGAATCAGAAAGAGCTCCACCTCCACTTGATCCTTCTCAAGATAATCAAATTGCTCTCGACTTCTTCGTCACCTATGATCTTGAGTATCTTCTGAAGGGTTCATCAAAGTACGCAACCTCCCTGACCTTGCTGAAAGCTGCCAACTGGGGGACAATACCCTGGATCGAGGAAAAGGTAAACCGACTCTGGGTCCCAAGGGTAACTCGTAATTATGATATGTATGCTGTTATAGGTGCATCTCATTGGGACGAACGAGTCCGAAGGGCGTACAGAGGTTGCTGCTTAGCCAATTCAGGAAGCAACGTTAGATCCGATATTCGCATCTCCAGCATTTTGGGACTGAAAACTGAAGCCAAGAATGGCTATTATCATGTGACGGAGATTCGTCTAAAAAGGGAGGATGACATAGAATATAAAATCCAGCAGGGAGATTTTTCTATCATTCGCCTTGAGGATATCGAAGACATGTTGCTTATGATGACCCGTGATCAACTCACCCATATTGCTCGTGAAGACATCATTGCCTTGAATACAACACTTCGTATGTTCACACGAAGCGTTGTTATCAAGAAACGAGTTGAAGATCTTCAATTGGGAGTCGAAAGCTACCAAAGGAAGCTTAACCTCACCCGTCCAATGAACCAAGTTCTACCTCAACATGTAGATAGATGTCCCTATACCGGCATTACTGTTCCGAATTACGGCATTTTCTACTTGAACAGTCGAGGGATAATGAAGTTTATGAGGGTAGGTGAGCTTTATAAGTACAGTGATGGGACTCTCATTTACGTCAGAGGAAAGTTGGAGCATCTTAATTCGGGTGGGTCTTTACCAGAGATGACTGAGGATTGGCATCAGGGTTATCGGCAAATGGCGAAGTATGTGATCAAGAAGATTGATCAAAAGCTCCGTGAACATAGATTGATGAGGACCTTAGAAAGATTCATTGGTGGTAGACCATATGGAGTGCACCACAAGTTACTGCAATGATCCATCTAATGGATCGTACATCTCAGGTCTACTCTTTATTGATTTTTAATTGTGAATATGTAAATTTATGAATATTGTGCTTTTATGGCTTGATGTAGTGTTAAGGTATGATAATTTTTCAAGAATTTCTCACGAGATTCTAAATCTTTCAAAATATATCGTACTAAAGCACTACAACTATCCCTTATTAATTTAAGGGGGAGCATCAACATGTTCTATGGCCAAACATCGATTTCACTTTTTACCCAAAGACCGGTTAATCCATTCAATATCCCAAATATTAATGGTTAACATTTTGGATAAGGGGAGAAAATGGGATTAAGGAGACTTAAATGATATTTGGCTAAAAGATGAAAAAGACTTAACGATAATCCAACTTAATATGTGTAAAGCACGTGTTAAGGGGGAGCGTTTTTGATGAACAAAACACCTAAGGTACAAAACTTTTGATTTCAATATCACAAGTACCTTAGGTGATTTTCAATGATTTTTCATGGTGGCTATACTTTCCCAAAACACGCTTAATTCACGACGAATGTGGTGACAAAAGGGTGGTAGGAATAGGTTTAGTCCAATGATTCATCAGAGCCGATGGAATCTTCCCAAGGACAATTCCCTAGATAGAATTAGAAGTCCAAGGAAAGTTGGAGAAAGATTGTGAACGTAGCTGAATGCCGACCAAGTACTTAAGCTAGCACTGGAACAATCACAACAAGGTGCTAGTTATGACGTATTGGTAAGCATTGAAGGGGTTGAAGAATAAAAAAGAATTGCAAAGATAAAGGGTGTAAAGAAAGAAGCCCTCCTTACAACTTTAGGCAGAAACCGGGTCAATACATATGCTATTAAGATCATTTTTGTTAATGATTCTCGATATTGAAGAAAGACATCATGGACCCAGTGATGCAATGCACAACCCTTCCCAGCTAACTCAAATATCTCTCAAAAGGTATTTGTTTTAATCACACGGAGATCAACACGTTATCTATTGGTTTATTCACTCCGAATAGACTGATATTGAAAAGGTGGCACTCCTCTCCAGCCATCGCTCACTAAATCAAAACGCACTATCGAGTCTAGAGCCAAGAGATCATCAAAAGTCTCATTAGGACACTTTCCATTTATTCCTTGCTTTCTCACACACTGTGAAAAGTAAGAGATTTTTTATGAGTCCTACGCAGTATTCTTGTAATATTGCCAGAACATCCGAGTAATACGCAAGTACTACAATGAAGATGGAAATCCTGCTTGAGCCAACATCAAACAAGCTCATGGTAGGTTACACGTGCGGTTCTTTTAGAACCAATCTTGTGAAAAACTGGAAAGAAACAGTGGTTTAATTCTTAATTGAACTTAAACTCGTTCCAGGCCTCTACGCATTATCATATGATCTTGCCAGAACACTCAGAGTGAATCTTTATTGATCACAGTGACGAGTGGAAATCCTTCTAGTGTTAACATCAAACAACACTTGGTAGGTGACGTGCAAGATTCTTTATGAATTGAGCTCGTGATAACTGGAAAGCAACGATGGTGAAAATCTTAATTGAAATTCACTTGTTCCAGGTTTCATGAATTGACGGCTTCAAATCACAAGGATAATTTATTCAAGTGATTCACTCTTTATGTTCGCAGTCAACTTTCGACGGTCGAATAAAGAGAACGGGTTTACCCGCGAAATCCTGTCAGGAAGTTACTTAATTGAAACTATCCGTCACGGGTACGATATCTAATATCATCCAACGGTCTTCACCGACCGGAGGTAAAATGCTACCGAACTAGAATAAAATGTCAAAGCCATTTTATTCGTGTCGTTGTTGTGTACCTGTTGAAGACGGTAGCGTTGCTGTGTACCAGTTAAAGACGGTGGTGTTGCGGTGTACCTGTAGAAGTCGTTCCCACATGCTTATGTTTTTCTGCATCAAAGTTCAGCAAAAATTCAAGAAAGTACAAGATGAAGTCTTCCGCTGTACCAAACTCTGAAGCTTTCGAGAATTCAACAAAAAGACATAAGTGTGTGGAACATGGAGTCACGAGGAGGCAAAATTCACAAGAAGGCAAAGATCGCACGTGATTGGTCAAAAGAACAATGCTCTCAAGCCAAAGCCTAAAAGATCAAACCAACATATTCACAACAAAAAGAAAAGAAGAAAAGACTACGAGCTAAAGAACGAAGACTTAGTATAGTATGCTAGGTTTAGAACTTTGTAACGTGGAGTGACCTCCCTTAGGGGGAGATTGTTAGAAATACGTTTTAACGTATATTAGAAGTATCGGTCACTCCAGAATATTATTTATGTTGTAATAGCTCATAGTTAGTGTTACTTATTAAGTTAAGTAAGAAACCGACCCATGGGCTTGTCATGGGTCGGCCCAAGCCCATATAAGGGCCTTGGATATAAATACCCCTTTCCACCATGGAAAGGGGTTGGTTGTTGGTCATTCTATATTTTCATTTGAATAAAATCACATAGTTTCTCTCTCACTTTCTCTCTCTAGTTTCTCTCTCTATGAATCTTCAACCCACTTCATAGATTCATAGGTTATCAATATTCTACATTCTCTCGATATCCTCTCGAATTGATCTCGGTTCTAAGTGGAATGATTTGTTTTTGGTGACAAATAGGGGGTTTGGATTTTTAATCTACTAAAGGTTTAAATGCACGAAAATGTAAACTTAAATCAAAAACAATTAATTTAATAGCAATAAACAAAACTTGAATTAAAATGAAAGTATAAAATGAAGAAACAGTAAATAACACTTATCTAGATTCGAAATACTCAAAAGAAAGTTGATTCGGAAGTTTCTGCCTTTCACTTGATCCGGAACTCTTTGATTCGTAAGTTTGATCCGGATCTTCGTTCGGAACTTTACTCGAAACCTTCATTCGGAAGTTTACTCGGAACCTTCATTCGGAACTTGGGTCGGAACTTGATTCGGAAGATTTGGCTCGGAAGTTCACCCGGAACTTCGTTCGGAAGTTGTTGATCCGGAAGTTCGTCCGGAACTTTTGGTCCGGAAGTTTATTCGGAAGATTGGGGAATAAAACTCATTCGGAACTTTTAAACTTAAATTGATTCGGAACTTCAAAAACAAACATTCATTCAGAACTTTTGAAATAACATTCATCCAGAACTTTTGTTCATTCGGAAGATTTGGTTCACCCGGAACTTTTGAAATTGACTCGGAACTTTTTAAAAGGAAATTTATTCGGAAGATTTGAAACTCATTCGGAACTTTTGTTCATCCGGAACTTTATGTTCATCCGGAACTTGGGGAATACTCAAGAACAGTAACCTTAACCGAAGAACAGGGGAATACGTTTTAATCCAAAATCAAGCTAAATAAGCAAAAAGGTTTTACCAAATTAACCAATAATCATTTAACTACCATGAATAACAAATCCCAACAGTAAAAACTCAAATTCAACAACTTTTTAAAGATTAAATCAATCAAATAAGAACTTAAACTTTTAACCAAATAGATGGAGATGAACAAGATGAAATGGAAAGATTTATGTATTGAATGATTAAGGTTTTAACAATCACAAAACAAGGATGAAATTACAAGATTTGAAAAACAAAGATCAAAATCACCAAACACCCTAGTGGTGTTGGTGATGCTACGAACAGAAAGGGAGAAAAAGAAGGAGGAAAAGAAAAACTAAAAAACTGAATGAAAAGTGTGAGGGGGATTCCTTTTATAGGTGTCCCCTTTGGTTGGTGAGTGGGTTTTCTCCCGTTCTTCTTGTCTTCTCGTCTTTTCAGAAAAGTTGACGTTTTCGATTCTGATTCGGGATTTGTTGTCGATTAAATTCAACTCGTCTTTTAATTTCTTCGTTTAATAGACTTGAGTTTCTTCGACTTATCTAAATCTTCCATCTTTGGTCCTTTTCTTCGATAAATCGTCAAATAGGCCCAGTGACTTCAAATCTTTTGCATCTCTTGGACAATAGACTTCGTCTTGAGTCTTTTTCTTTCATAAAACCCGTGCAATCCCATGTTTTCTCCATTATCCATCCGGTTGGCTCTGAAAACACAATAAACACAAAAACCACGCATAATTCCAAACAAATGATATTAAATACGCGTTTTGGTCTACTTTTAGCCAGAATTAAGTGGTAAAAGGATGGGTGTTTACACACCTATAAAAACCCTAATTAATTTTTTCGAGAAATCAATAAATAACCACGAGAGAGCAAGATTAGTGATACAATCCAAGATCTTTATGATCTGATACCATGTTAAAACATGAAAAAGAGATAGAGACACAGATCTTATCACCCAACCAGCCACCCCTTGGTGATTTATTAAACAAGATTCAAGTTCAAACAACAAATAAACGATTAGTCCCCAAATGGGTGCTAATCAATAATACAAAAGAAATAGGTGAAAACGTCCCAACTAGGTTGATTCGTTTTCCTCACTACAGATTCACTCAACACTCAAACATAATCTAAACTTTTAAGTAAAGATGAAGATCCTCCCACAATAGAAGCCTCAGACGACTGGGTGAAGAGAGGGCATCACACACAAGTGTGTGTAAAATGATATGAGTGAATGAATAATAACCCTAGCAGCTGCTAGGGTTATAATAAGTTGTAAACATCACATGGGCCTCAAGTCCACAACGGTCAACCCAACACCAAGCCCATCAGACAAGTAAAAAGAGAGAAGGCAACATAAGTCCCTGTACAATAGAAAAAACACACAAATGGCACAAAGATAATAAAGAGGAAGTTTGATAATTTAACAGGTATCCTCGGTCAAAGCTCCAACGTCACCTGTTGATGGGCACTTGGCTGAACCAAATGCTCCCATAAATAGGTGAAAATAGGCTATTGCATCTTTATGGCGAGAGTGGGTGGGGTCGTCAATGGGTTCATCCATCCCACTTCTCGTGGGTGTAGTCTCTTTGGTGGCCGTATCAAATAATTTGTTGGTCAAGTTTTTCATAGGGGTGTGAGTTTTGCTGATATAATGCTGTAAGAGGGGATGGAGTCACCACGGTCTGGGGCTGCGTAACTCGACGTGACCACACCGTGTGTTACGGCGTGGAACACGACGTTGGCACAGCCACACCCGTCGAAACCAGCCTATTTTACATAACACCCCTTCCTTCACTTTACACAACCCCCCCCCCCCCCCCCCCCCCCCCCCTCTTAACTTTTGAACCCAATCAAACTAACCCTAAATGGCTAGTTTTTTTGGAGGTAAAAAAAATTGATTTTGTTTTAAAAACTGTTAGCCAACGACTAGTTTTGAAAACATTTATTTTTTTTTTGAATTTTCAAAACAATGCAACGGCTAGTTTTAAAGTAATTTTTTTTATTTTTTATAAGACCCTTAAATATACATAATAATATACCCTTTGGGCACGGCGGCTACAAAACGAAGATGAAGACGAAGAAATGGAGGATTAGTATTTTTATTTTTGTCATTTTTTTTATTTGATATGTTGTGATTTTATTTATGTTGTGATGTTTTTAATTTGAATAAATAAAGTAAATTAGGATTTGAATAAATTAATTATTGAGGGTAGTTTTTGAAAAAATGGTTAAATTAGTGTGAAAATGGTGTGATGATAAGATGTTTGTTTTTAGTGTGGATGTGGATGTGGAAGTGAAAAAATTGACGTGACGGAATGTTTTTTTGTGTGATGGTGTGACCACTCCATGTGCTCTAAACTGAAGTTTTGTACCAGCATATTTTTTGGTTGAGTTATATACATACAGTATAAAAATTCTCGCTTCTACATTATCCTCGAATGGTGGCCAAAATGTAAAGTTTCGTGAACTCAACTCTCTATTTGGTAAAGCATAGCGGCCTAATAGATGTACAGTAGTTCAAATAGGTTTTCTAATTAGAATGTTATAACAAAATGGAAATTTGGAATGTTGTTTAGCAACACCACAAATTTGGTCAAATAATGAATGCTTTAGCACTTAGATTTGTAAAAATCAAAATGAGCACAATTTACAAAAGTAGTCAAATAATACAGAGTAAAATTAAACAACATGTTCGATACAACTTAGTGATTCGATACTTGAAAATTGCAAGTTTTTACCTCATATAATACGTACACATACACATAGGTTATCCTAACACATTGTACATGCATATCACATTATTTTTTAACATGCAAAAAGTGGTAGTAATAGTCATGTTACTATTTTTTTATTAATCATGATAAAACTTACTACAGTTATTTTAGGCTATCCACATCAGGAAATTACGCGATCTTTATTTTTTTTGTCATATCATATTTTTTCTTTGACGACTTACATCGATCTACTTATCTAGTTCAATTTTTTATTTAATAAATAAAATACTACATTATATAAAAATATATTACATTAAGAAAACATTATATAAAAAAAAATTACAATTAAAAAACATATTACATAAAAATATCTTATTCCAAACAATCATGAGTAGAGACTAGAGAGTAAAGTGATGTTTCTTTTTTTTCAAGATTAAATGTTGGTAAATAGGTCCTTCTTGATATAGTGGACTTTTACATAAGAGTTTATGTGAATAAAAGTTTATTTCTTTTTTGAGTTGAAGGAGCATCTAGTTTACTGAAAAGGACATTTTTATCCTTTATAAAAATTAACATATACTGTTATTGTTTGTGCATCATCAACCAGAACCATATATTACTCATAAATTTTCATCTAATTATCATTAATAGATTAAAGTGAAAAAATCATCCCTATAGTATGTCAAAAGTTTGAATTATATCTTTCGTAAATATTTTGCGCAATATACATTTTTGTGTTTGTTAAATGGTGCACCATACATCCCGAGGACGCATGATAAAAATAGTTTTCAGTTAACGGTTAAAAATGTTTGTCAACTTAGGGGTGTTTTAATCCTCTTTATAACTAAGGGATAGCTTTTGCACCTAACTTTTTTAAAAAAAAATCGGAAAGAGTTATTTTTCAGAAAAAAAATTGAAAAAGTTTTTTTTCAAAATTTTCTTTTATAAAAATGTTCGAAAATAGTTTTTTTTTTTAATTTTTTCGAAAAAGTATTTTTTTTTAAAAAACTACGAAATTTTTTTTCCCAAAAAAGTCTTTTAAATAAAAAGTTTTCGAAAATTGTCTTTTTTTTTTTAAATTGAAAAATTACTTTTGTTTTAAAAAAATTTCTAAAAAAGTTTTTTTACAAAAAAAATTTGAAAATTATTTTTTTTCAAATAATTCTAAAAAAGAGTAAAATATTATATATTTTTTCAACTTTTTGAAAGTTTTATTTTTTTCGAAGAAACTTTTTTAAAAGAGAAGTAAATATTAGAACAAAAATTCTTAAAATTTTTTTATAAAAAAAACTTTTTTCAAAAATTTTTGAAAATTATTTTTTGAAAAGAAAATTCTTTTTCAAAAAAAAGACTATTTTCGAAAAAAAGTTGTAAAAAAACTTTTTTCGAAATTAAAAAAAAATAATTTTTTTGAAAAAAAAAACTTTTTCAATTTTTTTTTTTGAAAAGTTAAGTGCAAAAATCATCCCTGGCTTGTAAAATGACTAAAACATTCTTAAAGTGAGAAACAATTTTAAACTTTAACTGAAAACTATTTGCATCATGTGTCCTTAAGGATGTATTGTGCATTATTTTACAACTAAAATGATGTATGTTGCGCGAAGTATCAACGAGTGATTAAATTCAAACTTGTGACAAACCACATGAATGATTTTTGCACTTTACTCCCATTAATAACTCCAGTTTTATCTAAAATATTACACATGAACATCAGCTAGAAATTTGATCTAAAAATATTACACATCAGTTAACTAGAAGTTTGATCTAGTACTACATTAACGTCACTAGTAAGCAAAACGACGTTAAGAAAACTAGTAACCTGTTACAGCATATTAGCAATTTCGTCAAATTAGCCATATATTGTGTGCTTTGAGTGCCTCATTGTGTTCCATCCACTTCTTCTTCTACATGTCCCTCAAATTCCTCTAGGTTGTTGAATATACTATCTTCATTGCATTCTTGAAACAACTGATCTTGAATGTTACATTTCCTTATAAAATTATGTATGGCAAAACAAGCAATGACAACATCTCTTTGCACTTCGAATTTATAACTAGCCATTTGTTTTAGAATTGGAAATCTTGCTTTCAAGATGCCGTAAGCACGCTCAACGACATTTCTGAGTTGTGCATGAGCATGATTAAACTTTTCTTCTTTAGTTAAAGCGCGACGGCGTCGAAAATCTGCTAACCAATACCTCGTGTTACGATATGGAGCCAAAAATCCACGAGTGTTTACATATGCACCATCACATGTGAGACCCCCAAAATCAGGCAAGGAAACAACTAGGCAGCAAGGGGGTGCCACGTCATGGTACAAGAAACAATGAAACATTGTTGACACAAAATTGACGTAATAAAAACATATACATTACATCATATATATCAGAGTTTTTAAACAAAGGTCCAAGAGTTTTATAAGCGGAAAAATCTATTATTTAATCATGGTTTTGTAACATATAGTCACCAAAAATACAAAATAACTTGTGACAGCTTTTACCAAAACCAAATTTTAACAAGTAACACAGAAATCTCCAAGCTGCGATAATATCCTACGGGCTCCCATCCAAGCAAAGTTAAGTAATAATACCTGAGATTAAACATGTAAAAACGTCAAAATAGAGTTGAGTGATATTCATAGGTTTAGTAGTAACGGTGTGGAACACAAGCATTCATTTGTAAAACAAGAAAATAGGGAAAATGGTTATGATCATTAACCATAGTCCGAAACCATTATTATTGTTGTTTAGTTCATGAACTGAAGCTTAACTCAATGTAAGTTCCTCTAGGGAGTATTCAGCCTAAATACTCAAGTAACAAAACAAATGCAATGCGTCAATGGTTAAACAACCGCAACATGGGACGGGGATTGTCAGTCCTGATGGATCCACCCACAACATTCGCGCTTAGCAACACAAGTAAATTAACGGTTCATGATCAAGAGAGGAAACTTAAGGCTATTGACTAAAAGCAATAATATCAATGAAAACTGTTGGAAAGCATACAAGTCTGGATAGCATACAAGTTCTGGATAGCATACAGTTTTTAAATGGATGTGTTCCATCATGTAAAATCTCACCCCACATTTAGAAACATTGTGCAAGTAATAAAAGGGGCTATGAACTCACCTTAATCCGCAAGATCAAAATATGCGATAGAAATCGACGCGAGAACCAAACGTTTCTTAGGAACGACCTAGAACGAATTATGTGTCTTAGGCATATGCGTAGAATGGAATGAATGCACATGATTATACTTGATTCATACAAATTAGGCATTGTACATAGGGTTTTCAAAAGTCAAAAAGTCAAACTTCCCAAAATAGTAAGTTTCTGACACTTTTAAAGACTCCGCTTCAATAGTTTTACTAATTGGCCGAAACTTTATTCGACTTGCAAAAATCATAATTCCCAGACCGTAAATCGTTTAGACTACTTCTATACATCCCTAGAATCATAAAAGAGTCTACTTTTCAATAAAAATTACCATGAAAACTCAAATCTCATTTAAGATGAATTTATATATTTATTACTACAGGTCTGCCCAAACGAAAATGTTTGACTGATTTTTGTGGCTTACGATTATAGGTGTAATTTGAAATCTATAAGTTCTATCAAATCAAACCCAGTGGGAGGTGATAGCTCTCTGAGTTCTCTACAGAGATCAAAAGCTCTTTTTAAAAGTTCGTATTAAAATCTTGAGTTACTAGCCATTTATCAATAGTGTGTAAAATCAGACTCGCTTTACCATAAAAATCATAATTAAATAACCGTAACACATCTCACAATGAGCTTTCTTGATACATCAATCTAAGACCTGTATCTAGGTCCACATATTTTTAACTAACTGTATAAACCCATTTAACATTTTCAAAATCACAAAAACATTACAGACCTTCAAAATATATACCAAAATTTAACCAGCCCACTAATATTGATGTATATTACAATCTATAGACCCAATTAAAGTGAGATCAATTGGAAATAAAAGATATAAGTGTCCTCTACAGTTCATAGTTTTACATATTTAGGTATTTATGTACAAAAATTTCGAGTTATTGGCCATATACAGCAGGTGTGCAGAATCTGCGCACCTTCACTATTTAAATCATAACTAAATCATCGGACCTCGTCACAGATTGAACGAGCCGGAAAAATGAACCTAAGACCTGGAGCTATCCCATCATATTTTTCTCCTACTGGTCAAACCTACGGAATATTCTCAAAACCCTTTTTCAACACAGTAGTGGAGAAATAAAAATCCAAATTATATTCAATTCTAGTTTTAACCCATTTCAAATTCACCCAATCTCATACAATGCCATAATCAATCAAATCAAAGTATAAACATTCATATATGAATATAAATACAGATAATTAATCGAAACCCATGAATGATTATATGAAAATAATAGATATAAATCAAAAGATTGAAGATGCTTACACAAGATGATGATGGATGATGATTATGGATTCAAGAACAATAACAATTGATCAAGAGATTACAACCCACACATCCAATTAGCTTTTCACCAAGGTATTCACCTTTCAACAATCATTTATTCAGCCTCAATAATCTTTAAAAACTCATTGACAACTTCTTTTATAATTAGATAACACCTTTAAAGCAACTAGCTATAATAATCTTTACTTTATAACATCATAAACTTAGTTGAGTGGTTGATATGAAATTGTTATTTTGTGCTTGGTTATTCACGGCAAAGAGGGACAAAAGAAATGAGATTGTGAGATTCTATGTTGGGAAATGAATGTGTATAATGTATAGGTGGTATACATACACATTAGATTAAGGAAATGTGAAAGCTTTACCATAAAACACATGTAGATGTATTGGTACATCTCTTGCCACCCATATAATAATTAGTGGGTAATTTTTATTTTAAAAGTTACCCACAATTTGTAAAAGCGGGTATTATCGAAGTGCGATATTTTTAACGTTACGCGATTTAGAAGATATGCGTTAAACACGAAAAATAAACGCTCAATATGAAATAAAAACATCGATATTCGGATCACGTTGATATTTTGATATAAAATATAGGGATTACAATTTAGTAAACGTTAAAGTGTCATATAAACGAATGATGCTTAAAGGATTATCGTAAATTTAGGAAGCGTGCTCGTTAAATGAAAAACTAAACGACGACAATAGAAAATAATTCTGTGTCATAATGAGGATGTTTATGAAAACATAATAATTTTGACTTTTTTTAGAGTCGAAATAGCCATCGGTTCTCGCTCCATCGAATCGGGTAAACATTTTATAAAACACGTGCGAGTGCTTTTAAATCAAAACTTTTGATTTAAATAAATATAGACAAATAAAATAAAATTTTAATAATTCCAAATAAATATTTTGCATTGTTAGAAAAATAATTAAAATACAATTTAATTAAAATTCTTGAATTCTCAAGATTTACGCATAAAAAGTAAAAGAAACAGGTTAAACATTATAAAATTAAAAGGTACGAATAAAAGAATAATTTAATTACTGAAAAAAAAATACGAGTTCTCACAGTCGGCCCCCCTAAAGGAACTCTGGTCCCTCAGAGTTCAACTGGAGACGGAAAGAGACGGGAATAAATAGGGATACTTTGCTTATCAAAGTGTTTGATGATTTGAAATCAAAACTATCAGTAAAGAAAATTTTAACTATGTTACATTAGGATTACACTGAAATTATATATTGAATGAGTAAACAATCTTTATGTCTTTTCTTTGATAAAGATGGTGTTCAAAGTAAAAGTCAAACATTTCAAATATTATTTTGATCGTCTTAAGAAATTTTTTGATGATTGCATAAAATTATTGTTAAAACTCGGGTTTATGGTTACGATTAGAGAAAATCAAATTTCTATAATATTTAGAATCATTAACAGAAATATAAATTACATCAGTAATTTCATTAAATTGGAAGTATGATAAAAAAAATTCAAATACTTTAAAAGATAAGGTATGGCGTCCTTTTAAACACTAGTTATAAATCTAGCAAAGAGGATGTATAAATCCGATGTTTAACTTGAACCGGTTATTTTAGTAATTTCAACGCTTGGTAAAATGTGTAAAACGTTCTTAAAAATTTAGAATAATTTATAGAAATCCATAAAGGTGTTTAACGCGTCAAATAGTAAACAGAGGACACATTCAGTTTTCAATGATGACAAGATAGCAAACGAATATGAAGCAAATAATTGTCAGCAATTAGTTTGCAAGTAATAACAGGAGGGAATACAACGAAATTCGTACAAATTCTTAACAAACATGATATAATAGTTGCATCGATGATAAGACAATAAGAAACAGGGGATTTAGCAAGTGATTAATTCACGAGTGTGGTTGCTGTCAGCAACAATGGCTTATTAATTTCTCGGTGGTCGATACACGATCGAAAGAGAAAAGTCACACAACAATTTTCAATCAAGGAAAATTCTAAACAAAATCACTTGTGAGTAATTCCAGTAAAATGAGCAACATTAGAAATGAGAGAGCGAATTCAACACATGGTTCACACGAATAAATTTCGAGACGATAGAGTCTAACACATATCATGACGGATATACGAAATCATCTTCACTTCCAGTCATAAATCACTATTCGCGCCCGGAGACGTTTCGAATGTCTACCAAAGTAGATAAAAAGGTTGGTCGATGGAGAAACATAAAAACATTGAAACTTCCAAGTCTTGTATCAATGGTCGGTTATTAGACGAACTGTAAATAGAATTGTATCATAAGAGAAAATGAGGTAATAAGTAGAACAGATGTCGTTGAGTACAGAAACATGTACTTTTAGGTGCATAATTCGTTCAAGAAAAGATAAGGAATTATATGCATATATCATGAACGGGTGTTATTCGCATAATATGCAAAAGTTCTCAAAACTTTATTTTATATAAATTTTTCAGAAACACGTGTAAAAAGTTGGTTCTTGTAAAAATATTTGAGGTGACTATTATTCAGCCTTGCATGGCTCTTTCTAAATTAAACATAGGTGATCAGGCCATGCATAATTTAGGACTAGCAATGCGATGCTCAGTTTCGTCAAACTTAGTATAATGTGTCCTATATTTAAAATATATATAATACCTTTTGTAAAATAGGAATAAAAATAATTTATGAAACGTTTTCGAGAGTAATAATTCGCTAGATAACTTTAATGTTACAAGAATTATTTATAAGACCAATGTAAAACGATTTGTAAAAATACAACGTAAAAATAACATCAATTTACCTTATAAGGTAACATTGGAGTATTTTGTAAAGTCCAAGTAGAACATTTTGTAAATTATTCGTAAAACAGTAATGATTTTATCTATATGGTGACACTATAGCAACGTATAAGAATAGCAAGTGGGTTACACGGGGGTAGTAAAGAGTAATTAATAAGAAATCGATGAAATGTTTACAAGGTGATAAGGTTTCAAAAGGTTTAGCCGGAATCGTCATGAGACACGTGTCAAAAATGATAACGAAAGATGTGAAAACAAGAACTTCAAATCTCAACCCAAATCCGTGGTACGATGAGAGAAAATAAATATAATATGAAATGACAAATGGGTCATGTATAAAAGAAAGGATACAGGAATCCATATGCCTGCAGATAGAGATCCGGCTAAAGAAAGGCAATAGTAATACTTTAAGAATTATCCGCGACCTACATGTGTGATCACGACCTTAGATATTTTTTTATAAAAGTATAAAATGTTTGTATCAAAATATTTTGTAAAAATTGAGATACATAAGTAACTTGCACAAGTAACCGAGTCTAAGTGTAAACATGACCTATAAAGCGTACAATCTGTAGGAAAATACTTAAAATGAATGCTAAGTGTCTTAGACTAAGATTCTCAAACAATTTGGAACCTGAAATGCCAATTATACGTTAACCGCGACCTAATACGTAAAAAGTTAACAAAAGTCAAAGTATGACCCGAGTATGTCACACCCCACCATGGCGGAATATGAGGCGCGACGTATGGATATTGTTAGGACCATTGTAATAGTTATTGTAATAGGTAGACTAGGAGGTATGTAGTTCCTCCTGGTTCTAGTAGTAGCAGGAGCAAGTCGTGCTCCTGGTCCTAGTCAAAGTCAAACTTTATTATTTATTTATTATTCTGTTAGGTTATGCATGAGATATGTTAGGAAAGGATATGCATATCAGTTTTACACGTTTTGTTTAATGCTGTATTAGGGTTTCCTTGTAGTATAAAAGGAACCTTAGGCAGAAGGGTTATACACACCTTCATCAAACATAGTTCTAGTCATTATCAATATTAGAAATCTTAGAAAGGATCAAGTCTTTATAGTTATTCTGTTCTTCTTTATTATATTTGTATTCTGCATTTATATTGTGTATAGAGTCTCTCTGTGAATTGACTTGTGATTACAGAAGTCGTTCACCGTTCCTGACAGGCTGCAAGATCTACATCTAGTAGACCCAAAAAGTGGTATCAGAGCCTGGGAGGGTCTCTATACAAGGAGAATCAAGTTTTTTTATTACTGAAATTTTTGTTTTATCATGTCTGCCTCAACTTCTACTCAAACAGGAGAAGACAGCACTCCTAAAACTGTGCAACCTCAGCAGATCGTTGCTACTGTTTCCAACACGAATGTTAAATTCCCTCTTCTGAAAAAGGATGAATATGATAGTTGGGTAATGAAGATGGAATGGTGGATCACCAATACCGATCAAGACCTTTGGAAGGTTATTCTGAATGGGAACAGCAGGAAGCTAACTGGAAGAGACAAGAATGGTAATATTACTCTTCTTGGCCCTAAAACTCATGAAGAAATCATAGCTATTCAGAAGGAGGTCAAAGCAAAAACTATTTTGCTTCAATCTCTTCCTGATGATCACATGGGTGACTTCTACCATTTGGATGATGCCAGAGAGATCTGGAATGGTATAAAAGCAAGGTTTGGTGGGAATGAGGAGTCAAAGAAAATGCGAAGATCCATGCTGAGAGATGAATTCACAGAATTCAAGATCTCAGAAACTGAAGGTTTACATCAAGGGTATGACAGGTTCCAAAAGATATTGAGCCAATTGAATCAACTTCGTTCAAAACCGGACGATGGTGATATTAATGCAAGGTTTCTTAGAGCCTTACCCTACTCATGGAATCAGGTGGTAATCTCTCTCAAAGCAAAAGGTGGGCTTGACTATCTCAATTTTGATGATCTATTTCATAAGCTCAAAACTTTTGAACCTCATGTGAGAGGATATTCAAGTGACTCTTTTCCCACTCCTGCTAATTCTGCCTTTGTGAGTTCTATGGCATCCAGTCCCATGTCATATGCTAGCAGCCCAAGCAATGCTGTGTCTTCTCAACATACTTTTCAGCATACTTCTGCTCCTGATCCTACTGCCAAGTCTGGTAGTATGGTAGAAGCCGTTCTTCATTCTTTTGTGGCTGATGTTGATGCTCAACAACAACTTGCTTTTGATGACTTCAAACAGGTCGATAAACTTGACCTGGATGAAATGGATCTTAAATGGCAGATGGCCATGCTCACTCTTAGGGTTCACAAGTTTGAGAAGAAAGCAGGTCGAAAATTCAATTACAACCCACGGGAGCCAGCAAGATTCGACAGGAGCAAGGTTCGATGCTATAACTGTCAGCAACAAGGTCACTTTGCAAGGGAATGCCCTAGCAAGAATGACCAGGAGAAGAGCAGGTACTCAGCTTTTAAGGTTCAGGAGGTAAAAGACGACAAGAAGGCATTGGTATCTGTTGACTCTATGGTCAACTGGAATGATCATCAGACTACCACTTTGGAATCAGCTGAATCCTCGACTGACGTGTTTGCAATGATTGTTAGGAATCTATCTGATGCAGAAGAAGCGGACGAGTTTGCTCTTATGGGCATCTCACCTCAGGTACAACATTGTCCTCTTGGTTGTCATGATAAATACTCAGAATTGTTGTCCCAATTTAATCAAGTAAATGATCAGAATGATAAATATTTTTTAGAGGTTCAAGCCTATAAGGCTTCATTAAACACATTGGAACAACAAAAGAGGTGGTTACAAGATACTCAACGTGAGTATGAGGATAAAATTAGGATACTGAGCATCGATTTAGAAAACACAACTAATATGCTTAAATATACAGAAAAGGTAAAAGATGCCAGTATAAAAGAAAAACAGGAGATGCAAGAAAGATTAGATGCTACAATGTTGAGATTTGAAAAATGGCAAAAGGCACCTAAAAATCTTTCAAAATTAATTGATAGTAGCATGTCTGGTAGGACTAAAAGAGGGTTAGGATTTGATAAATATATTGATTCAGAAGATGTGTTTGATTTATCTTTTTCGAGTGTCTTTGATGCCGACAAAGAGGAAGAGGGAGAACCTAGGTACAATAGGTTTAAACCAGCAGCATAAATGCATGTTGTCCCTCCCCCTCTAACTGGAACTTTCATGCCCACTTCTAGGCATAATGACTTGGATAGATCACAGATGCATGAGTCCCCAAAAAGTTCTACTAATTCTAATGACTTCGTCTCGTGTAATTTCAGTGACAAAGCCAGTGACTCTACATCAAGTGATTCAAGTGAAGAGTCAAGACCTACAAGTTCCAAGTCGAATGATCATGCTGCTACTGGTGCTAGGATGTGTGAAGAAAGAGTTGCTTTTAAGTCAAGTGTGTCTGGTCCTGGTTTATTGAGTCCTAGGAAGTTTGATACTCCTAGAATTGTGTGTAATAATGTTAGCAGTATGAAACAATATCATTCTAATAAAAGGTCTATTAAAACATGTTTTGTTTGTGGAAGTGCATTTCATTTGATTAGAGATTGTGATTTTTATGACACACATGCTTCTGTTAATCAAGCATTTCCTACTCCTGGTCCACCAGGAGCTGCCACATATACTTCTAGAAGACTCAATCCTAGTGCTCAATCGTTTTCTTCTTCTAGAAGGTCCTCTCCATTACCTTCTGATCATTAGAGAAACATTGGATTAACAACAAATAGATCCACCAATAACTATTTTCAAAATTATAATCCAATTTATCCATATAATTTTGACCACATGTATTTTGGTTTGGGAAGTTTGGGAACTGCTGTTAAGCCCTCAACAGGTTGTTCTTGGTCAAACAATAATACCCATATGATGCATAGGCAACCAAGGAACAATGGTGGATCTCATCAATCTTCTTGGCTCTCTACTAAAGATCCACAAGGCAGGCTCAAACCTGAAAAGGTTTGGGTCCCCTTAAGACACTAACTTTTGCACTTTTATTATCTTGTTGTTGTAGGTTACTCCATACCAAGATCCTAGTCTAGGCATTGTTGATAGTGGTTGCTCCAGGAGCATGACAGGAAATAAAAGTCTTCTCTCTAACTTTGTACCATTTCAAGGCGGCAAGGTCTATTTTGGTGGAGGTGAAGGCAGGATCACTGGCAAAGGAACAATTAAGACGCCTAATCTAAATTTTGAGCAGGTCTACTATGTGGAAGCACTTCAACACTTCAACTTGATATCTGTCTCTCAGATTTGTGACAAGAATCAGTTTGTTCTCTTCACGGATACTGATGCACTTGTGCTCTCCAAAGACATTAAGCTTCCGGATGACTCACAGGTTTTGCTCAGAATCCCTAGAAGACACAATCTCTATAGCATCAAGCTGAATGAAGTCAACCCTACTGGTCAACTAGCATGTCTGGTTGCTAAAGCCTCAGAAGATGAAGCCACTCAATGGCACAGAAGGATGGGGCATGTGAACTTCAAGACCATTCACAAACTTGCAAATCTGAATCTGGTCTCTGGTTTACCTCCCAAGTCATTTAGAAATGATATAAATTGTATTGCTTGCAGCAAAGGCAAACAACATAAAGCATCCTTCAAGGCCATTACTGCTCTTAGTCTTATTACTGAACCATTGCAGCTACTACACATGGATTTATTTGGTCCTACTTCCATTAGGAGCATTGACCACAAACAATTCTGTCTGGTGGTAACTGATGGATATAGCAGGTTTACGTGGGTGTTCTTCATGGCTGCCAAGAGTGAGACCTACTCAATTCTTAGAGATTTTCTTACCCTTATAGAGAACTAGTTGTCCAAGAAGGTTAAAGGTATTCGTTGTGATAATGGAACTGAGTTCAAAAATAAAGACCTCATAGCACTTTGTAATGCTAAGGGCATCAAAAGAGATTATAGTGCAGCAAGAACTCCTCAACAGAATGGCGTGGCAGAAAGAAAGAACAGGACTCTAATAGAAGCAGCACGAACAATGCTTGCTGATTCCAAGCTTCCAACCATGTTCTGGACAGAAGCTGTTAATACTGCAAGTTATGTTTTGAATAAGGTTTCTATTACCAATCCTCACAAGAAGACACCTTATGAGCTCCTAACGGCCAAAGTTCCAAATATTGCTCATTTGAAGCCTTTTGGGTGTCCTGTAACCATTCTAAATACTAGTGACTATTTGGGGAAGTTTGATGGCAAGGCAGATGAAGGATACATTGTGGGATATTCAGCTCACTCTCGGGCTTATCGTGTCTACAATCTCCAAGCCAAGCGGGTCATTGAAACTATAAATCTCAGGTATTTTGAAGAGAAGTCAAACATCCAAGGCAAGGGTCCTGAGTGGTATTTTGATCTTGATTATCTTAGTGATTCATTAGGATATTTTCGTTTCAAAACTAACCATGATGTAGGTTTACGAGTGTTTGCAACTTCTAGTACAGGTGTTCCTTCTAGTCTTTCTGATTCAGATGACGAGGATGATATTTTTGAGGTTCCATCCTACTCCACCACAGTCTCTCCTACTCCTCCTAGTGATGCAACTCCATTGGATGTACTGGATTCCCAAGTAGCTCTTGACACCCTACTCAAACAACAACAAGAAGCTACTACAGCAGCTGCTCAAGGTGGCTTTGAGTTTCCCTTGAATACGCCTACTGACAACGCTGCTCCTGGTACCCCAGCTTCTGCTCCTAGTGCTAGCTTATCACCTATTGGTACTCCATCTAGTGAGTCTGCTTCAAATACTCGTTTCTCCAGTCCTTCTGATTTGGGGAACCATCAAAAAAAGTCTTCTACCAAGCTGGATGATATTCATAAACAACCAGTAGATGGGATTTTCAACGCTGCTTCATATGATGCTGACTTTGTTGGTGATCTCAATAACTTGGCACCAGAAGTGGAGGTAGCTTCCAATCCAGTCCTGCAATCACACAAAGATCACCCTATAGAGAAAACTAAAATGCAACTATAACGTCATAAATGGCGACACAAAGGTCATGACAATATCTCAACATAGCAGGAGTCTAGGTAAGTAGGTAACAGTCCTACCGCTTACCCAAGACAAACAAATAACATAACCAAACAAATATATGTGTGCCACAGTATCACTTATTAAAAGAACAAATAAAAACTAAGAAGGAAACGGGGATTCTCCTTCTATATGCATTCCTAAGCTTCTCCAATCCTAGCCACTTATGTTCTCATGCTTAACCATAGTATCACTTGAAAGAGACACTAAAACACGTCAACATAAAGTTGGTGAGAGTCATAGGTTTAGACTCCAACGCTAAATCAATTACAAGCTGTGAATAACAACCATCAACACAATAACATATGGACAATGTGCTACAATTATGTATTAACAACTAGCATTCAAATCAATCATTCCAAACCAAAATCCAAGGCTCCTACCTTGCCAAACAACATGGTACCATAGATGATCACACTATGTACCTATCCCAAGGCCACTACCTTGTCAAATCACAAGGCCACTACCTTGTCAAACCTCAAGGCCACTACCTTGTCAAACCACAATAACTGAGACGGCACGTGTCCCCCGATCCAAATCATACACAATCAAAAATCACATAGCAGTTAATCACATAATGTACACACAAGTCCATCTCAAATCACAAACACATTCACAGCAGCAATTTAGAAAATAACTCAACACAGTGTCTCTTCCATCCCATCTGGAAGTCAAAATCAATAGTAAACATGGGACTATGAAACTCACCTGATAGCTTCTTCACAAGTCCCCGCACTAGCAACAAGCTAACAAACCAAAAACACGAAATCAATACACGAACCAATCACTAAGATGGCTCATCAACCTATGATGGACATCTAGTCTATTCTCGTATAATACCTCATTGTTAAGCTCTAATCACCCCATTAACCTTCCTTAACAAGTCCCAAACTTGGTTAAGTTTAATAGCTATCCCGTTCATAATTTTACACAAAATAGTCCTAGTTTTGGGTCTCAAAACTTTAAGTCAAACGTCCACTTAAACATACCCATGGTTTCTGTAAAATGAATATTCACACTTTTATACATGTTAGCTAAAACCTCCCACCTGCCCTAACCTTAAAGCTACTGTTAAGGCCTAGATATATGTGTATATATTGCTACCTATCCAGAATTCACTAATTTTAAACGTATGAAAAGTTCATTACCATTAGAGGGTCTTACCCTAAACCACAATCTTAGCCCAAGTGCAGATCCTTACTATAATATATAAACCATCTCTCATGTTCGTGAGAAGATCCCAATGCAACCCTAAGTACCCCAAACAACCCAAAACTTAAAAAGAAAACAGGCTGAATTCAAAACTGTTTTGACCTCCGACTGTTGTAACCTGTTTTTGACCCACTTCCCGACCACCAATTTAGTTCTCGTTTCTTGCATCGCCCCTTTCTAAGCTACTCTTATCTATGTAGGAAGTATAGTCTACGTCCCTTTCTCCATATGATTGTCCAAGCCACGCAACATACATGTTGACGCGTTCTCTGCTTTAGACAACTCAACTCGTGCAACCTACATCTTTCATCGAAACCATCCTAATACGTCATCCATATAGTTCAAGTTCTTCTCAGATTCACTTCATTCTTCTTATTCCATGTCTCATCAACCATGCTTGCCTTTCCCAGATGGTACTTGGCCTTGCAATTTTCTTTCACCAATTAACCTTTGCCAAATGTTAAATAAAGACGATTGAATATGTGTTGGAGACGTTCATGATCCGTATAGATCATTCTCCACGTCTCGTACACCAAATGCCTCTAGCATTCTAGGCATATATAACAATCCAGCTCCACCAACTAAGTCTTATCTAGTTCTTCTAAATCTTCAGTTCTTGTAACATATAAGCCATCGCCTTTCTTTGTCGTTCTTGTACACATCCAAATCCTTGCTCCACGCATCGTCATGCTTCGCGAATTCATCTAGTCCTTCCGATAACGCCAAGATCGGCTCATTATCCAATCCACCTCTTCAGCCTCCAAAATGCTTCCTCATCCTTCTTCACTTCACCCTTGCTGGTTCCATGATATTCCACCACCTGTACTGCTCATCCTCGTAAACTTAATCCTAAAAACTTACTCTGGAAAATCTCACGTATAACTCCATTTCCGAACAACTCCAAAACCAACACATAATTCGCCTCATCCTTCTTCTTAGATTTGAGTAAATCAAAGTGTCTTCGATGCTCCCGATGACAACTCGTTTACATACGTTCATGCACACTCGGTTCATTGACTCCATGAAAACCGCTAGTGCTTTGGCGAAGCCAAATGCATAATCGTAAACCTAAAGCGTTCATACAACATCCTTAGCAATTTCAACTATGTCCTCCTTGCACCCTCTCTTAGCGGCAATACGAATAAATTCCTACCTCGTTCTACTTGCAAAATTCTACACACATCTTAAAAGACCAATGCTTCCTCTCATCAGACCACTCAACCGCTTTCCACATCCAATCTACTACTAAGCAACTCAACTTTTACCTTGCATCCGTTGCAATTTCTAACAGCTCTTGTTTTTAAATCACTCTATCAACGATTTGCCTTGGAAAGGAACTAACTACAACTCCTCTCACCTCCCCTACTTGCTCTATTTATGTTTCTACCTCACAGTAATAGGCAAACCTACTAAATTTCAGGAAATTTTTGGAAAACTTTCATGCCCTACGAACAATCATAAATACCTTTGAGGTATTGTATCCCCTTCCAACACTCTCTATGGCGCGTTACTTGTGCTAGTATCCCACAAATCTCTATTCATCTCCTTGGTACTCCTAAGAGACCTCATGACCACATTAGTTCATCTACGAACTTCTTTCCTCCCCACTAAGGGTATTCTGACCGTTCTCTCATGGTCACCTACGTAAGCGTGTAGGCGCGACCAAGTCTTTCATATGACTACCTCAACGCTCCCGAACAATACGAAACCAAAACTACATCCTGAATCCATCATATACGATCAACGAATCAAACCAACGGATAACTAACGACATTTCACGTGCACCAGTTAAATCAAGTCAAAAACCATGAGACTCAAAAGAAAACTCAACCCAAAACGTGTATCAATTCAAAATGACCCATGACAACAAAAAATAATCCAACAAACACCCAATGGCAACCAAACATATTACGCCCCGCGACATATTATTTAAACCGTGCAAAAGATCGAATTTTCCAAAAGAATATATATCTTTTTTATTATTATTATTATTTAATATTATGTTAATAATATTACCTTAATTTTCCTTAATTTATTTCAGCTCCTAAAGCTTCCAAAACCTCAAAACCGTAAAACTAGTCAAATTTACGCGTTTTACCGTAAAAGACGTAAAATATACACTTTTATAAAAAATCTCAAGTTTTGAAATAAACTTTATAACTAAGTCCTAAATGACTTAAAACCATCCCGAAAAATATTCATATGGATAATTACCTCACCCGAGACCTCTAAATGCTAAACCGTAAATCCTAAAAAAAATACTACTACTATAATACTTATACGTATACATAAACACCACAATATCACCATTTTCATTTCATAGTCACCACTTGTGAGCTCATGAACATGAAATAACCGTTCCTTGATTTACTTATGAGTACTCTATACTCATAAACGATAACCACACCAACCTCGTTCACAAAAAATAAACACGTAAACACAAAATTCAAGTAAGCACACATAAAATAACCTAAAAGTAAGACCAAGTGACAAACCTAAAACCACGGTTATCACATCACTCCCTCCTAATAGAAATCTCGTCCCGAGATTCACTCCCAAACTCAAACTTATTCTCAGCAAACAAACGAGGATGCATATCCCTGATAAAACCTTCACGTTCAAACGTGAACTCAGTTTACACGAAAATAATCTCAACCAACAACACATGAGCCTTAACCGTCCGCGAGGAAACTTATCAAAACCATAAAGTTATGTAACCAACCTAACTAAATCTCGCAACTCATCAAACAAGAACTGTCTTGAAACCAAGTTAGGAGCCGTCACATAACTCAACAGGTTTAAAACTGTCACCCCGATTTCAGTCTTACTCATAAATACCATAAATCAAAACTCATCAAAATATAACCACATATAATAAGGTCTAAAGAACTCTCAAATTCCTTCCCAACTCATCTCTATGTTAACCCTCCAAGTGTTCATTACCGCAAAATACCCAAAACACGAGTTTAAACCGTGTTGTCCGAAAATTAACCTTGAACTCAACACTTGTACAATTAATTCGACCAAACTACTGACTTCCAATTACGAAACATTCTGAATATTTGAAAAGTATGTTCCGAGTACATAATTTTAGGCTTTTGAATCACCCAAAAACCTTTAAAAACGAATAAGTTATGACCAAAACGATTTTTCTCAAAATCTGCCTAGGCATTAGCGACAGTTTCTGACAGTTAGCGACATATTTTGACAGTTTAGCGACAGTTTCTGCCTACTCCGATTTATACCAAAAAAAACGATTTTTAAACCCTAAAACCCCCCATTAATTACCAAAACTAGAATCTAATTTATTTTAATTCCAGAAAATTAAAACTCTATTAATTACATGATTTTAACATATTTCACTAAATAAGAACAAAATTTTTAACTTAAGAACAATAACTTTAGGTGATCAAAACCAAAATATTTTAAAATAACCGAGTCATGCTTATATGTTAAAGAATTTATATTCTACCTTATTTGAAACATGATCCCGACACTTTCTTATTTCATCGACTACCAACAACTATTTTTTTTTTCAATTTGCAAGTTCTATTTTTTTTACCATGTATAACTCGAAACAAAAGACATCGTTACCCCAAAAAGAAATCTCCACCATCTCAAAATCCTTCACGCCAAAAGTACCGTACAAACAAACACGTGAAATGAGGACCCGAGAAATGCGCTACTACAGAAGTTGAACATCTCAAAGAGAAACGAGCTAGCAACCATCCCAAGAATACAACCGGTAAGTAGAAAATAATTTTACATACATAGGCATAAGCGTACATACACTCAAATCCATCCAACATATACTATACAAGCATGTATTAACTCTCTTTCATGCAATCATACTTGAAAGTCCAGTGGTGTTGTGGCACATATATAATTATGTAGGCCTCCATAATTATACATGTTCCCTTTCACCAATGTACTCCCTCCTATGATGACACTTATAAGAAATTAATACTACACATAACACATAATCCAACAACTCACAAGCACATAACCACACAAGATAAGATCCAAAACCCCATGTATTAAAATAACATAGCCAATGCACGAAACACATAAACTCGTAGTCCAGCTGAACCAGCGTAGCAAAATTCAAAATGTATAAAGAACATGAAAACATAATTAAGCGAAATACAACAATGACTAGCGTATACGACCATGGTTCCACCCGCACTAATCAAAACTCGTAAAGAAAATAACATGTAGTTAAGTATGAACCATAGTAGTTAATAACCTAACAAATACTGCGAAAATAATATTCAAACACATCAATTACTATAAAATGCACACATACTCCTATGACGCCTATATGCAGGGACCCTTAAGCTATAGACTAGGCTACACGACTAGGCAACCTAATTCTCTATAACCATTGGCTCTGATACCATTATGTCACACCCCACCATAGCGGAATATGGGGCGCGACGTATGGATATCATCACAACAAACGGTGTCTCTATAGAGAAAACTAAAATGCAACTATAACGTCATAAATGGCGACACAAAGGTCATGACAATATCTCAACATAGCCGGAGTCTAGGTAAGTAGGTAACAGTCCTACCGCTTACCCAAGACAAACAAATAACATAACCAAACAAATATATGTGTGCCACAGTATCACTTATTAAAAGAACAAATAAAAACTAAGAAGGAAACGGGGATTCTCCTTCTATATGCATTCCTAAACTTCTCCAATCCTAGCCACTTATGTTCTCATGCTTAACCATAGTATCACCTGAAAGAGACAGTAAAACACGTCAACATAAAGTTGGTGAGAGTCATAGGTTTAGACTCCAATGCTAAATCAATTACAAGCTGTGAATAACAACCATCAACACAATAACATATGGACAATGTGCTACAATTATGTATTAACAACTAGCATTCAAGATCAATCATTCCAAACCAAAATCCAAGGCTCCTACCTTGCCAAACAACATGGTACCATAAATGATCACACTATGTACCTATCCCAAGGCCACTACCTTGTCAAACCACAAGGCCACTACCTTGTCAAACCTCAAGGTCACTACCTTGTCAAACCACAATAACTGAGACGGCACATGTCCTCCAATCCAAATCATACACAATCAAAAATCACATAGCAGTTAATCACATAATGTACACACAAGTCCATCTCAAATCACAAACACATTCACAGCATCAATTTAGAAAATAACTCAACACAGTGTCTCTTCCATCCCATCTGGAAGTCAAAATCAATAGTAAACATGGGACTATGAAACTCACCTGATAGCTTCTTCACAAGTCCTCGCACTAGCAACAAGCTAACAAACCAAAAACACGAAATCAATACATGAACCAATAACTAAGATGGCTCATCAACCTATGATGGACATCTAGTCTATTCCCGTATAATTACCTCATTGTTAAGCTCTAATCACCCCATTACCGTTCCTTAACAAGTCCCTAACTTGGTTAAGTTTAATAGCTATCCCGTTCATAATTTTACACAAAACAGTCCCTGTTTTAGGTCTCAAAACTTTAAGTCAAACGTCCACTTAAACATACCCATGGTTTCTGTAAAAAGAATATTCACACTTTTATACATGTTAGCTAAAACCTCCCACCTGCCCTAACCTTAAAGCTACTGTTAAGGCCCAGATATATGTGTATATATTGCTACCTATCCAGAATTCACTGATTTTAAACGTATGAAAAGTTCATTACCATTAGAGGGTCTTACCCAAAACCATAATCTTAGCCCAAGTGCAGATCCTTACTACAATATATAAACCATCTCTCATGTTCGTGAGAAGATCCCAATGCAACACTAAGTACCCCAAACAACCCAAAACTTAAAAAGAAAACAGGCTGAATTCAAAACTGTTTTGACCTCCGACTGTTGTAACCTGTTTTTGACCCACTTCCCGACCACCAATTTAGTTCTCGTTTCTTGCATCGCCCCTTTCTAAGCTACTCTTATCTATGTAGGAAGTATAGTATACGTCCCTTTCTCCATATGATTGTCCAAGCCACGCAACATACATGTTGACGCGTTCTCTGCTTTAGACAACTCAACTCGTGCAACCTACATCTTTCATCGAAACCATCCTAATACGTCATCCATATAGTTCAAGTTCTTCTCAGATTCACTTCATTCTTCTTATTCCATGTCTCATCAACCATGCTTGCTTTTCCCAGATGGTACTTGGCCTTGCAATTTTCTTTCACCACTTAACCTTTGCCAAATGTTAAATAAAGACGATTGAATATGTGTTGGAGACGTTCATGATCCGTATAGATCATTCTCCACGTCTTGTACACCAAATGCCTCTAGCATTCTAGGCAGATATAACAATCCAGCTCCACTAACTAAGTCTTATCTAGTTCTTCTAAATCTTCAGTTCTTGTAACATATAAGCCATCGCCTTTCTTTGTCGTTCTTGTACACATCCAAATCCTTGCTCCACGCATCGTCATGCTTCGCGAATTCATCCAGTCCTTCCGATAACGCCAAGATCGGCTCATTATCCAATCCACCTCTTCAGCCTCCAAAATGCTTCCTCATCCTTCTTCACTTCACCCTTGCTGGTTCCATGATATGTCACCACCTCTACTGCTCATCCTCGTAAACTTAATCCTAAAAACTTACTCTGGAAAATCTCACGTATAACTCCATTTCCTAACAACTCCAAAACCAACACATAATTCGCCTAATCCTTCTTCTTAGATTTGAGTAAATCAAGGTGTCGTCGAAGCTCCCGATGACAACTCGTTTACATACGTTCATGCACACTCGGTTCATTGACTCCATGAAAACCGCTAGTGCTTTGGCGAAGCCAAATGCATAATCGTAAACCCAAAGCGTTCATACAACATCCTTAGCAATTTCAACTATGTCCTCCTTGCACCCTCTCTTAGCGGCAATAAGAATAAATTCCTACCTCGTTCTACTTGCAAAATTCTACACACATCTTAAAAGACCAATGCTTCCTCTCATCAGACCACTCAACCGCTTTCCACATCCAATCTACTACTAAGCAACTCAACTTTTACCTTGCATCCGTTGCAATTTCTAACAGCTCTTGTTTTTAAATCACTCTATCAACGATTTGCCTTGGAAAGGCACTAACTACAACTCCTCTCACCTCCCCTACTTGCTCTATTTATGTTTCTACCTCACAGTAATAGGCAAACCTACTAAATTTCAGGAAATTTTTGGAAAACTTTCATGCCCTACGAACAATCATAAATACCTTTGAGGTATTGTATCCCCTTCCAACACTCTCTATGGCGCGTTACTTGTGCTAGTATCCCACAAATCTCTATTCATCTCCTTGGTACTCCTAAGAGACCTCATGACCACATTAGTTCATCTACGAACTTCTTTCCTCACCACTAAGGGTATTCTGACCGTTCTCTCATGGTCACCTACGTAAGCGTGTAGGCGCGACCAAGTCTTTCATATGACTACCTCAACGCTCCCGAACAATACGAAACCAAAACTACATCCTGAATCCATCAGATACGATCAACGAATCAAACCAACGGATAACTAACGACATTTCACGTGCACTAGTTAAATCAAGTCAAAAACCATGAGACTCAAAAGAAAACTCAACCCAAAACGTGTATCAATTCAAAATGACCCATGACAACAAAAAATAATCCAACAAACACCCAATGGCAACCAAACATATTACGCCCCGCGACATATTATTTAAACCGTGCAAAAGATCGAATTTTCCAAAAGAATATATATCTTTTTTATTATTATTATTATTTAATATTATGTTAATAATATTACCTTAATTTTCCTTAATTTATTTCAGCTCCTAAAGCTTCCAAAACCTCAAAACCGTAAAACTAGTCAAATTTACGCGTTTTACCGTAAAAGACGTAAAATATACACTTTTATAAAAAATCTCAAATTTTGAAATAAACTTTATAACTAAGTCCTAAATGACTTAAAACCATCCCGAAAAATATTCATATGGATAATTACCTCACCCGAGACCTCTAAATGCTAAACCGTAAATCCTAAAAAAATACTACTACTATAATATTTATACGTATACGTAAACACCACAATATCACCATTTTCATTTCATAGTCACCACTTGTGAGCTCATGAACATGAAATAACCGTTCCTTGATTTACTTATGAGTACTCTATACTCATAAATGATAACCACACCAACCTCGTTCACACAAAATAAACACGTAAACACAAAATTCAAGTAAGCACACATAAAATAACCTAAAAGTAAGACCAAGTGACAAACCCAAAACCACGGTTGTCACAGAGTATGACTCAATAATGAAAAGTTGGCAAAATACATGTAAGTTACTGGAATACAACAAAATATGGTCATACAAACTTGTTTCATCAAGCTATATAGCTTAGAACTCATTTTATAAGTCTTGACTAAACGTATAGAAAATAGTCAACTTTTGCCTTTTTCCGACTTGAGGCGAATTACTAATCATTAGACCTCAATTTCACTTCAATTATGATGTTATACATCCTAAGTATCAGTATCGATCATCCTAAATCCATTACATAAGGTTTAGGCTTGCTTAAGGGGCGTTTGGGTAATGAACTAGTCATTTACTCGCTTAATGAAAAAATGCAGAAAACTCCTTTTCGAGAGGCTTAAAAATCCTATCTAGACTCTTGGAAAAAAATCTGCAAAAATTCAGAGAAGTCATATACATCATGGATTTAATATCTTGTGAATTTTAAGAAAAGTTTTGAAGTCTAGATACCTTTTTAAAAATAAAAAGCAAAACGCATTCTACGCAAAAAAGTCAAACTTTAGAGTCTGTATTTTGCATTTTTAAGGGTCAAATGCCCACTTTAAAGCTTCCATTTCCGATTAGGTGACTAAAAACATCATTCCGAACAACTTTGTAGTTTCATCCGAAGGCTGAAAATATTTTACGACACACTTATCCCTATGACAGCAGCGATAAAAGCATAATTTTATAAATTTTCAAATAAGTCAACAAAACCCACTTATGTGTCAAAAACTTAAAGGTAGATAACGGACACTAAACATTTGCATCAAAAGTCAGCATAATATGTTTCTCAAATGTATCAAGTGAGAAATCTTGGCTAAACACTCGTTAACCATACCAAGCACGTTAAACCAAACGCTAGTTTAGGTCGGTTGTTTCCTATTCGACTAGTTTCTAAAATGCGTGCTATTTCTTCGTTATGAAGAGATAGACGTTGAACCTTTTACCGACGGAAAGGTATTTTCATACCCGAAATTCTTAGCTATATGAATTTATCTCAGTTTTCCAAATGGGAAAAATCCATCTTAGAGTAAGGTTAAAATTTTAGAAAGTCAGTTATAAAATTAGCGATCAGCGTTTTAGTCATAAAATTCAATTGGTGATGGATATTAACACAAGCTCAGCGGCCAAGCTTAGCTTATAATGTCTAATAACTAGCCAAGGCAAAACATAAGGATTAAATGGATCATAACCTGTAGCAAAACATCAAGCATACCTGCTGGTCCAGAATAGGTTTTCAACCGTATTTCGGGCATAACTTCTTCATTCGGATGAGTTATAACCCGAATTTTTATATCAAAACGATCACAAGGACAAACCTCTTGAATACAAACTTTAAAATCTCACGTTATGACATTTTGAATACCCAACAACATGGTTTGTAGGCCAAAAGAAACTCGATAAAAAATCAGCAATGAAAATGCTGTAAAGATAAAATAAGCAGTCAAAGCTTTGGGTTATGAAAAGAGAAATTTGACTTGGGATTTTGTGAATGTGAATGTTACTTATAAATCTAGTAACATAAATAGGCTTATTTTCTTTAAGAAGTATGATTTTTATGGGTCAACAAAATTTGATTATAATGTTTCTTGACGTACTAAAAGGAATTGAGCTACTTAAAATGAGTTGTAAATTTTTTGTAAAAATCAATTCTGTTTGTTTAAATTTTAATTATGGTTATGCAAATTCTTAATGATGTTGATCAAGTCTTTCAAATATTTTAAGGAAAATGTTTTGGGCAAATATTTTCTTGGATTTGGACTAACAATTGTAGGACAAGCAAAGAAGCATGAATTTTTTTGCATGGTGTATACTACATCTGGGCTGTTGTACTGCTTTTTAGCTAGTTAGTTTATACTAGATAGCTCACTATTTGTTATTCCATTTATGATATGGCTTAGAAAACAACTTTATGCTGGAAATTTTGTCTGAGTTTATCTGGTCACAGACAATACTCAGTACTAGTAGTGGTTTCACAAACCAAAGGTTAATGCAAGCTAAGTGTATGTGTGCAGTATTTTATGTATGAGCAAACTTTTTGACCAAGATTTGATGAATTTTTCTGAGCAAGGAACTATACAGGCTTCAATGTCCATCTCATATTTATGAATGTGCTTTGAGGACTTTGATAACTTATTTAGATAGTGACACTTCTCTATATTATATATAGGTATATTTATGACTTGAAACCACAGTTTTAGATCCCAGTCATATCCCAGTCACATCTTTTAACCAATAGGATTTGAGTATTTGCTAAAAAATCTCACTTTTTTCCTTATTTTACATCATTTTGGGCGGACCACGATTTTTAAAAACGCAATTTTTTACCAAAATCGCGTTTTGATACCGTAGGTATAAATAATGGTATTTTTTTATTTTTTCCCCATTTTTTCCCCAAATCGACTGGGTGAAAAAACACGCACAAACTTTAAAGCCGTCACCTCTCAACAATGGTATCTTCTTTTTCCCAAATCTTGCTAACCCTAATTCATTATTCATTTATCATTCATTCATCATTCTTCAACATCATCATCATCATCACCATCTTTCATTATCAATGATTCCGAATCAAACCCACCACATATCCTTATGACCCAATCTGATTTAATCAAACCAAGAAGAAAACATGAATCGAATTCGTCTTCAAGATCTTTAAAAAGATCTAAGATAGGTATTGATTAATCTCATGTTTTTAAGTTATAATTCTTTCCAAAACATCAACAAGATTAATCACCACAACCAATACATCGAGGGATTTAAAACACCACCACAACCGGCATCACCACCACCACAACCACTCCTCCTTAACAGTATAAATTATAATTATTTCCTTAACCTTGTAAATGATAATTTTATAAACAAGTTTGGTGATGGTGGATCTGTTTTTTTTCTAATTCAAGGTTTTTAGTAGTAGGTCGTGGTAGCATATGGCGGCAATTAGCGGTAGGCGGCGGCGACAGTTAGGGGAATGGAGCCCAAACTATCATGTGGCATTAAGACCTCACATCTCTAAAGAGTATGTTGAGCCAAGCAAACCTGTAGATGAACGAACCTCCTGAAATATCGTCGAGGCTTGAAGAAGCTGTTGGTACACTAATGCATGAAACAGAAAAACATTATGCTTTGAAACTCCTCTCGCAAGTAAGCAACATTGCAAAACTTTCAATTATACAAATCTTCGCGTGTCATATGTTCCCAAATAGAACTCCAAAAGTTACAGTGGCAGTGGCAAAGTGGGAAAGGTCGGGTAACGGGTCAAAACAGATTTACCTTTTTTTAAAAAGCCATTGGGGGTGGGAACTGTCTAGAAAGCTTCTTATCTTATTAATGGAGCTAGAGCAGCTCATAATAAGGGAATACCAGTTCCCTGACTTAAGGGTGTAGGACTTAGAGCCTTGGTTGGGTTAGAATTAAGGGGCAAGGGAGAGTGTCGTCCCTTTTCACAGTGGTAGGTCTGTGATTATGTATATACGCCTAAGCGAAAAGTGTTATGATTCTAATAAAATGAAGGGCACAGGTCACGTCGGTATTGGTTGATCCAAAAATCCAAAATTCCTGCCAGAATGCAAGACCTTTCTTCACAGCCAATGGGGTCTCATGAATTTCATAATTCTTTAAGTAGATTTTTGTAGATGTAACTATATTCATACCTGGTAACATTCTCCACATCTTTCTTTTCGGATATGTCTACCTGTCCATGTTTGTAGAATGATGCAAATGAAAAACAGTTATCTGCGCTGAAGTCCGTCATCAAATGCATTGAAGATCGTAAGCTCAGAAATGATTACCCATTACACCCACTACAGAAACGCAATTTTTATCATTATATTATTCGGACTAATACTTTATATTATAACCCAAATGCATTATCTGGTTTTGTTATGATTTTATATTTTCAGCAACAAATACACATGGATGGCACCTGATCCTTTTTTAAAAGAGTAAATTGATACTTTGTATCAGCTCACCCGATATTGTAGACCAGGTTTGGTGACCATTTTCATAGACCCGGTCTTAAAAATTATTATGATAAAATGATACAGCTGGCTAAATTTTTTTTAAGAGAATGTGCAGGTAAAGCGAACTGCTGACCCAAACCTTTGAAAATATCATATACTTGTAGAATTTTCAGATCACATGGTAAAAGTAAAAAATTTATGAAATTTTTTCTCCTCAAACCATAATATACAGAATATCTAAATCTAAGTCTCATGATCCGTGCACATCCAGTGCTCAAGAAAGCCAAAACGCTTCCACTTCCCAGAAAGTGGCACCTGACAGGAATGAAGCAGATAATCCTTGTGCAAGAAGATGTTTCTTCTCATGAGATAGTAAGTGAACTTAAAATTGATGAAGGTTGCTTATGTCGATCTGGTAACTGGTATTGTTGGAACCCAAATTCCAAAGATATATCTAAGAAACAAACATGAAATGAAACAATAATTGAAATACAAACGTGTGGTCTGTATTCATTCTATTCCAATCTTTTTAAAAGATTTCCTTCGGCATTTACATTTCCTTTAAAAGTAAAAAATATGAATAGAAAGGCTACTCAAGTGGTATATGAAATAACACACTTTTAAAATCACTCTATTTAGGTTATGTTAGTCTTTGTATGCTTATTTAATATGGAAATAATTGTTTTGCTGTTTACCCGGAGCACGTTACATATGGAGGAAACTATTACCAGGTAGCCAAGCTGTTCTTTTTCCGTAGTTTTGGCAGGCTTTATGTTTCAAAGAAAGCAGGGGTTAGGGATTATGAATGGAACACTGCGGATATTATTGGTATCGATCATGGTGGTCAGATACTATGAGTTAAATATTTCAATATGTGAAATTATCTAAGTTTGCTTTTCTTTGATAAACATCAAAAGCCCATGGCGCCTTTGCAATCAGTTCTGAATATACTTAGACATTACCGTCTATTTCAGAATGATTTAGATAGCAATGTGATACCTTTACATGAAGGACGAGCTGCTTAAGGTATACAATAAAGAAAAAAGCTGGAGAGAACATCTTTAGAAAATTAGCAAGGCACTTCAAGGGTGATTGTATTAGCACTAGCATGCTACAGTAGCTGAGTTACCGTTGTTATACAACAATTTACCCTATTGTTTTTCTATGATAGCAGGTTGTTTTAAGTAGCTCCGAAGTTTCGTCAGTTTAATAGTTCTTGTAGCCGAGGAAATTATTTGGAAAGAAGGTAAATATATCACCAAAACCAAACTAGAAGTAATGTCAATTTGAAAACAATAACGAAGCATGTAAAAGAGGCCATAAGATTCATATTCATGTAAAAGAGGCCATAAGATTCATATTCCTTGACGTATGCCTGGTTGTTGACCTCACTTATTTTTTATGGCAATATCATAAGTAAGAGGTTATCACACCTTCAATGTTACTGATTTGCAGGTTATATCAACTACGATATCAGTTCTTGATATCTAAAAATGGGTCTTATGATGAATGTGGCTCGATGCAGACATCTGATCTGGTTCGCAAGAGAAGGTAATATTAGTTTTTGCATTAAATTTGTGTTCTTTAAGAAATTTATGGTACCTGATATATCAGTCATCAAGTCTTATTGTGAAACACAATTTATGGTGTGTATTGTGTTACCTATAGTTTCATGGACATCAAAATTAGGTAATGATCACATTACTGATATTTCGCTTATAAATGTTACAAGGATTATGGTCGGGTGATAACTAGATGGCGTTTGTTTTGTTAATTAAAGATATCATTGACAAAGCTGAGGTATAATTGTAATGTTTCTATTAGAAAATACTTGTAGTTTCTTGAAAAAACCCATAAATGGGCCAATGTTGTATGGTTACTTCTTAGCTTGTGCTAACTCATATACCTTCCTGGAAATTTTTGGAAAAAGGTACTAAAGTACCACATGATAAATTGTTTATATAGTATAACAATCTTCTTAAATTATATTATTATCTTATACGTAGTGGTTAATAAGGAGGGACGATATAAGAAGTGCCTCCGAGTCTCCCTTTCAGGATACAAGATAAAAATATTTATGCATATCATGGGTTTGATTCTAACTCATTTTACTATGTTTCGCGATTTTACCATGTTTATGCTTTCGCCAGGATCACCTTATTTTTTCTAATGTGCATTTGAGATTTGCGACTGTTCTGCACTGTGAATTAGTTGCTTTGTTATCTGACATAAACTCTGTTTGTGACCTTTTTAGGTGTTGGTTAGTATAATTCGTCAACCAGAGCCAGTATATGAACTCCCTTTTAACGAGAGAAGATGGTTGGAACAAGTTACTGCCAACCTGAATCATTTCATAACATGAACCATCATCACAACCTAAACTTTCTCACGACTTCACCATCTTCACAACCTAACAATCTCACAACCTTACTGCCTTCGTGATCATAATCACCTTATGACTCCTTTATTAAAGAAACGTAAAATATTTGCAATGTAAAGCATTTTTATGACACTATTCAAATCATACTGTGCATTTATGAACGACCCAAGCTCATTGTAAGTTTACATTGAAAAGTAATAGTAAGAAAGTTTTGTTTGGAAAAAGCATATTAGTTAATTTTCGTTACATCAAAGGCAACACACTACATTTCTTTACTTTTGTAGGTCTCAAGATCAGAACGCGTAACAGAACTAACCTGCTACAGTAGACATCCTTTACATGGTTGTTTGCAGCGTGTTTGCATGACTAGAGGCTGCTTATATAGATGCATTGAAAGGCGTCATGGTCGATTACCAAGAAGGCATACAACAATTTGGGGAGAAAATACGAACTCTTTGACGTGGGCTCAAATCAAGGGTGCAGCAACTCACATTTGTAAAAAGTTTTACCAAGATATATCTGCACATTTTTTTTACTTTTTTGTAATAAAAAAAACAGAACAACAGAGGGAGCATACAACCATAAGAGCGAATAGGTGGGAGGACCACTAGCACCACCTGGACATGGAGCTTGACCAGGCTTGGAACAATCATCCTATCACAAAAAGGAGGAGAAATTAACCAGCGAGTTAAACAAACAGAACATGTTTTAAATCAGAATATAGGTGCAAAAATGATATTATTTTAATAAAAAGTTGGTATCACAAAGAAAATGATTGTAGGTTATTTATTTTCAGGAGGTTATTAGTTTTTGAAGAAATTGATGGTGTGAATGGATTTGGTTTCCGATGACAAAGCTGGGACTTCGACGTTATAAAACCAGTAAGCATTTTGGGTTGAAGAAGATAATGGTGTTTTAAAAAGAAAGAGGACAGAAAACGGATTGGGTCATGGCGAGTACAGGTTGCCTGCTTCTTGCCCATTACCAAAGGTACATAAATATTGGATTAAAACAACTAACTAATGTAGATGTGTCAGCAAATGGGCTCTAGAAAATAGAATATTCAAAACTTAAAAACACTAACTAAAACCGAAAAGATGCTACTGTCTGAGATCAAGAACCATTGAACCGTGTAATTAAGAAATCCGACAATAAACCAACAAAGTAAAAACTTAAAAGTTAGATCGAAACCATCAAACAAAGTAGAACCAGCTGGATACGCATTTGTTATCAGTCAATGTATAGTATTTGAAGGGTTGTTGAAGCCGAGTTCTAAGAATTTTTTTTGTTACAAACTGACCCAAACAGGACATATTCTCACCTTTTAGTAAGTCGCATCTGTAAAATATTGTTTAAAGATGGACAAATGAAAAGTTAGGCTGGTATTTTATGCAAGAAAATCATGTAGATGCACTGGACTTATGTTTGCTATTTATCTATGTTCGAGGAAAATTGTTAGAATTTGTGTAATGGAAGCTTTATAGAATACACAACTAGCCTAGCTAAGCAGATTTTATATTGCCTAAATCACTTTGAAATGTCTATTTAATTTGAGAATTCCCATTTTTATTGGTCTTCGTTCAGGTTTTTGCAAAAGAGTGGGATCACTTTTTATTGCAGCAATGATCTATTCATCCTACAAACTAATCAAGAAACGAGAACAAAAAGACCTGGAGAGGGTGCTTCTAAACACACTAATGGTACTTTACTTTTAAAGCAACAAGAAGAATCCAAACCGTTTGTTGCTGATCAAATTTCCATTTTCATATCATATGAGGGAGAAGGCTAGAACGGGTGGATTCACTAAAAAGAGTGTGTGGAAGGGTGGAAACTTGCTTAACATAATAAAGCAAGATAATTTTAGTATATAGTTCATTATTGTAATAGATGAGGAAATTCATTCATGTTCAAGCAAAACTATTATTTTCTACAGCCATTAGCTGTTCGTGATTCGTCGACCGTGTCCCATAGATTCTGGTGTTAGTGTTTGCTTTCGTGTTCCAGTTATCTTTCGTTTAGTGTTGATGTAAAACACAATGTTTACTTGAAATATCAGAATATTTGAGTACAAGATTTTTAGTTTGTAAAATGAGGTTATGAAGTCATGTTTGTAAAACAAGTGTGATATGAAGAAGAAGACGTACGCATGATTTGGAAAATGCTTTTTTCAATTTTATTATATAAGTATATTACTAAACTGATAATCAAGCTAAATTTCATACTTAGTTAAATGTTTTAATGTTATAAAAGTGGTTAACTAATTCACAAAGCCCTTTCAAGTTTCAACTAATGTTTCAAGTGTTATATTTATTGGTTCAGTGAGCTGTTTTGTAACACGCATATAAACTTCTAATAACAGTTGTCATGTATGTACATAACACATAAGAATACCATTGATATAACAAATAAGTGGTACAACAATTATTTAAAAATATATTATATACATAGATTAAATAAAGTAGTACTACTTGATCGGTAATGCATCTATCCTCGAAAATGAATTAACAAGTCAAGGTTTGGTTATTGACTAAAACATAATTTACAACCCACTAAAAATATATATTGGGACAATTTTAGACCCGTTGAGCATATTGTTTAGTGTTCACATTTAAAAATTCATATGGAACAAAAAAAAACGTTTCATTAGGTAGAACAAGGCCTAATAATATATAAAATTATTTACCTTTTAGTTTCCTTTTAATAATAACAAGTTCTAAAAAACAAAAAGATATAGCGGACACACAAACGTACTTTTAAAAAAGATCTACGAAACGAACTCGCCCGTTGAGCGGGTTATGCCGCTAGTTATATATATATATATATATATTGATAAAAGATGTTTAAGCATCTGAGTACGACACATGAACAGTATATGATTACTTTACGAACATAAATAGTGAAACAAACTTTGAATGTCCTGTTTAAGGAATTCCTAATTTGATAAATATGTTGATTTGATGACTTAAATGCTCTATATAATGTTTAAACATTTTTATGTTTCCTAAGAATAAAACTGATATTAAAAATAATACTGATTAGTACTTATATCATTCAGACATTGAAGTAAAAAAAATAAACAACATTATCTGATTCAGATTCAAACATTTACGCTTTATATTCAAATTCAGATGAACGGTTCAAATTCAGTCTCTTAATAAACAAACAACACCTAAATGAGTTTTAGGCTTACTATATGAAATATCCATGATATAATATGTATTTTTTGTTGTAACTTTGCAATATTTTATACTTTTATTTTTAAAACCGGGTTAATTTGGTGATCGAACGGTTAAACAAGTAACTTGATATTCGACTGAATTAATTAAAAATCGAATTTTAAGACACTTGTTATTAGTAATAACTAATAAGCACGAAAAAGTTAGGAGGTTGTTGAGATGCTCAGATTTAGTCGTAATGCAAAGTTTTTTAAAAAAGTGTTAAGCTGTAACCAAGTTCTTTGAGTCTCAACATATCATCCAAAAAATTGCCATTTCGGGTAATAAACCTAACTACACCTTACATCACACTACGAACAAACACAATGTACACCCGCGAAATTCAAATTTTAAAAAACACATCCAAAACTCAATCTCAACCGTCCAATCTCATCAAATGAAAATCAACGTCCCAGATCCCCGATCCGCACATTCCCACTCCAACCAATCACGTCACACTTCTCCTTCCCTATATAAACACACCCACATTTTCAGATTACATTTCAAAACCCTCACACACTAAAAACACACTTTTTTCACACACACACAAAAATCATCATTCATGGCGGATGAGCGTAACCTTCTCGAGGATCCAGAGTTCATGGCTTTGAATCCTCAAGAGATGGTTGAGTACTTGGAGCGCCTTAACCTCTCCGATTCTCACCCGAGTCCTGCAGTAGCCCATATATTCTCCGGTTTACGCCGTATGTTTGAGAACAATGCTCCTCTCCCACTAATTTTCATGGTCCTGGTTGGCATATTCGCTGATCTTCAGCGACAAGGCCGAGCAGCAGCACGTCACCAGCAGCAACAACAACAACAACAAAGAGAAGAAGAACAACAAGGAGGCAACAACGACGAAACTGGTGGTGAACAGGAACAAGAAGAAGGCAACAACAATGAAACTGGTGGTGAACAACAAGAAGAACAGCAACAAGAAGAAGGCAACAACAATGAAACTGGTGGTGAAAAGAAACAAGAAGAAGGCAACAACAATGGAACTGGTGGTGATCAAGAGGAAGAAAAACATCAGCATCAGGAAGAAGGCAACAACGATGAAACTGGCGGTGAACAAGGAGAAGCAGAACAACAGAAACAAGAAAGCAACAATGACGAAACTGGTGGTTCATAGAGGCATTAGGCAAGGTTATATGAGTTGTTAATTAGGGATGATGTTTAATGGAATATAATTAGGTTACAAGTTAGCGTTTAATGAAATATAGTTAGTTTATGAGTTATCGTTTAGTGAAATGTTATCAGGTTATGAGTTATGTAAGAATGAGTTTCAGGGCTACTGGATTAGTTATCTAGAAGGTAATTAGGTTACAAATCGCGTTTAATGTAATGGTATTGTAGTTTTAGTTAGGTTATGGTTTAAATGAAATCTAATGTTATGAATTGGCGTTTAATGGAATGAAATTGAAGTTTATTGAAATTGTTATGATTTTTTGGTTTGAATGAATATGGTATTGTTTGTTCTTAATTTAGTACGGCATAATTTTGGATTGCTTCGTGTTTGTGAAAATAGGTTTAAGTCTTCTATTCTCGGGGTAAGTTGATTATGAATTTGATAATGATTTTGAAGTGATGTGATATGGTTTGTATAACTTTCGTTCGTTGGTTTGAGCTGCTTAATTGCATATTGGATGTGACAATTTACTTCAACTTTTATGAGCATCGTTAATGTTCATATAGGGGTTCTACCGCGAAGGTAATTTGAACAGTTCGCGTGGTAATAAGAGTTGATATATGACCCACCACTGACTTAATTTTGCATATGCTCTGCGCCTAATCATCTAAAATGACAGCATAAAATTTGCAGATCTTATTGACATTTTTTTTTGTTTATGATTCTGAACAGAAGTGCTCGGACGAGCAGAGTGTTGTAGAGTAAGGTTATGTGGAATACGACTTCTGAGTTCATTTAGTTCTGTCTCTAGCTAAAATACATACAAAAAGCGAAAACATATGTTACTTAAAACTAGTGAATCACTGTAACGAAAGATCAAATAGGCAGAGTACTTACAGAAACTGAATCACTATCTTACACATTTCAAATCAAAACTAGTTAGGTGCGTAAAGAAGGGAGCCTAATTCTGTGCCACGGTTACGTAGTTATGAATGTAAATGCGCCAGGCAGCTGGTTAACCCAACCTAAGTTTGGCCTTTAGTCAAACATAACCATTTTTCTGAATAGCTATATGCAAGCCAAGCTAACATAGCTTCATTCATGCTTTACTTTGTAACTTACGTTTATTTGGCGTGGCTTTTATCTAGCTGTGCACGACAGTTGAATGACTTGGGTAGTGAGGGTTTTTCCTTGTCTTTGAAGGCAGGCAGAAAGTAAATCAAAACGAAGATGAGTTTTATTCGCTATACCCAAGTCATATAACTAAGGCTGACATTGCACACTATAACATTGTTGATGTTTTGGGAAAAAGCTCACTCGAATTTGTGTCACTTAATAAGAGCTATACTAGGAAAAAAAAAGCCAAATTTTTATAAAGGAAAAAAAAATATAATTTTTTTCTTCTTGGTTATTTTTTGTTGGAATGGAAGAATGATAGTTGCAATGATAATTAATGTTTGGTGTATTAATGTGGTTATCAATAGTTGGAATCAAGGTTTTCAAGATCGGGATCTTACCTATGATCGTTTTGTCTTTGTAAGATCGAGATCGTACAGTAGGATCGGGATCGTAAGATCCTACCATAATGTGATTTTTTTCGTAGTCTTTGCAATATTTTACAAATTTACAAATTAATATACATCGTAAACACAAAATTATACGAATATTTCATAAAAATGTGGCTCTAAATTATGATTATAAAATTTATAAGAAGATTTACATGTTGTTTTTTAGATTATACAAAATATAACCTATAAATTTGTAGTTTTTTAATATGTCGCTCGAGAAAAAGTAAGATCGGATCGTAGTAGATACTCGGGATCCTATAAGATCTTACGCATGCAAAGATCCTACGTAAGATCTGGATCGTTTTTGCTTTGTAAAATCGTAAAATCGTAAGATCCTAAGATCAAGATCGGGATCTTGACAACCTTGGTTGGAATCATATCTTAATTCTTAGCATTTTTCATACGAGGTTAGTGTGTCTCTTTTATAATTTCATTTTCATTGTGATTGCACATGATTCTGAAATTCATACCGATTGTGACTGATAATGACATACCAAACGCGCCCTTAATGTACAAAGGGAACCAAATTTACCTCAATAGCTTGTAAGGTCAGTAAAGGTAAAAGGTTTTACGTTGTCTTTATTTTGATGTAAGTGGATTGGATATGGATCTGAAATATCTTTTATAGATTATGTTGAATGATATCCCTGTTGAGTTTTGTTTGGAATTTTGAAACTTGTTAAACCATTAATTATGAGTACCACATGAATGAATCTATTATAACATATATGATTAAGTAAATAATAAAAACAATTTAAAATCAACATTTATTAAACATTTATTAATTGTTGTTGTTTTTTTTTATTTTGTTTACATCAACTTAGGTTTTTTGTGTTGGAAGATTAATCAACTTAATCTTTGAACATATGAACAACAACAACCTGTTATTTTTGTTGTGTAAGGATACAAGCCGACACAGGAAGAAAAAGAACAAAAAGAAAGAAAATAGGCTTTTAGGAAACTTTATAAAACTTGGTTTAGGCCTCAGGCCAACAAACCCAAACCTTAGAATTAGACAGCAATTATAATACGATTATATACATACCGTTTACTTTTACAGAACATATATTTCAACTCACAAACATACCGTTTCATACATTATAAATAGATTAGGAATCTGTAATCAAACGCAACCCTTCACTTTTAACATATCAGTTTATTAGGGTTCATATCCCCATCTTTTTTGTTCTTATTTTTATTATGATAAAACGATGATGAACATGCTATTGCTTTGATCATTCGGTCTTGGAAATCAAAGATTAAAGGCCTGTAATAATTGGTGTTAGAGCGGAGGGATCAAGCAACACAACAAATCATGATTCGTTCATCCCTCACGATACTTCAAAGCTGCGTTTTCAAAGAAGACACAATCAAGAATATGCCATGAATGTTGATTTTTAAGAAAAGAGGCAGCGGATTCAGAAAAAAGAAGAACCATACAGTTTGGCCATAAATTGCAGAATCCTTGGACTAACAAGGATAGAAGGAGAGAGAGAGATATGGCTTACAAGGATGTTTATTATATCATTATATGGGACAACAAGAGCACCAAATTCCACACATATGGAGGGAGATGTCAAGAGTCTTAAGTCCTTTAATTGGACTTGTTCAACAAATTGGTTGTTCAAAGGGTAAGCATATTTGGAATTATTTTGGAAGATTATGAAGACTGCAAGAAAGAGCAAACCACATACTATGGAATGATAAAGATCAAGAAGAATCAAGGAATAAGAAGAACACTAAGATTAGGGGGAATATGTTGGAAGATTAATCTAACTAATCTTTGAACATATGAATAACAACCTGTTATTTTTGCTGTGTAAGGTTGCAAGTCGACACAAGAAGAAAAAGATCAGGAAGAAAGAAAACAGGCTTTTAGGAAACTTTATAAAACCTGTACATTTCCTGTTTTGTGCCGCATGCCAACAAACACAAACCCTAGAATTAAACAGCAGTTATAATACGGTTATATACATACCGTTTACTTTTACAGAACAGATGTTTCAACTCACAAACATACCGTTTCATACATTTTAAATAGATTAGGAATCTGTAATCAAACGCAACCCTTTACTTTTAATATATCAGATTATTAGGGTTCATATCCCCATCTTTTTTGTTCTTATTTTTATTATGATGATACGATGATGAACATGTTATTGCATTGATCATCCGGTCCTGGAAATCAAAGATAGGCCTTAATATTATGGTGAGTGTTGGTGAAGCTAGGTTGTGTGTTTGTTTTTTATGTAAAGGTGAATTAGTTGTGGAGTAGTGACGGACTAGCAGTTACAAGTTTGAATGCTTACATAACAGTATGATAATGTTATCGTTTATAGTGAAAATACGGCATAGTTCGTGTTTCTGGGTGTTCAAAGTTTATTGCATTTTGGATCTTAACAACTTTGCAATTGTTTGGTGTTGACTAATATTTTCAAGTTTTGTACCAGAGTTAAAATTGCATCTTTATCTGTAACGCACTAATAGGGTAAATGTCGAAAATACCCAATGTACTTTCTCAAATAATCCATTATACCCACTATGCTATTTTAAGTGAGAAATACCCATTTGAATAATATTTCAAAGTTTGACTTTTTTTTATCTTTTGGACGGGGCCCACTAATGGGTAATCGGTTATTGCTAAAACCCTTCTCCTATTTCACACATACTCGATCAAAACCCTTCTCCCATTTCATCTCCATTTCGCCAGTAACACCAAGACGATCCTTTCTCCATTTCTCCTCCATTTCACCAAGAACACCAAGAACCCTTCTTCATTTCGCCTCCAACTCGATCCACAAAACACATACTCGATCCATTTTGTCTCCATTTCGCTAAGAACACCAATAACACATCACCATCTTCTTTGTAAACATTAAGGTAAGTTATTCTATTCTTGATGTTTGTTTTGTTATTTATGATGCTAGCTCATTATTAGAACCCTAAAAAATGAAGACTTAATAATCCACTTAATTTGATCTTAATTAGAAAACTAAGCTAAAGGGATAAAGGCAAAGGTATGATTCTTATCAAGCTTCATTTTGTTTCGAGAAAAGATGATTAATGTAAGTTCTTCTATGATTTTTATTTAATTTTCATTAGGTATTGCTGCTAGTATCATCAGTGGGCCTAACCCTAGTAACAAAGCCACACCAGTTGCTAGTGATTCATCTTCTTGGTATAGTTATGATCCAATGTATTCTTTTAGCATAGACTCATTTTCTTTGGAACTTGGGTCGCCGATCACAGAGAAGTCAAAACAAGCCTTAGCAAAATTGAAAACTAAAGATCCAAGTCTTGAATTGCTTGACTATCATGGCTGTGGAGACTCAATACAAAAGTTTAAATATTATTGTATGCATTATGGGTCAGATTATTACATAAAATCTTTTGTGAAACATACCATCGTGGGTTTTAAGGACCCGGGTAAACATAAATATTATGAAGAAGATCCTGGGTTTCCTGTAACTACTGAAGCAAAACAAGCCGTTTACAAACTGGGAACTCAAGGTCCAACACAAGAATTCCTAGACTTTCCTGGCTTTAGGTCAGCTCAATAGTATGAACATACATGTATCTCCGATAGGTCTGACTATTTCATGAAGATTTTTGTAAGAAATACAATTGATGGTTTCCCGGGAAAAGTTTTAAAAGAATCTACTGATGAAGTGCAAAGCAAACCATCCAAGAGTGTTGGTGCATCTAAAAATCTCAAAACACCAAAAGAGGTTGTCGTTGGTGCATCCTAGAATGTCAAAACATCTAGAGAAGGCCCATCAACCAATGCCTCAAAAATGGAAGGTCCATCAAACAAACTCCCAGACATGGCTATAATAACAGAAACAGGTGCGCCATCTTTACTTCTAATCTCTAATATCATATTCATATAACATGTTTATTAGCCTATGGTCATCTACACTGAAAACATGTGCACCAAACAAGAAGCGTTTTAAACAAAATATATTACATTCATAACGGTTCACTGAACTGATCATACAGACACAACATTATACTCACAAAGAAAACACCTACATGCATACATAAAGACATTACCCTGAAGACTGGACACACAAAAACCTAGGACTTTTATTAGATACCTGAACACCAACAACCACAGACTCCGTTTACCAGGGTCCGTTGGCCCTCAGCTTGGCAAGAAAACCCTCCTTCAAAGCGATCATATTCTAGATCGTGGTTGCCTCTGTCTACAGCTTCTCGATGAAAGCATTCTCTTCCGCCTGTTTCTTGTCCAGCAAGGCTATCATCATGCCAATCATATGGTCGATTGGAAAGGTCTTCAGTTCTTGGATAAAGTGCTCACGCTCGACGACGCCCTTGAAAACCTTTCTATGGACACTCTCCAGTTTAGTCTTCCATGCTTTGTCTACTATGATGTCCTTGCCCAAATAACAAATAAACAGGCTGCCCAAATCCTTAGCCCCAGTCTCAGCTTCCAATGCCCATATTCTAGGAACATATGCCATTTTTTCTTTCTTAAGGTTTGGCAAAGTAGTTAAATGATTTGTGTGAGATTAACAAATGCACATATATCCTTACATAGCATAACTTGGGACTCTACTATTTCTACAGTTAAGATTCCAGTTACCATTTAGTCCAACTAGATAACCAAAGTTATCTCACACTTACAACCAGCTTAGTTCACTTACAACTTGGAAACACACTTTACCATAACACATTACCTCACCAAAGCATCCCTTACCCAAAGTAGATAAAAAAAATAATCCCTCAAATTTAGTATCCACATATTGGTCAAGACAAATGTGTCAAAAGCACTTACTTTTCAGCAAGATACTCTAACATTCAATTGGCACCATTTGATGACGGCATACACAATCCCATCTAACTGTTACCATTTTTAAAAATTTAAAAGGTTTCCATATATTTATTTCATTTTTTGGAACACCAACCATGCATACATGTACATACTTTTATATGTTGGTTTGCTATATCACAATGTTGCTATATCACAATGTTGCTATATCACAATGTGTAGGTACTTCAACAAAAGCCATTGAAGGTAAGTATCTTTGCCTGGGTAACAGAACCAAAGATTGTAGATTTGGCAAAAGCCCTGTTCCAGTAACAAGAGTTATGCTTGGGTTATCAAATGGGAAAACTTGGGAGCATATCCTCAAGCAGGGTGATGAGACTGCTTTTATACATGGTCTCATCGTCCAAAACGGCCTTAAATTGCATAAAATATCATCAAATAGACCAAATATATGCTCGTGTTTGTTACTTGTGTATTTTTAGGTACGGATATTGAGGAATTGGCAAAAGAACACAAGAATCAATCAAAAACGAACACGGGAAACGGAGTCGCACAATGAACCGGGCCCAAGTTTGGAAATTTGCAAAATGACCCTTGAAGTTTGAAGAATTGGCAAAAATGGCCCCTCATCTTTGAAGAACTTGTCATATTTAACCCTCTAAAATGTTAAATATGCAAATGTCATCCTTGAAGAATGAAGAATGTGCAAAATCAGCCCTTGGAAATTGATCTACAATGCTAAAGTTAAGCAAAAAGGACAAAAGGACTTGACTTGAAACTCATTTGGACTAATGGTGAAAGAAGAGTTAACAAGATGTTGGAAAAGGACTGGCTGTGAAAGACATTTAATGGAGACTACGTTAAGTATAGGACTGGAAATGTAATTACCCATCCCATGGCCCAATAACCTCCCTTAGCCCAACCCTTACACCCGGTTTCATTTTTTAATTAAGGTCAAACCCGGTCAACTACCCACTAACCCTTTTTTTTCCCTCCCCTAACACACTTTTAAAAATTGTTTAATCCCAAAACAAATCAAAACACCCCTAATCCCCCAATAAACCCTAAAATTACCCAGAATCAATTAACTTCAAATTAAGGGGTTACACCCTAATTAGCTCCAGATCATTGATTGGCCCTCTCCTCACCCAAACCCACTCAACCAATACCCTCCACGTGGCCTGTGGTCCTCACAAAGGCACTCCCCTGCTACCTCGTTTTCAACCAAAACCCCACCCCCGACAATGTAAACAATTTGGATGATACTCCTTGTCCTCCAAGTTCAAACCAACGTCCAAGATGCATTCTCCAGCCTGTCAAGTCACATGAGAGACTTTTTGACCAAGAATTCGTCAAACCTTCAAGGGCTTTTTAGAGATTTTCCCAATTAGGGTTTTGGATTTGTATTTTTTTATTATTAGCTTCTAGACAGTTCCATTTCATGTATAAAATGATGAGCCTGTTCATCATTTTTCTCGTTCCAGTTTTTTGGCTTGCACTTGTAATTTTTTTTGATAAATAAAAGTTTGGTATTTGATAAAAATCAATTGTAATTCCTTTTTATTCTTTTAAAAAGTTGGTAAAGTGTGACAGCAAATTCTGAGTTCCAAGATTAAAAGATTGTGTGTTAAGTTTTTCAAAAAAAGATTGTTTTAAAAGGAAGTTCTTAAGTTTCTGAGATTAAAGTTTTTTGAAGTGAAAGTGGAAAGAAACTTTGATTTATGGACCTGAGATTTGTTTTTAAAACGTGTTTGTGAGTTTAAAAGGTTTGTGTAAGTTTTTGAAGAAAAAAAAAAGAGAGTAAACAGAATATAAGAGATATTGCTAGTTTGTCCTTTTTTTTCTTTGATTTTCTTTTTCAGGTGGTACTTTGTTGATTTGTTGAAGATTTCTGCTCCAACCCGAGTTGGAAGGAGGAGGATTTTCATCCTCAAGGTCCTTGGAAGTAAGGACCTAAGGTAACATTCCTTTTTCTCTTGAAAAATTTCAGAAAAAGGGTGTTTATGTAATCTGGATTGATTTTGTGCTAATATTGTGTTTAAGTTGTTAATCTGTGTTCTATTGTGCTTGTGTGCATGTTAGATACCCTTAGGGACAGTTTGAAGTGCTTTTGAAAGGTTTTGATTTAAAAATTTTGGTTTTAGAAATTTAACAGGGTGTTTGGAAACAAGGTTTAGCAGGGTAGATTTCTTGGATTGTGTTTCAATAGGGTGTTAGCTAGTTGAAATCAGGTTAAGTTAGGTTGTAGTTAGTTGTTAAGTAGGATTAGAAAAGTTTGGAAACAAGTTTGTGTGGTTTTGAAGTAAAAAGGATAGCTAAAATCTGCATATCTCTATTCTGCTCCTTTTTTGTGAGATTTTGATAGATTGATTCTTGAATTTGTTAAGAATTAGGGTTATTGAGAGTTTGAATCTGCTTGTGCATGATTTTATGAGTTTGTGTGCTTAAACTTGAAGCTTGAATGTCACTAGAGTGCTAGAAATAAGCATATAAGCCCACCAGACTTGGAATTCTGTCACAGCAACATTTTTTTTGCTCTTTTGTGCCTTGAGTTGGTAATCTGTGCTATGTGTTGGTTATTTTTTGCTTTGTTTGACTCCCTACACTCAGAAAGAGTGTAGGGGTGCCATTGTGCTCCAAAAAACTCCACCAATCAAGCAAAAAGCCAACTCCTTTGGCTTTCACCATCTGTGAAGAAAAGGCATAAGCATGTGTTCTTGAAGGTTTAAACCTGGATATAATTTGGACCTAATCTTGATTTAAATCTGGTAAAAAGTGGAAATTGGTTGTGTTTCAAGTCTTACACGAGTGACAGTGTTGGATTGGTAAAGGTAAAAAAAAGAAAAAAAATAAATCGTCAAAAAGTGGGTTGCTCAGCCTCGAACCCATAATCATCACACTCAACACACACACACTCTACCACTGCGCCCTTGGGTCTTTTACTGACCAAGGGTGCAAATGTGGTAGACTTAACCACTTTCTCATTTCCTTTTTTAAATATAAGCCGTGAGCTAATAAGCTCTTCCTGGCTTATTGGTTCAACGTTTTTGCTTATCTTTATTTTTCCTAGGACCTAGATCCACTTAGGGATTTTTCTAGCTACATTTTATATTTTTCCTTTTATTTAAATATTTTCTAGGATTTATTTTATAGACGTATTTTATAAAATCAATAAAAAATAGAAAAAGATTTTTAATTTTTAGGTTTTAAAATATTATTTTGAGGTTTACATCCTATTTTAGTTTTATAAACTTTAATTTTTAATTTTATAATATTTTAAGGTTTTTTATAAACTTTTAAGATTTTTATAAAATCATTAAAAAAGGTTTAGGAGCTTAAATTTATGTTTTTATCTTAGTTAGATTATTTAGGATTTTTAGAAATTTTTTATTTCAAATTTTATTAACTTTTTATTTTTGGCATTATTTTAATATTATTTTAATATTAAAATTTCAAAATTTTATTTTTATTTCTTTTTCATTTTTCCTAGATTCTATAGCATTAATTAAGACTTTTCCCATTTGTAGAATAATTTTTAGGCTTTTCAATTAATTTTTAGAATTAATTTAAGATTTAATACATTTTAATAGTTTTTAGGAGTTTAAAAATAGTTTAATTTGGTTTTAAAATTTTTAAAAATAGTTTTTAGTTTAATTAGGTCATTTTTGAGGTTTACAAACTATTAAATCTTGTTTAGGGCTTTTTAATATTTAAAAGTGATTTTTAGGGCTTTAATTAGCATTAAAAAGTCATTATTTAATTAATTAAAAGGTTTTAGCAAGTTTGGATTTTTTGTAAACTCTTAGAATATTATTTGGGATTTTTAGTAATTTTTAGGAATTTTTAGGATACAATTTTAAATTTTGCACTTTTTTACGTTCTTCGTCGTAACTTTCTAATAGTGTTTTTGCCTTATTTTTCTATTTTTTTCGTCTTCGTCATTTTCTCTTCTTTTCTTCTCATTAATAATCAAAAACATAATCAATCATTCAATTCACAACGCACTAGCCTCCTCGAGAGAACGAACTCACCTTCTTAAGGGTCATTTACACACGGTTTTCCTAAATCGTCGTGCTTACCCTATATTATTGCCTTGTTTTCCTAAACAAGTGTGATTTTACAAAATATCATTTTGGCGCCGCTGCCGGGGAGGCGTGTTGTGTTTTGATTGAACAATTGTTGTTTTTCTATATTAGCCATATAGTATTTGTATTAATAGCACTCTATTAATACGTATTATCGTTTTTCGGTTTTTGTGTGAATACTATTACTATATTGTATACGTAGAACAATAAATACACAAGTACTCCAAATACGTGAGCAATCACAACCTTGATTCGGGATTTCATCACTCGATCATTGTATTCGAATCTCAAACCAAAGAAAAAAGGCAAAAATAGATAAATACTTTCGTGAAGCTTAATCTTGATAATACAAACTATAAGGTGGGTATAAGGCGGTTGTATTTCACAACCTAAAGGAAAAAGGCTCTTAAGTGCTTCGCGCCGCCTCGTTTCCTCCGCTTGCTTGTGCGTATTTGATTTTGAGAGTGAATCGAGGGTTTTGCCGCCCAAAGTATTATTACATATCATATATATTTTCTTGGTTTCTATTTGATTAAACCCTCTTGAACGATTTGGTGTTCCACCATCGTTCTAAAGTCATCGAAGGCGTTCACTCCACGTGATCGTTTTCATTCCTTGAGGCCTTTTTAATCAAGAGATTTGATTAAGTGAGGAGATTTGTGGACTTGTTGTCTACTTAATACATTCACCAATTTCCAAAAAAAAGTTAATACAATCAAAAACCACAAAAAAATTGAAAAAACACAAAATACCAAAAAGAATCTTCTTTGCTCGCCTTCTCGTTGTACGTGACGTTTATGCAAACTCGCTCTAAAGCTAGACGTGCTCGTAAACGAAGAAACAAATCACTCACTCTTTCTAGTGAGGAGTCTCCTATTGACGAACCCATTGTACGAGAAGAACCAACCATGGCGAATCGAACTATGATGGAGTTACTTCAAGCACCCACCGAGGGTTATGGAGAAGCTATTGTGATTCCCGCAACCCTTGCGGAGAATTTTGAGGTGAAAACGGGTTTGTTGCCGATGATCCAAAACAACAAATTCCGTGGTGATGAGAAGGACAATCCTCACAACCATATCCGCCAATTTAATCGTCTTACCGCCACGTGCAAATTTAAGGACGTCTCGAATGACTCGATTAAGATGATGTTATTTCCGTATTCCTTAGCGGGGCCCGCTAAAATTTGGTTAGAGAAAGAGCCACCCAATTCTATATTGACGTGGAAGGATCTCGTTTCGAAGTTCGTGAACCAATTTTTTCCGCCCTCTAAGACTACACATTTGAAGAATGAGATTTCTAAATTTTCACAAGAATCAAATGAAAGTTTTTCTACGGCTTGGAATAGGTTTAAGGAGATGTTACACGAATGTCCTCATCATGGTTTTTCCGATTTGCGCCAAATCGACACGTTTTACAATGGACTTAACGATCATGAAAGAGATTATTTAAATGCCGCCGCGGGTGGTAATTTTTTGTGTAAAACGGTTGAAGAAGCTTTGGTCATAATCGAGAATAGGTCTAAAGTTTATAGCCCTCGTCACACACCGAGTGTTGCCAAAAGGGGTTCATCATCGTCTCAAAGTATCAATGCATTACATGATGAAGCAAATGAAGAAAACCGATTTTTCGATAGATTTGCAAACCTTATGTCCCATTGGAAGGCTCAAGAAGCTTCCAACACCGCTTCGGTTAAAGCGGTTTCTAAAAGTTGTTTGTCGTGTGGGGGAGCTCATGATCTTTCCGAGTGCATTACCGCGGATGGTAACACTTCGAATGCTTTTGTAGCCACGGGAACTTATAACCAAATCGGTCAAGGTTCACGTTCAAATCAAGCTCCACCCAATAAAAATGCTAATAATTATCGCAACAACAACAATCAAGGTGGAAATTACCAAGGAAATCAAAGGAACTATAACAAAGGTAATTACCAAAGTGGAAATGGGCAAATTTCTAATCAAAACCAAAACCGTGATTTTCAAACTAATGCCCAAAGTTTTCAAAACGATCACACCAAAAATCTTCAAGGAGAGTTTTTGAATTATGCTAAGGCTAATGATGCTAAGTTTGACAATATGCAACGTGAAATGGTTAGCTTAAGATCCGAGTTGAAAAACGAGCTTAAAAACGAACTTGCTAATGAACTTAAAACTCATGCTAATAAAATGGAAGGAAATGTCACACGACTCCAACAAAATCAACAAAAAATGGAGCAAGGACAACATGAGATTAAGCAAGAGTTGTTAAAAGCGGATGCTAGGCAATCTAAGTTTGAAGATCGAATGGCTAAAATGTTTGAAGCTATCATGTGTAAGCCCTCTTCTTCGGGTGGTCTTCCTAGTGATACCATCGTGAACCCGAAAGGAGAATTGAAGGTTATTACCACACGTAGTGGTAAAACTTTCAAAGAACCCATTTCTCGTCCAAGTACTTCTATGGAGAAGGAAAAAGAGAAAGAACCCGAGGTCGTGGTTGAAAAGGAGCACATTACAATCCCACAAAGTACCGCTCAAACCACACCTACGGTTGAACCAATACCCATTATGGAACCCGAGATTCCAAGGCCGATGCCTATGCCTAATTTGCCCAAACCCACACCACCTTTACCTTACCCATCAAGACGAGACAAGGAAAAGGCACAAGAACGAAATAATTATCAATTTGAACTTTTTATGAAAATGTTTCGTGACTTGCATTTCAATATAAGTTTTGCCGACGCCTTAGTCATGATGCCTCGATTTGCCGCGAACTTCAAAAGTATGTTGAATAACAAAGAGAAATTGCAAAAATCGTCTAATTGTTCTTCGGTTTTTCTAAGCCGCATACCTCAAAAGGTCGGTGATCCTGGAAAGTTTTTAATCCCATGTGCTATCCAAGACATGGAAGAATGCTACGCCTTGGCCGATCTTGGTGCTAGTATTAATTTGATGCCTCTCGAGATTTTTAAATCGCTCAATCTTCCAAATCTCACTCCTTCAAGAATGTCAATCGAAATGGCCGATCATTCTACGATTCTAGCTTGTGGAGTTGCCGAGGACGTCTTTGTGAAAGTTGGGAAATTCTATTATCCCGTGGACTTCATAGTTGTTGATATTCCCATCGATCCTAAAGTTCCGTTAATTTTAGGTCGATCTTTTTTGGATACCTCGAGAGCACTTATCGATGTGCATGCAAGAAAAATCACTCTTCGTTTCAATGAGGAAGAACTCGTCATTAATGCAACCCAAAACTCCACTCTTTCTCATGTTTATTCGATCACATCTTTGTACAATGTCAATCCCATCAAAAACATTTGTCAAAAGATTTCAAATAGAGTTTTAGGAGTTGAGAAAAATGAAGTTCCGACCCCTCCGCCGATGGAGGTTAAGAGTGTTAAGCCTATAATTCCAATCTCGAGTGATTCTTCGGATGATGAATACGTTGATCCCGATGGGAAGGTTTTCTTTGTTGACAAAAGATTTGAAAACTTGCCACCACCTAAACCAAAACGTTTTCAAAATGTGAGAATTTTTAGTGTGACTAACATTGTTTTAGATACACCAAATATTTTTGACATAATTAAATCGGGTTTTCACAAGGAGAGTGTTAAAGATGAAAAAGGAAAAGATTTTGAATCTAATTTAAAAGATTTTTCTACAATTCTAACTCCGTCATCACCGCGTATCTTGAGTACTACAAGCTCGTCTTCTCCTTTTGACGATGCTTTGTGTGGACCTAATGTGGGGGAAGCCCCTTATGTTCCCTTCCCTTTCTCCACCGAGGACGAGATATTTGATCCTGGAATTGCTTTTAAAGGGAAATCTCGGTCTTCCACCGATGCAATAAATGGAAAATCTTTTCATTTGATTGGTGCGAGTCTACCTCGAGTAGCTCAATGTTATGACTTACCCATTGTCCCACCCTTCTATTTCTTCTCTCCTATTTTCTTCTATCCCATTGGGATTTGTGTTGAAGTTGTTTTGTCTCGTCTTTCATCCGAAAACGAGGACGTTATCTTTGACCCCGGTATACGTTTATCGGATTTTTAAAGTACTCCACGTACTTTTGGGCCTTGTTTATCATGTAAGCCCCACCAAAAATTGACCATACCATGATTATCCCTAAATGATCACATTTATGGGGATTCGATTCGAGCTTTTGACTCGGTTATCAAAAACAAGGTGCCTCGTGGGGGAGACCCATGCTTATCCATGTACATATTATTGCTTTCTAATTAGTTTAATGTGAGGGGATTTGTGCCCTTCCAACCTTTGTTCCGTGGTTGTTTGTGAATTGTGTCTTTTAGATCATCATCTTCACGATTGGAGCCTCTCGTGTTCGTTTCATGGGAGCACTCGATCGTTTGCTATGGAGGCCTTTCCCAATATCCATATGATATATCCTTGATTGTTCTAACCTTAGGTTTATAGCACACTTCATAAACGGCTATTACTTATTGGTTACACCCTTTCCATGCTAGATTAGGCATTCGACTACGTCTCTAGTATGGGGGTGTTTGCACCCCTAGACTCGAAACATTGAGGACAATGTTTAACTTTAGTATGGGGGGGTGAATAGATACTTGCCTTGCCAAACCTTCACGCTTTCCAAAGTTTATCGTTTTGTTATCGTTTTCTTGAAAAATAAGGCTAAAAATGGCCAAATTTTAAAATTTTTCTCATGTTTCATAAGTGTTTGAAGACACGAATGTAGATTTTCCGATGGCGAGAATAAGAGTAATTTTTGACTCGACCGTGCGTGTTGAGCACTTAGCTTTGATTCCTTAACTACACATTAGGCTAAGTCTCTTAAATGAGGACGAGAAATGATAGAGTTAAGTATAAGTTACTATGCTAAACGTAGAGTACTCGTATTCTTTCAAAAACTCATGTGTTCTCGTTGTTTGCTTATTCTCCCTTCGCATGTAAATATTTTTTGCTTAATAAATATTGATTTAGCGGTTTAGTTTTGATTGTTGGGTTTCTAGTCTTTTCTAGTAGCTTCCGTGTAATTAAATTGGGAAGACATTAAGGTATCGCCAGCGTCACGGTTTTGAAGTATTGGCAACCCGAATAATCGAAAGCTTCACCCAATAATAAGATTTCAAGTGCTCACCTAAATCTAGCAAACAATCTGAAGCCCCACAAGGCCTAAAATCTATGCAAAATTGAAAGTGAATCAAGCCTTAATCTTCGAAGCTTTAAAGATCCAAAATTCGCTTTAGCGTGAGGATATACGTCTTTGGCTAATAAAACCACCGATGAGGCGGATAATAAAAGGCAAGGCAAGACTGAAGTCATAATAAAAGCTTCATGGCGAAGTTGAATAAAAGATGGAGGTAAACCAAAGATAATAAGGCCCTTCCGTTAGGGGGCGTATAAAAGTCTTGGTAATAAGTCTCATGTTCAAAACCGTTATAAAACCGTGTTTATCGATTCTTCTTGTCAACTTAATTTTTTAACATCGTCGTCTATTAGGAGGGGTTATTGATTTGATGGTCTTAGTTACACCGTTAGGACTCTATTTTTAGACCTAAATCTCTATTATCGCATAAGTCAACAATGTATCCTCGTGATCATTAAGACATAATAAAATATAAGAGATACAACTTAGGAATAATGGGAGAATAAGTACGTGATTAGGGCATATGAGTAGTGTTAGCATTACTAACTTATAATGACAATGATCTCGTTGCACGCTTAGCATGGAATTAAAGTGAAAATCGAGGACGACGAAATTATTTCTAACGAAGCATTCACGTGTTCTTATTCTATGAACCTAAACGTCCCATTTTGCGATGAAAATCATACATTATGTCTAAAACACAAGTAGTAGCAATAGTGTAGTTTAGCTAGTTTTCCATTCCAATAAAGTCATAAAATTAAAATTTTGGAGATGCTTTGATACTTTATTCTAGCATTGCGTGAGGGCACGGCAATGGTTTAGTATGGGGGAGTGATGAGACTGCTTTTATACATGGTCTCATCGTCCAAAACGGCCTTAAATTGCATAAAATATCATCAAATAGACCAAATATATGCTCGTGTTTGTTACTTGTGTATTTTTAGGTACGGATATTGAGGAATTGGCAAAAGAACACAAGAATCAATCAAAAACGAACACGGGAAACGGAGTCGCACAATGAACCGGGCCCAAGTTTGGAAATTTGCAAAATGACCCTTGAAGTTTGAAGAATTGGCAAAAATGGCCCCTCATCTTTGAAGAACTTGTCATATTTAACCCTCTAAAATGTTAAATATGCAAATGTCATCCTTGAAGAATGAAGAATGTGCAAAATCAGCCCTTGGAAATTGATCTACAATGCTAAAGTTAAGCAAAAAGGACAAAAGGACTTGACTTGAAACTCATTTGGACTAATGGTGAAAGAAGAGTTAACAAGATGTTGGAAAAGGACTGGCTGTGAAAGACATTTAATGGAGACTACGTTAAGTATAGGACTGGAAATGTAATTACCCATCCCATGGCCCAATAACCTCCCTTAGCCCAACCCTTACACCCGGTTTCATTTTTTAATTAAGGTCAAACCCGGTCAACTACCCACTAACCCTTTTTTTTCCCTCCCCTAACACACTTTTAAAAATTGTTTAATCCCAAAACAAATCAAAACACCCCTAATCCCCCAATAAACCCTAAAATTACCCAGAATCAATTAACTTCAAATTAAGGGGTTACACCCTAATTAGCTCCAGATCATTGATTGGCCCTCTCCTCACCCAAACCCACTCAACCAATACCCTCCACGTGGCCTGTGGTCCTCACAAAGGCACTCCCCTGCTACCTCGTTTTCAACCAAAACCCCACCCCCGACAATGTAAACAATTTGGATGATACTCCTTGTCCTCCAAGTTCAAACCAACGTCCAAGATGCATTCTCCAGCCTGTCAAGTCACATGAGAGACTTTTTGACCAAGAATTCGTCAAACCTTCAAGGGCTTTTTAGAGATTTTCCCAATTAGGGTTTTGGATTTGTATTTTTTTATTATTAGCTTCTAGACAGTTCCATTTCATGTATAAAATGATGAGCCTGTTCATCATTTTTCTCGTTCCAGTTTTTTGGCTTGCACTTGTAATTTTTTTTGATAAATAAAAGTTTGGTATTTGATAAAAATCAATTGTAATTCCTTTTTATTCTTTTAAAAAGTTGGTAAAGTGTGACAGCAAATTCTGAGTTCCAAGATTAAAAGATTGTGTGTTAAGTTTTTCAAAAAAAGATTGTTTTAAAAGGAAGTTCTTAAGTTTCTGAGATTAAAGTTTTTTGAAGTGAAAGTGGAAAGAAACTTTGATTTATGGACCTGAGATTTGTTTTTAAAACGTGTTTGTGAGTTTAAAAGGTTTGTGTAAGTTTTTGAAGAAAAAAAAAAGAGAGTAAACAGAATATAAGAGATATTGCTAGTTTGTCCTTTTTTTTCTTTGATTTTCTTTTTCAGGTGGTACTTTGTTGATTTGTTGAAGATTTCTGCTCCAACCCGAGTTGGAAGGAGGAGGATTTTCATCCTCAAGGTCCTTGGAAGTAAGGACCTAAGGTAACATTCCTTTTTCTCTTGAAAAATTTCAGAAAAAGGGTGTTTATGTAATCTGGATTGATTTTGTGCTAATATTGTGTTTAAGTTGTTAATCTGTGTTCTATTGTGCTTGTGTGCATGTTAGATACCCTTAGGGACAGTTTGAAGTGCTTTTGAAAGGTTTTGATTTAAAAATTTTGGTTTTAGAAATTTAACAGGGTGTTTGGAAACAAGGTTTAGCAGGGTAGATTTCTTGGATTGTGTTTCAATAGGGTGTTAGCTAGTTGAAATCAGGTTAAGTTAGGTTGTAGTTAGTTGTTAAGTAGGATTAGAAAAGTTTGGAAACAAGTTTGTGTGGTTTTGAAGTAAAAAGGATAGCTAAAATCTGCATATCTCTATTATGCTCCTTTTTTGTGAGATTTTGATAGATTGATTCTTGAATTTGTTAAGAATTAGGGTTATTGAGAGTTTGAATCTGCTTGTGCATGATTTTATGAGTTTGTGTGCTTAAACTTGAAGCTTGAATGTCACTAGAGTGCTAGAAATAAGCATATAAGCCCACCAGACTTGGAATTCTGTCACAGCAACATTTTTTTTGCTCTTTTGTGCCTTGAGTTGGTAATCTGTGCTATGTGTTGGTTATTTTTTGCTTTGTTTGACTCCCTACACTCAGAAAGAGTGTAGGGGTGCCATTGTGCTCCAAAAAACTCCACCAATCAAGCAAAAAGCCAACTCCTTTGGCTTTCACCATCTGTGAAGAAAAGGCATAAGCATGTGTTCTTGAAGGTTTAAACCTGGATATAATTTGGACCTAATCTTGATTTAAATCTGGTAAAAAGTGGAAATTGGTTGTGTTTCAAGTCTTACACGAGTGACAGTGTTGGATTGGTAAAGGTAAAAAAAAGATAAAAAATAAATCGTCAAAAAGTGGGTTGCTCAGCCTCGAACCCATAATCATCACACTCAACACACACACACTCTACCACTGCGCCCTTGGGTCTTTTACTGACCAAGGGTGCAAATGTGGTAGACTTAACCACTTTCTCATTTCCTTTTTTAAATATAAGCCGTGAGCTAATAAGCTCTTCCTGGCTTATTGGTTCAACGTTTTTGCTTATCTTTATTTTTCCTAGGACCTAGATCCACTTAGGGATTTTTCTAGCTACATTTTATATTTTTCCTTTTATTTAAATATTTTCTAGGATTTATTTTATAGACGTATTTTATAAAATCAATAAAAAATAGAAAAAGATTTTTAATTTTTAGGTTTTAAAATATTATTTTGAGGTTTACATCCTATTTTAGTTTTATAAACTTTAATTTTTAATTTTATAATATTTTAAGGTTTTTTATAAACTTTTAAGATTTTTATAAAATCATTAAAAAAGGTTTAGGAGCTTAAATTTGTGTTTTTCTCTTAGTTAGATTATTTAGGATTTTTAGAAATTTTTTATTTCAAATTTTATTAACTTTTTATTTTTGGCATTATTTTAATATTATTTTAATATTAAAATTTCAAAATTTTATTTTTATTTCTTTTTCATTTTTCCTAGATTCTATAGCATTAATTAAGACTTTTCCCATTTGTAGAATAATTTTTAGGCTTTTCAATTAATTTTTAGAATTAATTTAAGATTTAATACATTTTAATAGTTTTTAGGAGTTTAAAAATAGTTTAATTTGGTTTTAAAATTTTTAAAAATAGTTTTTAGTTTAATTAGGTCATTTTTGAGGTTTACAAACTATTAAATCTTGTTTAGGGCTTTTTAATATTTAAAAGTGATTTTTAGGGCTTTAATTAGCATTAAAAAGTCATTATTTAATTAATTAAAAGGTTTTAGCAAGTTTGGATTTTTTGTAAACTCTTAGAATGTTATTTGGGATTTTTAGTAATTTTTAGGAATTTTTAGGATACAATTTTAAATTTTGCACTTTTTTACGTTCTTCGTCGTAACTTTCTAATAGTGTTTTTGCCTTATTTTTCTATTTTTTTCGTCTTCGTCATTTTCTCTTCTTTTCTTCTCATTAATAATCAAAAACATAATCAATCATTCAATTCACAACGCACTAGCCTCCTCGAGAGAACGAACTCACCTTCTTAAGGGTCATTTACACACGGTTTTCCTAAATCGTCGTGCTTACCCTATATTATTGCCTTGTTTTCCTAAACAAGTGTGATTTTACAAAATATCACAGGGTAAAAAGAAAGTATAATCTTGAGGGTGTAACTGTTGGTCTGTATGATGCATCAACTAATTTGTATTTGGTACCTATTCAGTTTGTATGTGAACAATGGTAGTTAAGTATGTTTGTATTTGTTACCTATTAAGTGTCAAGTTTAATGCATTTAGTTTATGTTACAATTTTTTGTGCTATGTTTGTAAATGTAAATGTCCAGATTTGCAAGTTTCAACTTGCTGTAAAGATGCAGAAAGTTGCTACCAAATACACAGTTTATAACATTTGTGCCCAGATTGATGATACAGTTTATGCACTTGCTACCAAATACATAGTGTATAACTTTTCCAAGTTTGAACTAGCTGAAACTATATTCTATACATAGGACGGTACCTTGTGTGAGGTTATAGTAAGCCTGCACACAACATAACCAGTAAAAGATGAAACCAACACAAACATAACCATAAAAGTGACTTTAGATCAACATAGTAGTTAACATACCCATAAAAGTTTCATTACATAAAAGTGACATTACATGATTACTGCCAATCTGTTAATAAACATAGATAAAATTAGTTTATAGGAAAATACAGAAACACCTAAACAATACAACAAATGTAAAAAGCATCAGGCCTTTGCCTTCCCCTTCCCCTTCCCCTTGGAACCATCCTTTGCCTTCCCCTTCCCTTTGGAACCAGTAGGCCTTTTACCCATTTGTTGCACAATGTGTTGATCCTAAACTTAGATCTTAAACCTTAGCTTGTTTAAGGGTTGTGATAGAGAGAATATATTCAATCTAACACTAGAGAAACTTTACAATACAAAGTAACTAAACAAGATGCGGAATGTGGTGTTTAGCACAAGAACAAATGTTTAAAGCAAATGTTAAACTTTAATATATCATAGATATACGAATACCTAATAGTGGTATTTGGGTTACAAAAACCTTAAAGTATGAAATGAAAGCTAACAGAGAAAGACACACTTTGCATGATAACCTAGTGGGTCCTTTTATAGTACAAGGACTCACGTACAAGATCACTACTAACAAACTTGGAAAGTATCTCGGAGTAGTAACTGAAACGCGTTATAATCTATTCCAAGTTTATCTCTAGCAGCAGGGTCTTTGACTTCAGCAGGGGAACCAATCCCCCTGCCTTTGTTATTTAGCAGGGGGAACTTACTCTAGCAGGGGAAACTCTGACCAACTAGCAGGGGTAACAAATACACTTATATTTATTCCCAACAATCCTCCCCTAAACTTGTGCTTTCGCCTAAAGACAAGTTTCTGAATAAATGCTAGTTGATGAGGATGCTTACAAAGTTCCTGGCCAAAGTTGACTATACATCATCCTTACCAAATCATAAGCAACGGGTGCTTTAGCATCCACAATCAAGTCAGCTTGTGCCAGTTTCTTCAAGGTCTCTTGAGTGAAAGGATAGTAACGATGATTAAGCAAATAAACACTTACCCTTCCATGCTTATCTCATAAACCCCAGAATTGGTAAATAACTTCCAATACAACAAATTTCCCCCATTTATTGTATCAAATATGTGATCAAACAGTTCATGGTCATACATCCTATGCATGCATTCCCAGATCACCCAATCCTTCTCTACGCCATCCATAGTAGGAGGATTTGCAGCAAAGGTATTCTTCAAAATCTTCCACATATCATCTAATTCCTCATTATCCAAAGTTTTAAACATGATATCTAGGCTTAGAAATGTATGTGCTATATTGTCAGCTCTTGTAAGCTTCCACCAAGTCATCCCCTTGTGTTCATAAACAACATATTCCACTATGGCAAATTTCTTCCCAAACTCACTAGGTGAGATTTCATCATTTTCTTGCACAACCAGCTGCTTATCTATTTCTTCATTTGATGGATGCTGAGTTTACTTAGTAACTATACCAACCTTTTCCATCCACTTGAGTCTTTTGGCTGCTCTTTGTGCATTGAGTACAGATCTCTCAATTGCTGGAAAACTTGCACCTGCTTGTGATGATGCACCTGCTTGTGATGATGCACCTACTTGTGTTGTTTCCACTCTTGTTCCTTCAGCCTTTCTTTTTCTGGATTCCCTAGCTCTCTGTAACATCTCATTTTGCTTCTTGAGATACTCAACTTCTTCAGGAGTGTTTATACCTATAAAGTCTTCCACATTTGTCTCTCTTAGAACTGGTCTGACTGCCTTCTCTATTTCCTCAAAAGTCATGTCTTTGAAGTGACCATCAATCCACTTCTTGTGTCTCTTGAGCATAACTTTGTAGTGTGCCAGCCTCCCCTTTTCAGAGATCAAATATTTTTCCTTTTGAATCTGATTTGCCCTTCTTTCCAAATATTCATTTTGATACTTGTAAACTAAACAAATCAATTCATACCTGTCTTCCAAAGGAGCATTTACCAACTCCTTTTCCTATTGATCTAGAAATTCTTGAACATGAGGCACCCTTTCATCTAACTCTCTATGCATGATTTCAATCTGCTTAAGCATCTCTTTGGGCCTCATATGTTGCATTCTCTGATCCTGCATATGTAGCTCTTCTTGTTGAAGTCTGAGAGCTACATGTTCATCATATTCTTCTTGAGCCCTTTGCTGTTAAGGAGTTCCGTACTTGTATTTTCTCTTGGGATGTTCAACCATGATCCCCTTTCCCTTGTCTTTTGGATCCACTGCTGGTGCTGGTTTTGCTTTAGGTACAGATTCTCGAATTCGAATTCCCTTCTGAGCTGGTTGCCTTCTATTCTACCTAACAAATGTTTGAGTAATAGGCTTAGCAGGGGAAAAACTTACAACAGGGGGATCAGTTATAGCAGGGGAAATTTTGAAGCATGGGCTTCTTCTTGATTGCCCATAGTCAACAATGTTTGAGCAATCTCTTTTGTGGCACTCCCCTTATCACTTCCTTTCTCAGCACTTGCTACCTTTCCTTGTTTTAGATACTGTGCACCAGGATATGTATACCACTGAATGGATTCATCTATGTTAGGAACTTACTCCCCTTTGGAAGCATCCTCATCAGTGGATATAATAAGCTTGGGCTTTCTCCTCCCCTCCAGTGTAGCAAGTCTGGTTGCCAGATTATTTATAACTAGACCTTGCTCTTTGACAGTCTGTACAAGTTGTGCATTTTGCTCTTTCAAGCTAATGCACATATTCGTCAATTCCAAGGTGGACAATGGTTGCATTCTGCTCTCAACCCTAGGAGGGGATTGCTCCCCTCTTTGGGTATCACTGAGTGAGGGAGAGGACTTACTGATGGTGTCAATATCCTGCTTATCCCTTGAGGATGAGACAGTAGTGGCAGCCAAACCCTCAGTGTGCTCCAACCTTTTGGAGGCTCTCCTCTCTGCTACTTTTGAAGATTCACCAGGCAAGGGAGACTTGGAAAACCTGGTTTTGGTTCTCCTTTCATGTTTTGGATCAGCAGAGGGTAGAGTACTAGCAGGGGTATCATCAGTCTTGGCAGGCGAATCAGATGGTTTGTGTGTGGCTACTATTGTTTTAGCTGCTTCTTGTCTGATTTGTATCATCATGATGGGAGTGAGTGGAACAACCCTGCCAGAAAATTGTGGAGATGGTGCAGCAAGTGTGGTAAACAGTTTGGTAGAGTGTTTGGTGGCTGAAAAATAGCGTTTGTGTTTGATAGAACCATGTTCACTCATATTCAGCAAAAGTTGTGTAAACCTTGGGTACATACACAATTTAGAATTTCTTGTAACATTTTTTACCATTCCTTTGAAAATCATTTGAGAAAAACAGTACTTTCTCCCTGTTGCTAAGCATATCAAGGCAGAAGCAACTTCACTTCCAAATTCATTAAAAGCAGTGGTTTTAGGTGACAAACATTGTAAAATTGTATGAATCAAATATTTCCAATGTGGGGCAAACTGACCTTTAGCAAACTTACATTTTTTATCATCAGAAAGAGTGTACCCTAATTTTACAAGACCCTCAAAGATTTCAGCATCAGGTAGGTTGGCAATCCCATCCTCATCATCCAAAACAAGCTTGTCTCCAATGGAGGCAAGTGTAATCACCTTGGGATGGCCATCTACTATGCTCTGAATTATTACCTCTCCATCCACTGTTTTGGTCATTGATTTAGACCAAAACTCTTAGATGTGTGAGGTGTAAATCCTGGGATTGATGAGAAGAGCCACTCTTAAATACGAAGATTTTAGAAAAGCCACTACATTAGTGAATTTTGCTGGTTCATCATGTAAAAGAGCAATTTGATTGTGATTAGCAGCAATTTTGAGAGACATGATAAATATTGAAAACGTTTAAAGGTTTATAGTTGTGAAAGTTAGGTGGGATTTAGTCGAAGGAGAGAGGTAGACCTGCTGGTTAAGGGAATTAAGTTTTTATAGGCGAATTGAAGAGCTGTGATTGGCCCAAATTTTCAAATTGCAAAAATATCAGAGATAAATCTTGATAAGAAAGTAATTTATTTGAAATAATAAAGAAAAGATTACCAATCAGCGAAGAAAGCGCCTTAAATATCTTTTTAAAAGAATAAAATATTCCCTAACCAAAATTTTAGCAAGAATGCCCAACGGCTATAAGAAGGGTAACGGCATTGTCGGTCAACGGTCAAACAGGGGGATGTTGAACAAGCAGGGGAATCAAAATTTGAAAGCAGGGGAAACATTCCTAGGAGTATTAGACTAATCATGAAGATACCAATGCTAAATAGCTCTGCTCTAATGCACACCTAATAACTATATTTTTAATTGATTAAAAGGTTTTGCTTGCAAGATCTTTCTTTGCGTTGCTCGTACCCAATTGATATATGTCGTTGTTTCGTTCTCGGTATCTTCTCGAATCGATCACGATTAAAAGTGGAATCGTTGTAATTGGTGACTAAAAGGGGGAGTTTTGGTCTAAATCTACTAAAATGGTAAGTGCTAGAAATAATAAAATTAAACTAAAAGCAATTACTGAGAATAAAACTAGAATTTAAATAGAGCTAGAATTTAAAACTGGAAAACTGGAATAAAACTGGAAATTTACCTTATTCGGAATAATGGCTATCCGGAATATTTGCTCTACTCGGAATATTATGGCTATGCGGAATAGTTCTCTACCCGGAATAAATGCTCCTATGCGGAATAACTGTCTATGCGGAATAATATGGCCTACTCGGAATAAAATCCTATCCGGAATAATAACCTATGCGGAATATTTCTCTACCCGGAATAAATGCCCTATGCGGAATGATTGGGCTATGCGGAATGTTCTAGAAAGAGACCCTATGCGGAATATTTGAAAGAAAACACTATGCGGAATATTTTGATAATAAACCCTATGCGGAATATTGAGATATTCCGAGTAAGCAACACAATCACAACCTTGATCCGGAATCTTTAGATATTCCGAACCAACAGTAAACTCACAAACACCCTTATCTGGAATCTGGGAAAGAACAGTAACTGTAGCGAAGAACAGGGGCTGACAATAACACGCTTATTTAAACCAAAAATCAAACAAACCTTTAACCCAAACTTAAACCAATTTATTCACTAATCATTTACCTATGATAAACATCAATCCAAAACATCAAAAACACAAAACCCACTTACTTTTTATAATCAAACCAATAAAATGAACTTTAAGAACTTTGAATCATAAAGAGATGAAGAACAAGATGATAGAAAGATTAAAAGTAAACTTGTATTAATGATTTAAGATTCAACAAACAAAATGAAAAGATTAAACTTACAAAATTCAAGAAGAAATCAAAGAAAAAATGAAAACCACTCCTTAAGGGAGATGGTTTTTCCTAAGAATTCGGAGAAAAATGTAACAGAAAGAGACTAGTGGAAATTCTGAATGGGAGGAGTATTTATAGGCTTCTCCCTTGGTTGGTGAGTGGGCTTTCTCCCTTTCTTTTTGTCTTCTCGTCTTTTCAGAAAAGTTGACGTTTTCGATTTCGATTCGGGATTTGTCGACGAATAAATTCAACTCGTCTTTTAATTTGTTCATTTAATAGACTTGAGTTTCTTCGACATAGGTAAATCTTCCATCTTTGGTCCTTTTCTTCGATAAATCTTCAAATAGGCCCATTGACTTCAAATCTTTTGCATCTCTTGGATTATAGACTTCGTCTTTTCGTCTTTTTCTTCGATAAAACCCGTGCAATCCCATGTTTTCTTCAATATTTATCCGATTGACTCTGAAAACACAACAAACACACAAACCACGCATAATTCCAAACAAATGAAATTAAATACGCGTTTTGGTCTTGTTTTTAGCAAGAAATAAGTGGTAAAAGGATGGGTGTTTTCACACCTATCAAATCCCCTACACTTAACCATTGCCATGCCCTCATGCAATGCTACAATTTTAAAGCAAGGTATACATTTCTCATCATAAATAACCCATCTTTACCTTTATTAAATTCTAAACACTAAGGAAGCCAAAAGAACAAAACAAGTAAAAAGTTTAAAGACTTACATTGGGGTTTTAGATTGTCATGAATGTTCATCATTCTCAAGTTTCACGTTCCCCATACCAAGCTTAAAAACGAGATCATTGTTATTATAAGTTAGCAAACTAACACGAACTCATGTGGCCCAATTATTCACTTAGACTCCCTTATTCCTAGGTGTATCTCTTATATTTTATTTTTGTCTTGAATGATCACGAGGATGCATTGTTTGACTTATTTCGATAGTTATTTAGGCTAAAAATAAAGTGAACGATTTAATCAATAGTTAGCTAAAGGAAAAAATCTTTTAAAACTGCTTCTTGGGACCTTATAAAGTTCATATCTTGGGATAACTCGCTTCGCGATTTGAGACCTTTCTCGGACCGATATTTAGCATCGACTTCATACTTCGAATCTTTGAGAGACGTTCTCGAAACTATGGTCTTCTCTTCATAATAGGAATTTCTTCACTTGAAGTTTTGAGAGATTCTTCATCTATAGACCACGACTTCTTTCATTTTTCTCCAATCTTTATTTTGGACTTTGATATACAACGATCTGCCTCCTTTTAGGACTTGGATCTATTTATCCTCATACCTTGCTAGGGTATTTTCGGATAGACTTCTCCATGACTTTTGGGGAGTTCTTGCTTTTCGTCGTGTGTCTCGATCCTTCATATTGATTTTTGATAAACTATTCTTCATATCACTTTTGGATCTTTAGCAACAAAATGTAGCCCTCATGCCTTGTTAGGGCCTTTTCGGACTCGCCAATCTTCGCATCCCGCTTCAATAAGTTATGCCTTGGCTATGAACTCTAATTAATACCGAGCAACTTTTAAACGATCTTTGGCTAGAAGCTAAGTAACTTTTCAAATCGTACAACCTTATTTATTGCAGATAAATTTATTAGCAAGCGATGGGAGAATAGGCTTATAATCAACTCACATAAATTCACGAAAGAATACCAAACTTATAATTGACTCTATCATCTCTCGTTCTCCACAGTTTAAAATCTCAAGGAATGAGACTCGTGGATGCTTAGCCAATTAAATCAAAGTTTTGGGTTTTCGAGTCGTCTATAGGATCTTGCATCTTCTTGGACTCTTTCAAGTTTAAAATTTGCATTTTAAAGTTCCCTGGATAAACGACTCTCTAGGATCAATTATAGGAACTTGCGAAAAGTTCTTGTTCTTAACCCGTGAGAGTTAAGACTTTTCGCGTTTTATAGCTCCCTACATAAAAGCCTAGCAAAACTTGACTTAAACACGTTAAGGATACTAGCTAGAGTAAACTTAGATAAGTAAACTCGGGTTGAGTCAAAATATTCATGACTTTGAAAATTTTAAAAACCACTTTATTAAAATTTTATTCTAGCAAGAAGAGAAAATAAACATAACAAAGGAAAATGCAACTATACAACTAGGCCAAAATAGATTAAAATTTTTGAAAAATGTCGAAAAAAAATCGAATTTTCCGGTTAAATGAAGGCACTTTAATGGAAAAGTCCACTTAAAACTTCGATAGAAGTCTCCCCTACACTTAAGATAAACATTGTCCTCAATGTTTAAGCATGTGGGAAAAGTCTCCCCTACACTTATGACATTGTGTACGTTGGTTAAATCAAGTTAAGGAGGAGACAACTAAAGTGATCAATTTCAAATGTAAGTATGAAGAAGATTGAATCATGATAGTTGAGAGATAGAACCGGATATGTGGATAACATGGGAGCACGGTTCTTCAAAGATTCCAAGAGTGCACTTATCCCTGTAATCACATCACCATACAAACTCAAGCAACCTATATAGCTCCCCCGACACTTAGGATGAAAAACGGGAAAGGGGGATAGATACTCGGGTTGCCTCCCGAGGAGCGCTTGTTTTTGTTTACCGAGTCACGAGCCTGACTCGATCCTGAACTAATTCATGGGAATCGTGGTGAGGGATGGAATCATCTCATGAGAGATGTCCTCACAGAGATACAACTTCAAACGCTGGCCATTCACCTTAAAGTTGGGCCCATTTGGCTGAGAAAGCTCGATGGTGCCATAGGGAAAGATATTGGCGATGGTGAATGGACCAGACCAGCGGCTCTTCAACTTGCCTGAGAAGATCTTCAACCGAGAGTTAAAGAGTAAGACTTGATCACCAACGTGGAACTCTCGGTTCTTAATTTTAGCATCGTGGATAATCTTGGTCTTCTCCTTGTAGATCAATGAGTTCTCGTAAGCTTCATTTCTCAATTCATGTAGCTCGTTGAGTTGAGTCTTGCAAAGATCACCGGCTTTGTTGATGTCGAAGTTAGCCCACTTTAAGGCCCAGTATGCCTTATGTTCTAGCTCGATAGGGAGGTGGCATGCTTTCCCGTACACAAGACGATAAGGTGTACAACCAATCGGCGTCTTATAGGCGGTACGGAAAGCCCATAGAGCATCATCAAGTTTATCGTCCCATGAGGCACGATGCTCTCCCACAGTACGTTCCAAAATTCTCTTCAATCCACGGTTGGATATTTCGGCTTGACCGTTGGTTTGAGGATGGTAAGCGGTGGAAAGACGGTGATTGACACCATACTTAGCCATGACTCTTGCAAATTGATCATTGCAAAAATGAGTCCCGCGGTCACTGATTATAGCACGAGGAACACCGAATCGAGCAAATAATTGCTTCAAGAAATTACAAACCACCCTCGCGTCGTTAGTGGGTAAGGCTTTGGCTTCAACCCATTTAGAAACGTAGTCAACAGCGACAAGGATGTATTTGTTGCCTTTAGAAGAAGGGAATGGCCCCATAAAGTCGATGCCCCATACATCAAAGATTTCACATTCTTGTATGAAATTTTGAGGCATCTCATCTTTATGTGTGATCTTGCCTTGTTTTTGGCAAGCATCACAATGTTTAACCATCTCGTGAGCATCACGATAAATGGTGGGCCAATAGAATCCCGAGTCAAACAATTTTTTGGCGGTATAGTTGGGACCAAAGTGACCACCGGTGGGTCCTTTGTGGCAAGCCTGGAGAATTTCAAAAGCTGTCGGTCCGTCAACACATCAGCGAATAATCAAGTCAGCGCATTGTTTGAATAGAAAAGGGTCATCCCAGAAGTAAGTCTTAACATCATTCAAGAACTTCTTCTTTTTTTGGGATGTTAACCCTTTGATGAGAACACCACCCGCTAAGTAGTTTGCAATATCGGCAAACCACGGGGTGTCATCCAGATTGAGATTAATAGACATTAAGGTTTCAAGGGGAAAAGAGTCATTGATCTCTTTGTTCGGATGATCCCCTTGATATGGATCCTCAAGTCTACTAAGATGATCCGCGGCTAGGTTTTCGGCACCCTTCTTGTCACGAATTTCAATGTTGAATTCTTGAAGGAGTAAAACCCAGCGAAGAAGTCTTGGCTTAGAGTCGTGTTTAGTCATCAAGTACTTCAACGCGGAATGGTCCGTGTATACGATGGTGGTGGATAAAACAAGATAGGGGCGAAATTTTTCAAAAGCATAGACAACAGCTAAAAGCTCTTTTTCGGTTGTCGTATAATGCAATTAAGCCCCCGTCATTGTTTTGCTAGCATAGTGGATTGGTTGGAAGTGTTTGTTGATCCTTTGTCCCAAAACCGCACCAATAGCAAAGTCGCTAGCATCACACATCAATTCAAAGGGTAGCTCCCAATTAGGGGTAACCAAGACCGGTGCCTCAGTTAGCTTTTCCTTAAGAAGATTGAAGGCTTCGATACACTCTTTAGAAAAGATAAAAGGAGTATCTTTTTCCAAGAGGTGGGTCATCGGGCGAGCGATTTTAGAGAAATCCTGAATGAATCGACGATAGAAGCCCGCATGACCCAGAAAACTTCTCACACCCTTCACGGTTGAAGGTGGAGGTAATTTGGCTATGACATCTATTTTAGCACGGTCGACTTCAAGACCGGCTTTAGAGATTTTGTGTCCTAGCACAATGCCTTCTTTTACCATAAAATGACATTTTTCCCAATTCAGAACAAGGCGAGTGTCTTCGCACCGCTTAAGCATACGTTCCAAATTGGCAAGGCAAGAAGAGAAGGAATCCCCAAAGACCGAGAAATCATCCATGAAGACTTCCATGGTTTGCTCAACCATGTCATGGAAGATAGCCAACATGCACCTTTGGAAAGTCCCGGGGGCATTGCATAAGCCAAAAGGCATTCTTTTGTAAGCAAATGTGCCATAGGGACAAGTGAATGTTGTCTTCTCTTGATCTTGGGGATCGATGGGTATTTGGAAATAACCCGAGAAACCATCAAGAAAGCAGTAATATTCATTACCCGCTAAACGTTCAAGCATTTGGTCCGTAAAAGGAAGAGTGAAATGATCCTTTCTCGTGGCATCATTGAGTTTGTGGTAGTCTATACAAACTCTCCACCTAGTAACGAGACGTGTAGGAATCAACTCGTTGTTGGCATTGGGCACAACGGTGATTCCACCTTTCTTAGGCACACAATGGACTGGACTAACCCATGGTGAATCCAAAATAGGGTAAATAATACCCGCATCAAGAAGTTTGATAACCTCTTTTTTGATGACTTCATGGATTTTAGGATTCACCCTTCGTTGGCTTTGAATTGTGGGCTTAAAGTCGTCCTCCATGAGAATTTTATGTGTGCAAAAGTGAGGATCAATTCCGCGAATATCGGAGATTTTCCAAGCGATAGCTTTTTTATGTTCCTTCAACACGGCGATGAGTCGAGATTTTTCTTCTTCTTTAAGGTCCGTCGCGATGATGACCGGTAACTTCTTGTTGTCTTCAAGGAAAACGTACTCAAGATGAGGAGGTAGGTCCTTAAGCTCAAGAGTAGGAGGATCCTCAATAGATGGTGTAACTAACGATGGATCATCATTAGTCACCTCTTTAGGAGAAGGGGGAGAAAACGGGTCTTCATTGAGAAGTCTCTCAATAGTACGAATGTCTTCATCCCAATCGGTGGAAGAATCATAATACTTAATATCGAGGGGACCCAAGCTAGCTTCGAAATCATCCAAGTCACTTTCTCTAAAAGGAGTCAATGCCGGAGCAATTGAGGCAACAGTCTCAACATTGGGTAGAGAAGAGAGAGTACTTTTTCAAGCATCATGAAAATGTTCTTCATAAGCCTCATCGAGAACATCAATGGCATTAACGCTTTCATATGAATAAGGTTGCTTATAAATCTTACCCATGTTGAAGACAATTTTATCGTCACCAACTCTCATGATTATTTCGCCCGCGGCTACATCAATGAGAGTGCGACCGGTCCTCAGGAATGGACGTCCAACGATTAATGGAACACGAGGATCCATCTCGTAGTCAACGACAACAAAATCCGTCGGGAAGGTGAATTTGTCAACGCCAACGAAGACGTCTTCGGCTATCCCCACTGGATACGCAACCGTACGGTTAGCTAATTCCAAAGTCATTTTGGTGGGGACTAGCTCGGGGAGAGATAATTGCTTCCAAACACTTAAAGGCATTAGGTTTATACTGGCACCTAAATCGGCTAGGGCCATGCAATTCTCTACTCCCGGGAAATTGCAAGGAATCAAGAAGCGACCCGGATCACCAAGTTTGGTAGGCAATTGCCTTAAGAGAACGGCGGAGCAATTCTCATTAAGGTGGGTCTAAGCAATGTCAAGAAGCTTCTCCTTGTCAGTAAGAAGATCTTTAAACATCTTCGCGTATTTAGGCATGTGAGCGATAGCCTCGGCAAAGGAGATGTTAAAATTCAATTGTTTAAACATTTTAAGAAAGTTTGAGACTTGAATATCATCCTTGCTCTTTTGCTTCTCTTTCCTCAACCTTGAAGGATAAGGTATATTGGATGAAGAAGAAGGCTTTAGGGGAGTAGGATCACTCACAACCACGGGTGGTGGGGAAATGGGGATAGAAGGTGAAGGAGGTGAGGAAAGTTGCTCTTTTTCCTTGTTCACAATCACGGGTGGAGGTGTAGGAAGCTCGGGTTCCGTATAACCTTTTCCACTACGAGTGATGATTGCTTTCATCTCCCCTCTTGGATTCGCAACGGTGTTACTCGCAAGAGTACCCGAAGAAGAGGGTTGATTACCTTGGAGGAGCAAACTAATCATATCACGAAGGTTAACCGCTTGAGTGCTGAAAGAGTCTCGCATGTTTGCACGAATTTCATTGCTTTGTTTTGCCATGTCATTCCTTAGCTCGGCTCGAATATCGTTTCCTTGTTTCGCCATTTCTCCCTTCAAGTTGATGACTTGACTCTGAAGATTCGTCACCAACTCTCTATTAGTCCTCATGAATGTCTCGACGTCTGGATTCACTGCCATCGGTGGATTGAGAGGTGGAGCTTGGTAAGCTTGAGAATTTCCTTGAGGTGGGTATGGGTTTCTTTGGGATTGATATTGATTGTTAGCACGAGGTTGGGATTGGTTGTTTTGGTTATAGCTTTGTTGTTGGTTTTGGTTTGGAAGAGGGAAACCGGGTGGAGCAAGATAGTTGTTTGAACGATAACTTAGCAAGCTACGGTCTCCTTGAGGACGAGCTTGATAGCCTCCTATGGGATAAGTACCGTATGCCGCGTTAACGTCTTCAGAAAAATTGCCTTGAGTAGAAGGACAATCATTGTAGGAATGAGGACCACCACATGTGTCACAAGAAATAGCAACGGCTTTATCTTGTTGAGTTTGGTTAGAAGTCAAAATTTGGAGACTTTTGTTAATATCAAGAATAGAACGTTCCATGATGGACATGTCGGTGGTGGAAGAAGTAGATGAAACATTGACTCTCTGATTAGATCTTGAGGATGCGGATGAATCCCAATTCTTGTGGTGAGTAGTCATGTTTTCAATCAACTCTCTACACTCCTCCGGTCTCCTTTTCATAAAAGTACCACCGGCGGCGGCGTTGATCGTGTCACGATCACGAAAAGTGAGACCATTGTAGAAAGTATCAATGAGAGTGACGGGGAGCATGTTGTGATTTGAACAACGGTCGATCAAATCATTGTATCGTTCTTAATAAGTGTGAAAACACTTATCCTTTTACCACTTATTTCCAATAATAACAAGACTAAAACGTGTGATTTATGTCATAAAAGTCGGAATTATGCGTGGTTTGTGTTTTTATTGTGTTTTAGGACCAAAATATGAAAAAGGAAGAAAACACGGGCTTTCACGGGCTTTTATCGAAGAAAACGGGAAAAGACGAAGTCAAAAGATCAAGAGTGCAAAAAGAACGAAAGTCCAAGGCCTATTCTAAAGATTTATCGAAGAAAAAGTCTAAAGGCGGAAGTTTTAACGAAGTCGAAGAACTTAAGTCTAATAGAAGAAGAAAATTAAAAGACAAGTTCAAATCCCGAGACGACAAAGACAAAGAATTAAAATCGAGTCGAGAAAACGTGAAGAAAGCAAGAAATAAGATGCAACACATGCACTCCTTCCACCTTCCCTATAAATACCCTCCTAATAGTCATTAGGAGGGTAGTTAGATAGTTTTAGTTAATTTTCATTTTTTTCATTTTTCTAGTTTTAGAGAGAGAAAGTCATAAACTTTCTCTCACTAAATTTCATCTTCTTTCGTAATCTTTCAAGATTAAACACTTTGTATTGCTTATTTTTATTAATCAAGTTCATTTTAAGCTTTTTATCCTTAATCTCATTCTACTTTTCTTTTATTTAAGATTGATTTTGGTACGATTATCAATAGATCCGTGTTGTTCTTAATGATTTCGTGCTTAAAAAGTTAATCTTTTGATCATTTTATAAGTTTTCATTTGATTAAGCTTTAAGACTTTTGTGCTTATTGGCTTATTTTTATGATTAGCTTATTTACTTTATAAAAATCTTCCTTAAAAAGTTTATGTTTTTATTGTTTGATCTAAAAAGTTGCTTAATTTGAGGTTTGATAAGTTGATTAAAGTGCTTATTTGATTTCGTGTATGTTGATTCGTCTAGTTTTGGAAATAAGCTCTCAATTATAGCTTATTTACTTGCTTTCCATCCGAATCCCACGAATTTCGGAAAGGGACTAAAACCCTTTTCTGATTGCTGCTCATTCCGACCAAACGCACCATCCCTCTTTCCGATTGTCCAATCGGAAGAGGGTTTTGAATTTTTCCGATTGTACCCTTGTTATTCCGATTGATACGATCGGATTAGGTCTTTCACTTTCCGATCAGGCCTATTTGCATATTCCGATTGAGGTTCTACTTAGTATTCCGATTGGGACTGTTAGCCTACATTCCGATCTGACCCTTTGCCCAATATTCCGATTGGGGCTTTTCAGTTTATTCCGATCGAGTATTTCGTCCCACATTCCGATTGCAACCAATCTTTCCAACTTTCCGATCAACCGATCGGAACACATTCCGATCGGGATACCTTTTTGGGGTTTATTCCGATTGTTTTGTTTTGTTAAACTCCGTTCTTACTTTATTTTAGTACTTTTCTACTAGTTCTTATTTTTCACAAAGTTTTCCAAGTTTTAGTTTTTATTAAGTGTGCTCATTTTACCTTTAAGTTTACAAGCTTTTGTTTTTATTCGACATTTTAGTATTAATCTTTATTCTTCCATTTAACTCAACGACACTTTAATTACTTGCTAAATAGTTTAAAACAAATCAACCAAACCATTCTCTTGATTCACCAAAAGACGATTGAGTCGCACTTAAGACCGGTTTTCAATTCGAAAAGACTTGGGACAACAAGATTTTATACTTAGGCCTAAAAATCAAGTATTAAATGGCGCCGCTGCCGGCTCTTTTCGTTACGATAAACGGTTTCTAGTGAGAGACGCATTGAATTTTGGGATCCGTTCTTTGAACGTTATTTTCCTTGCTTTAAAAATTTCCAAAAATCCAAAAAATATAAAACTCTTCAAAAATACAAAAACATTGAAAAAATTATTAAAAGCAATTCTTTTCGAAAGGTTTTGCACCAAAAAGATTATAGATATTCTCTTTGTGTATATTTTTCTTCTGCAGGTGTATGCGTACTAGATCTTCGAACTATTCTGAGCCCGAGACTCGTGAAGATTTAGATATGGCTGGTGTTAATAACAACAATAATCACCCACCTCTACCCAATTTGAATAATACCAACAACAACAACAACAACAATGTCCTCCTACCTGATTTACGAACAATGGTGGAATTGTGCCAACCCACCATGAACGGACGCGGAGGCCCGATTGCGCCAATGCACGTCACGGCTCAGGAGTTTTCGTTGAAGCATCACATGATCCAGCAAGTGCAAACGAACCCATTTCGTGGAATTCCGGATGATGATGCCAACAAACACCTTGACAAATTCATTACCATAACCCAAAGCATGAAGTACCCCGGTGTTTCTATGGATGACCTTCGCCTTCAACTTTTTCCCCACTCGCTTTCTCACCACGCCGAAAAATGGTTTGACCGTCTTCCTAAGAATTCTATTCATACGTGGAATGACATGACTCAACGTTTTTTATCGCGCTACTTTCCCCCATCCATGGTCACGAGCCTTCGTAACCAAATCAGTGGATTTATGCAAGAGAATGATGAATCGCTCTTCGATGCTTGGGAACGATACAATGATTTGATCGACCGATGTCCAAATCACAATATGCTCCCCGTCACTCTCATTGACACCTTCTACAATGGTCTCACTTTTCGTGATCGTGACACGATCAATGCCGCCGCAGGTGGTACTTTTATGAAAAGGAGACCGGAGGAGTGTCGAGAGTTGATCGAAAACATGACTACTCACCACAAGAATTGGGATTCATCCGCATCCTCAAGATCTAATCAGAGAGTCAATGTTTCTTCTACCACCTCCAATCCCGAGATATCCGAACTTACCCGACAAATCGCAATGATGCACAAAGATTTCATGTCCATAGCCACAAACAATTTTCAACAAGCTAAAGCCGTTGCTATTTCTTGTGACACATGTGGTGGCCCTCACTCTTATAATGATTGTCCTTCCACTCAAGGCAATTATTCTGAAAACGTTAACGCAGCTTACGGCACTTATCCAATGGGAGGCTATCAAGCCCGCCCTCAAGGAGACCGTGGCTTGCTAAGTTATCGTTCCAACAATTATCTTGCTCCTCCTGGTTTCCCTCCTGTAAACCAAAACCAACAACAAAGCTATAACCGAAACAACCAATTCCAACCTCGTGCTCAAAATCAATATCAATCCCAAAGAAACCCATACCCAACTCAAGGAAATTCTCAAGCTTACCAAGCTCCACCTCTCAATCAACCGATGGCAGTTAACCAAGACGTCGAGACGTTCATGAAGACAAATCGTGAGATGGTGACAAATCTTCAGAGTCAATTTGTCAACTTGAAAAATGACATGGTGAAACAAGGGAGCGATATTCGAGCCGAGCTAAGGAATGACATGGCCAAACACAGCAATGAAATTAATGCAAACATGCAAAACTCTTTTAATAATCAAGCTGTTCACCTTCGTGATATGATTGGTTCGCTCATCCAAAGTAATCAACCCTCTTCTTCGGGTACTCTTCCGAGTAATACTGTTGCGAATCCAAGAGGGGAGATGAAAGCAATCACCACTCGAAGTAGAAAAGGTTATATGGAACCCGAGCTTCCTACACCTCCACCCGTGATTGTGAACAAGGAAAAAGAGCAACTTTCCCCACCTCCTTCACCTTCTATCCCCATTTCCCCACCACCCGTGGTTGTGAGTGATCCTATTCCCTTAAAGCCTTCTTCTTCATCCAATATACCTTATCCTTCAAGGTTGAGGAAAGAGAAGCAAAAGAGCAAGGATGATATTCAGGTTTCCAACTTTCTAAAAATGTTTAAACAATTGAATTTTAACATCTCCTTTGCCGAGGCTCTCGCTCATATGCCCAAATACGCTAAGATGTTTAAAGATCTTCTAAGTGATAAGGAAAAGCTTCTTGACATCGCTCAGACCCAACTTAATGAGAACTACTCCGCAGTGCTCTTAAGAAAATTGCCCACCAAACTTGGTGATCCGGGTCGCTTCTTGATTCCTTGCAACTTCCCGGGAGTAGAGAATTGCATGGCCCTAGCCGATCTAGGTGCCAGTATAAACTTAATGCCTTTAAGTGTTTGGAAGCAATTATCTCTCCCCGAGCTAGTCCCCACCAAAATGACTTTGGAATTAGCCAACCGTACGGTTGCTTATCCAGTGGGGATAGCTGAAGATGTCTTTGTTGGCGTCGACAAATTCACCTTCCCGGCGGATTTTGTTGTCGTTGATTACGAGATGGATCCCCGTGTTCCATTAATCGTTGGACGTCCATTCCTGAGGACCGGTCGCACTCTCATTGATGTAGCCGCGGGCGAAATAATCATGAGAGTTGGTGACGATAAAATTGTCTTCAACATGGGTAAGATTTCTAAGCAACCTTATTCATATGAGAGTGTTAATGCTATTGATGTTCTCGATGAGGCTTGTGAATAACATTTTCATGATGCTTGCAAAAGTACTCTTTCTTCTCTACCGAATGTTGAGACCGTTGCCTCAATTGCTCCAGCATTGACTCCTTTTGGAGAAAGTGACTTGGATGATTTCGAAGCTAGCTTGGGTCCTCTCGATATTAAGTATGATAATTTGTCCACCAATTGGGATGAAGACATTAGAACTATTAGAGACTTCTCAATGAGGACCCGTTGTCTCCTCCTACTCCTAAAGAGGTGACTAATGATGATCCATCGTTAGTTTCACCATCTATTGAGGATCCTCCTACCCTCGAGCTTAAGGACCTTCCTCCTCATCTTGAGTATGTTTTCCTGGAAGACAACGAGAAGTTACCGGTCATCATCGCTAAGGATCTGAAAGAAGATGAAAAAGCCCGACTTGTCGCTGTGTTGAAGAAGCATAAAAGAGCTATCGCTTGGAAAATCTCCGACATCCGTGGAATTGATCCTCACTTCTGCACACATAAAATTCTCATGGAGGACGACTTTAAGCCCACAATTCAAAACCAACGAAGGGTGAATCCTAAAATCCATGAAGTCATCAAAAAAGAGGTTATTAAACTTCTTGATGCGGGTATGATTTACCCTATTTCATATTCACCATGGGTTAGTCCAGTCCATTGTGTGCCTAAGAAAGGCGGTATCACCGTTGTGCCCAATGCAAAAAACGAGTTGATTCCTACCCGTCTCGTTACTGGGTGGAGAGTTTGTATAGACTACCGCAAACTCAATGATACCACGAGAAAGGATTATTTCCCTCTACCTTTTATGGACCAAATGCTTGAACGTTTAGCGGGTAATGAATATTACTGCTTTCTTGATGGTTTCTCGGGTTATTTCCAAATACCCATCGATCCCCAAGATCAAGAGAAGACAACATTCACTTGTCCCTATGGCACATTTGCTTATAAACGAATGCCTTTTGGCTTATGCAATGCCCCCGGGACTTTCCAAAGGTGCATGTTGGCTATCTTCCATGACATGGTTGAACAAACCATGGAAGTCTTCATGGATGATTTCTCGGGCTTCGGGGATTCCTTCTCTTCTTGCCTTGCCAATTTGGAACGTATGCTTAAGCGGTGCGAAGACACTCGCCTTGTTCTGAATTGGGAAAAATGCCATTTTATGGTAAAAGAAGGCATTGTGCTAGGACACAAAATCTTTAAAGCCGGTCTTGAAGTCGACCGTGCTAAAGTTGATGTCATAGCCAAATTACCTCCACCTTCAACCGTGAAGGGTGTGAGAAGTTTTCTGGGTCATGCGGGCTTCTATCGTTGATTCATTCAGGATTTCTCTAAAATAGCTCGCCCGATGACCCACCTCTTGGAAAAAGATACTCCTTTTATCTTTTCTAAAGAGTGTCTCGAAGCCTTCAATCTTCTTAAGGATAAGCTAACTAAGGCACCGGTCTTGGTTACCCCTAATTGGGAGCTGCCTTTTGAATTGATGTGCGATGCTAGCGACTTTGCTATTGGTGCGGTTTTGGGCCAAAGAGTGAATAAACACTTCCAACCAATCCACTACGCTAGCAAAACAATGACGGGGGCTCAATTGCATTATACGACAACCGAAAAAGAGCTTTTAGCTGTTGTCTATGCTTTTGAGAAATTCCGCCCCTAACTTGTTTTATCCCCCACCATCGTATACACGGACCATTCCACGTTGAAGTACTTGATGACAAAGCATGATTCTAAGCCAAGACTTCTTCGCTGGGTTTTACTCCTTCAAGAATTCAACATTGAAATTCGTGACAAGAAGGGAGCCGAAAACCTGGCCGCGGATCATCTGAGTCGACTTGAGGATCCATATCAAGGGGATCATCCGAACAAAGAGATCAATGACTCTTTCCCCCTGGAGACCTTAATGTCCATAAATCTCAATCTTGATGGCACCCCGTGGTTTGCGGACATTGCAAACTACTTAGCGGGTGGTATTCTCATCCAAGGGTTAACATCCCAACAAAAGAAGAAGTTCTTGAATGATGTTAAGACTTACTTTTGGGATGACCCTTATCTATTCAAACAATGTGCTGATCTGATCATTCGTCGATGTGTTGACGGACCGGCAGCTTTCGACATCCTCCAAGCTTGCCACAAAGGACCCACCGGTGGTCACTTTGGTCCCAACTACACCGCTAAGAAAGTGTTTGATTCTGGATTCTACTGGCCCACCATTTATCATGACGCTCACGAAATGGTTAAGCATTGTGATGCTTGCCAACGTCAAGGCAAGATCACACATAAGGATGAGATGCCTCAAAATTTCATACAGGAATGTGAAATATTTGATGTATGGGGCATCGACTTTATGGGGCCATTTCCATCATCCAAAGGGAACAAGTACATCCTCGTCGCCGTCGACTACGTTTCTAAATGGGTTGAAGCTAAGGCTCTTCCTACGAATGATGCGAGGGTGGTTGTGAACTTTTTGAAGCAGCTTTTCGCTCGATTTGGCGTTCCTCGTGCTATCATCAGTGACCGCGGGACTCATTTTTGCAACGATCAATTTGCAAGAGTCATGGCTAAGTATGGTGTCAATCACCGTCTTTCCACCGCTTATCATCCCCAAACCAATGGGCAAGCCGAGATTTCCAACCGTGGCTTAAAGAGAATTTTGGAGCGTACTGTGGGAGAGCATCGCGCCGCGTGGGCCGATAAATTAGATGATGCTCTGTGGGCTTTCCGTACTGCTTACAAGACCCCGATCGGTTGTACACCTTATCGTCTTGTGTACGGGAAAGCCTGCCACCTACCCATCGAGCTGGAACATAAGGCGCACTTGGCCCTGAAGTGGGCTAACTTCGACATCAACAAAGCCGGTGATCATCGCAAGGTTCAACTCAACGAGCTAAATGAACTGAGGAATGACGCTTATGAGAACTCGCTGATCTACAAGGAGAAGACGAAGATCATTCATGACGCAAAAATCAAGAACCGAGAGTTCAACGTTGGTGATCAAGTCTTACTCTTTAACTCTCGGTTGAAGATCTTCTCTGGCAAGTTGAAGAGCCGCTGGTCTGGTCCATTCACCGTCACCAATGTCTTTCCATATGGGACCATTGAGCTTTCTCAGCCGAATGGGCCCAATTTCAAGGTGAATGGCCAGCGTCTGAAGCTGTACTTTGGTGAGGACATCTCTCATGAGATGATTCCATCCCTCACCACGTTTCCCATGAACTAACTTTGGGTCGAGTCAGGCTCGTGACTCGGTGAACAAAAACAAGCGCTTCTCGGGAGGCAACCTGTGATCTATCCTTTACTGCTTTCATAATAAGTGTAGGGGGACCCCCGCATATGTTTGTTGTCTTGTTTCTTGTGCTGTGCAGGGATTAAAGCTTCAAAGATCCACCTTGATGACTTTTGACGAACTGTGATACCGTGTTTCCCATCTTCCCGGTTCTATCCTAAACTCTTGTGATTCAATATTTCATATTCTATATATGTTCACATTGAATTCACTTTAGTTGTCCTTTCCTTAGCAAGATTTAAACAAAGTGCACAATGTCCTAAGTGTAGGGGAGTTCACTCCCACATGCTTAAACATTGAGGACAATGTTTATCTCAAGTGTAGGGGGGACTTCTATCGAAGTAAGTGGTCTTTTCCATGAAATTGCCCTCATTTTAACCGGAAAACTTGATTTTTCGACATTTTTCAAAATTTTTAATCTATTTTGGCCTAGTTGTATAGTTGTATTTGCCTTTGTTATGTTTATTTTCTCTCCATTGCTAGAATAGTTTTTCAATAAAGTGGTTTTAGATTTTTCTTAGTCGTGAACATTTTGACTCAACCCGAGTTTACTTACATAAGTTTACTCTAGCTAGTATCCTTAACGTGTTTAAGTCAAGTTTTGCTAGGCTTTTATATAGGGAGCTATAAAATGCGAAAGTCTTAACTCTCACGGGTTAAGAACAAGAACTTTTCGCAAGTTCCTATAATTGATCCTAGAGAGTCGTTTATCAAGGGAACTTTAAAATGCGATTTCTAAACTTGAAAAAGTCTAAGAATTTGCAAGATCCTATAAGCGACTCGAAAACCCAAAACTTTGATTTAATAGGCTAAGCATCCACGAGTCTCATTCCTTGAGATTTTAAACTGTGGAGAACGAGAGATGATAGAGCCAATTATAAGTTTGGTATTCTTTCGTGAGTTTATGTGAGTTAGTTATAAGCCTATTCTCCCTCCGCTTGTTAATAAATTTATCTGCAATAAATAAGGTTGTACGATTTAAAAGGTTACTTAGCTTCTAGCCCCAGATCGTTTAAAAGTTGCTCGGTACGGATTAGAGTTCATAGCCAAGGCATAACTTATTGAAGCGAGATGTGAAGATTGGCGAGTCCGAAAAGGCCCTAACAAGGCATGAGGGCTACATTTTGTTGCTAAAGATCCAAAAGTGATGTGAAGAATCATTTATCGAAAATCAATATGAAGGATCGAGACACACGGCGAAAAGCAAGAACTCCCCAAAAGTCATGGAGAAGTCTATCCGAAAAGACCCTAACAAGGTATGAGGATAAATAGATCCAAGTCCTAAAAGGAGGCGGATCGTTGTATATCAAAGTCCAAAATAAAGATTGGAGAAAAATGAAGGAGTCGTGGTCCAAAGATGAAGAATCTCTCAAAACTTCAAGTGAAGAAATTCCTATTATGAAAGAGAAGACCATTATTTCAAGAACGTCTCTCAAAGATTCGAAGTATGAAGTCGCTGCCAAATATCGGTCCGAGAAAGGTCTCAAATCGTGAAGCGAGTTATGCCAAGATATGAACTTTATGAGGTCCCGAGAAGCAGTTTTAAAAGATTTGGTCCTTTAGCTAACTATTGATTAAATCGTTCACTTTATTTTTGGCCTAAATAACTATCGAAATAAGTCAAACAATGCATCCTCGTGATCATTCAAGACAAAAAAATAAAATATAAGAGATACACCTAGGAATAAGGGAGTCTAATTGAATAATTGGCCCACATGAGTTCGTGTTAGTTTGCTAACTTATAATAACAATGATCTCGTTTGTAAGATTGGTATGGGGAACGTGAAACTTGAGGATGATAAACGTTCATGGCTGCCAAAACCCAATGTAAGTTTTTAATTTCTTTGCTTATTTCTATCTTTTATGTTTAGTATTTAATAAAGGCCAATGTGGGTTATTAATGATGGGAAATGGAATCCGTGCTTTAAAATTAATGCATTGCATGAGGGCATTGCAATGGTCAAGTGTAGGGGATTTAATAAGTGTGAAAACACTTATCCTTTTACCACTTATTTCCAATAATAACAAGACTAAAACGTGTGATTTATGTCATAAAAGTCGGAATTATGCGTGGTTTGTGTTTTTATTGTGTTTTAGGACCAAAATATGAAAAAGGAAGAAAACATGGGCTTTCACGGGCTTTTATCGAAGAAAACGGGAAAAGACGAAGTCAAAAGATCAAGAGTGCAAAAAGAACGGAAGTCCAAGGCCTATTCTGAAGATTTATCGAAGAAAATGTCTAAAGGCGGAAGTTTTAACGAAGTCGAAGAACTTAAGTCTAATAGAAGAAGAAAATTAAAAGACAAGTTCAAATCCCGAGACGACAAAGACAAAGAATTAAAATCGAGTCGAGAAAACGTGAAGAAAGCAAGAAAGAAGATGCAACACATGCACTCCTTCCACCTTCCCTATAAATACCCTCCTAATAGTGATTAGGAGGGTAGTTAGATAGTTTTAGTTAATTTTCATTTTTTTTATTTTTCTAGTTTTAGAGAGAGAAAGTCTTAAACTTTCTCTCACTAAATTTCATCTTCTTTCGCAATCTTTCAAGATTAAACATTTTGTATTGCTTATTTTTATTAATCAAGTTCATTTTAAGCTTTTTATCCTTAATCTCATTCTACTTTTCTTTGATTTAAGATTGATTTTGGTACGATTATCAATAGATCCGTGTTGTTCTTAATGATTTCGTGCTTAAAAAGTTAATCTTTTGATCATTTTATAAGTTTTCATTTGATTAAGCTTTAAGACTTTTGTGCTTATTGGCTTATTTTTATGATTAGCTTATTTACTTTATAAAAATCTTCCTTAAAAAGTTTATGTTTTTATTGTTTGATCTAAAAAGTTGCTTAATTTGAGGTTTGATAAGTTGATTAAAGTGCTTATTTGATTTCGTGTATGTTGATTCGTCTAGTTTTGGAAATAAGCTCTCAATTATAGCTTATTTACTTGCTTTCCATCCGAATCCCACGAATTTCGGAAAGGGACTAAAACCCTTTTCCGATTGCTGCTCATTCCGACCAAACGCACCATCCCTCTTTCCGATTGTCCAATCGGAAGAGGGTTTTGAATTTTTCCGATTGTACCCTTGTTATTCCGATTGATACGATCGGATTAGGTCTTTCACTTTCCGATCAGGCCTATTTGCATATTCCGATTGAGGTTCTACTTAGTATTCCGATTGGGACTGTTAGCCTACATTCCGATCTGACCCTTTGCCCAATATTCCGATTGGGGCTTTTCAGTTTATTCCGATCGAGTATTTCGTCCCACATTCCGATTGCAACCAATCTTTCCAACTTTCCGATCAACCGATCGGAACACATTCCGATCGGGATACCTTTTTGGGGTTTATTCCGATTGTTTTGTTTTGTTAAACTCCGTTCTTACTTTCTTTTAGTACTTTTCTACTAGTTCTTATTTTTCACAAAGTTTTCCAAGTTTTAGTTTTTATTAAGTGTGCTCATTTTACCTTTAAGTTTACAAGCTTTTATTTTTATTCGACATTTTAGTATTAATCTTTATTCTTCCATTTAACTCAACGACACTTTAATTACTTGCTAAATAGTTTAAAACAAATCAACCAAACCATTCTCTTGATTCACCAAAAGACGATTGAGTCGCACTTAAGACCGGTTTTCAATTCGAAAAGACTTGGGACAACAAGATTTTATACTTAGGCCTAAAAATCAAGTATTAGTTCCCAAGCATCAAAGAGCGATTCATCATTGTCTTGCATGAATCCACTAATTTGGTTACGAAGGCTCGTGACCATGGATGGTGGGAAGTAGCGCGATAAAAAGCGTTGAGTCATATCGTCCCGAGTATGAATAGAATTCTTTGGGAGACGGTCAAACCATTTTTCGACATGGTGAGAAAGCGAGTGGGGAAATAGTTGGAGGCGAAGGTCATCCATAGAAATACCGGGGGACTTCATGCTTTGGGTGATGGTAATGAATTTGTCGAGGTGTTTGTTGGCATCATCATCTGGAATTCCATGAAATGGGTTAGTTTGCACTTGTTGGATCATGTGATGCTTCAACGAAAACTCCTGAGCCGTGATATGCATCGGCGCAATCGGGCCTCCACGTCCGTTCATCGTAGGTTGGCATAGCTCCTCCATGGTTCGTAGGTCAGGTAAGGGTGGATTATTCATGTTTGGGTGGGGTGGATTATTATTGTTTGGGAGGGGTGGATTATTATTGTTGTTGTTGTGTACACCGGCCATGTCTAAAACTTCAAGAGTCTCGGGCTCTGAATAAGACGTTGATCGAGTACGCATACACTAAAAAGAAAATGCAAGAGAAAATATTTTTGGTTTTTGTAGGTTTTTTAATATTTTTGTATTTTTGAAAATTTTATATTTTCATGGGTTTTTGAAAATCTTTGTGCTTGAAAATAACGTTCCCGAAAGAACGGATCCCAAAATCCAATTTTCCTCACAAGAAACCGTTGATCCTTACGAAAAGAGCCGGCAGCGGCGCCATTTTAATAACTATATTTTTAATTGATTAAAAGGTTTTGCTTGCAAGATCTTTCTTTGCGTTGCTCGTACCCAATTGATATATGTCGTTGTTTCGTTCTCGGTATCTTCTCGAATCGATCACGGTTAAAAGTGGAATCGTTGTAATTGGTGACTAAAAGGGGGAGTTTTGGTCTAAATCTACTAAAATGGTAAGTGCTAGAAATAATAAAATTAAACTAAAAGCAATTACTGAGAATAAAACTAGAGTTAAATAGAGCTAGAATTTAAAACTGGAAAACTGGAATAAAACTGGAAATTTACCTTATTCGGAATAATGGCTATCCGGAATATTTGTTCTACTCGGAATATTATGGCTATGCGGAATAGTTCTCTACCCGGAATAAATGCTCCTATGCGGAATAAATGTCTATGCGGAATAATATGGCCTACTCGGAATAAAAGCCTATCCGGAATAATAACCTATGCAGAATATTTCTCTACCCGGAATAAATGCCCTATGCGGAATGATTGGGCTATGCAGAATGTTTTAGAAAGAGACCCTATGCGGAATATTTGAAAGAAAACACTATGCGGAATATTTTGATAATAAACCATATGCGGAATATTGAGATATTCCGAGTAAGCAACACAATCACAACCGTGATCCGGAATCTTTAGATATTCCGAACCAACAGTAAACTCACAAACACCCTTATCCGGAATCTGGGAAAGAACAGTAACTGTAGCGAAGAACAGGGGATGACAATAACACGCTTATTTAAACCAAAAATCAAACAAACCTTTAACCCAAACTTAAACCAATTTATTCACTAATCATTTACCTATGATAAACATCAATCCAAAACATCAAAAACACAAAACCTACTTACTTTTTATGATCAAACCAATAAAATGAACTTTAAGAACTTTGAATCATAAAGAGATGAAGAACAAGATGATAGAAAGATTAAAAGTAAACTTGTATTAATGATTTAAGATTCAACAAACAAAATGAAAAGATTAAACTTACAAAATTCAAGAAGAAATCAAAGAAAAAATGAAAACCACTCCTTAAGGGAGATGGTTTTTCCTAAGAATTCGGAGAAAAATGTAACAGAAAGAGACTAGTGGAAATTCTGAATGGGAGGAGTATTTATAGGCTTCTCCCTTGGTTGGTGAGTGGGCTTTCTCCCTTTCTTTTTGTCTTCTCGTCTTTTCAGAAAAGTTGACGTTTTCGATTTCGATTCGGGATTTGTCGACGAATAAATTCAACTCGTCTTTTAATTTCTTCATTTAATAGACTTGAGTTTCTTCGACATAGGTACATCTTCCATCTTTGGTCCTTTTCTTCGATAAATCTTCAAATAGGCCCATTGACTTCAAATCTTTTGCATCTCTTGGATTATAGACTTCGTCTTTTCGTCTTTTTCTTCGATAAAACCGGTGCAATCCCATGTTTTCTTCAATATTTATCCGGTTGGCTCTGAAAACACAACAAACACACAAACCACGCATAATTCCAAACAAATGACATTAAATACGCGTTTTGGTCTTTTTTTAGCAAGAAATAAGTGGTAAAAGGATGGGTGTTTTCACACCTATCAAAACCCTTGTAAACACAAGGTAGATACACAGAAACTCAAGAGTCCTCTTCAGCAAAGTTCTAAACACAAAGAGTTAACATATAAGTAACCCTGCACCTGGTCAACCCAAGAAAATAAGCATACCCTAGTCACCATCCCTACCATTCCCTTACTTATGGTTAGTTAGTCTTGGCAATATGTACTAAACATCTGAATTTAGACAACAAGCTGGTGAATAAAGAAGTTTAAGTACACATTGCAGTGCCTCAAGGTTTCAGAATTCTAACAAGCTTTGTAGCAAGTCTTCATCATTCTGAACCCCTACTCACCAGTGGATATGACCTAGAATCATATATGAGTATCCTAAGGATACCCTAAATCCTAAAGGTGTGACCTAACCTCCCCTAAAACAGAGAGCATATACCTGATCCTCCTCATTAGTGTAGTATGCACCATGTGGATCTCTACATTGTTAGTCTAAAACCACATATAACCACTTTAAAAAGAACAAACCCAACCTAAGAGAATACCTCTTAGCAGGGAAAAATTCCTTAGCAGGGGAATGAACCCCAGCAGGGGAATCCTTGTTCAAAAGCAGTGGAATGAAGAATAATGGAAAAAGTGACTAACATATGTACAACAACAGAAGTAAAGCAATCCTGAATATACAAGACAATTTAGACATCAATTTTTAGGGATTAACCATTCCAATACTTGCAACCAAGTACTGAAACCTCCCCACATCAAAAGCTTTTGTCAAAAGATCAGCAACATTAAGTTCTGTATCAATTACGTCTAGGATAATGAACCTTTTTTCAAAACAATCTCTAATAAAATGATGTCGGATTTCAATATGTTTGGTCTTGTTATGATAAAAAGGATTTTTAATAATGCAAATGGTGTTGTTATTGTCAACAAATATCTTAGTTTTAAGAAAATTGTACCCATAATCAAGCAGTTGGTTCTGAACCCAAAGAACTTGTCCACAGCATGCAGCAACTACTACATACTCAGCTTCAGTTATGGATGTGGCCAAAGTAGTCTGCTTCTTACACTACTAAGATATGAGCCTGCTTCCCAAAAATTGGTATCCACCTGTTGTAGACTTCCTATCATTGTTGTCACCAGCATAATCACTATCTGAATAGGATACCAGCTCAAATGGTGACTCCTTGGGATACCAAAGTCCTAAAGTTGGATGACTCTTTAGATACCTAAAAATTCTCTTCATAGCAAACAGATGGCACTCTGTGGTGCCATTTGGTATCTTGCACATAAGCAAACTGCAAACATGATGTCAGGTCTTGAAGCTGTAAGGTACATGAGAGATCCAATCATACACCTATAATTTTTTACATCAATGAGCTTTCCAGGTCCATCTTTTCCCCAAGGATGCTCCTTATCCATTGGAGTGGAGACTTTCTTTCCTTCACATATTCCAAACTTCTTCACAATATCAGCCACATACTTGTCTTGTGAGATGAAAATCCCATCTTTCCTCTGCTGAACTTGTAACCCCAAAAAGAAGTTGAGTTCACCCATGGCACTCATTTGGAATTTGTCCTGCATCAACTTGGCAAACTCTTTGCTAAGCACATAGTTTGTGGATCCAAAGATGATGTCATCCACATATACTTGTACCAAAAGAAAGTCAACCTTTTGTTTCTTGATAAACAGGGTCTGGTCAATTTTCCCCCTATTGAAGCCATTATCCAGCAGGTATTTAGAAAGAGTTCCATACCAGGACCTAGGAACTTGGTGAAGTCCATACATAGCCTTCTTTACCTTGTATACTTTGTCTGGGTGTTCTGGGTCTTCAAACCCTGGAGGTTGCATAACATAGACTTCTTCATCAATGGTGCCATATAGAAAGGCACTCTTAACATCCATTTGGTATACTGTGAAGTCCATGAATGAAGCATAATCCAGAAATAATCGAATGGCTTCAATCCTGGCTACTAGAGCAAAGACTTCCTCATAATCAATTCCTTCTTTCTGTGTATATCCTTGTGCCACCAGGCTTGCTTTGTTTCTGACTACAATACCCCTCTCATTCTTTTTGTTCCTGAGCACCCATTTTGTCCCAATAGACCTTGCTTATTTTGGACAATCTACTAGAATCCAAACTTCTTGAATGTCAAACTGTAAGAGTTCCTCTTGCATAGCTTCAACCCAACTTGGATCATTTAAAGCTTGAAAAATCTTCTTTGGCTCTTCTTGTGACAAAAATGCAGTAAACAGACAACATTGCATGTTGTCATGATTAAACTTCATACTGATGTTTGCAATGAAACTGTGTTCCTTTGCTGAATACCTTGTATGTCTAGGAGCTTTAGGATCACCTATGATTTGTGATAGAGGGTGATCTTTATTGACTCTGTAGGTAGGCTGCATGCTTATGATTACTTCTGTTTCATACTCTTCCAAATCAGAATTGATGGGGCTATCTTGATTGGGAAAGAACTCCTCAAAAGAGCTTCCAAATGATACTACATGACCTAGAGATGGATGCTGATGAGCTGAATGCATCTCTGAATAACTTGGACCTCCACTCCTAATTATTCTTCTTCCACTGCTGGACATGAGTGGACCACCAGAGATAGGTGAAGATGAGGAAATGAGTGGGGATTCTCTTTCGTCATCATTAACATCATTGACAGCTGGATCCTTGTTAGCAAGGGAAGCAATTGATCTAGCAGGGGAATCCTGGATTCCACTGCTTTCAGCCATTCCACTGCTTTCAGAAGTTGACTTAGCCGGGGAAGAGATTGGTTTTTCTTTCCTTTGAGATGTATCATTTTCTTCACCTGTTTTGGAGCAGAATCAATGGGAAACAGTGAGGGTACAGTCATGTACCTCAATGGTGGCTTCTCCACACCAGTTGGTTCTTTAGTACATGAAATGTTAGTATTTTGCAAGGCAACAGGTACATAATTCATGGATTTTGAAAGAACTTCAATGTCAAAGAACCAATCAGAACCTGTTTGTACATCTTCAGGCTTGTCTTCAAGAAAATCTACATGAAGATTTTCTGTCACTTTGCTTGTCTTCTTGTTGAAAACGCTATATCCCTTGCTGTTTAATGAATAACCAACAAAGTACCCATCATCCCCTTTTTCATTAAACTTGCCTAGATTGTCAATTGTGTTCAAAATGATCACATGACATCCAAATGGTCTAAAGAAGTCAATCAAAGGGGTCTTCTATTGAACAGCTGATAAGGGGTCTTGTTGTGTGCCTTAACCACCAAGGTCTTGTTTTGAACATAACAAGCAGTGGCTACAGCCTCAGCCCAAAAGATAACTGGAAGCTTGGAATCAGATAGCATAGTCCTTGCAGCTTCAATAAGTATCCTATTCCTTCTTTCTGCAACTCCATTTTGCTGAGGTGTTCTTGCTATACTGTATTCCCTCTTTATTCCTTTGTTTATGCAAAAAGTGTCCAGTTTCTTATTTCTGAATTCACCACCATTGTCTGATCTCATGGTCACTACCCTCATACTTTTGGAAAGTTCAATCTGATTGATGAACCCAATGAGTACATCTGCTGTGTCACTCTTTTCAAACAGAAAGAATGTCCATGTGAACCTTGAAAAATCATCAGTAATCACCAGGCAGTACCATTTCTTCATTATGCTTACCACAGAAGTAGGACCAAAAAGATCCATACGAAGTAATTCCAGTGGCTTGGTAGTGGACAGACTTGTTTTTGACTTGCAAGAGGCTCTATGTTGCTTCCCTTTCAGGCAAGCAGCACAAGTGTGATCATTGGCAAAGGACTTGGAAGGAAGACCATGAACCTGATTATATTTGACCAGTTTGTTCATGTTCTTGAAATTGAGATGACCAAGTCTTCTATGCCATTTCTTGCATTCATCAACTGAGGCTTTGGCAATGAAACAGGTTTCATTGTCTTAAAGAGAGATGTCCTTGAGATCAGTTGTGTACATATTCTTTTATCTTGGAGTTCTGAGCATAATTGGAGTGTTTGGTGGTAAAACAAACTCCTTTCCCAAGGCAAGACATTCAGTATCTGTAAACAAGACAAAGTTCTTGTTATCAGTCATCTGGGACACACTGAAGAGATTGTACTTGAGTTCTTTCACCAAGTAAACATTGTCAAAGGTCATCCCATTGGTGACAATAGTTCCTTTTTCTGTGATTGTTCCATGCCCATCTCCAAAGGAAACACCATCATTGTCATGCAGGGGAACAAAGTTAGACAGATAAGATTTATGTCCAGTCATGCTCCTTGAGCATCCACTATCCCAATAGGCTTTATCATTCCTGGTCTTCTTTGTCACCTGCAAAAAGAAAAACAATTTAGTTTCTCTTAGGGACCCAAGCCATTACAGACTTGGAACTACCTCGTGTATCAATATAAGATAGCTTATCAAAGACTAGAGATACACCATTGGACTGAGTACCCCTTTTGGGTACCCAAACCCAACGAGCTGAGGCTTTTACAGCTTTTCCCCATCTGCCCATGCTTCTAGAGGGCAAAACTTTGCTAGCAGGAGATACCCCAGACTTAGCAGGGGAATCCCTATGCTTAGCAGAGGGAATCCATCTTTTGTTTTGGCCTCTATTGATGTGTTGGTAAGGTCTAGAGACAGACTTATATGTAGTATGAGGTGCTGGTTTGGTCATGGAAGGGCTGGACTTGCGATATGCATCATTCACCTTTCTTAAAGCAGGAACTACATACTTATCAAATACCTTGTTTCTCAAAGAAGGGGCAACATACTTAGCAGGGGAAAAGGATTTTGCCCCTGAATTTAGAAGAATGGCTTTTGGTTGCATGTCCTTTAAAGGATTTGTAGCCACCACTTCCATTGGTGCCTTACAGTCTTGATAAGTGTGATCAAAACTGCCACAGGTGAAACAAGGTTTGGTGTTTATCATAAAGTTCTCTCCTAATTAATGAGACTTTTGGTCATTCCAATTTCTGTGATTACCTCTAACAGACCTATACATACCAGCATATTTAACAGTAGACTTAGAGGACTTTGATCCTGATTTAGATTTGGGTGAACTACTCTTAGAACTTGAATCACTCTCAAAAAGTCCTTCTCTTGAAAAGAGAACATGATTATCTATCTTCCACTGTTTTAAAGCAATTTGTTCCTTTTTAAAGTCCCTGAAAGCACTAGTTTTCACTAGTGGTTCTTCTGTTTCTAGATTATTAGGTATGTATCCACTTAAGTCGAATTCAATATCTTCCTGCTTCTTGAAACAAGAGAGACCAGTCCAAGACATGTCTTTTCTAGGAAATGGTGCATGAATATTAGCAGGTGGTGGTGGTATAGCAGCATGCTCATTTTTGACACCAAAACCTGTTTTGTCCCTAGGAGACTGTCCAGTTTCAACTGCTTTAGTTAAATCTTTAGAGGCTTTTCCAAATTTTTCAACAGTTTCATCATCTATCTTTTTATTAGATCTAAAAACTTCTAGTTCAGCAGTTAATTCCTTAATGAAATCATTATTTTCTTTAGAATCTCTCTTTAAGACCACAATATGATCTCTATAATCACATTCTCTTTGTTTATACTCTCTTATGGTGGATTCTAGTTGTTCTAAAGCACGTTTATAGTTATCAAGGTCATTATCACAATTAATGTAATCAAATTTTATCTTTCTTATTTGATCATTCAATGACTCGGTAATTTTTTCTACAAGCTTTAGTACAATATGAATCGTCATATACCTCATTGTCTGAACTAGAGCTTGACATGGCCATAAGAGCAAACTCTTCCTCTTTTTCCTCAGCAACTAAGGCTTGATTTCTTTCAACACTCTCTGTCATGGCACTCCAATCCCATCCACCTGCTCCATCTATCCCCTTCATGGCTACCATATCCTTAGCACCAGAATCATCATCCTTGTTTTCCTTCCTATAGCTACTCCCAGTCTTAGGTCCTCTACATTCCCTAGCAAAATGACCTTTCTTGCCACAGTTGTATCATTCTACCTTTGTTTTGTCAAATCCAGCTACATCAGAAGGATTGATGGAGATCTTCTTCCCATACTTCTTGTAAAACTTGTTGGCTCTCATGCTGAGTAGAGCCATGTTCCACTTGATGTCCATCTACTCTAGTCCTTGCTTACTGATTTGACTCAGATCTTCATGTAACACAGTAGATCCTTGTGGCCCTTGGGATGCTATAAAAGCACAAGTAGTGTCAAGGCTGAATGTTGTAGGCCTTTCTTCATCATAAGATGATCCAGATCTAGCAGCAGGGGAATGGGTAGCAGGGCCAACTTTAATTCCACTGTTGTGAGATATGAAAGCCATGTTAGCAGGGGAATCAGTAGATCCACTTGAATTGGTGGGGATGGTTCCTAATGACTTCATCTCATTGACCACTGGCTCAAAAACTTTCAAGTTATTGTATATGGCATCCATGTTCTTGTCATCTATGTCATCCTTATTCTGCCAAATAGCTTTGTAAACGAACCATTCTTTCTGAAGACTGTTAAGAAACCTGGTATTCACCTGTTCTCTTGTCACTTCTATTTCAAAGAACTCTAACTGAGCAACCAGATCTTGAAGCCTATTGTAGATAGCACCAATTGCTTCATCACCAATTGCTTTGTAAGAAGCAAATTGATCAAGCATTTGATTATTCTTCTTCTTCTTTGTGGCTTCATTCCCTCCAAATGTTTTGCCTATTGCTTCCCAGAGTTCCTTAGTTGTCTTGTACTTTCTGAATCTTAGCTGATGTCTATCAGGTAGAGCCAATAGCAAGGAACTGTGAGCCCTGACATCATGCCTTCTTGCCAGTATCTCCTTGTCAGCAAGAGCAGCAGACTTCTTCTTGGCTTCACCTTTGGAGATTTCACCTTTTTCTTCTCCCTTATCCTTATCTTCAACTTGTACAGTCTTTGGAAATTAATCACCAAATTCTATGATCTCTCATAGAACATAGTGTTCCATCTTAAGGTATTGTTGAATTCTGAACTCCCATAGTTCAAAGTTTTCAGGATCCAGAATGGGTAGTTTGAGAGCATTATTGTTGGCTGAGGATGAATGAGAATCTGAAGACATGGTTGATGTTGATTGTGAGAGATGTTTTGTTCTTTGTTTAGTCAAAGTTTCTCACAAGCTCTAATACCACTTGTTGATCCTAAACTCAGATCTTAAACCTTAGCTTGTTTAAGGGTTGTGATAGAGAGAATAGACTCAATCTAACACTAGAGAAACTTTGCAATACAAAGTAACTAAACAAGATGCGGAATGTAGTGTTTAGCACAAGAACAAATGTTTAAAGCAAATGTTAAACTTTAATATATCATAGATATACGAATACCCAATAGTGGTATTAGGGTTACAAAAACCTTAAAGTATGAAATGAAAGCTAACAGAGAAAGACACACTTTGCATGATAATCTAGTGGGTCCTTTTATAGTACAAGGACTCACGTACAAGATCACTACTAACAAACTTAGAAAGTATCTCGGAGTAGTAACTGAAACGTGTTATAATCTATTATAAGTTTATCTCTAGCAGCAGGGTCTTTAACTTCAGCAGGGGAACCAATCCCCCTGCCTTACTCTAGCAGGGGAAACTCTGACCAACTAGCAGGGGTAACTAATACACTTATATTTATTCCCAACAATCTGTTCCCAAGTTTTATTATTAGGAAGTCCAAGAACGGCATTGTAAATAGGGGTAGGGCTTTTCAGAATGTTTTTTGCTACATAGTTCACATTAGGACCGCTTTTCTTTAGGGTGTCTTCATAGAACTCAAGTGAGTCAATGTTCTCTTCATCAACATCATCTGTATCATCAGAAGAGGAATCAGCAAATGGACTACCTTTATCTTCATCCCAAGTCTCCCAGTATTGTGAATCGGCTTTATACGCAGCAACATCAACATAGCCATACCATTGTAGAACCTCCTTTGAGATATAACCAATCCTAAACCTGTAAGCAACCCTAGCCGTAACATTTCAAGATATCAACTTTATTCCAAATAGCAACCTTATCCTGAGTATTTAATCTCTTGTTTAAGGCTAGCCATAAGATGAAAGCATTTCTCGGGATATTTTGGATGAACCAGACAAGCTTATACCAAGGCAGATAAATCAGACCAAGCAATTTTAACACAAGCTTATACTTGTTATTTCAAAGAACCTTATCTAGCTTATCCTGTAACAATAAAGGAGGAGGAAGATGAAATAAGAACTCAAACTTAGACCTCCCTCCAGTAGTTAGGCCAAATTTTATGCAGGAAACCCTAAAGAAGGTAAGAATGGCAAAAGCCCTTAACCTAAATGTGTAACTAAAAAATTGGCAAAAGCCCTTAACTCATTCAATCTGCACTTGATGCAAAAACTTGTTTACCTAAATGGAGTGACTTTTTAACCCATTCAATCTGCACTAGTTTACCTAAATAGGAGTCTAACTACAATTATTTCACTTTCACAAAGCCATATATCCTAAACCATATATAACTGCTATGATTTAACTACAATGATTTTACTAGCAGATAACATTCTATCAAAGCACATAACATTCTATCAAAGCAGTATATCATTACCCATATGTAGCAACAATAAGTTTACTGGTAAAAAGCTTTCTATCAATCAATAAGCTCTAACTCAACATCATGGGTTCAATTAGGGTTCTATTTGATTACTATCTCTAGTTCAGAACACAAATTAGTGATGGTAATAAACAGGCTTTTAAAACTTACAAACCTAGATTAATAGGTTAAACATAACAACCAAGATGGGGTTCAATTAGGTTTCTAATTGAGATCAAATTAAGTGGCCCATTAGATCTTGATATTTTTAGGGTTCTAATAATGAATTAGGGATCATCAATAACAAAACCCAATATAAACAATAGTATAACATACCTTTAAGTTTACAAAAACGCTGTTCATGGTGTTCTTGAAGAAATGGAGAAGTATTTCTGGGGGAAGAAGAAGATGTTTGGATTGTCTTGGTGTTACTGGCGAAATGGAGATGAAATGGGAGAAGGGATTTGATCGAGTATGTGTGAAATCGGAGAAGGGTTTTGGCAATAACCGGTTACCCATTAGTAGGCCCGGTCCAAAAGATAAAAAAAAGTCAAACTTTGAAATATTATTCAAATGGGTATTTCTCACTTAAAATAATATAGTGGGTATAATGGATTATTTAGGAAAGTACATTGGGTATTTTCGACATTTACCCTGCACTAATATGTGTTATCATGATGTTGCTAGCTAGTGGAATCATGTATCTGTTTAAGGGTTCATTTTTATTTATTTAGTGTGACTAATATGACTATAGTTTCTTTAACGTATAAAGGGAACCAAATTTAGCGCAGTAGCTTGTACGGTCAGTAAAAGGTAAAAGGTTTCCACATTGTCTTTTTAAACTTATTTCCAAGCTTTCTGCAAAAATTAAGGTCGTATAGTTGAGTTTTAAAAAAACCAGACTATTTTGTCTTTTTGTGAAAATTAGTTTTTGCATATTTTAGCTTATTGAGTCAATAGTTTTCAAATTTTCTTTTTGTTGTGTCTTATTTATCCGGAAAAATTAAAGTGTGCTTAATTTCAGCTTATTGAAATAAGTATTTTCCTTATTGGGCTTATCAAGGCCCAATAAGCTAAATTATTGCTTATTAAGGTGTCTTAAGCTTATTCTCAGCTTTTATGCCTTTAGAAAAAGTTGTTTAAATTCAATTTTGTGTCAGGTAGTGTTTTTAGATTTTTAATTTTCAAAGTTTCATTTTTGAGCTGAAAAGCCCAATAAGATTTTAGGCAGATTTTACTTTTGGCCCATTTGGAGGCCCAAATATTTTTTTTTTTTTAATTTTATTGGTTAATTTAGGTAAAAAATATTATTTTGCAAGTTTTTAGAACTTTTTATTATTTTATTATTACTTTATCTTATTTGTGTGCCTACGTAATTCGTCTTAGTTTTAATCCGTCATAGTGTAATTTCGTCCTTACTTTTAAACCTCTTTTTTCCAAAAGCTTAAACTAATCCAAACATGTAAAACCCGCATGCTTTTACCATGAATAGTACCGTTAGTAACGTACGTACATTTAAAAAATTTTCTTTTATAACATGAACACGTGTCACGATTAGGAATTTCAGAAGTTAAGTACGTATAATTATATGATAAGTATTAAGTACATGTTAATACACGATAATTATTATCAATAATAATTATAATCACGAACATGAAATCATGAACGTAAGAATCACGAACATATAATTATGTATTTACGTATATTACTAATACGATAAATATCATTACGTACAAGTAATTATAAATAACACGAATAATTAAACGTAACACGTAATCACGAACACACAAACACGTAATAAATAGACACGAGAAAAGCTACGGGTTTCCCTTGGTGGGCCCTCATAGCCGCGGCAACAAGGAAACGAGAAAGGCCCAGCCCATTTGATTTTTAGTAAGAAACAAATAAAGGAAACATAAACATTACAAAGTTTTTCATAAAGATCAAAAACCCTAAAACTCTCTCTCTCTCTCCTTAGGTCGGCGGCAAGAACACACCACAAGGGTGTTTGGTTGATTTTGATTAAAGAAATCTTACGAGTCTGTTCGTGTATTCAAGATCTATTCATTCCAAGTGTTTTGGTAATCCGTAACCCTTTTGTTTTTTATTTTATTTAATTAATCATAACATGAACATGTAATTAAATAAAACATGATAAAAACATGTCATGGGATCAAGGGGTAAATAAATAAGGGTGTTTTCGGGTTGTTTGTCTCGGCCGCCACACAAACCGAGAGCCTCATGGCTCTCGGCGTCGTTTGGTTCGCACACCAACCGAGACATATGTCTCGGTGTGGGGGTGGTTCGGTCGACAGCAGGTACAAGGCACCCCGACTCGCGTCGGGGGTGTCCTTGTGGTTTCGGTTGGTCTCAGTAGCATCAGCCCCACCACCGGCTTAAGCCGATGGCTATTTTAGGCAAGCAGGGGGAACCGCAGCGCAGGCAGCAGGGGCCACCGGCACATAGCCGGTGGGAACCCTTGTGTTATCAGCGGCTCCTCGCTAGCCGAGAAGCAAGACCACCGGCACACAGCCGGTGGCAGCATACCGAAAGCAGGGGAAACCGGTTCAAGCCGGTTTGCCACTGTTTTGGGGGGTTTTCGGACCGGTTCATGAGTTCACGGGTCCGGTTCACGACATGTTTAATTAGTTAATTATACGGGTCTGGTTCATGAATATTTTTACAAGTCTAATTAATTTAACAAGTGTATTATTTTTACAAGATAATTAAATTAATTAATTCATGACTTATAATTAATTTAATTAAACATGAAACTTAGGTTATTATTATTAATATTATTAAATAATACATGTTTTTAACCTAAGTATTTAGTTATTTATTTTACACTATAATATTAACTAATTATTAAACATGACATATAATTAATTAATAATCATGACTTAGGTTATATTAATATAGTATTAATACATGATTTAACTTAAGTATTTTATACACTTTAATTTAATTAAAATCATGCTTATATTTAATTAAATTCTATAATCTATAGTTTATTTAATGAACATAATATTATTAATAAATTATACTATAACTACATGACTTATGATATTAATCCAGCTTAATTCTAAATATGGAAACTTTCTAATTCAGGAAACTTACTATTTTTGGAAACATTCTATTTTTAGAAACTAATCTATTTTAAGCAGTTAATCTATTTTTGGAAACTTTCTATTTTAGGAAACCTACTATTTGTAGAAAGTTACTTATTATTACACAACAAGTATAATAATACAAGAAATACAAGTAATACTTAATCAGAATATACATAATACATGATAAATACAGCATAACGTTAAAATCAGTAAAACAAGACATGAACATATAAAACAAGCTAATCCATGATATAAAACCAGTTACAAACTCAGTAATCAGAATACTTATACACGTATACTATTTATGTAGCATTAGTGAGATCGAAGTAGGACTCTCTTCCGTTCGTCTTCATCGTTCACTGGACATAAGGTACGGATTTCCCGTCCTTTCAGTATGGACATTCTTTCCTTATTAGGATTTCCCCGTATGCAGCCAACTGTTTTCCCAGTATTTGTTTTATATGTTTGATACTTATGTTAGATTAAGAGCCTAAGCCATATACATGCATGACCAGTGTCACCTAGTTATGGAGGTACCATAACCATAACACTGGAGGCACCAATGTTATGACTTCCCCACGGCGAAGTAATTGCTCGTGGCGTCCCTTTTCAGTTTTGGCGATGTGTGCCTTGCATCCTTCACTAGGAGTTGATCCCTCTTACCCAGACTAATTAATTAGAGGCAACCCCTCTAGTTACATGACGAGGTCTCCCCTCCAAGTATTCATGCACGGTGGAACCTCATGACCTGTATGGGCTATTTGGCTAATTAAACAGATTTTCATAGAAACATAAGTCTTTTCAAACTATAAAACCAGTTTTATGAACATGAATCCAGATTACTTAGAACTTAAGATATTCCGCTGCTATTAGTCTTATATGCTTACGTTATTCCATGTCATAATTGTATATCCGTGCACTGAGCGTTATGCTCAGCCGTTTTCCTTTCATGTTCCCAAACGGCAGGTACTCAAGGGCACTCGTAGACTCTAAGCATATGTGCATATGGATTGGAAGCTTCCTAGCCTTCTTTACTTTATGCATTTCATCATACATTTTGCTACTTATTTATATGGACATTGTTTAGTCCTTTTCCTTTACAGTACTTATGTTTGTGTGTGATGAGCTTATACTTTGGGGTACCGATGTTTGTTTTCGGTATTTCCTTTATGGTCATGTAATGTTTTAAGACATTTTCCTTGTATGCTTTGATGACACGCCATAATCACGCGTGACATTCCATTTACCAAAATAGGGTGTTACAATTATGGTATAAAAGCCAAGGCTTCGACTTGTAGGCTCTCAAAACACGACTTGTGATTAGTGGGTAGTCACTGTGGTCTTCCTAGAACTGACAGTCGGTTTTCATGCATTCATTGTTTTCATGCATTCATATATACGTCATTGTCGCAGGTTTATGACTAAGTAATGGTTGGTACAGGAATGACCCTATTTAGTCGCTTGTGCTTTTATCAAAACTTTTAACTTTGGGACCGACCCATTGGCGTCCCCTCGCCATTTCTTTTGTTTTTTGTAAACTGACCATAGGCGCTCACTCACGTGCATATAAATTTTTCATAAAACAGCATCATGCATTCATGTACTAGTTTTCCTGCATAAAATTTTTCTCATGATTTATTGGTATAAATTCTTTTCATGTATATATTTTATGTTTGATCAGTTAATCATGTATTTTTGGTTTTATACTGTCAGATGGTTCTCACACGCGAGCAAGAACAACTTAATGCAACAGTCCAAGCTGCGATGCAGGCTCTGCTTCCTCAGCTGAGGAACGACATCAGGGCCGAGGTGCAGGCTGCCAACAACCAGCACCAGTATCCTAATCCTCCTCATCCTCCTTCTCCAGCAACACCGGTCACATGGTTGGTGAGATTCAACAAGCAACGTCCTCGATCCTTCGAGAGAACTATCAGCCCCAGTGAGGCTGAAAACTGGTTAGCTCATATCGAGAAGATATTTGATGCAATGGGCTGCAACCCCGTCTTCAAGTCGAGGTTGGCCTGTTACAAGTTCGAAGGCGACGTACTGGGATGGTGGAAGGCAGTGAAGCAGTCTGAGGGAGGTGACAATTGGGTGGCTGGCTTGACTTGGGCTCAGTTTAGGGAGTTAGTGATGGGACAGTTCTTCCCCAAGGCTGAGCAAGACAAGTTGAAGAGGGAGTACCACGGAATCAGGCAGAGAGCTGGGAAGAACAGCAACGAGTCCATCACTACCTAAACCTTGCAACATACCTCATCTCAATGACCTCTCTTCTTTCCCTAACCTCACTAGGCATTGTGAAAACCTCTCTCATCCTCAATCTTCTTCTCCACCACCACCTTCTTATTTTGATGGTCCTCCTCCATCAGACGACTTTGTATTGCATCATGGAAACTCATGTGCGTGTTGTTAATTTCAACAAATTAAACTTGCTCATGTTTATGACAAGTTAAATTTTCTTGAGTTTCTTCTCACTCGACCTCCTCTCAAAGTATTTGTTCCCGTGAGCAAATATTCGAATGATGCCTCGTCGTCTTATTTTACCAATATAAGCACACTTTGTGTTCAAATTGTTTGAGTCAAATAAAAACCTAAGCAATCTTGGAGGACTATCTCTACTAGAGTAGTTTATACTTATGTTATTTATTTTCATTAGTTGTTTTAATATTCATATTTTGTGTATAAATATTATTCTTGTATGCTCTTTCATATTTGTATAATTTTGACCAAACCACATGAACCATCCATGTAATTTATTCTTTTATCTATTTCAATTTTTCTCATTCTATCTAAACACATTTCCATTCTAAAAGTAAAAATAAAAATAGAAAATACAACTTCTGTTTTCAAATTTTAAACTCTTCTCTCATAAAGGAAAGTTATTCCCTTATCTAAACTTTTGAAAAAAAATGAAAATTTGAAAGATGCTAAAAGAACGTTCACGTTACAATTGTGCATTTTATTTGATTATATATAATAGGAAGCAAATAATTATGGCAATATTAGATTCAAACAAAGGTTATAGTAATTACAAAGGGTGATTCAAGGATTATGTTAATGCAAGTGATGCTTAAAAACATTATTAGTGTTAACTAATCTTTCTTGGTTTTGATCACATTAAACTATACAACACATTTAATGTAAAACACAAAACGAATTATTTAACTAACACTATCATCAAGGTAATAATCATATCACTAACTTTTCTTAATCATACTTAGTGATCATCAAAGTGATTATCCTTAAAACTCACTTTTGTTAATATGACAAAAGATTTTTTAATAAACTTTCTTTTTAAGAAAATGTTTTATTAAAATGGAAAATGTAAATTTGAAAATGGCATATTCCATATGCCATAAGAATATCCTTTGAAGGTTTAAAAACCCTTAGATATTCCTACCCCACTAAAAGACAAAAAAGGAGCGTAGTCTACTGGGCGGTACCTTAAATAGCTAGGCGGTTCTTTATCGATATAGAACCGCCGGGCTAGTTAAGAAACCACGCCCAGCTAGCCGTTGCACTTTGTCTTCTATAAATAGTGGATCAAATCTCATTTTCCAATAACCCTCTTGGACGTTTTTCTCAGCCCCCTTTCTCTTTTCTATAGCATAATCATTAGTAAATGATCACTTAATATGTTAAGTATGTTTACATATGATTATCCTCTGGATCCCCTCCTTTACCTTGTCCAAAGAGAAGATCACTCACTCACTAGTGTTGTGATAAAGATGAATCCATGAATTAGTCATGTTCATCATGTTAGCCTTTTTGTTTTTGTTAATCCATTTGTATTTATGAATACTTGGACTATTTGTGTTCATCCAAGCTATTTGTGAATACTTGGATTTGTTATGTACATCCATTGCATATGTGTTTGCTTGGATTTGTGTTGTGTAGATCCAAGCTACATGTGTGTACTTGGATATGTTTAGTTGAGTTGTAATAGATTATGTAGTAGTTCTCACTAAACTATAAAGTGATGTGGTTGTGTCTTGTGAGTTCTCACTAAACTTGAAAGTGATTGGTAGTTGTGTTGTGTGAAGTTCTCACTTAGCTTCAAAGTGAAGAGTCGTGAAGATTGGTTCTAGCTTTGGATTAGAACTCGACATCTATCCTTGTGTCGTAAAATGGTGACGTAGGCAACGTCGTGAAGATTGGTTCTACCTTGAGATTAGAACTCGACATCTAGCCTTGTGTCGTTAAATTGTGAAGTAGGCAACGTTGTGTAGATTGGTCCTAGCTAAAGATTAGGTCTCGACATTTAGCTTAGTATCGGAAAATAATGTAAGCGACGATGTAAGGATTTCTCCGCCAAGAAGAGAGCTTGTGGATATAGTGGAAATCTCGAGTAGGTGTACTCGAGGAGTGGAGTAGAAACGAGGATAGAATCTCGTTGTCGAACCACTATAAATCTTGGTGTCTTGTCATTAGGTTGTTTCTTTCCTTACTCTTTACTTATTTCATTATCATTATACTTACCTATTACCATTGCTAATGCATTTGAATTGAATCTAATCATTATGCATCTTAGCTTCAAGTAAAAGATAGTTTTGATACAAACCTAATTGAAAGTAATTTTAATTAGGTGAATAATCGAAGAGAAACTATTCAATCCCCCCTTCTAGTTTCTACAATTGGTATCAGAGCGATGGTCACTCAAGATCTTTGAAGTATATTGTACTTTAAAACTTGGATCGATCCATTGTCTCCTCAAATTAGAAGGTCAAGTTGTACTAAAGTTTCTCTTTGGTCAAAACTATTTTTTCTTGGAAAATAGGTCTTTTAATTGGTAATATTGCATCCCTCTTAGATTAGTAGCTTTTATGCATTTTAGATCTACTCTTGAAATGTATCTACTAGTTTGCATCTTGCTTACTGTAGGTACTCATGAAGATCAATCATTTAATTGCTTGTGGATTGAGTTACTTGCACTTGTAGAAGACTCATCTTCATTGATCTTTAACATCTTTGAATGATGATATCAAGATGATTGGGAATGATACTAGTCCTTGAAGACTTAGTACTCATCATAGTCATTGTTGGGCTTTGCATTGATTCCTTGATGGATTGGAATACTCTTTGTGGCCAAGGTACGCTTTCGTTCTTCCACACGCCCTTTGATCATTCTTTTGATCATTACTTGACTATGTGCTTGCTCTTGGCATCCCTGCCTTGACATTTGTTTGTGGTTTGTGATTCTTTTCTTTTATCCTCTCAAACCTTCATTGCTTGGATACTTGACTCATTATGGTGATGTAAAGTGAGTTAGTAGTAGCTTAAAGTATCAAGCATGATATACATGGTTTGCACCCATACGGTTAGTAGGCCCTTTGTGGGAGAGAAAGTGAATTAATACCTTGCTCATATTTTGGTTTAGACTAAGACTATTATTGAAAGTGATCTTAGTCTATGCATCAATATTTGCTTTGCGTTTATTCATTACCAAAGCCGTTTAACACTTCACTGGAAAGGCACGTCTTAAACCACTATATATGACACAAGCTCTTCGTCTCCTCGATTTGAAGATTGTCATTAATCCCTTGAGCATTGGTCTTAGTCTTGATTCACGTCCCTTGACTTCTCTCCACTTTGCTTTTTCGCTACGGGTAGTCGTTTGTCCGTTTCGGTTCTTTTCGATCTCGATTCAACTCGTAATCCTTCATTAAGGCATATTGCTTAGTGTTATGATGATCCAATGATATTCTAAAAGGTTTAAGATATATTTTTAAGTATTTTAGAAAACTTGGTTTTCAAAAATTTGGCGTATTTCATTGATAAAAACCAGCCTCTGTAGGCGGTTCTTTGTCTCTGGCGGTTCAAACCGCGGTTCTCTATCGATATGGAACCACGGGCAGTAAAGCTTGTCAGAGCGCCAGTTTTATTAATTTAATCTTTTTCAAAATAAACCCTCTCTCTCCAAAAAACACTCAACCGACGGGTTCCACCTTTTCCGCCATTGTTGAAGCTTCAAAAACCTTCAATCACTCAGATTAATTGATTCCAAGTTGTGGGTTTCACTCATCCTTCATCAAACATCAATTAATTGTATGTACTTTCTTTTAATTTCATCTATTTTGTTCTAGGGTTCATCCTTTCATAATTGGGGATTTTTAAAATTGAAATTGAATTAAAACCTTAATAGGAATATAGGTTGACATGGTTATTTTACTATGATTCCTTAGGTTCATATTCATTAAGATTTCACTGAAACCCACTTGTAGAACAAATCCGAATTTTGGCTAAATGATTTTGGTTAAAAGATGGAATTGAGATGAACCCATAAACAAATAGGTAATTGCATTGTTAATGCTTACCTAAAAACCTTGTTTTGAAAAACCAATGTTCTAATCCATTGTTGATCCAACATAGTTCATATGTTCTTGGTTAATAATGGAATGGATACATTGTGAACATGAGAATGATATGGATTCAATCCTTTGTTTGTCAAGAAATTGATATAACACATTCTCATATTTTGATTTTTGATTTTATTTTTCATATGAGTGATTGGAAAAATATTTTCTTGTGTTTATTTATGTACTAATCATGCCTTCACAATACCAAAAGGATCATCAAGTCACTAAACAATATATGCCTAACCTTTCCGACTTTTGTCACTCAACTCACCTCGCCCATACTTATTCCTCCCTTCAATCCCGTTGTTTTCATGAGGGTAGAGTTGTCCAAAAGGATATTAAGGATTATGTCTACATCAAATCTATGTTTGAAAATATTGGGTTTGATTGTTAGTTGCACATTAAGGAAGACATCTATCCTCGATTCCTATTAGAGTTCTTTAGCACATACTCCGTCATTGAAAACAATGATGGAATATTTGTTAGGTTCATCATGAACGGTCAACTCATACAATACTCTCTCGAAGTCTTCGGTCAAATTCTTGATGTCCCATTTGTAGGCACTTGTCGCTACACAGATAAATGGAAGCTTAGTGCTCTCCTTGAATCCAACAATTGTCCTCCAAATGATCATGTAGAAATGTGTTTTGTCTTGGTGGAAACCGGGATCATGTTCCGGCGTGTTTAGTGCATATGTTATTTTGCATCTTTACCAACACCAAGTACAATTTGGCATATTTTATCGCTCAACGGATCAATTATGCTATTCACAAGCCTAAAACAAACCTCCCTTACACAATGCTTCTCACTCGCCTTATTAAAAGGGTTGGCCGTGATTTTCCAAATCTTGATCTTTCTCATTTTCAACCGGTCAAACGGGTTATGCTACCTATTCAAAAGGTATATAAGAGAAAGACAAGATCTGATCGTAAATCCGACCAACAAGAGTCCAATGATGAGGACATTGACATGCCAACAAGTGATGGTGATGGCATTGGCACAAGTGCTCCCATTGGCTCTTCGAGTACTTCTCACCACTCCACAAACTCATTCGTGGACGGTTTAGATGACATTGTTTCCCCTCCTTGCCATTCCTCTAGTGAAGTTCCAAATAATCTCAATATGGAGGAACTTTACCGTCAAGGTCTTCGAACCCGAGGCGAGTTACATGAACATCGGGTTGAGTCAAGGAAGGGATTCAAGTACTTGGGGAATATGATCAAAGGATTGGGCAAGAAAAGAAGGTGAAGACTTTGAAGTATTTCAAAGTATACATGTTGGTAAACATGTAATGTGATGTTGAACATTTGCTTCTTTTTACCTTAGTTTGGTTGTGAACTAACTAATACTACTTGTTTGGATTATTTGTTATTTTTATCCTAATGATTGTCTATGCCATTGTGATTACGTTTTGCATAGCTTTGTGAATCCTATGTGTTAGTTAGCTTCCTAGATTTTGGTCAGTAGTTAACTTTGGCTTGATAATCCTTTGGTAAAAATCTGGGCTAACCAAAGTTTAAGGAAGTGTCATTTTTGAACACCTCTGGTCGCGGTTCCATATCGACCAGCGGTACCTTATTGATAAGGAACCGCCCACCCTAGATAAGGAACCGCCGGCTACTGTATCCGACAGAATCTTTGCTTTACACTATTTCCCTTAATCTGTGTAAACCTTGCTTGATTCTTTGCAAAAACTTGCACATTTCCTAAACTAGGTTACCTAAATTCATTATTCACGTAAAATGTTTTTAACCCATTACTAGTTTGGATCATCCCCTCACCCTTTTAAACCCACCTTGTTAGCCATGTTCTTCACACATCAAACCATTCATTCTTAACCCTTAAACCTCTCATTACAACCATGGTTTCTACAAGAACCTCAAACTCATCCAAAATCTCCACTTCAAGGAAAAATCTTAAGATTAAGATTAAGTTGCCCAAACCTAACTCTTCACCCTTTCACACACCCAAGAATGAGATTGTCCCAATTCTCATCTCTTAATCAACCTCACCACCTCTCGCTCCATGCAAGACTACCTCAACCCATGGTACCAACCATTCTCATGGTTCTACCTTCTCTTCATTCCAATCTAGAATGAATGAGATATCCTCACCCTTCACTCTAAGTACTCTTTTGGATGTGACTACCCAACCTCAACACATCCAAAGCATTCTCATTGTGAATGACTTTGTTGATACCTTGGTGACTTCATCATTTACCCCTCCAAACTCACCCATTTCACCCTTGTATAGCATACCTCCACACTCACCCTCATCACCTTTGGAGAATATACCTCCTCCACCTCCACCTCCCTCAAACACTCCCATTTTGGGTGTTCCACTTCCCTTCTTTATGGGTGATCCTTACTTCCTTGGGTTCCTAGAAGCTCATGGTTCTCATTGTCCATGTTGCCTCTACAATAACTACATCATTCAAAACCTTAGGATGGAGATGTTTGGACTTCATAGGAGGTTGCAAGATTTCTTGCTCACCTTGTTTACTATGCCTCCTCTTAGGAGATGAATGGTGATTTTCTTTAAAAAATATTTTTCAAGAAAAACCAAGCCAAGGAAGACTACTCATCAAGACCTAGTTTTAAGCTAACTTTGTTTTAGTTAGTTGTTTTTTTATTTCCTTAATGTATCTCTATTCCTCCATGATTTTTTCATGAGGATGAATTATGGATTTAGCTTTATGTGTTTCTATCTTTATGTGCACATTAATCAACTTTAATTCTAAATTAAAACTAAACCTAAATCTATCACAACCTCTAAAACTTGACTAAAATTAGTTCAAAATGTTATCTAAATATTTTGTCACCCTTTGTCAAGACATTCTTTGTGAATGTGTTGCTTTTATGCAACCCTAGCATAATTTAGTGTTAATAGAGGTAAAATTCCAAGATTTGCAAGTTTTTGAAAAAGTCTTAGTTTTTCTCAAAACCCTGAAAAATCATGGTTTCAAGTCCACTGCACGCGGCTCATTAAAATCGCGCAGTTCCTTAAGTGCTAAGGAACCACTGGTCCCTATAAGGTACCGCGGACAGAAAGCCAATTTTTGGCTCGTTTTTGGTCTTTCTTCATCACCCTATCCCCTGTCAAGATTCCATGTTTACTCAATTTGGCTAAACATTCCTTGACACTTTACATTTGATTTTCAAACCTTTGCCTTGTCTACTTTCTTCTTATACCCCCACCTTGAGATTTCATTCTCAAACCTCAACAATGCCTAACTTTTCCTTTCATAACCTTGACATTTCATTGTCACAAACCTCCTCACCCAAAGCTTCCTCATCCAAGCTTTCCAAGAAACCGAAGATCTTGGTTCGACCTATTTGGATCAAGAAAAATGAACCCTCTTCATCCAAACCACCCAAGAATCCCACCTTCTCTCCAATCAAGTATTGGAATGGGACCTACTCCATTAACCCCATCACCGGAGAAAAGGAAAATCTTCCCCCACCACCAAAACCTTTTGACACCCCTCAACTCAATGACCTTCCAACCTTCCCAAACCTCACAAGGCATTGTGAAAACATTTCCTACCCTCTCTCCTCACCACCACCAAACCCTAGGTGTGATGGCCTTCCCCCATCAACCGAATTTGTGTTGCATCATGGATCCTCGTGTGCTTGTTGTCGATTTCAACAAATTAAACTTGCTCATGTGTTTGAGAAGTTAAATTTTCTTGAATTACTCCTCACTCGACCTCCTCTCAAAGTTTTCGTACATGTGGATAAAACTTCGAATGATGCCTCGTCGTCTTATTTTTCCAACTAAAGGACTAAGCACTCTTGGAGTCAATAAAACTTTAGTTGTTTTAGAGTCAATAACGTTTTAAGAAATCTTGGAAAATTATCACTATTAGAATAGCTTATGCTTTGTGGTTTATTTTCCATATCTTTTGCTTTAGATACTCATATTGTGTGTATGACTATCTACCTTGTTTGTCTCTTGCATATTTATGTAATATGAAAACTTTGTGTTGTGTTTGTTTTCTTTATTTGATCATATCTCTTCCTTTTGAGTTGATCGTGGTTAATCTTTACAATTGATTATGGGTGATTCCATCAATTCTAAATTTTAACCCCTTGATAAATTTATCATCTTCATTGGTTGGATGTTTCTTTTCTACCTCCATTCCACCAATTGAACTTTGATTTCGTCATTTACCTCTTTGGACATACTTAGAAAATACTTGCTTCTAATTTGAGATTTCTTCTCCTTTTCCCTCTCAAGTTACTTAGTAGGTAGTGATCATATATACATTGGTGTTTCTTTTCTTTCTACTAACCTTTGTGTAGCATGTCACTATAGCTCATATACTTGGTGCCCCAAGCAAGGGGGAGCAACCACCAAGGGGGAGCTACTAACAAAGTCCAGTTCTCTTCAAATACTTGTGCTTACCTTTTTGCTACGACAAAGGGGGAGAAATGATAGTGATAAACTCGTTAATAATTCGATATTTTGTGTTTCTACGTAAATGAGTTTATAGTTTGTCGTAATCAAAAAGGGGGAGATTGTTAATGCAAGTGATGCCTAAAAACATTATTAGTGTTAACTAATTTTTCTTGGTTTTGATCACAACAAACTATACAACACATTTAATGTAAAACACAAAACGAATTATTTAACTAACACTATCATCAAGGTAATAATCATATCACTAACTTTTCTTAATCATACTTAGTGATCATCAAAGTGATTATCCTTAAAACTCACTTTTGTTAATATGACAAAAGATTTTTTAATAAACTTTCTTTTTAAGAAAATGTTTTATTAAAATGGAAAATGTAAATTTGAAAATGGCATATTCCATATGCCATAAGAATATCCTTTGAAGGTTTAAAAACCCTTAGATATTCCTACCCCACTAAAAGACAAAAAAGGAGCGTAGTCTACTGGGCGGTACCTTAAATAGCTAGGCGGTTCTTTATCGATATAGAACCGCCGGGCTAGTTAAGGTACCGCGCCTAGCTAGCCGTTGCACTTTGTCTTCTATAAATAGTGGATCAAATCTCATTTTCCAATAACCCTCTTGGACGTTTTTCTCAGCCCCCTTTCTCTTTTCTATAACATAATCATTAGTAAATGATCACTTAATGTGTTAAGTATGTTTACATATGATTATCCTCTTGATTCCCTCCTTTACCTTGTCCAAAGAGAAGATCACTCACTCACTAGTGTTGTGATAAAGATGAATCCATGAATTAGTCATGTTCATCATGTTAGCCTTTTTGTTTTTGTTAATCCATTTGTATTTATGAATACTTGGACTAGTTGTGTTGATCCAAGCTATTTGTGAATACTTGGATTTGTTGTGTACATCCATTGCATATGTGTTTGCTTGGATTTGTGTTGTGTAGATCCAAGCTACATGTGTGTACTTGGTGTAACACCCGAGAATTTTTCGTACCTTAAATAACAATAAATTATATTTCAAAATTCATTATGAGCGATACCAAACTTGTTGGGTTTGATAATGGGTCATATTTTGCAAAATCTGAAGAATCGCATAGTCTGCGTATCGAAACAGTAAAAATTAAACCTTTATATTTAAATGTCATGATATTTTTACAGTTCTTACCTTCTAGTTGGCCGTATGTAATTTTATGTGCTAAATTTATTTTTAGTTGCAGACTGCGCTCAGTCAATGCCTTTATGAACACTACTCGTGTTAAATTTTGAACTCGTGCGCTCACGAGCTATACCCTTTACCTTTAGAATTATTCGCTACCATACGTGACTTATGTGCCATGTGTTTTATGTAAACATTAATACTAAGTATCGAGTATAACACGTTAGCCTCTCTTCAACATCTACTTTTCGTTATCTATATTTTTAATTTATCGTCGTCATGATACGAATGTATGATGCTCGCCTTTGACAGTAACACGAACCTCGACCACCGTGTATAAAATCTCATCACTTCAATTAGCAAGTTGCAATACAATAACATGTCAACATTGGATTCTAACTCTTTTTTTACCCGCCAAGACTAAGAGCTCCAAAATTCAAGTTTGAGCCAAAACACACATGCTTCCCTGCTACCTCCTGCTAACAAGTGCGTACCCTCCTAGAATCCTATTTGCGGATCGTTTTGGTCCCCTCTCACTCACGCAAATCTCACATATTTGCCTAGGTATAGTTTTACTCTCACCCACATTTGCCATAACACACACAGTAACACATTCTTCCTACATTTCATCCATATTCACCTCTAACTTCAAATCCTTAAACTTCATTATATCCATACCAATGAATTCACCGCCGATTAAATCTTATGCAAACCTTAAACTAAACACTTCCATTTATAACCATCATCCCTGAGCATCATTTCTGGACACGAGCCGGTCAAGGGTAGCAGAGAGGTGAAGTGAGTACCTGTTCTGTATGAGGGAATGAGGGATTACTAGTTTGAGTTGTTGTGTTGCTTGCTTTCGAGTGGGTTGCTGTTGGTTTTGACGCTAGTTAATATAGTAGAAGGGTGTAGTATCTTCTTAGTTGGTCGCATCGTTGTCGTGCCGAGAAGAACTCAAGGTCTAAACCATCCCTTATATATATATCGCTTCTTTCATGCGTTCTTTCATACGTTCCGGTTATAAGTCGCCTTACCATGATTTTCAGAAACAAGGTTTTAAAGATATGGGTTTGTAAGGTTGAAAACTTAACAACATCGAGTTATATAAAAATGTTTTAAACACACACCAGTATGGGTTCTTTTTTTTTTCTTTTCACGTCAAGGTCATGCATGTTTTGAAGCGAATGTGAGATGAGAGAAATGTTTTTGTCGAGAGCTTGTGGTTGAGAGTTTTGTAGAGAGTTGTGGTGATGAGCTTTGTTGAGAGTCGCTGTGAACTTTGTCGAGAGATGTGAGGTGAGCCTTGTTGAGAGGTGTTGGGAACTTGTTAAGAGATTGTTGTGAGCTTTGATGTGAGTCGAGAGACGGATTCTTATTGAGAGTTGATGGTGAAACGAGAGTGATAGAGTTGGGGTGTTCTTGACGAGGGATTTTGGTGTGGGTTTGGTGAGAGTCTTGTTGTGGAGCTTGTGAGTCACGGCGAGATGAGAGAGCTTGAGGGTGCGTTGGTGTGAGAAGAGAGTTTGATGTGAGTTTTGTGAAAGCTTTGTGTGAGTTTGTTAAGGTGAAGGCGAGAGAGGAGTTATGTTGAGGGTTTCGGTTGTGTCGAGTCGAGACAAAGTCTAGAGTCGAGCATGTAATTCATAGAGTCAAAACCGTTTTTGGAGTCGCTGAATCTGGGAACCAAAAGAGTTTCATATTGTGTCCGGATTTTTAAACAAGAGGGAAGTAAGACGTGGAGGTGCGAGCTTGTTGGGAGTGTTGTTGGTGTCGAGATTGAGTTGGGGCTTGAGTCGAGGATGGTGTTCTTGGTAGTCAAAACTGTACTCGAGTCGTTGTCTTTTGTCAAAGCAGTCTTATTTAAACGCTACGGTGTGAGATCAAGTCGAGAGTACTGATTCTCACCAAGTCAGAAACCGAGTGTGTACGTGTACCTTTCATGTTCAGAGCTCTGTTTGAGCTGGTGTGTGTTGCGTTTCATGTGTGTGTGTGTGGGATTGAACGAGAGAGAGATAAAGAGAGGCGTGAGCATGAGAGTGAATCGGATTATGAAAGTGAGAGCGGCTGTACATGCATATGTATTAGACGAGAGAGAGATATGCATGAGAGATTGAGTCAAATTGAAGTTATAGATATTAAATAATATAGTGGAAGATAAAACACTCACAAGCTTATGCTGATTTCGATTGTGATAAGACATTGGGTCAGTGAGTGTCTTTTCTGTTTCTTTTCTTCACTCCTGTTTTGTCACGTGGAGTTGCAGGATGGGTAAAAAGGAAATGTTTTGTTGTCTCATTTTGTTTTGGTTATACAAAGTATTTCGAGAGCAGGATAGTAAGCAAAATTTTCAAACGTCAAGTGTGATGTAAAATTGTAAACGTTTAAGGTCAGGTTTAATATTTACTGAGGGCGAAGTTTGGTGAGTAAAGGTGGAAAGTCGAGTTTAGTTATCGGTTATTTAAGTTTCAAAAATGGTTAAATTAAAGTGATGTCGAAAAGTTTAGTCAAATGATATTCAAGTGATATTTTAACTGACGCGTTTAAGCACATGCTCATTTTATAAATTAAATCCGTGGTAAATGGTTGACATATGCGTATGACATTCATTTGTTTCTTGCGTTATAGATTGTAACTCAATCTAGTATCATTTTAGGTTGCATCATGCGTGATCTGAATCCGTGACTATTATTTTCTTGATGTGATTGCTTGCGTTGCTGAGGTGAGTTCATACCCCCTATTTCTATTTTTGGAATCGCTTTATTAAATGTTTTAATCTCTTTTTGGGGAGATGCATGCTTGTTGATGTCAAATACGTGTTTATACGTTTTATAATTGTTAGTGATACATATGTGGTTATACTTTGCAAGTATTGTTTTGCTATATATTGTGAATATGTGAGTGCATCATTGCTTTTTTGAATCTGTCTTATATGCTGAATCTATTTGGGGAAGATACTGCTTTGTTATTTGCTTGTGGATGCAAACTGTGCTTTTATTAACTACTTTGCTGAAGTATTGTTAATGGATGAGATAATGATTTGTCACTTGCTTGGACGTAAAATGTGCTCTCGTTGTATACTTCGTTGAAGTTGGTTTATGGATATGTCTAAGTAGATTTAACCCACGTTCTTCTTAGTCCCCTTCATGAACCGTTAATCACTTCTGGATGACCGGTAAAGTGAACCTGATGTTATAGATAGATCTATTGAGGTTTTGGCAACCTCCGACCGGGGATTTGTAAATCACCACTGCCAAACGGACGTATACCATTTGATGTTGTGCTAGGTGGTCTTGGGTTAGACACCTACTGGGGTAAATTGTATTGCATGCGCGCGATGTTTCGGCGTACTTGCCATAGTTCGGTTTCATGAGCTTAGTGCTATCATAAACACGGTGTTGTACCCAATATGCTTGACGTCATATCTCCCATGATGGTCATGCATATCTTATCTATGTTTTTGCGGTCCATTGCTTGCAATGTTTCTGAACTTGAATTGCTCTTGTGATCCATCTTACTATGTTGTGGTATTGATCTTGACAGTGAACCTTGATATGATTCTTGCATGTGAATCTTGTTCTGATCTCGTATTGATCTTGAAATGTGAATCTTGCTATGATATTGTATGATCTTGATATGCTTCTTATACGTGATCTTGATATGAACTATACATATGATCATGATATGAATCTTGCATGTGATGTTGATATGAATCTTGAATATGAACTAAATTATTTTGTGTTGGCTGTAATGCTTTTGCTAAACGTTGATTTATGACTGGACTTTGTAGTAAACATTTTCTCTTGTTGCGAAATTTGGATTTCTAAACACTTTTACGATACTACTTTTGGTAGTGGGCTTTGAAAACTTTTGAAGTTTCATAAATATTTTAATAAAACTTATGAACTCACCAACTTTATGTTGACCGTTTTAAGCATGTATTCTCAGGTACTTGACTGTATGATTATTTGGAGTCTACATTGTGATATTTGGCATAGATGTCGTTCTCTCGGATCAAGACTCGAATAATCATGACGTAACAGGCCTCAAAACTAGTGTACTTCCGTTGGGCCTATTTTGGGGGTGTTACACTTGGATATGTCTAGTTGAGTTGTAATAGATTGTGTAGTAGTTCTCACTAAACTATAAAGTGATGTGGTTGTGTCTTGTGAGTTCTCACTAAACTTGAAAGTGATTAGTAGTTGTGTTGTGTGAAGTTCTCACTTAGCTTCAAAGTGAAGAGTCGTGAAGATTGGTTCTAGCTTTGGATTAGAACTCGACATCTAGCCTTGTGTCGTAAAATGGTGAAGTAGGCAACGTCGTGAAGATTGGTTCTACCTTGAGATTAGAACTCGACATCTAGCCTTGTGTCGTTAAATTGTGAAGTAGGCAACGTTGTGTAGATTGGTCCTAGCTAAAGTTTAGGTCTCGACATTTAGCTTGGTGTCGGAAAATAATGTAAGCGACGATGTAAGGCTTTCTCCGCCAAGAAGGGAGCTTGTGGATATAGTGGAAATCTCGAATAGGTGTACTCGAAGAGTGGAGTAGAAACGAGGATAAAGCCTCGTTGTCGAACCACTATAAATCTTGGTGTCTTGTCATTAGGTTGTCTCTTTCCTTACTCTTTACTTATTTCATTATCATTATAATTACTTATTACCATTGCTAATGCATTTGAATTGAATCTAATCATTATGAAACTTAGCTTCAAGTAAAAGATAGTTTTGATACAAACCTAATTGAAAGTAATTTTAATTAGGTGACTAACCGAAGAGAAACTATTCAACCCCCCCTTCTAGTTTCTAATGATTAAAATATTAGCGTTTCAAAGTGATGGTCAAATGTTCAAATTTAATAAAAAAAAGGGCAAAAGTAATAAATACGCAACATACTTATAAAAGTGGTCCATTATACCCACTGGATTTTTTTATGTACGAAATACATACTTGACTGAAGATTTTACCTTTGACAACGAAAAAACAAGTTACCGTTAGTATTTTCGTTAATTTGGAATTTAATTTTATATTTTAGTCCCCTTAGCTAACATCATCATCGACAACAACTTCTTCATCTTCTTCATCTACCTAAAACACAATACTAAAAAAAAAAATACCATTGACAGTTCTTCCTGTGTCCACAGTATTTCTTACAGTACGCATCACGATGGTAGATCCCTTCATCTCCTGGTCAAACACATGTGAATTTTTATGAACGCACTAAAATTTGTGACCATGAATAATCATCTTGTAAATTGTAATCAATGACATTCACAGATCTCTAATCAGGCTAATAACTAGAAAAATAATTAACTGTGGGTACATCAATAGAGTAGTTGACATGGTTGAAAGCAAGTGAAAGGGGCTGAAATGGCAAAACCATTCCTCTGCATTCCATAAGGTCATCACCCCAAATAGTTGAGCCATTATTCTCAGAAGTGATTTCTAGTCCCATTGTACCTGAATCATCTACATGTCACAAGGATCCACAACTGTTTCATTATTATGAAAATAAGAAAAATAGATAAACAAGATATGTAAATAAAATACTTTAATAACTAATGATCGTCTCTAACAGGTAGAAAAACGTAACGTATTGAAAATCCACAAGTTTTGTGCTATAAACAGGATATCACAAGGGCTGAGGGCCGACCTTCACAGGACCTCCTTTTTGAAACACCAGGTTAAAGCGATAGCACGATACTAGATGAAATTATGCCCTGTTATCCATATGCTTTTGTTATCGTTGGAATCTACAACATTGTATGACGATGATGTTAGATGATGATCTCGGAATGTGGATCTTGTTTTGTGGATATGGGAATGTGGATCTTGTTTTTGTGGATCTGGGAAATTTCTGGGAATAGTTGATCATGAGGTTAGATGGTGATGATGTTAGTTAGCTAATGGGACTAAAATTATAAAACAAAATTCCAAGTTAACGAAATTACTAACTCTAACCTGCTGTTTCGTTAAGTCAACGGTCCAATCAACTAGTTTGACCAAATTCCTACGTGGCGAGTGTGAATTTCGTACATAAAAAAGTCCAGTGGGTATAATGGACCACTTTTATAAGTATGTTGTGTATTTATAACTTTTACCCTAAAAAAAAATTAACCCTCTTATAGCTACGCGGTTTCATTTGCGTCGATTTCAAGCTATCTAAAAAAATAGTTGTTTTGAGTTTAGTCGGTCGCAATATCAAGTAAAAAACCCAAGTTACAAGAAAAACTAAAACACAAAGGTTATTGTTGTTCGAGACAAGATTTGGAGAAAAAATAGATGAAAAGTTTGTAGATTTGTGTAAAAATTGAAGGTAAAGGCTTTATTAACTTGTAAAGATTTATGTCAAAATATGCAAGTCACGTGAATTTATGTTTTTGTTACCCGTTTTTAGTAGAATTTTCATAAAAGTTAAATCACAAAAATTTATTTTTTTTAAATGAGTTGATTAAGGAATTGAATTTCTTCAAAAAAATTTTCCTTCGCTTACTAAACACGAGAAATGAAATTAATTCTAATTCGTTTCTCTCGTTTATTTTTACCGACCACGTCCTAAAGGTATATAGAAGATGAAAATGAAATAAGAGAAATGAAAATGAGTTGACTTTTCTAGTTTGGTAGATTAGAGAATGAAAAAAATAAAGAATTGGTGACAATTTAATAAAAGATTGGTAGCGTAAATTTTATTAATTTAATAATTTTTATTGAAAATTTTAAAAAATGAGAATAACTTTTGTAATAATTTTAATAATTATATATTTTTCGCTTTCAACTCATATGTGTATATTAGTTATTACACGAATCTATCTGTCACCCTCTTCATATTCGGGTCAATCCGACTTAGTCCACCATTTCAACTCTATACTTGAGGCTATTTAATATTTGGATGACTTAGGTTAACCCAAATAACATGAATATAAATTATAATCCGAGCAACTCTGTCGGAATAAGCTTAATTTGCTTTGGTTTGAGTTAACTTTTTTGACGCTCCTAGTCGAAGTATTGATAAAAAAATTAAGACAAATACAAATTACAAGTTTAGCCTTTTCTCATTCTTAATTCTCTAAACAATAGAATAAAACAATTTCTTTACTGATTTAAATTATCTAAATCTTTATTCTCTTTTTTATTTTTAATATTTAAAATTCTCTCTATCAAATGTACCGTAAAACTTGCGTACTAAATTAATTGAGTGAACATATCGGACCAGACTAAACCACACCAACTCATTTCGGTTCGATTTTACACTTGACCTCATATCTGGTCATCGGTCCAATTCCACACACTTGACCTCATATATGGTCATTCCTCGTACCAGACGGATCGAAAAACAGTTCCGGACTAACTCGTATCAGACCGAACACATACGATCCAATCCTCAATTCGTAATTTTTAGCCAAATGAGTCCTGGTTCGATTCGGATCTTTTCGATCCGGTCCAGATTTGACCCTATGCTCACCGGTCTCGCCCCTACGGTTGAGCGAAAGGGGAAAAGTAAAAAACAGAAATATATTCCAAAATAAACAATTAATTTCATTTCATTTCATATTCTGAAACACCAAGCAGCCACCACTAAAAGCATTTTTAATAACAAAACCAAAAAAGAATCAAAAAGTCATCATCATTCATAAAAATAAAAAAATAAAAAAATCTCAGTGAATGATCAATGGCTGCTCTATCACGACTGAGAAACAATCCGGTGATTAAACGAGTACCGTCATTAATTAGGGCTCGTTACTTATCCTCATCTTCCATTTCACGGTCAGGATTCAATTACTTTTGCCACTTTTCATAACTAACTACCACTTTATTCTCATTTCTGTTAAATTAGTTACCTTATTTTTTGAGATGTCAATTTTAGTTGTAGCTTAGTTTTACTGTCTTATATTTCTCAATTTAACGCCATTTAGGATCATTTAGAATCATTTTCATACTGTGATCATTTAGGATCATCTTTGTTTAACTGGATCGAGTCGTTTAACGATCTGACGGAGACTTTCTGTCTCCACCTTTGTATAATTTGCCTTAGGCTGCTGTTCGAAATAAATGATGTGAATTAGATGGCGTTCATATCACTGTCGTACATATGTGAAGTTAATTAACTAGTTTATCCATGACTTTGTATCTATAGTCTTGTTTTATTTAATAAATGCGTGTTGATACACTTGTAGCCTATGTAATTTCTGGATTATGTGTTCGTTAATGCCGTTTAAAGATATACCTATGTGATGTGGATTAGCTAGTTAGTTTTCACGAGTTCGTCTCCATTTAATTCATGCTATCGGGAGCTAAGATCAGTAGTATACTTTTGCGCTGTGAAATTAGATGAATGTATTATGTATATATTAGTTTTGTTCATATTTGTAGTAATTAGGTTAGGCTGTTGCTAAAGCAAGTTGTGTGCTGTGATAATTTGACTTACCTGCTGGTTGGGTATCTGTTCATATTTATAGTAGGCATGTGGATAAGGATTTGTGTGATCTGCAAGGTTTTAGCACCATTAGGATTTAAGCATAGTAAAAAAAGTTGAGGTCGTGTTAAGGGAATTATCATGAAGACCTCACCACACGTTTTCGTACAGATTGTTGCTTTTGTAGTGTTGCATTATTGTTTTCCGAAATGTTGGTTTGTATGTTTCGTATAATCTATCAAAAAATCCCAGTTTATGGATTTATAAGGCGGTGTTTTTGTTTTGGTTGGAAAAGAGTCATACGTTGACATGAGTATGGTCGAATACTCGAACCTATTGTCTTCTGGGTTCTTGCTCGTGTACAATATCAGTATATCACCCAACTAGAGCTATAGTAATTAGTAAATTCTTTCTATTTTGGCTATTTGCTAACAAACAATACGAGCTCTCTCAAATTGAAACTTTTGAGACTTGGATAATCGGCTATTCAGAGAGGGTCGCGGCACTATATGTCGGCCTTTAATGGGTGGAACAAGGCCAAACTAGGTTGAACTGTCAAATGGTCATTTTTGTGATATCTTTATGTGATTGCGGGCACTCTCTTTTGTTATACCTTTGATTAGTTTTATGGCACTGCTACTATTGGTCGGCTGTGCACCTTTGCTCATGTTTATTAATTTCCATTTATTCTTTGTGCAGCAATTCCAGATTGCAGAGTTCTATTGTTGATGACGGTGGCACTTTGTTAAGGTCTAATTTACTTGCTCTCAATTTGTATTTATGTTTTATTATTGCCATCAACTTGTCCCACGTTAATATCACATGCATGTCTACATAGAGGAGGTTTGTATTCTCTTATATGTCGGATGTCTTGATGTCTTGATAGATAACTTGGTACATCAGTAAGTAAATATAACTGGTTGTCATCTGCTATAGTTATGCCACAAATTAATTATATGCCTACATAGTATTAAATGTGTATTGAGTAATCAGAACAATATTTGCTTGTCAAGGCCTTTAGGACCAGCACTTAGATAGTTCAATATCTTAAAAGGCATTGAGGATTTTCTAAACTTAGACCAAGGGCTTGTAAACTAAATTAGTGTTTTGGAAAGCGATAATTAGCTCTGAAAGGGGGTGGATGAGCTTTCGTGGGTCTCTCAATTAAGAGGGATTAAGGTTTTTGGGCCCACATTTTCCCCCACTATAAGAGAAAAGTAAACAACACCTAAGCTCTTGCCATTGGACATTCGTAATTTAGTTTAGCAGCTAAGTTGGACCTAAATTTGAAGGTTCATAACCAAGAGCCCAAAGCCATCACTCCTCAAAGGGGATTGAATTGCTGAATGAAACCACTCTTCTAGAACTATAAGGTTTTCACGGTATAAAAGTTTTTTAGATTATAACGACCGTATTGGTACACATCACGCACCTTTCCTTCCATCATTGTTTGCTAGAGTATCTCTAGTAGTTGATACATATTAGTCATCCATTTTATCATCATAAATTCCTGACGTTGAGGTTTACCAGGCCGAGGCTTTTTTCTCCATCCAATGGTGTCCACGACCAATCTAAATTTAAGGTTAGTCGTTAAACTTCTATTTGTCTCTCCTTTGATACAATATCATCTCATGACAGCTGTTTGTTTGCTTGCAGTTGCTTGGTAGTATCAGATGTTACTCATCTGCAGGTATGAATCTATCTAATTTAACATTCACTTTTTATGTGTTTTTTTACATGAAATCTGGTTATTACACACATAAGTTTGGTTTTTGGACACGCCTGCACTTTTTCCAGAAGCTATGTATACACAAAGATTTTAGGGAAATTGAAGAACATAAAGAAAATTTGTGCTAGCAAATTGACCGTCAAGCCCTGAGGCCATGAGCACACATAGTTAAATCACCATCACCTAATTGTTATTTTCACTTTAGACAAAATGGTCTGAATATGTATACAAACTAATAGTATAGTGGTAAAGGACAGACAAATCTTATAATACCTTACAAATTCTAAAGTAACGGTTCCGTCATTCCCCGTGTTAGGTATTGAAACTGTATATCATCAAGTTGTGGATATCTATAAATGTTTGTTATGTTCAAGGAGTCTTTGTGATAGTCAATAACGGTTCTGAAAGTTGATGTAGCTAATCCAAAGGGCTTTTTCATATGCAGAACCTCCTGCACATGAAGTTATTGGAATGCCAGCCCTGTCACCTACGATGGTAAGATAGGGCAGCGACCTGATTATCTTAATTTTCTTTTCTCTGTAGGTGGGACGATCTTACTTTCTTTTTTTGTTTGTAACTTATGCAAAGTTTTCTGCTTTCATATAGACTCAAGGTAACATTGCAAAGTGGAGGAAGAAAGAAGGAGATAAGGTAAGCTGTTTCAAAGTAGTTACTGACATAGGAGATTCATTTTAAAATCTTTAATTTTACGTATTGTAAATACTTAGTTAATATATTGACTTTAGACATACATCATTGGTAAATTACAGTTGTCTTTTTATTTTGACTGTTTGTTTGATCTGATAGATTGAAGTGGGCGATATCATTTGCGAAATCGAGACGGATAAAGCTACCCTTGAATTTGAAAGTCTTGAAGAAGGGTATTCCTTTTTGTTGATTAAATCTACTCTAAATATACGGTTTTCGTGTACTACAGTGTTTCTCCTTTCTTGAACTGACGTGTCTTGGATCACCACTTGCAGATTTTTGGCAAAGATTTTAGTGGCAGAGGGTGCAAAGGATGTGCCAGTTGGACAACCTATTATGATTACGGTAAAGCTATTTTATATTGTTATTTAGATCGCCTTTTGTATTTTCATCAGAGCATAAAATCTGAATTCGTTACACAATTATACATACTCATGTCACAAACTCACAAACTCATTTACATACATACATGTCCTTGAACCTCCTTACCTTAAAAAGGATATCTGTTATTGACCTATACTCAATAACCCCTGAGTTTTATTTTCTGCATCTAAGCTAATATTTGATGTATCAATTGATTCATGAACCTTTTCTATTGATTATTGATATAATGATTTGTGCATATATAGATCGAGGACTTGAATGAGATACAAAATCTCCCTGATAGTGTTCTTGGTGGGTCAGAGGTTAAAGAAACGAAATCGGCCCAAACTGACGTGAAAACCGAAGACTCGGCACAAGAATCAAGTTCAGGCAAAATTGATGCATCTAAACTTCCTCCACATATCTTTGTTGAAATGCCAGCATTATCACCGACTATGGTAAGTTGATTAAAAAGATTTCCACTAATGTCAAATCATTTCATTCCACTTGTTGAAACTTTAGACATGGTATTTCTGAATTTGCAGGATCAAGGGAATATTGCGAGGTGGCTGAAAAAGGAAGGCGAAAAGGTTAGTCCTATGCTAAACATATGAGCTCTTTTTTAATGGCATCAAGGTTTGATCTCAACTCACAAGCTTACATCATTCTCATCTGTATAGATTGAGGTTGGTGATATCATATGCGAGATAGAAACTGACAAAGCTACTCTTGAATTTGAATGTCTTGAAGAAGGGTACGGTTCTATTCTTTCATTAACCTTCCTACATGCGCAAAGCTGAGTTTGAATTTTATTAGAGTGTCGCTTGTAGTTGCTACAGGATAGTTTAATCTCTACTTGCTGCCACTTGTAAACTAGTTGTTTGAATTTGCAACTTGAAACTGATTATCTGGTCATTGCTACTTGAAGGCATAACAAACAGATTTAATTCTTTGGATAAACAGAGACTGGTCTAAATTATTTGATTACTTAGGTTGTTTTGGATTGTCAGTTAGACTTCAGCTTCACCAGAACTGTTAATTGAGTTTATAATAGAAGTTATTTATTGACGCTGCTTTTAACTTAATAGATAGATTTTTATCTTGTCTTCACAAACTGTTCCAGAATTTTCATAAAAATGGCACCATCTTTCAAGTTTTTAAATAATAAGATTTTGCCAAATCCTCTTAACATCTGATTATCTTGTTATTGAAAATTAGACATTAGAATCATTTTATAAACACTCTTTTCTGCAACACTTGTTATTACAGACGATTTATTGGTTCTGATTCTTTAGTATCACAACAAAAACAGTACCCAATCCCGCGGGGTATGGGCAGTATCACATAATGATTTTCAAAAGATACATCCTTTACACCCCTTCTGCCTTCAACCTCTTGTTTCAGTGATATGCTGCTGATATTGATCGTTTCTTTCTTTGTTGATCTCATATTGCATGAATATAAGATATTATGTAACCAAAACTTCATCACGTTTATAGGTATTGGTTGAGTTTTTGTAGTTAGTGTGTGCCTATCAGTACTTCAATTTTTATTGGAATACTTGCTGCAGATACCTAGCAAAGATACTGGCACCTGAAGGCTCAAAAAATGTTGCAGTTGGACAAGCTATTGCAATAACAGTAAGTTTTATTTTTTTGCTGGTAAAGTGGAACAATTAGTATATCTCATCGTGAATAGTTGGTATAACCACTGCTTTTTGCCAGGTTGAGGATCCAGCTGATGTTGAATTGTTAAAATCATATGTTAGCGGTAATATGGCAGCCAAGGAGGCAAAGCCAGCTCAGCTTGCTTCACATGATAAAGAGGTGAAAGTAAAAAAATCCAGCTTTGCTAGAATCAGTCCATCTGCAAAATTACTAATTGCACAACATAAGTTGGATGCTTCATCAATAATGTCGTCTGGTGCACATGGTACTCTTTTGAAATCAGATGTTTTGACTGCAATAAAGTCTGGCACTGCTGCAACAAAAAGTTCGTCATCTGAACCTAAAACAGCCGCGTCAAGTCAGCCCGCGACGCATACTTCTTTATCATTATCATCAGAACTACAGCAGTCGGATTCTTATGAGGATCTACCAAATACACAAATTCGTAAGGTATAGGATCTTGTTTCTTAGTCCAGACATACAGGGCGGCATACAGGGCGGTTGTTGCATTTATTATAGTATATAAAAGTAAAATATGAAATTAAGCTGAAATGGGTCCTTTTCGCATTGGCTGGACCCAAAAATTTTTTATGACCGACTTTCTTTTTTAACAATATTATAAGTTATTTATGATTACGATAACAGTATTGTTACAATAGCAATCCAATTTATCGGATGAAACGATTTAGGAGGTTGCAAAGCATAAAATAATTTTGGGCATACTTTCTACTTCGACTCTATTTTCATATTACAGGATAATCTATTTCACCCGCTTGACATAAAAAACAACCCAAATGTTGCCCTTTCGTAACGGAGAACAAATTTTTATTTATTTTGATCTGTGCCTTTGCAGGTGATTGCAAGAAGGTTGCTAGAATCAAAACAGAGCATACCTCATTTATATTTATCAGCAGGTCTTACGAGATTCTTTACAGTGAGTTTTTGTGGTCAACTAAAATAAATTTGTAATTTAAATTGTTCAATGGTTTCTGGCAGATGTAATACTGGATCCTCTTCTAACTTTGAAAGGAGCTTAAAGGTATGATTACGATTTTTTTCTTGGTAAGCTTACCTTATCCAGCACCTGAACTGGTTGTTATAATCCTTTCTGCGCAGATAAATTTGGTGTCAAAGTCTCGGTGAATGACATTGTTATAAAAACTGTAGCAATTGCATTGAGAAATGTCCCAAAAGCTAATGGTAAGATTCTTTGATGCTTTGTCTGCCGGCTATACTTGTCTGTAGATGTGGTGGCGAAATTGGTGGGTTGGGTAACTAGTCAAAAGCTTTTCGGTTCAAATGATGGTATTTCTTTTTAGTGCTGGTCCAACTGCCTTCGCTGACTTACATACATCTTTTGACCTTTTTTTTATACTGGTAGATGATAAGTGCGTTAAACTACAGCAGTTTAACAATTTGGGTGACTTTCAACCCAGTTGACCCGCTTTCTTAAATGCCAACTTTTTTTATACCCGTTTAATCCTCTGAGAGATTAAACATAACCCAAACAATCCAACTCACAATACTTTTTCTACAACTTTCTATCTCATAGCTAGTTGCTAATATTTAGCTATGGATTTACATGACAGCTTTCTGGGATGATAAGACTGGAGAAATTGTATCAAATGATTCTGTTGATATATCAATTGCAGTCGCTACTGAGAAGGTATCAGTCTTCTACATCATACTTTCAGTATTTTGTTTTTGTGATTTCTAGGATTACTGATACTATCATATCTCTTTCCAAATTATAGGGACTGATGACTCCAATTATAAAGAACGCCGATCAGAAATCCATATCCTCTATTTCCTCGGAGGTACAATTGGTGCTTTAAATGTTGTAGTTCTACCTGCATGCTTGTTTATGTCTCACAAGGGATCAAGTGTGCATTAATGTTCTTAGGTCTCTTATTCCCTCCATGTAAATTGCCACAGGACTTCAGTCTAAGGAATTAGTTGACCATATATCAAATATATAAATACCCTTTAAATGCAACTTACGGAAAGAAGCATGTTGCGAGCCTTAATTTATCCGATCAAGTTATGCTGGTGGTCTAGGCAAAATTTTAACTTACAACTTGAAAATGCCCTTCCAAAAGTAATTCTTGCAATTTTTAATGAGTATCCCGTCAAAAGGAATTTTTTTTTGAAAAATTTTCACCTGATGGAAGGAGTTTGATATTATGCCTTCATCCAGAGACATTGTAATAGTCATAAGAATATAATTTTTGTCATCATTTTCTTAAACTATTGATAACATTATAAAGAATGGATTACACAGCGTGTGTGTGGGGTTGGCCCAACACGGTCCTTCCTGTTTTGACCCACATAAAAAATATCACTACTTGTTACGTATCCTGCCTGACCCACCCATTTTGCCATCTCTGCTTACTTTCCTGCCTGGTCATATATCTTTCTATTACTCGTATGATATAAGACTCGCATATGTATCTTGATCTTTTCAAGATTAAGGAACTTGCTGCAAAGGCACGAGCAGGGAAGCTTACACCAAATGAGTTCCAAGGTGGCACTTTCAGGTAAAAAAAAATTCTTCTCATCATTCAGTTCTAATATCAACTTTGCCTCAAACGTAATGATTTTATTTTCCATTCTTTTACAGCATATCGAATTTGGGTATGTTCCCCGTGGACCAATTTTGTGCAATCATAAATCCGCCTCAGGTTTGTTCGCAGATAACCTCTCAAAATCCATTTCTGTTTGTTAAGGAAAACATGACCAATTGTTTCATGTGTGCAGTCTGGCATCCTTGCTGTTGGTAGGGGTAATAACCAGGTGGTTGAACCAGTGTTCGGAGATGATGGTAAACCTTCACCGGTCATTTTATGCTATTTGAATAATATGCTTCTGCTGAGATGATGTGATTTATTAAACTTGTTTTTATTATATACTCTGTCAGGAATCGAGAAGCCCGGTGTTGTTACGAAAATGAATGTAACACTATCTGCTGATCATCGTGTCTTTGATGGAGAAGTTGCAGGTATATTTGGTCTGCATTAGTCATACTTTACTATTTAACATAATTACGTTATTGAACGGGTGAATATAATTGTACAGGTGCTTTCTTGGGAGCTTTGAAGTCAAACTTTAGTGATATGCGGAGACTACTAATCTAGTCAAGAACATGAAACGCCATCAAGAACAAATGGTAGGCGTGATTTTTTTGATAAATGCAACTGGAGTTTTCAAGCTGCAGCAGAATATGTGTCTTGGCACTTGAGCTAATTTGCCAATTGTACAATTTTAAATCTTCATTTCTGAGCTCTATGGCCAGAGTTGTCTGATTATTTCGGCCTATATATATTTTTTTTTAAAGAGGTGGTCCGGTCCGGTCTGCAATGCAAATTATTGATAACAACCAGTCCTGATTGCTAAGAGAGAGTTATGACCATTTTCTTGTGATAGGCAAAAGTCTTTGCAATTTGATTGTCTTTGTAATAATTCGTGTTTTTTGTTCGAAAAAAGTAAAACTTGTTGAATAATTTTACCTGGATTGAACAAAACGAACCAATAGAAGCGACAATATGCTAAATGTGCTTATCTGTTTTGCTAGACCAAGGTTTTCAAGATCGGGATATTACATATGATCGTTTTCGTCTTTGTAAGATCGAGATAGTGAAGTGGGATTGGGATTGTAAGGTTCTATTATAATGTAATTTTCTTAATAGTGTTTGCAATATTTTACAAAAATCTACAAATTAATATAAATCGTAAACACGAAACTCTACGAACAACATAAAAAATCCATGAGAAGCAACAAGTAGATTGACTCGATCCTCAGGGTTTACAACGTTGAATCGATTCTTGACTGATGTGAAAAGTACTTGCAAAGATATTTAACTCGTCTTTCCTAGGACCTCTATTTATAGACTAAATCTTTACCTAATATGAGAGAAAGGTACTTATATTTACCATAATACAACTCGAGACATTCTAAATTATATATAAAGTTTTTTTTTTTTTTTTTTTTTTTTTTTTTTTTTTTTTTTAATAAATTTAATTAATTAGAAAGACTATAAAAGATCGCGATCTTGAGATCGTTTTTGTCTTTGTAAGATCGAGATCGTGATATCCTACAAATTTATCATGTTCTGTAAGTAATTGATAAATGAGTCGAGTTTTTTTTTTTTAATTAATTTTTTTATTTCTACTCATCATGAGAGATAAATATATAGAATATCCGCTTGAAAATGTCAAAGTTTTATTATTATTATCTTTTAAATTTTTGAGTAAAAGGGATTATGAGCATCCTTGGTAAAATATATTACACCAAAAGTAAAAGCAAAACACTTAAAGATTCAAGTCTCAGTCGTCACATTCATGATTACATAATAATGTGCGTATATAAGTCTCAAAACAAAGTACATCACTAGTATCGATATAATTAGGCTATCTAAATTAGTAATAGTTAAAACTATTAAAATGTAAAAGAAAAAAACAACAATTACTTGTAAGCAACTTTTTGCTACGGAAAACAAGAACATGAGAAGAAGCTAAATTTGTTTAATGTAATTTGAATTTGGAGAAAAGCAGATAATTATGTTTATTTATTAGAAAATCTTGAAATGAGACGTTTATACTTGTTACTGAGATCAACCGACTTGTATTTATCTTTTTTAGGTTATTAAGTGTGTAAGTGAGTAAGTTGGTAATTTGGTAAACTCGTATCGACACGGAGTCTGACGATCTTACGTGCAATTTTAGACAGATCTTACGATCTTATATCTGATACGATCCTACGTCAATTTTAGACGATTATATCAGGTGAAAACGTAAGGTGTAAACTCGCGAGTTTGACTCCACGTACCAACACAATCGTAATTTTATTTTAAATGTAAAAAAGTATTTATGTCATTAACATTCAAACTAACAAAAAAAAATTACTAAATCTCCAAACACACACCAAGTGTTCGTTGATGAAAAAGGTGTGTCCTAAACCCTAAACCTTACCTAACCCACCAACCATGGAAGTAGTCCAGCCAATCCCGGTCGAAAGACCATGGATCTGGCAACACGACATACTGTTCACCCCTGAAACCTACTCCGGATCCCTTGATGAACTAAAAGAAACACGTTGGATCTGGAAAAACAACCAAATTACAAAAGAAGAAATAACGTTCGTACCAGGTCTGTACGATATATTTGAAAGAATACTTGTGGGTGCGGCTAGCAAGCCCGATATCAAAAAAGTCAATGTTAACATAAATGCTGTCGAGAATTCTATTGAAATTTGGAGTTATGGTCCTTCTTTACTACTTGAAAAAGATGTTGCGGATGGGTTAAAGGAAGGCGTTTATAAGGTTGAACAGAGTGACAACTTGCTGGGCAGTATTTTGTCGGAGCTTACCATTGAGACCGCAGAAGCGAATTCTCATAAGCGATACAAACAGGTATTGATGTTTATGTTTTATTTCGGGATTTTAATTTGAATATATATTTGTGATGTTTTTTTTTTTTTTTTTTTTTTTTTTTTTTTTTTTTAATTTGTGTTTGTGTAGTACTATTGGTCTATTGGATAGTGTGGGGGAGTTTTTGCCTTAATAATTTTTTAGTAGGCGGATTAGCTCACATTTTTTTTTTTTAAGGTTTCCTCTTTTAGTACTATTCTATAATCACTTTGTAGAACTTTTTGTGAAAGTTTGTTTGTGGTTCTAGCAGTATATTATTAGAACAAACGAGTACTAGAATGTAATTTAGAATGTCAATTTTTTCAAAAGAAAAACTCTTAATTGAACAAAACAAATTGAAACATTAAGATTTACTTTAAAAAAAATTACTGGAACAAAGGTTTAGTTTAGATAACCGCAACAACAAATATCTTGAAAGATAAAAATGTATTTCTCAAGAACGACTCATCACCTGCTGCTATGTGCGGGCATCGGACTAGTTTAATGTTACGTGAATTGGTTTATTGAGACGGGGTTTGTGCTATGCTAATTTTGGTACTACTGTATTGTTGTCTAGGTGCTTGCAAGGAAAAAGTCTAAACTGACTATCGAGTGCGGCAGTATTAATAATGAAAGTTGGACAATGGTTTCGTTTAAGCCCAATTTAAAAAAAATGGGCTTGGACCGGCTCAATGAGAATTTTGTCTCCCTGATGAAGAAACGCGTTGTGGACCTAGCCGCGTGTGTGGGGAAGGGCGTGAAGGTTAAACTAGACGGCAAACGTATTCGACATGACACCTTTAAAGACTATGCTCAACTATATACCAGTTTCAGGTTCTCTTCAATATTCATGATCAATTCCTTTTGTTGTCATTGTAATTTAGTTTGGATTGCTAATCACATGTTTATGTTATATAGTGTCTTTTATGAGAGAGTTAACGAGGGATTTGAGTTATGCGTTGCTGCAACTGATGGCAAATTTGATGAACAAGTAAGCAATTTTGTAGTATCGTGTTATGAACAGTTAAAGCTTATAAGTAAATATTGGCTAATATATGTATGCATTAATCAGGTATGCTTCGTGAATAATATTCACGTTATCAAGGCAGGGCCCCTTGTTGACTGGATCACGAGCCGTATTAATAGTCACCTCGTGGGGGTTTTCGATGGCGTGAAAACAAAGAGGATCAAGAGATTAAAGAGCTATCTTTTGTTCGTCAATGCTAATATTGACGACTTTGCTTTTGATAAGGAGGATTTTGGATTGAGTGATGATGAAAACTCTATTGGATCAACTTGTGATCTCAGTCAAGACTTATTAGCTAAATGTACGGGGAACAAATTATTTTTTCTTTTCTTTTCCTAAATTAGTGGTCCAAGACCTTACGCTATTGTTTTTGCAGTGGCAAAAGAATTCGGGGAAAATTTTGTGAAAACTAGACCACGTCCAGATATTCCTTCACTTACAGATGCTAATTTAGCTGGCACCTCTTATTCTGAAGATTGCACCTTAATTCTCTGTGAGGGAGAGTCTGCTAAAGCTTTTGCTGTAAGCTCGCTTGTTCTTTTTTTATAAGTCACATATTTGGACAGGTGTATATTCTTTTACAACAATGTTTATTGTTGTTTGCAGAAAAAGTCCGGAGCACATGTGTTGAATCGAAATTTTTACGGCGTGTATCCTGTAAACGGTAAAGTGCTGAATCCGAAGGTAGCAAGTGATGATAAATTGAAGAAAAATAGTCTCATAAACAATCTCATGAGAATTCTTGGCCTTAAACCTGAAAAAACGTATAAGAGTACAAAGAAACTCCGATATGGGCATGTTATGCTCATGACTGATATGGTTGGTGCAAATTCAACATTACTATGTGTATATAAGTATCTACAATGTGTTGTGCTTATAGAACATTACATGTATTTTGTAGGATCATGACGGTGTGCACGTTAAAGGGTTATTGATAAATATTTTCCATAAATTGTGGCCCAAATTACTCAAAGTGGAGAACTTTTTGCAAGAGTTTATAACACCAATTTACGCGGTCACCATGGAGAAGACCCAAGAGAAATTTTTTTTCTATACTATTCCAGATTATGAGGCATGGGTTGAAAATTTAGGCAAAGAAGAAAAATTCACTTCACGGTTTTATAAGGTATATTTTTGAAAATTTTGGATCACAACTATTTTTGGTTTTGCAAATTCTTATATTTAATTCATTATCTTAGGGGCTAGGATGTTTAACATCCATAGATGGTAAGAAGATTTTTGCTCAACTCCATCATCACGTTAAGGAGTTTTATTGGGCTGATGATGGTGACGGTGCAGCACTTGATCTTGCATTTGAGCCGAATATGAAGGAGGAGAGAAGAAAATGGATCCGCGAATACACGGTTTGCTTTTTTCAACTTAATATTTACATATATCCCCACTTAATAAGACTTTTTTGCTACAAGACTATTATACCCTTCTCCAATTGAGCGCCAAAACACATATACTTGCCGCTATATCTGTTTTCCATCTCTTAATATGTTCACCCATTTACAGTAAGTTGCAAAACATTATTATGATCGGTACCTAGTGATTCTTTTCATCTAAAAAATGTAAGTATTAATTTAAGTTATAAATTTAAATGTTTTTACTAAATGAATCTTTTATTTTGATTAGCTTAAGATTTTATTTTGAATCCATCATATGAGTAACGATCTAATGTTTTGCATAACTCAATATTTCCAATGTGAATGTGTGATTTGATCTTTATATCCATCATCTTGGAACATTTTGTCACGTGATTGTGTGATCTGATGTTTGAAATCTTGGAACATTTTGTTAAGTGATCAATTGCAATGCCTACCATGTGTTTGTTTTATTGCATTGTCAAATACAGCCTGAAGTTGTTAGTGATAAGTTGAAATCTAATGGGGATGTATCTGTTGAAGCATTAGATGATAGAAATTAATTTAGTGCAGCAAAGAGTTTTTGACGAGAACATGAAACTGAACATCTGTAATAAAGATGTCCATGTGAATTTGTGATATTTAAACTATCAATTAGTGGACTTTTGTTTTGTATGTGAGTAATATTTGTTAACTTGAAACATGCTTAGTCTATATTTGTAATATGTTAAAAAAAAGGGTATAACTGTAATATGTTAAATTATTTTTAAGTAAAATTGATAAAATGGGTAAATATGAAAGTTTAATCTCTTTGATTGGGGATATATGTAAATGTCAAGTTTGACTGCGGAAATATGCAATTGACTTAGTATAAGATGGATCCGCGAATACACGGTTTGCTTTTTCAACTTAGTTATCTTCTTTCTTAAATACTTGTGCTTGAACGATGTGATTTGTGTGAGTTGTCTCAAATCACAAATCAAATGAGTCTCAAATCACAAGTGATTTGTCTCAAATCACAAGTGGTTTGTGTGAAATTACAAGGTGATTTGTGGCTCAAACCATGATATTACAAATATGCAACGCCTTGTATACCCATTTACATTCAAATGGGTTCAAATTGCCATCTCTACAACATACTAATGAAGTAGTCATAACATGAAATTCACTCGAATCATTGTTTCTCGATGCACATGCAGGCTAGAACAAGGGACCTAACACAGAAGCGCATCAGTTACTCCGACTTCATTCACCAAGATCTACTCTTGTATGCGAGGTTTGACTGTGATAGGTCAATACCTTTGTTGATGGATGGGTTAAAGCGTGCTCAAAGGAAGGTCCTATTCTTTGTTTTAGAGAAGGCAAAGATGTCGGAAACTAATGAGGTGTTTCAGGTTCCTGTTCTTACTACGAGTGCGTCTGCAAGATGTGCTTACCTTCACGGTCAGACAAGTCTTGAACTTACCATTATCCGCATGGCCCAAGATTATGTTGGTAGTAACAACATCAATTTATTGCTGCCAATCGGTCGGTATGGTGAAAGCCATAAGGTGAGATATATAATCTAAACATGTACTCTTTTATGTACATTGCAAATTCTAAAATTCGTTATTCCTTTCCAGGGTACTACGGATCAGGCAAAGCCGAGATATGTTTCCACGCAGCTCTCGCCATTAGTTCGATTTCTATTTCATGAGGCGGATGGCAGTTTGCTCAAATATTCGAGTCACGGTGGTGAGCTCACTGAGCCAGAATGGTAATCTTATAATCTCTCAATCTCTGTACTTTAATAACAATGAAATATTGGTTGGATTCGTTGTAATAATGTGTTTTTTTGTTGACAAAGGTTACTTCCCATCATTCCGTTCATTCTCGTGAACGGAGCTATAGGAGTTGCCACTGGCTGGAAGACAGATATTCCATGCTATAATCCACGAGTCCTTATAGAAAATATCAAACGGGAATTAGATGGGAAGAAACTGCTACCAATGATCCCTTGGTATAAGGGTTTCAAAGGATATATTGAGAAGAACGAAGCATCATCATCCACACCCGGACACAAAAACAAAAGTGGACATAAAGCCAAAGGAGTAATCAGGAGAAACGATACATCTCTTAGAATCTTACACCTCCCGTTAAAAATGTCGCAGCAGAGATATCAACGCTTTTTGGACGGTAAAGTTGGCAAAAGATTAATAAAAGTAAGTCACGGTGTTAAAGATGAATCATTTATTTATTTCATCTTAACAACTCTTATATAACCCCTGTTCTTTTTATACAGAGTCATGATGCTTTCATGGACGATGGTACATTTCAAGTTACAATGCTCCCAAGCATGGAAGACTTATCAGATGATGATTTGATGGTTCGGTTTAGGCTAACAACACAATTAAGCACATCATCAATGTTTCTGTTTGATTCAGAAGGCGTTTTAAAGAAGTACAACACCCCAGAACTAAGTAAGTACGGCATCCATGAAAAAATAATGTATCTATACTCGATTTCTTAACTCACTCGTCATATTCTTTGTCAACAGTTCTGAAGGAATTTGTGAGCCTTCGTCTTCCTTATTATCCAAAAAGGAAGGTAAGATGGATGTATATATATATATATATATATATATATATATAATGACCGTTTCTAAAGAGTGTTTACTAATCCAAATGTCGCCATACAGGAATTTATGCTTGCAAAATTAAAAAATGATGTATTGATACTACGAAACAAAGCCAGATATGTCAAGTTAGTTAACAGGGGAGCTATTGTCATGGGGGAAAAAAATCCGGGTGAACTGCACAACGAGTTAAAAGCGCTAGGTTTCATGGAAGAACCGGATGTTCAAAGTGGAAATGAATATGATTATTTGATGAGCATCCACCAAGGGCTATTCACACAGCAGACGGTTGATGGTTACAAGAAAGAGAGAATGGGAAAGAAGGAGGAGATCAATAAGCTGAAGAAAGCAACACCTCAGTCTTTATGGCTAAGTGATCTTGACGCGCTTGATGACGCACTCAAACTTCATGTGAGAAAAGAAATCATATCTTTGCTAAGTTTTTACAATGTATATGCGAACTAATACAAATATGGCTTGCAGGGTTATCCTTCACCACCCCTTGAGATTGAGATAGCAGAAGGTAAAACCATTTTGGTATTTAAAATGATTTATGCATAATAACCATTGGCATGTCAAGTTTGTTACTAACATAAGTTTTCTAAACAATAGAAGCTCCAAAGAAGAAGAAAGCACGAACAAAAGGAGATGGAGATGCAGAAGGTAAAACCATTTTTTAGAATGATTATGCATAATAAACCATTGGCACATGCAAGTTTGTGACTAACGTAAGTTCTGTAAACAATAGGAGCTCCAAAGAAGAAAGCACAAGCAAAAGGAGATGGAGACGAAGAAGGTAAACCCATTTTTTAGAATGATTATCGATAATAAACCATTGGCACATGTGAAGTTTGTGACTAACGTAAGTTCTGTAAACAATAGAAGCTCCAAAGAAGAAAGCACGAGCAAAAGGAGATGGAGACGATGCAGAAGGTAAACCCTTTTTTTAGAATGATTATCGATAATAAACCATTGGCACATGTAAAGTTTGTGACTAACATAAGTTATGTAAACAATAGACGCTCCAAAGAAGAAAGCACGAGCAAAAGGAGATGGAGACGATGCAGAAGGTAAACCCTTTTTTTAGAATGATTATCGATAATAAACCATTGGCACATGTAAAGTTTGTGACTAACATAAGTTATGTAAACAATAGACGCTCCAAAGAAGAAAGCACGAGCAAAACGAGATAGAGATGATGCAGAAGGTAAAACCATTTTTTAGAATGATTATGCATAATAAACCATTGGGATGTCAAGTTTGTGACTAACATAAGTTACCTAAACAATAGCCACTCCTTTACCACAAAGGCCTAATAAGAGACTTAAGCAGTGAGTGAGAAGAACCTGAAGGCGTCCATGACAACAATTGAGTGAGAAGAACCTGACACGATGACAGCAATGCGCCGACTCAGGATTGCGATTTTGAAGATAAAGTGTTGAGGACTGAAATATTTGTTTGGAGTATGCTAATTATTTTTGTGAACTCTTAAGTTAGGATGTGTAGTAATGTTGACTTGCCTTTGACTTCATGAATTTGAACTCTGAGTCTGATACCATCTAAGACCACTTCAAAATCATGAGTAACAGGTCGAAAATCACCTCACGGTATGAGTATTAAAGTCTGACGTCAACATCTCCTTATATTGAAAATCCGGGCCCTTTTAGAAATAATCATTTTGAACATTAAAGTCAAAGTCAACCTCTTCTTTTATTAATTGCAGTCTAGCTTCTTTCTTCTTTCTTCTCCTCACCACTTCATCACTTTTAACGTTTTCTGAATTCTCATCCGACATCAAAGCCAACTAATACTTGAAAATTTAGTTCTTTGAAGTATGTCTTTTCGAATTGATTACTGGTTAACAGTGCGACTCAGTCGTCTTTTGGTGGAAAAGAAATATATTAGTCGTTGTAGTAAAGTAAAAGTGCAAAACTTTAAAGTAAATGACGGGTAAAACTAAAACGGATTAAAAAGTAAATGGTGCAAAATTAAAACTTTTAAAAATAAATTAATTAAATGACGAGAAATTAAAGCTTGACGAAAAGTAAAATTTGAAAACTTAAAACAATGCAAACTTAAAAATAAAACTAAGGCAAAATAATAAAACTCAGCCTGTCGGAATACCCTCCCATCGGAATGATGTCGGAATAAACACGTCGGAATGTAAGCTTACCTCACCTATCGGAATACGTTCGGAATTTAAGCCTATCGGAATGTAAGAAACACTTCTATCGGAATACTGAAAACACTTCTATCGGAATACTGAAAAGAATACTACTGTCAGAATCTTAATCGGAATCCTGGTCGGAATCTCAAAACCCTTTTCCGATACACCTATCGGAATAAGGCGTCGGAATCCAAAACCCTTTTCCGATGGGGTGTCGGAATAACAGTAGGAAAAAGTAAATAAGCAAGATTGAATAAGCTATGTCTAATAAGCACTAATCGAAACTTTACCAAATCAAAAATAAAAGGGACTAAATAAGCACAAATTAAAGACTTTGAAAATGCTAAATAAACAAGATTTATAAAATAAACTCCTAAGAAAAATTAAACTTTTAAAACTCTTAAATAGAAGTAAGCAAAAATATCAATAAGCTAAAACCTTAACTCGTATAAAAACATTGATTGGAACAACAAGATAAGAACTTTTATCAAAATAAGCTTAAAGATAAAAACTTTAAGATCAGTTAAACAAAACAAGATATTTAAAAACAAGAAGAGAAGAATGAGAATGATTATGAAAAACTTGATTAAAGGAAAAGATTCAACCACAAAATTAAACTTACTTGGAATTAAAGGCAAGAAATTAAAGAACAATTAAGTAAATGACAATATGAAAGTGCAAGTAATTAAAGGTGGAAGAACTATGTGTCAAATAGCCAACACCTCCTAATGTGTCATTAGGAGGGTATTTATAGGGAGATTAGGGAGATTAGCATGTGTTGATTCTTTCTTCTTCTTCACGTCTTTTCGTCTTCTAAATTCTTCGACTTTTTTGACTTTGTCTCGGGATAAATTGAACTCGTCTTATAATTTCTTCATTAATTAGACTCGGGTTCTTCGACTTCATTAAACTTCCGTCTTTAGACTTTTTCTTCGATAAATCTTCAGAATAGGCCTTGGACTTCCGTTCTTTTTGCACTCTTGATCTTTTGACTTCGTCTTTTGTCTTTTTCTTCGATAAAAGCCCGTGAAAGCCCATGTTTTCTTCCCTTTTCACATTTTGATCCTAAATCACAACAAAAACACAAACCACGCATAATTCCGACATTTACGACATAAAATACACATTTTGGTTTGGTTATTGTTATAATTAAGTGGTAAAAGGATAAGTGTTTTCACACTTATTAAATCCCCTACACTTGACCATTGCAATGTCCTCATGCAGTGCATTAATTACAAAGCAAGTTTTACATTTTCCATCACAATCAATCCACATTGGCCTTTATTAAAGAGACAAAATATTTAAAGGAAGAAACAAGTAAAAAAAGATCAAAAACTTACCTTAGGATTTTGGAATGTCATGAATGATTATCATCCTCAAGTTTCACGTTCCCCATACCAAGCTTAAAAACGAGATCATTGTTATTATAAGTTAGCAAACTAACACAAACTCATGTGGCCCAATTATTCACTTAGACTCCGTTATTCTCAGGTGTATCTCTTATATTTTATTGTTGTCTTGAATGATCACGAGGATGCATTGTTGACTTATTTCGATAGTTATTTAGGCTGAAAATAAAGTGGGACGATTTAATCAATAGTTAGCTAAAGGACAAAATCTTTTAAAACTGCTTCTCGGGACCTCATAAAGTTCATATCTTGGCATAACTCGCTTCACGATTTGAGACCTTTCTCGGACCGATATTTGGCATTGACTTCATACTTCAAATCTTGAGAGACGTTCATGAAATAATGGTCTTCTCTTCATAATAGGAATTTCTTCACTTGAGCTCTTTGAGAGATTCTTCATATTTGGACCACGACTTCTTCATTTTTCTCCAATCTTTATTTGGGATTTTGATATACAACGATCCGCCTCCTTTTAGGACTTGGATCTATTTATCCTAATACCTTGTTAGGGCCTTTTTGGATAGACTTCTCCATGATCTTTACGGGAGTATTTGCTTTTCGTCGTGTGTCTCGATCCTTCATATTGATTTTTGATAAATGATTCTTCACATCACTTGGGATCTTTAGCAACAAAATGTAGCCCTCATGCCTTGTTAGGGCCTTTTCGGACTCGCCAATCTTCGCATCCCGCTTCAATAAGTTATGCCTTGGTTATGAACTCTAATTAATACCTAGCAACTTTTAAACGATCTTGGGCTAGAAGCTAAGTAACTTTTTAAATCGTACGACCTTATTTATTGCAATTAAATTTATTAACAAGCGATGGGAGAAAAAGCTCATAATCAACTCACATAAATTCATGAAAGAATACCAAACTTATAATTGACTCTATCATCTCTCGTTCTCCACAGTTTAAAATCTCAAGGAATGAGACTCGTGGATGCTTAGACAATTAAATCAAAGTTTTGGGTTTTCAAGTCATCTATAGGAACTTGCAAATTCTTAGACTTTTTTCAAGTTTAGAATTCGCGTTTTAAAAATCCCTTGATAAACGAATCTCTAGGATCAATTATAGGAACTTGCGAAAAGTTCTTGTTCTTAACCCGTAAGAGTTAAGACTTTCGCGTTTTAAAGTTCCCTATATAAAAGCCTAGCAAAACTTGACTTAAACACGTTAAGGATACTAGCTAGAGTAAACTTGGATAAGTAAACTCGGGTTGAGTCAAAAGATTCACAACGGTTAAAAATTAAAACCACTTTATAAAAATTTATTCTAATAAAGAAAGAAAATAACTATACAAAGGTAAATACAACTAGGCCAAAATAAATCAAAAATTTTGAAAAATGTCGAAAAATCAATTTTCCGGTTAAAATGAGGACAAATACAAGGAAAAACCCACTTAACTTCGATAGAAGTCCCCCTACACTTAATATAAACATTGTCCTCAATGTTTAAGCATGTGGAAGTAAACTCCCCTACACTTAGGACATTGTGCACTTTGTTTAAATCTTGCTAAGGAAGAGACAACTAAATCGATTCCTATTTTAACATAAATGATAAAATAATGAATCAAAAGAGTTTAGGATAGAACCGGGAAGACGGGAACACGGAATCACGGTTCGTCAAAAGTTATCAAGAATAGATCTTTAAAAGCTCTAATCCCTGCACATGATAAGAAAGAAAACAACAAACACATACTAGGGTCTCCCCTACACTTATTATAAAAAACAGATAAAAAGGATAGATACTCGGGTTGCCTCCCGAGAAGCGCTTGTTTTTGTTAACCGAGTCGTGAGCCTGACTCGACCTTGATTAGCATAGGAAGAAGCTTGAAACATATCTACGGGGATCAAATAAATGGTTTTCATCCATCAAGTAGCACAAGCTTAAGGCGAACAAGGCAAGCCAAAGAAGAGTAGGCAAGGTTCCCTTAAGTTGTTGAGCACGGTGGTAGCAAGGGTGATGAGGTGCAAGCATATCTCCATAATTTCCAAAAATCTTTCCTTTTATTTCATCAGATGGATACTGAGATGGCTTAGAAATTGCAATACCGGGATCGAACACCTTTTCCTTTAGCGGAAAATAACACTCATGCTCAGTAGACCTTGAAGAAGATCCGCTCATAAATCGCACAATCTCATCCTCAGAAGGGGGATAGAAAGGTGTCAAGAAATAAGTACTGCGGATACGGTGTCTTCCGGCTTCTTCTCCTTTGAAACGGGTTTCTTCATATCCAAAGGAGGATAAAGAGCATCATCAAAGTCCAAAGGAGGAGAATCATTCTCATTTGGAAAGTAAGTGTTGAGAAAAGTAGCAAAGTCTTCCTCAAATGAGTAGTCATCCAAAGTAGGATCAAGTATTGTTGGCGGAGGATCTTCATCAAAAGTAGGTGCAAGGTCATCATGTGAAGAATCACTCGAAAGAGTATCGACATCATCAAAGTCATCATAAGTTGGCATGTCTTTATACTCAGAAGAAAATTCATCAAAATCATCCATGTCAGAACTAGAATCATCATCATAGTCATCATAAATTGGAGGAGACTCATGAATTGGTGGAGGATCTAAATTGGAGAGAGAATCATCCACATCATCTTTGAACAGTGGATTATCATAGCAAGAATCGAAAAGAGGATTGTTGTAGACGACAAAATCATCAAGCACATTAATCATATTCGCTAATTCTCTTCCATTTGATTTGGTTGTGATCTTCCCCATTTTAAAAACTTGTGCATCATTCCCGACCCTTAAGATTAGCTCACCTTCGGCAACATCGATTAATGCTTTTCCGGTTCTCAAGAATGGCCGACCAAGTATTAACGGAATACGAGGGTCCATTTCATAATCAACAACAACAAAGTCGACCGGAAAAGTGAAGGTACCAACTTTAATAAATACATCTTCAGCAATACCAACGGGGTAAGCGAGAGTTCGATTTGCTAGCTCAAGAGTCATTTTTGTTGGTGTAAGATCGGGTAATGATAAGTTTTTCCAAACACTTTTTATACTTGCCCCGAGATCTGCTAAGGCAGTAAATTCTTCGGTTTGGTTAAAAGTACATGGTAGCACAAAACGACCGGGATCTCCAAGCTTCTCCGGAAGTTCTTTAAGAATGACTGCAGAACAGTTCTCATTTAGGCGTGTGTTGACAAACTCAACCATCTTTATCTTCTTGTTAAGCAATTCCTTGAATGCTTTGACAAATTTTGGCATTTGGACAAGTGCTTCAACGAGGCTAATGTTGAAATTCATTTGAGAGATCATCTTCATAAAAGAAGTGACTTGAGCATCCTCTTTAGTAAGCAATTTGCTCTTGTCTAACCGAGAAGGATAAGGGATGTTGGGTTTAGGTAGTATAGGTGTAGCAGGTAAAGGTTGAGATGTTGAAGGTTTACAAGTGGAAGGTGGGGTTGGTGAAGGGTGTTTCTTGGGTACTACTTCAGTAAGAGGTGGAGACGGTAATGGAGAACTAATACTAGGCGTGGTAGTAAGAGGGATAAATGGTGGTGGAGGAGGTGTTGATGGAGTAACTGGGGGAGGGATAGATGGTCCTACTAAAGTTGCTCCACTGTGTGTAGTAATAGCACTCACATTCGCTCTTGGGTTGGTGATGGTATTTGAAGGAAGAGAGCCAGAAGTAGAGGGTTGATTACTTGGGAAGAAACTAGCCATCATATTCTTCAAGTCATTTGTTTGATTGCTAAAAGAGGTTTGCATATCATGTCGAAGCTCGGATCGAATATTATTCCCTTGCTTAGTGATATCTCCTTTCAAGTTGATGATTTGGCTTTGCAGATTCTTAACTAGCTCTCCTTGGGTCTTCATGAAAGTTTCAACATCTTGATTAATGGGTGGGGCTTGTTGAGCGAGTGGGTGATAAGGATTAGAAGCTCGAGGTGGGTTTGGATTGCTTCTATTGTAGTTGTTGGGGTTGTGGTTTTGAGGAGAAAAAACGGGTGAAAGAAAGTTGTTAGAACGGTAACTTAACAAGTTACGATCACCTTGAGGTCGGGCTTGATAGATTTCCGTTGAATAGTTACCATGAGCCGCATACACGTTTTCCGGATTGTCATGAGTAGAAGGACAATCTGTGTATGAATGAGGACCCCCGCAGATCTCACAAGAAAGTGCTACAGCTTTAACTTGTTGTTGTTGATTTGTAGCCAAGAGTTGCATATTTTTGCTCATTTCGACCATTGCGCGGGTCAATTCGGTGATATCAGGGTTTGAAGAAGTAGAAGACACATTGACTCTCGGGTTATTCCCTGAAGATGCGGATGAATCCCCATTTTTGTGATGAGTAGTCATGTTCTCGATAAGCTCTCTACACTACTCAGGTCTTCTTTTCATAAATGTGCCACCGGTGGCTGCATTAATCGTATCACGATCACGAAAAGTTAAACCATTGTAGAAAGTATCAATCAAAGTAACGGGGAGCATGTTATGGTTTAGACATCGATCAATCAAAACATTATATCGTTCCCAAGCATCAAAAAGTGATTCATCGGGTTCTTGAGTAAATCCACTAATTTGATTTCGAAGGCTCGTGACCATGGATGGTGGAAAGTAGCGCGACAAAAAGCGTTGAGTCATCTCATCCCAAGTATGAATTGAATTCTTCGGAAGACGATCAAACCATTTTTCGGCATGGTGGGATAAGGTGTGTGGAAATAGGTGAAGGCGAAGAAAATCCATGGTAACACCGGGCAACTTCATGCTTTGAGTTACGGTAATGAACTTGTCGAGGTGTTTGTTGGCATCATCATCCGGCAATCCGCGAAATGGACAAGTGTTTTGAACTTGTTGGATCATGTGATGCTTCAACAAAAACTCTGGAGCCGTGATTTGCATCGGCGCAATCGGTCCTCCTCGTCCATTCATGGTTGGTTGACAAAGCTCCTCCATCGTTCGAAGATCGGGTGGGGGAACATTGTTTTTGTTATTCATGTTGGGGTGAGGTGGGTTATTGTTGTTGTGCACACTAGCCATATCTAAATCTTCACGAGTCTCGGGCTCTGAATAAGATGAAGATCTAGTACGCATACACCTGCAAAAGAAAAAGAAAAAGATACCAAAGAAACAGAGAATATATATGTACTTGTAAAGATAAAATCTTTTTAGTGCAAAACTTTGAAAAAGAAATGTTTTTTATACGTTTTCTAATGTTTTTGTATTTTTGAAAATTTTCAATTTTTATGGATTTTTGAAAATTTTTGACACGAAAAATAACGTTCACGAATGTACGGATCCCAAAATTCAACGCGTCTCTCACAGAAAACCGTTAATCTTTACGAAAAGAGCCGGCAACGGCGCCATTTTAATACCTGAAAATTAGTTCTTTGAAGTATGTCTTTTCGAATTGATTATTGGTTAACAGTGCGACTCAGTCGTCTTTTGGTGGAAAATAAATATATTGGTCGTTGTAGTAAAGTAAAAGTGCAAAACTTTAAAGTAAATGACGGGTAATTAAAGCTAAAACGGATTAAAAAGTAAATGGTGCAAAATTAAAACTTTTAAAAATAAATGACGAGAAATTAAAGCTTGACGAAAGTAAAATTTGAAAACTTAAAATAATGCAAACTTAAAAATAAAACTAAGGCAAAATAATAAAACTCAACATGTCGGAATACCCTCCCATCGGAATGATGTCGGAATAAACACGTCGGAATGTAAGCTTACTGTAGAAACTAGAAGGGGGGGTTGAATAGTTTCTTATATTTTACTTGTTAAAATGGTGGTTTTAAAAAATCCTTTTAAAAAAAACTTAGACTTGAAGAAATATGTGAAATCTTCATATTCCCAAGCATATCTAGGTAACAACACACAAGATCAAACATTTGGTCCCCAATATCTCATGGGTCCAAAATTGTTAGTTCCAAACATCCCTTGCATTTGGTTTGGATGCATGAATGAGGAGAGGATTCCCCATGGAGAACAAAATGGAGGAGGGTAGTAATTCATGTAACCATTTTGTTGTTCATTATTTCTCCTAGGTGTTGGAGTTTTACTTCTAGGTCGTGAATTGTTTTGATTATCTTTTCTAGGAGATGTTGTTCTACTTCTAGGCTTAGACGCATTTCGTACTCTAGGTGGAGTAGAAGATGGTCTTGATAAACTTCTATTTCCCATGAGAGGTTTACTTAATGGCTTGTAGAACTTATCAACGGTATTGTTGTCAAGTATGGGTAATTTCACCTTGTTAACAATAAGATGCTTTGGTTTTTCATCTAACTTAGATTTATCAGAAAGTTCAGGATTTTCACCAAAATCAACCTCTGGCCGCGGTTCCTTATCTATGACGGCGGTTCCATATTGATAAGGAACCGCCCCATACAATCGGATACCGCGTACAGCAGGAGTTTTTTGAGAAAACCTGACTTGCTTTGGTTCACTAGTTGAGGCTTCATTTGAGTTAAAACCTACACCAAGTCTTTCCTTTGAATGAACTTGTTTGTTTAACATGTCGTCAAGAGCACTAGTACCTTTCATGAACTTTTCCAATTTAATGGAGGTGCTCTTGAGATCTTCATTTTCTAATCTAAGTTTCTCGCAACTTAAGCAACCTAAATCAACCTCTTTGTTTTTCTCAAGTTTAGCCAATTTCTCCCTAAGTTCATTGATCTCATTTTCAAGCTTAGTTTTGGTTGATATTAAGGTTTTGTTCTTTTCTATGAATTTGAGACTAAGTTTGTGTAAACTATCATATTTGCCTTCAAATTCAATATCATCTAAGGTGGAGCTATCATTACTATAATATTCGGTTTCGGAATGTACCTCTTTAGAAGTGTGAGCCATAAGACATTTCTCCTCCTTGGGGTTGTCATCATTTTCTTCACCGATATCGCTCCAAGCACCACTAACAAACGCCGTGTGGTTCTTATCACGAGCGGGTCTTGGACAATCCAATGAAGTGATTTGGATCACCACATCTAAATCAACTCCTATCACTTTTTTCGTTCTTGGCAAATCGATTCTTTGAGAATGGTTTCTTGTCATTGTTGGGTTGCCTAACGTGTTGACCTCGTCTCTTGAAGAACTTCTTGAAATCTCTCACCGCCAATGCATACTCCTCGTCATCGCTTTCCGAGGAACTATCATGGTCACTTTGTGCCTTCTTGGCTTTAAGTGCAAGAGATTTCCTTTCACTCTTGGTTTTCACTAATTCCGAGTCCTTCAAAATTATCATCTCATGAACCTTCAAGTTGCCTATGAGTTCATCGAGTGATAAAGTTGAGAGATCTTTCGATTCTTCAATCGCCGTGACTTTTGCTCTCCACTTTGGATGTAAAGCCCTTAGAAACTTCCTAACATTGTTCTTGCTAGAAAAACCTTCATCAAGTGCTTTTAGACTAGTAATAATGGTGTTAAACCTAGCAAATGCACTATCAATAGTTTCATCTTCTAAGATGACAAATTGTTCATATTGTTGGACAAGAAGATCGATTTTGCTTTCTTTGACTTGGCTATTACCTTGGTGGGTTGCTAAAAGAGTGTTCCAAATATCTTTAGCGGTTTCACACATAAAAATCCTTTCATACTCTTTCTTAGGCAAAGCATTATAAATCACCATTTTAGCCTCATTATTTTTTGAAAGTTTCCTTTTTGTATCATCATTAGCATTGTCAAAAGTGACCAATTCTTTTGTTTTGGAAATTTCATTAAATTGATAAGGTAAAAAATCACCATTGGTAATAACATGCCAAAGATCTAAATCTTTTGATTTCACATAAGTTTCAAATCTATTTTTCCAATAAATAAAACTATCGGTTTCAAAAAGTGGTGGTCTTTGCATAGATTGCCCTTCTAGGTACTTGTTGGAATCCATAGATCGATTCAAGTTTTAAAATACAATATACTTTAAAAATTCTTGAGCAACCACGCTCTGATACCAATTGTAGAAACTAGAAGGGGGGGTTGAATAGTTTCTTATATTTTACTTGTTAAAATGGTGGTTTTAAAAAATCCTTTAAAAAAAACTTAGACTTGAAGAAATATGTGAAATCTTCCTATGCACAATATGAACAATGATTGTGTAACTAAACTAATACTAACAAATATATATGCACAAATAATAAAAAATGTAAAGAGTTAAGGGTAAAGAAAGATCAAACCGAACACCAAGGATTTATAGTGGTTCGGCAACAAAGCTCACTCCTCGTTCCTACTCCACTCCTCGAGTACTCCTTACTCGAGAGTTCACTACACAACAAGCTCCTTATGGTGGAGAAAACCGTACACGTCGCTTAACCAATTTCCGACTCTAAGCTAAAAGTCGAGCCCTAATCGTAGCTAGGACCAATCTACACAACTATACTTAGTACATACACAACTTCCAAATAGACACAACTACTTGGATCTTCACAACTATTACACAACAACAAATGTATAAAAGTAGATCTTCAATGGATCTTTGGTGGTGGACTCAACACTTCACTAGGATAGTGTTCTTCTCTTTGCACTTGGAGAGGAAGGATTGGAAGAACAAGATTCACTTCTTAAACAAGTAGTAATCAAACAAATGATCAAAGATTTGAGTGATTAAAGAAGATAGATTGAATCTGGAAATAGATGTGCAAAAGAGGTGATTTGAAAAGCTGAGAATGGTCCACTATTTGTAGGACAAGAAGGCCAACGGCTATATCTGGTGGCGGTTCCTTAGCTCAGCCTGCGGTTCCTTATCGATAAGGAACCGCCTAGGCGCTAGAGAACCGCTGCCTAGACTCCGCTCTATTTTTTGTCCTTTAGTGGTGGAGGTCTTATCTAGATATAAAAAATATCCTGAAAGGATATTCTTAGCCAAATAAGAATATGTCATTTTCAAATTTCAAATAAATAATTTAATAAAACATTTTCTTAAAAAGAAAGTTTAATAAAAAAACTTGTCACACTTAAATAAAAGGTGAGTTTTAAGAAAGATTAAATCATTTGATCACTTGATTAAGGTTAGTACTTTTTTATCCATACCTTAAGTGAAAATGGGTAAAATGAAAAATACTTGAACTCAAGAATTCGTTTTTCGTCGTTTTCGTAAATGCTTGTTTTTACATATTGTCGTAATCAAAACTAAGCGAGACCGAAAAATGCAAGTAACGTTTTTAGTCATTATTGCATTAACACTTACCTCACCTATCGGAATACGTTCGGAATTTAAGCCTATCGGAATGTAAGAAACACTTCTATCGGAATACTAAAAACACTTCTATCGGAATGCTGAAAAGAATACTACTGTCGGAATCTTAATCGGAATTCTGATCGGAATCTCAAAACCCTTTTCCGATACACCTATCGGAATAAGGCGTCGGAATCCAAAACCCTTTTCCGATGGGGTGTCGGAATAACAGTAGGAAAAAGTAAATAAGCAAGATTGAATAAGCTATGTCTAATAAGCACTAATCGAAACTTTACCAAATCAAAAATAAAAGGGACTAAATAAGCACAAATTAAAGACTTTCAAAATGCTAAATAAACAAGATTTATAAAATAAACTCTAAAAAAATTAAACTCTTAAAACTCTTAAATAGAAGTAAGCAAAAATATCAATAAGCGAAAACCTTAACTCGTATAAAAACATTGATTGGAACAACAAGATAAGAACTTTTATCAAAATAAGCTTAAAGATAAAAACTTTAAGATCAATCAAACAAAACAAGATATTTAAAAACAAGAAGAGAAGAATGAGAATGATTATGAAAAACTTGATTAAAGGAAAATATTCAACAACAAAATTAAACTTACTTGGAATTAAAGGCAAGTATTTAAAGGTGGAAGAACTATGTGTCAAATAGCCAACACCTCCTAATGTGTCATTAAGAGGGTATTTATAGGGAGATTAGGGAGATTAGCATGTGTTGATTCTTTCTTTTTCTTCACGTCTTTTCGTCTTCTAAATTCTTCGACTTTTTCGACTTTGTCTCGGGATAAATTGAACTCGTCTTATAATTTCTTCATTAATTAGACTCGAGTTCTTCGACTTCATTAAACTTCTGTCTTTAGACTTTTTCTTCGATAAGTCTTCAGAATAGGCCTTGGACTTCCGTTCTTTTTGCACTCTTGATTTTTTGACTTCGACTTTTGTCTTTTTCTTCGATAAAAGCCCGTGAAAGCCCATGTTTTCTTCCCTTTTCACATTTTGATCCTAAATCACAACAAAAACACAAACCACGCATAATTCTGACATTTACGACATAAAATACACGTTTTGGCTTGGTTATTATTATAATTAAGTGGTAAAAGGATAAGTGTTTTCACACTTATTACCAACCTAGCAAACTTCTTTAGCCTTATAATCCCTATCTTGAAAAGGAGGAACAACTCTACATCTTATATGACACCACCCTTCAATAACCTCCATTGAGTTTGTTTCCGAGAGTTTGACATTGTTCTTGAATTCAAGGTCCAAACAAAAGGCAGTTTAACCAGTTTCTTAACCGGTAAAAAACTGATTTACCTAAAATTGATAAAACCGGTCTAACCGGTTCGGTTTTATTGGTTTTCATTTGAACCACTACACCCGCACATAACTTTCTAAAATCCACTCCCCTATCCTTCTCGTTAAACCTTTAAAAAAAATCAACACGTAACTTTTGTAACCAAGAAAGCTAAAGGGTGAATGGATATGCTTTTCAAAACTAACGATTGCAACTTAAATTACCAATCAGAGTTACACCGCTTCGATATGCTAGTGTTTTTTGAAGTTGTGAACACTAATTTCTATCTCATTTTAGTACAGCTCATAACGATTTTTAGGTTATGGATGATGTAAGAACGAGTGTTCGTTGTGCAAGGCTACTATAGTGTAGGGCTATGAATGATGTAAGAACGAGTGTCCTTTGTGCAGGGCTAGCGTAGTAGTTATCTAGCAGGGCTACTGTAGTAGTTATCTAGAAGGTAATTAGGTTACAAATCGCATTTAATGGAATGGTATTGAAGTTTAGTTAGGTTATGCTTTAAACGAAATCTACTTATGTTATGAAATGGCGTTTAATGGAATGAAATTGAAGTTTATTGAAATTGTTATGATTTTTTTTGGTTTGAATGAATTTGGTATTGTTTGTTCTCAATGTAGTACTGCATAATTTTTTATTGCTTCGTGTTTGTGAAAATAGGTTTAAGTCTTCTATTCTTGGGGTAATTAGTTGATTATGAATTTGATAATGAAATTGGAGTGATGTGATATGGTTTGTATAACTTTCATTCGTTGGTTTGAGCTGCTTTTATGAGCATCGTTAATATTCATAGGGGTTCTACCGCAACAGTTTGAGTTGATTTGTTGACTGTTAACGAAGTAAAAACGTCAATTAAGGTTGATAACCCCGTTGTTACTCCGTTATAAAACCTGAAATCATACATTAATCAAATGCTTTAATTTGCATTATATGTTTATATATGTTTAATTTGGACATACATTTTTGTTGTACCATATTAAGAGAAAATGATTGAATAGGTTGCTGGCTGCGTAATTGATAGGTGTGTAAACACCCATCCTTTTACCACTTAATTCTGGCTAAAACAAGACCAAAACACGTATTTAATATCATTTGTTTGGAATTATGCGTGGTTTTTGTGTTTATTGTGTTTTCAGAGCTAACCGGATAAATATTAAAGAAAACATGGGATTGCACGGGTTTTATCGAAGAAAAAGACTCAAGACGAAGTCTATTGTCCAAGAGATGCAAAAGATTTGAAGTCAATGGGCCTATTTGAAGAATTATCGAAGAAAAGGACCAAAGATGGAAGATTTTCATAAGTCGAAGAAACTCAAGTCTATTAAACGAAGAAATTAAAAGACGAGTTGAATTTAATCGACAACAAATCCCGAATCAGAATCGAAAACGTCAACTTTTCTGAAAAGACGAGAAGACAAGAAGAAAAGGATAAAGCCCACTCACCAACCAACCACTAGGACTATATATAGTTTCTTCTTTCACATTTCAGAGGGCTAGTTTATAGTTTTCTCTTCCTTTTTCTTTTGTTGTTCGTAGCATCACCATCACCACTAGGGTGATTGGTGATTTTGATCTTTGTTATTCAAATCTTATACTTTTAATCTTTGTTTTGTGATTGTTAAAACCTTAATCATTCAATATATCTTTCCATTTTCATCTTGTTCATTATCATCTCTCATCTCAAGTTTTTAAGTTTTATTTGGTTCAAGTTTGATTTTAAAAAGTTGTTGATCTAGTGTTTTTATTGTTGGGATTTGTTACTTATGGTATTTAAATGATTATTGGTTAGTTTGGTAAAACCTTTTTGAGTATTTGAGTCGATTTGGATTTAAATTCGTGCCCCCTGTTCTTGTGTTACTGTTTCTGTTCTTCATTCCCAGATATATTCCGAATAGACCATTCTTTCCGAATAGAGCTCATGTACTTTCCTTAATTCGGAATGTTTCAGTTATTCCGAATTGCCTGTTTAGATTTTTCCTTACTTGGAATGATTTGACATTCCGAATAGAGCTGTTTTTCCGAATATAACATCTTTTCCGCATAGACCATTTTTCCGCATAAGGCATATTTTCCGAATAGGCAATGTTTTCCGAATAAGCCAGCTTTTCCGCATAGCACATGTTTTTCCGAATAGGAGTTTATTTTTCCGAATAGGACCTTTTTTCGCATAAGGGTATTTTTTCCGAATAGTGAATTTATTCCGCATAAGATCAATTTTTCCGCATAGATCTCCACATTCCGAATTGAGCATCATTCCGCATAGGACTATTTTTCCGAATGGGATATTTTTCAGTAAGGGTATTTTCCTGATTTAATTCAAGTGTTACTTTTTAATTATTGATTGTTTACCTGTTTAGTAGATTAGAAAACTCAACCCACTTTTTGCCACCAAGAACAAATCTTCCCACTTTAAACTGAGATCAATTCGAGAGGATTCCGAGAAAACGAACTTTTCAAAACGAGAAAAATCCTTGTATCAAATGGCGCCGCTGCCGGCTCTTCTCGTTAAGATCAAAAGTTTTTTGTGAGAACTTGGATTTTGGGATCCGTTCCCCGTGAACGTTACCTTTTCACAAAAATTTTCAAAAAAAAAAAATCTTAAAAAAAAATATAAAATTTTCAAAAATACAAAAAAAATTAAAAAACATAAAAACCAAAAATATTTTTGCCTTGTCCTTCTTTGTTCCTTCTTTTGCAGGTGTATGCGCACTCGATCCACGTATTATCAAGAGCCCGAGCCTCTCGATAACTTAGACATGGCTGGTGTACAACACAACAATAACATACCACCTCCAAACAACATGAACAATAACAACAACAATGAGACCCTTCCGGATAATCGCCTGATGATTGAACTGCTGCAAGCTCATGTAGATGGCAACACTGATCCAATTGTTATACCACCAATTGCCGCCAACAATTTCGAGCTCAAGTCAGGCTTTATCCAGATGGTCTCCGCTCAACCATTCTTGGGACGCACCATTGATGACCCACATGACCATATTAAGAGATTCTTGCAACTCACCAACACGGTCAAATTCAATGGTGTTCCACAAGAGGTTATAAGGTTACAACTTTTTCCCTTTTCTTTAGAGGGACAAGCCCGGCATTGGCTTGCTAAGGAACCGCCACAGAGTATTCTCTCGTGGACGAATTTGGAAACAAAGTTTATCAATTACTTTTTTCCACCCTCTCGTACTACCGCTTTGCGGAATGAGATCATAAATTTTGAACAAAAGTACGATGAGTCGTTCAGTGAATCTTGGGATCGTTTTAAAGATCTTTTAAGAAAATGCCCACAACATGGTTTTACCAAAGTACATCAAATTAATACTTTTTACAATGGTTTAAGCATGAGTGACCAAGATTCACTGAACAGTGCCTCAGGGGGTAATCTATTGGCTAAGACTTCCAATGCTGCTTGGGACATCATTGAGAATAAATCTCGTGTGCAAACCAAGAGTGTTCGGACCAATGTCGCTAGTGCTAGCACTAGTGACAGCGACAAACGATTGGACAAAATCACTACGCTTCTTGAATCGCTTGTCACCCACACCATCAGCAACAACAACAGCAATAACGCCAAAAACGCTCAAGTGAACGCTGCCAGCCAACCTTGTGAGATATGCGGTGGTCCTCACTCTTACACAACTTGTACTGCCACCCAAGACTACCCTGCTGAAAATGTCAATGCGGCATATGGCACCTATCCTCAACCTGCTTATCAAGCTAGACCTCAAGGTGACCGTAACTTGCTTAGCTACCGCTCCAACAATTATCTTTCACCACCTGGTTTTCCCCCAACCAACCCAAACCAACAACAAAATCTCAATCGCTCTCCTCAACAACAACAACAACCTCGGCAACCATACATACCTCCTCATAAGCAACAACAACCACCTCAACGAAACAACCAAGTCTACCAGCAACCTGCTTACCAACCACCCGCATACAATGCTCCTCCCAACCAACCCATCGCTCTTCACCAAGAAGTGGAAACTTATATGAGGACTAACGATGTGATAGTGGGAAATCTTCAGAAAGAAGTGCTCAACCTGAAAGCAGACTTGGTCAAGCAAGGAAACGATTTGAGAGCCGACATGAGAAACACGTTGGATACCCAAACTAATGATCTGAGGAACATGATGGCTAGTTTCTTCAATGGTAATCAACCCTCTTCTTCGGGTACTCTTCCGAGTAACACCGTTGCGAACCCAAGAGGGGAGATGAAAGCAATCACCACTCGAAGTGGCAAAGGTACCAAGGAACCCGAGCTTCCTATACCTCCACCGGTGGTTGTGACTAAGGAGAACGAGTCACCTGCTACTATTCCTCATCCTTCTCCTTCCCCAATTTCTCCACCTCTTTCTTCTACCCCTCCTCCACCCGTGGTTGTGAGTGATCCTATTCTTCCAAAGCCTTCCTCTTCTTCCAATATACCTTATCCATCTAGGTTGAGGAAAGAGAAGCAAAAGAGCAAGGATGATATTCAGGTTTCGAACTTCCTTAAAATGTTCAAACAATTGAATTTCAATATCTCCTTTGCTGAGGCTCTCGCTCACATGCCCAAATACGCGAAAATGTTTAAAGATCTTCTGAGCGACAAGGAAAAGCTCCTCGATATTGCCAACACCCAACTTAATGAGAATTGCTCTGCAGTGCTCTTAAGGAAATTGCCAACTAAGCTTGGTGATCCGGGTCGTTTTCTTATCCCTTGCAATTTCCCGGGAGTAGAGAATTGCATGGCCCTAGCCGATCTAGGTGCCAATATTAATCTCATGCCTCTAAGTGTTTGGAAGCAATTATCTCTCCCAGAGCTAGTCCCCACCAAAATGACTTTGGAATTAGCTAACCGTACGGTTGCTTATCCAGTGGGGATAGCCGAAGACGTCATTGTAGGAGTCGACAAATTCACCTTCCCTGCTGATTTTGTTGTCGTCGACTACGAGATGGACCCCCGTGTGCCACTAATTGTTGGTCGTCCATTCTTGAGGACCGGTCGCACTCTCATCGATGTTGAAGCCGGTGAGCTTATCATGAGAGTGGGTGACGATAAAGTAGTCTTCAACATGAGAAAGCTTTCTAAACAGCCTTATTCTTACGAGAGTGTTAATTGTATTGACGTTCTTGATGAGGCTTGTGAAGAACACTTCAAAGATGCTTGTAAAAATATTCCTACCTCCCTTCCCAATGTTGAGACCGTTTCCTCTATCGACTCATCACTATCTCTATTTGGAGAAAGTGATTTCCTTTGGAAAGATTTGGAAGCCACCTTGGGAGATGTGAATTTAGACAATGACGATTCTACTGCCAATTGGGATGAAGATCTCAGTTTCATTGCTAACCTCCTCAAAGAAGACAATCCTTCCCCTCCATCTCCCACTGTCATTGCTATCGATACTCCGACTTCGAATACGCCTCCCGTCGACAATCCTCCGGATCTAGAACTTAAGGAGTTGCCGCCCCATCTTGAGTATGTATTCCTTGAGGAAGAGAAGAAGTCGCCAGTCATCATTGCTAAGGATTTGAAGGATGAAGAGAAAGCCCGACTTGTCGCCGTTTTGAAAGATCATAAGAAGGCTATTGCTTGGAAGATTTCGGATATTCGTGGAATTGATCCTCACTTCTGCACACACAAAATTCTCTTGGAGGACGACTTTAAGCCCACTATTCAAAGCCAACGAAGGGTGAATCCAAAAATCCATGAAGTCATCAAAACAGAGGTTATCAAACTTCTTGATGCGGGTATGATTTACCCTATTTCGGATTCACCATGGGTTAGTCCAATCCATTGTGTGCCCAAGAAGGGCGGAATAACCGTTGTTCCCAATGAACACAACGAGTTGATTTCCACTCGTCTCGTTACTGGGTGGAGAGTTTGTATAGACTACCGCAAACTCAATGATGCCACGAGAAAGGATCATTTCCCTCTACCTTTTATGGACCAAATGCTCGAACGTTTAGCGGGTAATGAATATTACTGCTTTCTTGATGGTTTCTCGGGTTATTTTCAAATACCCATCGATCCCCAAGATCAAGAGAAGACGACATTCACTTGTCCCTATGGCACATTTGCTTACAAAAGAATGCCTTTTGGCTTATGTAATGCGCCCGGGACTTTCCAAAGGTGCATGTTAGCTATCTTCCATGACATGGTTGAACAAACCATGGAAGTCTTCATGGATGATTTCTCGGTCTTCAGGGATTCCTTCTCTTCTTGCCTTGCCAATTTGGAACGTATGCTTAAGCGGTGTGTAGACATTCGCCTTGTTCTGAATTGGGAAAAATGCCATTTTATGGTAAAAGAAGGCATCGTGCTCGGACACAAAATTTCCAAAGCCGGTCTTGAAGTAGACCGTGCTAAAGTCGATGTTATCGCCAAGTTGCCTCCACCTTCAACCGTGAAGGGTGTGAGAAGTTTTCTGGGTCATGCGGGCTTCTATCGTCGATTCATCAAAGATTTTTATCAAATCGCTCGCCCGATGACCCACCTCTTGGAAAAAGATACTCCTTTTATCTTCTCCAAAGAGTGTCTTGAAGCCTTCAACTCGCTTAAGGATAAGCTAACTAAGGCACCCGTCTTGGTTACCCCTAATTGGGAGCTGCCTTTTGAGTTAATGTGCGATGCTAGTGATTTTGCTATTGGAGCGGTTCTGGGACAAAGAGTGAATAAACACTTCCAACCAATCCATTACGCTAGCAAGACAATGACTGGGGCACAATTGCATTATACGACAACCGAAAAAGAGCTTTTAGCTGTTGTCTATGCTTTTGAAAAATTCCGCCCCTATCTTGTCCTTTCTACAACAATTGTGTATACCGATCATTCCGCGCTGAAGTACTTGTTGACAAAGCAAGATTCCAAACCAAGACTTCTTCGCTGGGTTTTGCTGCTCCAGGAATTTAAAATCGAAATTCGCGATAAAAAAGGAGCAGAAAACTTAGCCGCGGATCATCTCAGCAGACTTGAGGATCCATACCAAGGGGATCATCCGAACAAAGAAATCAATGATTCTTTTCCCTTGGAGACCTTAATGTCTATAAACTCGAAGTCGAATGAAACCCCGTGGTTTGCGGACTTTGCAAACTACTTGGCGGGTGGAATTCTCAAGGAAGGGTTGACGTCTCAACAAAAGAAGAAGTTCTTCACCGACATTAAGACTTACTTTTGGGACGACCCTTACCTATTCAAACAATGTGCCGACCTGATTATCCGCCGCTGTGTTGACGGACCGGCAGCGTCGGAAATCCTTGATGCTTGCCACAAAGGACCCACCGGTGGTCACTTTGGTCCCAACTACACCGCCAAAAAAGTGTTTGATTCGGGATTTTATTGGCCCTCCATATATCGTGACGCTCACGATATGGTTAAACGATGTGATGTTTGCCAAAAACAAGGCACGATCACACATAAAGATGAGATGCCTCAAAATTTCATACAAGAATTTGAAATCTTTGATGTATGGGGCATCGACTTTTTGGGGCCATTCCCTTCTTCTAAAGGAAACAAATACATCCTTGTAGCCGTTGACTACGTTTCAAAGTGGGTTGAAGCTAAAGCTTTACCTACTAATGACGCAAGAGTGGTTTGTAACTTTTTGAAAGCTCTTTTCGCTAGATTCGGTGTGCCTCGTGCCATTATTAGTGATCGTGGGACTCATTTTTGCAATGACCAATTCGCAAGAGTCATGGCTAAGTATGGTGTAAATCATCGTATTTCCACAGCCTACCACCCACAAACTAATGGCCAGGCTGAAATATCCAACCGAGGACTTAAGCGAATTCTGGAAAGAACCGTGGGAGAGCATCGTGCCTCATGGGCTGATAAACTTGATGATGCTTTGTGGGCTTTCCGTACTGCTTACAAGACCCCAATCGGCTGTACGCCTTATCGTCTTGTGTACGGGAAAGCGTGCCACCTCCCCATTGAGTTGGAGCATAAGGCTTATTGGGCCTTGAAGTGGGCCAATTTTGATATCAACAAAGCCGGTGACCTACGCAAGATCCAACTCAATGAGCTCAATGAACTTCGGAATGAGGCTTATGAAAATTCTTTGATCTATAAGGAAAGAACTAAGCTCATTCACGACTCCAAGATCAAAAACCGAGAGTTCCATGTTGGAGACAAAGTCTTACTTTTTAACTCCCGGTTGAAAATCTTTTCGGGCAAGCTCAAATCTCGTTGGTCCGGCCCATTCACCATTGCCCAAATTTTTCCATATGGTACTCTCGAGCTCGCTCAACCTAATGGACCTAATTTTAAGGTGAATGGCCAACGAGTGAAGTTGTACTTTGGTGAGGACACCTCTCAGGAGGTGATTCCATCCCTCACCACGTTCCCCATGAACTAATTTTGGGTCGAGTCAGGCTCGTGACTCGGTTATAAAAAATAAGCGCTCCTCGGGAGGCAGCCCGTGTTTCTATCCCTTTAACCCCCTAAGTGTAGGGGAGGACCTATTTTGGTCGTTTGTGTTTGTGTGGTGATGTGATTACAGGGATAAATGCACTCTTGGAATCTTTGAAGAACCGTGTTCCCGTGTTATCCGAAATCCGGTTCTATCTCTCAACTATCGTGATTCAATTTTCTTCATACTCACATTTGAAATTGATCACTTTAGTCGTCTCTTCCTTCACTCGAGTTAACCAACGTGCACAATGTCCTAAGTGTAGGGGAGTTTACTCTCCCACATGCTTAAACATTGAGGACAATGTTTATCTTAAGTGTAGGGGGGACTTCTATCGAAGCTTTAAGTGGACTTTCCCATGAAAATGCCTTCATTTAACCGGAAAATCCTATTTTTCAACATTTTTCAAATTTTTTATTAACCTTGGCCATTTAGTCGTAATTTTTAAATTTTTCCTCGTTACTTTCATATGTATATATCCCGCAAATAAGTTAAAAATATTAATAAAGTGGTGTAACTAGTTTAGAAGTCTTTGACATATTAGGCCCGTTGTGTTTATTTTGACTCAACCCGAATAAACTTATCCAAGTTTATTCTAGCTAGTATCCTTAACCATGTAGACCTTAATTGGTTTATTAGGCTAAGTATCCACGAGTCTCATTACTTGAGATTTTAAATTGTGGAGAACGAGAAATGATAGAGTCAATTATAAGTCGGTATTCTTGCGCAAGCTCACTTGGTGTAATTATTTGCCTATTCTCCCATCACTTGCTAATAATTTATCTGCAATAAGTAAGGTCGTACGATTTGAAAAGTTACTTAGCTTCTAGCCCAAGATCGTTTAAAAGTTGCTCGGTAATGATAAGAGTTCATAGCCAAGGCATAACTTATGAAGCGGGGCGCGAAGATTGGCGAGTCCGAAAAGGCCCTAACAAGGCATGAGGATTCCATTTTATTGCTGAAGATCCAAAGTGATGTGAAAAGCATTATTCCCAAAGTCAATATGAAGGATCAAGACTCACGACGAAAAGCAATCAACTCCCATAAAGATCATGGAGAAGTCTATCCGAAAAGACCCTAACAAGGTATGAGGATAAATAGATCCAAGTCCGAAAAGGAGGCGGATCGTTGTATCTCAAAATCCCAATTAGAGATTGAAGAAATAATCATGAAGTCGTGGTCTACAAAGTTGGAGTACCCCTCAAAAGTCTCCAAGTGAAGAAACTCTATTACGATGAGAAGACCATTATCTCAAGCACGTCTCTCAAGATATGAAGTATGAAGTACATGCCAAATATCGGCCCGAGAAAGGTCTCAAATCGCGAACCAAGTTATGCCAAGATATGAACTTTTTGATATCCCGAGAAGCAGTTTTAAGAGATTTTGTCCTTTAGCTAACTATTGATCAAATCGTCCTACTTTGCTTTCAGCCTAAATAAACTATCGAAATAAGTCCAAAAATGCATCTTCATGATCATTCTAAGACAAAAATAAAATATAAGAGATACACCTAGGAATAAGGGAGTTTAAGCATTTAATTAAGCCATGTGTGTAAGTGTTTGAATTGCTAGCTTATAATAACAATGATCTCGTTTTTAAGCTTAGTTTGGGGAACGTGAAACTTGAGGGTGATAAATCTTCGTAGCACAAAAGCCCTAATGTAAGTCATTGATCTCTTTGCAAGTTATTTCCATGTAGCTATTTTCAAGTGAAAAATGGTTTTCTATCATTTTAAGTTTTAATTTCTTTTAGTACTTTAATTTTTTGTTTAGTAGTATTTTAATAAGGCCAAGGTTGATTAATTATGAGAAAAGTGTAAAATTGCTTTATCACTAAGCATTGCATGAGGGCATGGCAATGGTTAAGTGTAGGGGATTTGATAGGTGTGTAAACACCCATCCTTTTACCACTTAATTCTGGCTAAAACAAGACCAAAACACGTATTTAATATCATTTGTTTGGAATTATGCGTGGTTTTTGTGTTTATTGTGTTTTCAGAGCTAACCGGATAAATATTAAAGAAAACATGGGATTGCACGGGTTTTATCGAAGAAAAAGACTCAAGACGAAGTCTATTGTCCAAGAGATGCAAAAGATTTGAAGTCAATGGGCCTATTTGAAGAATTATCGAAGAAAAGGACCAAAGATGGAAGATTTTCATAAGTCGAAGAAACTCAAGTCTATTAAACGAATAAATTAAAAGACGAGTTGAATTTAATCGACAACAAATCCCGAATCAGAATCGAAAACGTCAACTTTTCTGAAAAGACGAGAAGACAAGAAGAAAGGGATAAAGCCCACTCACCAACCAACCACTAGGACTATATATAGTTTCTTCTTTCACATTTCAGAGGGCTAGTTTTTAGTTTTCTCTTCCTTTTTCTTTTGTTGTTCGTAGCATCACCATCACCACTAGGGTGATTGGTGATTTTGATCTTTGTTATTCAAATCTTATACTTTTAATCTTTGTTTTGTGATTGTTAAAACCTTAATCATTCAATATATCTTTCCATTTTCATCTTGTTCATCATCATCTCTCATCTCAAGTTTTTAAGTTTTATTTGGTTCAAGTTTGATTTTAAAAAGTTGTTGATCTAGTGTTTTTATTGTTGGGATTTGTTACTTATGGTATTTAAATGATTATTGGTTAGTTTGGTAAAACCTTTTTGAATATTTGAGTCGATTTGGATTTAAATTCGTGCCCCCTGTTCTTGTGTTACTGTTTCTGTTCTTCATTCCCAGATATATTCCGAATAGACCATTCTTTCCGAATAGAGCTCATGTACTTTCCTTAATTCGGAATCTTTCAGTTATTCCGAATTGCCTGTTTAGATTTTTCCTTACTCGGAATGATTTGACATTCCGAATAGAGCTGTTTTTCCGAATAAAACATCTTTTCCGCATAGACCATTTTTCCGCATAAGGCATATTTTCCGAATAGGCAATGTTTTCCGAATAAGCCAGCTTTTCCGCATAGCACATGTTTTTCCGAATAGGAGTTTATTTTTCCGAATAGGACCTTTTTCCGCATAAGGGTATTTTTTCCGAATAGTGAATTTATTCCGCATAAGATCAATTTTTCCGCATAGATCTCCACATTCCGAATTGAGCATCATTCCGCATAGGACTATTTTTCCGAATGGGATATTTTTCAATAAGGGTATTTTCCTGATTTAATTCAAGTGTTACTTTTTAGTTATTGATTGTTTCCCTGTTTAGTAGATTAGAAAACTCAACCCACTTTTTGCCACCAAGAACAAATCTTCCCACTTTAAACTGAGATCAATTCGATAGGATTCCGAGAAAACGAACTTTTCAAAACGAGAAAAATCCTTGTATCAGTAATAGAGATGGATTACTTGGCTAAAGGGCTGGTCAAAACATGTTTGTGCTAACATGGTCCAGGTGAGCCTCTTGACGCGTTATTTTTGTATTTTTTTATTAACTTTCATAATTTAGATGTATACGATAGTACTGCAGATGTAGAGCTTGATGACGCGACGGAGAAATCACGTTTCGAGCAGGTACGTATTTAGTGAACGTGGATCAGTGATGACAGAGAAATTACGTTTCGAGCAGGTATGAATGAACTTGGTATTGTTTGTTCTTAATTTAGTACTACATAATTTTTTATTGCTTCGTGTTTCAGAAGACCAGGGAGGCCGCCTGCATTTTCAGAAGACCAGTTACTAAATCTGTAATCTGTACATACCACAGGTATGAAATGTGCATTTCACTCCATCTAAAAATAATGCACAACCAAAACAACAAAACATTTTCACCAAAACACCTATTAAAACAAATACTTTCATAAAAGCTCTAAGGAAAATAAAAATCTAACAGACACGGATTTATCTGTACTCGAACTAAATACAGCGACAAAGCCGAGCGATTTAAACCCTAATTTCGCATAAGTGAGATTATGAAGAAAAAAAAGGATTCGAGAAATTTATGAATAACTAATAAATTACATACTTTAATCTCATTATAATCTTGTAAGGGTTTTCTTCATAATGCTGATAACGTTAATCGCATAGTAGTCTATTTTTCTAATTGGATAATTTTTTATTTAGAGTAATGATTTAGGGATTGGGAAGGTCGAGGGTTTTTTAGAAGAGATTGTACATGCCATATTGGATTGAAAATATAAATGGTTATGTATCGAATTTAGTCCAAATGTTTGAAAGTTTTTACAAATACGCTCTACTTAAAACTTTATTAAATTACTTCCTTTTTTTGAAAGTTTTTTTTCTTCTAGTTTTGACACGTAAATGTTTGGTTGTATTTTCTAAAAACGAATTTTTAACCAATATTCACTCGAATTTTTTATAAATTTTAGCCAAATTAAGAAATATTAGGCTTTTTCATAATTAAAATAATAACAATATTATGGAAGTCCCAAAACTACTACTAAATAAAGAAAGTTCCAAATTTTTTACCCCAAAAAGCGTTTTGCTTTATAAAGAAAAATTTCATATGAAAATGGAAAGACAAAAAATATGTTTAGATCGTATTTTTTTTCAACATTCTTTCAAAATAAGAAAATTTCTTATTCTTCATTAATAAATAGAAAAATAAAATATACCGTTTTACATTTTTCTATTTTCCCCCTTTCATCTAACCAACTGGCTTAGCTCAGTTGGCCACCAAGGTTCCACTAAGTGGTTTCCTTGGAGGAGAATTCTTGTATGTCTTGAGTTCAAAACATGCCAAGGGCCTTTCAGTCGAAACGGATAAGGAGTCTAATATAACTAGGCGATGGTTCAAAGAAGACGTTCTTCCGCTTAGATGTCACTGCATGACTCGACCCACTAACCACTAACATTTGACATTCTAAAAAAAGTATACAATTTTTCAAATTTTCAACTCTTCTTTAGAGAAGTAATCATTTCATTCTCTAGAAAAGTTAAAAACATAAAAATATGATTTTTTTTCCCACAACTAAACAACACCAAAAGGTGTGTTTTAGTCGAAGAAAAATATCACACTTTCTTAGAGAATTTTCTTATGAGAACATAAAAACAAAAAACATGTATGATCGAACTTTTTCAAATATTTTTAAAAAGATAGAAAAAAATTATTCTTATTTACTTTTATTACTCCCTTTATACAATAAGGGGAATTAGAAAATACTCAAATAAAAAACATTATAAGTGTGTGAGAGGAGAAACTCTTCCCCTCTTATCAGCCATTCAATTTCCTCCCTTCCCTGTTCACTGGTATGGGTTCTTCAACCCAATCTACATTTGAACCGTTTGTTGGTTTGGAAGACTGTTCACCGGTATGGGTTCTTTTCTAAAACCCCTTTTGTAGCCATTGATTACTTTTTTCATCTTTTTCAGCCGTAGATTTCTATATTACACCCAGCCGTAGATTTGCATATTACACCAACATCCGTAAATCTTATCCTCATCTTATCTCAAACTCACATATCAAGATCCACCGTATGATATTATCACAGGTGATGTTGATTAATTTTTCATTTTCTGGGTTTTATCTCAGGGGTTTGATTTTCATCTTTTTTTAAGTTTATGAGGATTTTCTGTTTTGAATAGGGTTTTACTTTTTATTTTATTTTTGCAGGTTTGCAATATTCAAGATGGAACAACAGGCTTACTCATTACTTATCAGGTACGGGTAATTTTTCCATTTATGCAAATGTTGTTTTCGTAAGTGAAGGGTTGAAAACTAAGATGGGATATGTGATTATAACATGACAGGGTATCCAATCAAGAGGGTGTTCAATATATAGAAGAAATGATCAGATAGATTTTTGTTTACCTGTTCATTAGTTTTAGTTAAATTTTTAGGGGTTTTTTAATTTCTGTTTTTGCTTTTGATTATTTGTTATGGGACTGTTTCTGTATTGTTTGAAATGTAAAAGTCAAGTCTTTGTTGTTTGCAGATTGCAATTATTGGTATGCCGAATGTTTGGAAATCGATGCTACTCAACTGATATAGTAAGGTATCATTTTTAATTTTCGTAATATCGTATAAACTGAAATGGTATCCTTGCTTATGATCGAGTGTTTTGGATTTGCTAATTTAGTAATTGTAGTGTTTTCTTGCTAATTTTTATATGCTCATATAGGTTTTTTTTTTGTTATGGTTTACGTTGTAAAGGAACCTTAACTTATTCGTTTTAGTTATAGCGGGTGTTCGTTTAAGCTGGCTTATTAGATAATGAGTTTTTCTGCGTGCTACGAGTAGTCTGTATGTAGTATATGTGCGCCGACAGCCGGGTGTTGGAATTTGGGATTGTTTAAGCTGGCCTAATTAAATCCCCTTTTTCGGCCTAAATAGGTGCATATTCGTGGGTAATCAGGAGGCCTGACTACTTTTTGATTTACTAGGATGATGGTGAAACTGAAGACAATCATGGTGATTTTATTCATGTTGCACTTATGACGAATTTGATACATCTACAAGTGTCGATGACCGAAAAATGGAGCTTGAAGCTTTCTTTGTTTATCCTCTCCTATGAACATGTATGCATTTGTTATATGCGTATATATGCACTTTACAAATTATCAGCATCCCCTGTTGAGTATGGCTGGAACATACATATACATTGCTCTATAAACTTTAAGTAATAAACTAAAGGTTTGTGAAAATTGGTTTCGATTGTTCAATATGGTTATTTGATTGCTTAAATTGTTGCAATTTGATGCAGTTCGAGCATGTGTAGAAATTATCTAAATAACACGTAGGTACTATTTTTTGGCGGGTTAAATCAGGTATCCATCAACCTGTTTTAGAAACGGATATTGGTTGATTTAATATCTGGAGTTATTACATTTCCTGAACAGGACGCGTCAACCTGTTTTAGAAACGGATATTGGTTGATTCAAATAGAAATAATCTAAATAACACGTATGTACTATGTTATTTGATGCTTTACAATTCAAAATTTTAGTACCTTCATTGCCTCAAAGATAATGGTGTTTTTATGAAGGTTGAAGCAGCTGGACGCTGTACAGCAGAGCGTTAGAGAGCATTCTTGCAGGTTACTTACTTTCACCTTCATTTTTATCTTGCATTAGTAAGTATTTAAGCTACACGTGTCTTCGTTTAGATGGTTTATATTGTGCATTTCAATACTAATATAACAACTTTACAAATAAGCATACTTTATAAGCTTTAGATAAATTATCAAACAAGTGAAGCACCTGCCGAAATTTGTTTTAGTAGCTAATAATCACCTTAAACGGGCAAGGTCAAACAACCCGTTAATATAAATATAAGGGGTGTCTCTTATGTTGGAGTACTTAGTATAGATGGCTAAATGAGTGGGTTTAATAATATGATATGTTGATTTAATGTTTGGCTCAATCTCTAGCCATGTAAGTTCTTCAAACCAAATATGATTCTTTACGAGCGAATTAATTCACCTTTTTGTGGCAATGTTTGGAGAAACATCTGGAGGCAACTGTCTTTTATGAAATATGTTGTTAGGCATTGCCCTGATGTGTTGCTATTTGGGATGGCTCATGTTAACCTACCGTCTTTTCACATTGTTTGTTTAGTGTCCACTTTTATGGAAATTGTTTATGGCTGACTGATAAATTAAAAAATATGCAGACACCATACAATATTGATCTCCAACATGAAGTTTCTTTGGTTGTTCTTCACGTGATACTTAAAGATCCATATTTGGGTGACAGTCTGCTCCATACCTGTCATGTTAAACCTCCTTTTCGTTGAGAGCTATGAGTGATACTCTCGAGATGGATTTTGTAACACCCCATTTTGATAAATGGAATGTCACGCGTGATTCTGGCGTGTCGTCAAAGCATACAAGATTAAATGTATAAAACATCACATGACCATTAAGGAAATACCAGAAACAAACATCGGTATCCTAAAGTAGAACTCATCACACACAAACATAAGTACTGTAAATGAAAAGGACTTAACAATGTCCATAGAAAGGATTATCAAAAGTATGAAGAAATGCATAAAGTAATGAAGACTAGGAAGCTTCCAGTCCATATGCACGTACGCTTAAATTCTACGAGCGTCCTTGAGTACCTGCCGTTTTGGGAACATGAAAGGAAAAACGACTGAGCATAACTCTCAGTGCACGGATATACAAGTAAAGCATGGATAATATAAACATATGATCATAGAGCAGCGGAAAAGACTAAGTCCTGAATAACCTGGCATATCTTAGTAAAACTAGTTTTATAGTTCGAAAAGCCTTATGTTTATCTTATAAAATATACGTAAATACAAAATATTAAGCTCGTGATTACTGAAGTTCATGATTTCATGTTCGTATGTTCGTGATTATAATTATTATTGAAATAATTATTGTGTCTTAATACGTATTAAATACTTATCGTGTTATAACACGTACGTAATACTTGTAAATCTTGTTCGTGAATCGTAAACGTGCTATAAAAGGAAAGTTATAATCATGTACGTACGATCATAAGGGTACTATTCATGGTAAAAGCATGCGGGTTTTACAGATTTAGATACTATGCGTAGAGTATTCGATTTATGCCATGAGTTAAAGGTTAGATACTAGCTTTTTATCTTACATGCTTCTATGTTTTTTGTGTATGCTAAGATGTCCTTCTGATTACAGATCTTATCGCATGTATTGGACATGCTACCTTTTTCTTTGAGTATCAAGCTCGCTGCCTTGGCGTCTCGAAAAGGACTCATAGATCTAAAGAATTGGTTGGCATATGTAAACACTTACAGTGATACTTTTTTTTTTGCGATAAACGATATGTTACGTTATAGTTTCAATATATTTATATATCATGCTTCAAGAATCAGAGATCTAATAGGATAATTTTCAAGAGTGTATTCGTTTCCTGAAGGCGGTTGAGTCTAGCGCATAGGAGCCTTCCAATCTTTTTCATAGCTCTGGGAACATGCGGAGTGCTTTTAGAGAGATAGTTCATGTTTTTTTAAAGGTTTTTACCCTCATGTTTCAAACCAACGTTCATGCCAAAAGTATTAGCCAACTAACGACCCAAAACACCCGCGGCGAAGCGCGGGCACCTATCCTAGTATAAGAAAAATAGAAAACACCATTGTACATTTTTCTGTATCTCTCCTTTCATCTAAACACTTTTTTTATTTTTAAAAATGCGACTCCATCTAAAATTGGCTTTAAAATTTTCTCTCTTTTCCAAAAAAATAAAATAGTTACTAGTAAATTCTTTAGATATCTGGAAAAAAAACTTTGTTCGTAACTAAACATCTTGAAAGTTTCTAGAAGCACAATAATGTTAGAATTGTCATTTATTCAGTTATAGTCTTATAGATAATGAGAACCAAACAATTACAGCAATATGAGAGGCATACAAAGGTTACAGTCGTCCGGGACAAAATTCGGATAAAAAATTAGCTGAAATATTTGTGGATTTCTGTCAAATTTAAGGGTGAGCACTTTATTAACTTATGAAGATTTGTATCAAATGTGCAATTCACACGAGTTTATGTTTTGTGTTACTCATCTTAAGGTTATGTTCAGTCCGGCTTGATGCTTAGCTTAGAATTACTATAGGCCCGTTTGGTATAAATATTTTACCCACTTTAGGCTGAAAGTTACTGTAATCCAATGTTTGGTAGACTTAGGCTAGACACACGCGTCACTTTCATTTCTAATTTGAAATCCTGATCTCATCAGTGGGTTTTGTTACTACAAAACATACTAGATTTTATTTTTTAATTCATAAACTATGTCAGCCACTAGTATGCATGTGTATTTAGTTTTTATCTTATTTTTTTATTATAAAATAATATAAATCATCTTAGGGTGTGTTTGGTTGATGGGCGTACATGAGTTTGAATGGGTGTCAAACTAAAAGTAAACGTTTGATTCGTAAATTGAATTTGGATTTTGGATTCAAATGCTACTGTTCTCAATCTGGATAGAAAGGTGGGTTTGACACTTTCTATCATTTTTAGTGATGGGACCCATCTCTTTTAACTTTATACCCTATTTCATATTTTGACTAAAAATAAACAAAAATATTATATTATACACAGCAAATAACTTTTTTTTATTAAACCATTAATGTTTTTCTCATTCCTTTTTTTATTTCATACCAATATAAAATCCGGATTCGATTTCAATACCATTAATAAGCCAAACACACCTTTAGTTTATTAATACACAAATACTTATAATTAAAATAAGTATTAATTTTTTCTTTTTATTTTATTTCTTAAAACCTAGATAAAATCTTAAACCAAAATACCAAACTTAACTCTAAACCCACCTATAAACCAAACGAACCCTTAGTATTTGTTTAATATAAAAGCTTGAAACTTATGTGTTTAAACAAACCTGTTTGTTAAAAAAGATTATTTTTAAAATAAAAAACTAATAGCTAAAAAAAAGTTTGGTAGTTTTTGTATAAAACTTAAGCATAGAGAATTGATTATTTGCTAAATGAATGGATTTGGAAGGAGTAAAAATACAAAGGGAGTTTGTTCACAAGAAACTGAATTTTTATATTTATTTTGTTTTCATTGAAATATGACAAAAGAAATCAATTCCAATTCGTTTATCTTATCTCTTTCTATCAAACACGTCTTCACTATGCCCTGAATGCATGTTTGAGGGAAACGAGATAGCAGAAATGAAAAGAAGTCAAATTGATAAACTAGTTATAAAAACTTGATAATGTAAATTTCGAGGTTTCATTTCATCACTTTTTATTGAGAATAATTTTGTAATATTTTCAATACTTACGTATTTTTCGCTTTTCAACTTATATGTGTATTTTAGTTACTAATCGAATCTATTCGGATTCGTCACCTTACATGTGTATTTTAGTTACTACTCGAATTTGAATTCGTCACCTTTTCATATTCGGATCAATTCGAATATACAAATAAATCTTTATTTGGGTCAATCCGGCCGACTCACACCCGAGTTAATCAAGCATTTTTAACTCGATACCCAAGTCTATTCAATATTTGAGTGACTCAGGTTAGCCATAATAACCTAAATAAAAATATTGATCCAGTAACACGGTTTGAAAATAAATTTAATCGTGTTTGATTCGAGTTGTTTTTTTGACACTCCTAAAAGTCAAAACAAATACAAATAGAAATAAGAATTTACTCATTTCTTAGATTTAATTCCCTAATGTTTGTCAAACACCAGGATCAAATAATTGAATCGGGTCGACCCTAAACCCGAATAAATATGTTGACTCACATAACTCTGTGTGAATAAGTTTAATTGAGTTTGATTCGAGTAGGTTTTTTAACACCCTAAAAGACAAAACAACTATAAATACAAAATTACTCATTTCTTAAATTTAATTCCCTGTTCTTTACCAAATAGCAGAATCAAATAAATTTCTTTATTGATTTTAATTATCAAAATTTCTATTATCTGATTAATTTTTAAGATCTGGTTTTTTTTATCAAACATACCTGATTAATTTTGAAGATCTGATTTTTTCTATCAAACATACCGTAAAAACTTGTTTACTATATCGGACTGGATTGAAGCTGAACTTATAAATTGGGTCCGGTTCTTGATTTCACACTTAACCTCATGTTTGGTCTTGTCCTCGACTCGGTTTAACCCAAACTGATCGTAGTTTCAAGCTATCATTATCAAAAAACCATTCCGAACAACACATTCAAAATCCTATCCTTAATCCGCGATTTTAAGCTAAACCGGTCCTGGTTCGATTCGTATCTATCCGATCCGGTCTAGGTTTGACCCTATATGCTCACCGGTCGCGCCCCTACGGTTGAGCGAAAGGGAAAAAGTCAAAAGACAAATATATTCCAAAATAAACAATTCATTTCATTTCATACTCTGAAACACCCACCAAACAGCCACCACTAAAAGCATTTTTAATAACAAAACCAAAAAACAAAAAAAAATCAAAAGTCATCTATAGGTGAATGATCAATGGCGGCTCTATCACGACTGAGAAACAATCCAGTAATTAAACGAGTACCGTCGTTAATTAGGGCTCGTTATCTACTATCATCATCTTCCATTTCACGGTCAGGATTCAATCTCTTCATTTTTTTTAATTTAACTAAACTCATTTCTGTTAATTAGCTATAAGCTTATTTAGTGATTGATTTTGCCATTGTTGTGAGTTAAGATCATCAGCTGATGTTAGTTGCTTAGTTTTACCGTCTTATATTTCTCAATTTAACGCCATTTAGGATCATTTTCATACTGTGAATAGGATCATCTTTGTTTAACTGGATCGATTGGTTTAACGATTCCGAGACTTTCTGTCTCCACTTTTTGTATAGCGTGCCTTAGGCTTTTAATGAATGATCCCATTGCAGTTCGAAAAAAAAAGAGATGAGTATTATACTTATGCGTTCTGAATTAGACGCGTTCATATGAGTGTCGTACATATGTGAAGTTAGATAACTAGTTTATCGATTACTTAATGATCAGTTTATAGTTTATACTAAAGTGCTATGAGCCAGCTGCTTTATTTGATAAATGCATGTTTCAAGATATACTTATGTTAATTTATGAATTCAACTCGTATCGATTTTGTTGTCGTGAACGGGGTTTAAGATATACTTATGTGATGTAAATTAGCTAGTTAGTTTTTCATGAGTTCGTCTCGATTTCATTCATGTTTGTAGTGATCATAGTGTCGCTATTGGGAGCTAAGATCAGTATTATACTTAGGCGCTGTGGAATTAGATGCATGTATATATTGGTTTTGGTCATATTTGTAGTAATTAGGCTGTTGCTGCTATAGTGACTTGTGTGCGGTGATGATTTGACTTACCTGATGATTATCTGTTCGTAAGTTTTTCTTCTTGTTAATATGAGGTAATTCTGTACTTTGTGTGCTGCGGATCACCTAGTTTTTATGGGTGTTTATGTACGCACATATATTTCATTTTATGTTTCTAGGGACTAGGCTGATTCTTTATCCAGTTAAGACCTAGTTTTGTTTGGTGTTTATACTTTATAGTATGATTACATTAAGATCATATGATGCTGAATTGATATCTTGCTTGTATGTTTTATTAGAATAGAGGGAACTGTTGTTTAGCCGAATGTGTTCATTGTTTTGTCAAACTGAACGTGTGTATCATGAAACATATCATGGAACCGAACTTATATTGTAGTCGGCACGTGGAAAAGGATTTACATGACCTGCAAGGTTTTAGCACCATTAAGAAGTCATGAGTGTTTCAATACACCTTAATCATTTTTTGTAAAAAAAGATGAGGTCATGTTAAAGGGAATTATTTTGAAGACCTCCCCACATGTTTTTGTATACATTGTTGCTTCGTAGTGTTGTATTATTGTTCCCAAAATGGTGGTTAGTATGTTTCATATAATCCATTAAAATGCTATGGGATCTCAGCTTATGGATTTGATCAGGCGACATTTTTTGCTTTGGTTGGTAAAAGAGTCATACGTGGACATGAGTAAGGTTGGATACTCGAGCCTATTGTCTTATGTTTTCCGGTTTTTGCTCATGTACATTATCACCCGACTAGAGCTATAGTTATTAGCAAAATCTTACTATTGTGGCTATTTGCTAACAAACAATAAGAGCTTTCTTAAATTAAAACTTTTGAGACTTGGATACTCAGCTATTCATTTATATGGTTAGAAGAGGCATGTGTAATATAAAATTATAATAGCATGGAAGGGTGTTGTTTGAGGCAGATTAGGTCGAACTGTCAAATTGTAATTTTTGTGATATCTTTATGTGATTGCGGACACTCTCTTTGTTATACCTTTGATTAGTTTTATGGCATTGCTCATATTGGTCGGCTATGCACCTTTGCTACAGCGGATTCATATCTGTCAGGATCATATCAATACCCAGCTTTCTAGGTTTACTGTTTTGGACACGCGCCACCACAAACTTATTCCAGAACAACCTTGCCTTTACCTTCCTGTTAGGAATCCTGATATGAATCCGCTGAGTTGACTGCACCCCTAAAGAGTCGACTTGTCCTTCCTTATTAAGCTCTTCCTTCACTGATTTTATCTAACAACATTATTTGTTTTTTATTTAACTAAAGTACTAAACTCATTTCTGTTAATTAGCTATAAGCTTATTTAGTGATTGATTTTGCCATTGTTGCGAGTTAAGATCATCAGCTGATGTTAGTTGCTTAGTTTTACCGTCTTATATTTCTCAATTTAACGCCATTTAGGATCATTTTCATACTGTGAATAGGATCATTTAGGATCTATCTTTGTTTAACTGGATCGATTGGTTTAACGATTCCGAGACTTTCTGTCTCCACTTTTTGTATAGCGTGCCTTAGGCTTTTAATGAATGATCCCATTGCAGTTCGAAAAAAAAAGAGATGAGTATCATTTTTGTGAATTAGCTAAGTTAATATAGCTGCGACTAATGATAATCATCCGTTTCGCCGCGCTTCTTTCTCATTATCCGGCTAATTAATCACCTCTTCATTAACTTGCTTATTGATATTGTTATCGCGATTGAAGATAAGGTTACTCATGTGATGTTTATTAGCTAGTTTTGCTTAAGCAGTGATCCGGTGGGAATAAATTTAAAAATGAGAAGAATGAGAATTAGCTATAACCGCACATTTGAGATGCATCCGCTTGAATTAGACGCATCTCTGTTCATTTAGATGCATCTCAATTAGTTTTGAACGTGGCAACACATTTGACGCTCACAGGATGAAAAACACGTACAGTTTGTCTAATTTGGTGAAATGCATCTAATATCGAGTTATATAATATATTATGATGTATCTAAAAGACTAGAAATGTATCTAATTCAAGTCGATGCATCTTTGATCCTAAGTCTATACAAGTCAGTTTTACTATGCTTAAAGACTGTTATCTATTTTCTAGCTTATGCAATGTTTATTGCTTAGTTTTACTATCTCGATTTTGTTGTTGTTAATACGATATAAGATCAGTTTCATGCTTGCATGATGTGAGTTTTTCACTAGGTTTGTGTGCTTATTGGTGCATTTATTTTGACTTTGAAAGATGTTCGTAGTAACTAGTAAGTATGTTGCTGTTAATGCGATTTATCATCAGTTTTGCTTTTGCACTTATCTCATGTCAATTAACAAGTTTCTGAATCTGTATCTCTAAGATCAGTTCATAGTGTATACTTGTGTCCTGATAAAAAGCTCGTTAGTTTTATGTTTTATTGATGAATTCGTATTGTCTTGTTGTTCTTGATGCGATTTAGGATCATTTTTTTAATTACATATTGTAAATTGGCTAGTTTGTGTGATGATCTGTGAATTAAAATACAAATGAGGATGATCTAACGACTTTTATCATATGGTCTATTAGAATCAAGGAATTGTTATTTAGTCGAGTAGAGGTGATGATGTTGTTAGTAACTGATTGCTAATGTTATGAAAAGTTTCATTCAGTCAGTACTCTTTAAAAGGAACGAGTGATTGAACTTGCGACCTGCAAGGTTTTACCTTTTGGAGAATAAGATTTGAACATGTTCATGCGTTTCGTATGAGATTATGAGTTCATCTGCGCGAAAGCAGATTCATGGAGTTATATGGACACCTCAGAACCGATGATCCACTACATATTTTTCATTTACTTTGTTTTGTGGCTTTACTTCTGTATTTGTTAAAGTGTTAGCTTATCTGTTACGAATAATCTATCTAAATGTTAAAGGATATCGGATTATGGACTTAACAGGCAACATTTTTTGCTTTTGTTGGGAAATGATTGTAGGATCGAAATTGTTATGTTTTCTAGGTTTTTGTTTGTGCACAAATTTGACCAAGCTTGAACTATGGTTATTAGCTAAATCGATACTATCTGGCTATATGTTAACAAACAATAAGAACTTCCACAAATTCGTGACTTGGTTATTATTAGGATTTATGAGATGGCCTTGTTATGGGCGAAATAAGAGAGAGAGGGGGGGGGGGGGGGGGGGGGGGGGGGGGCGCCATCTGGATAGGAGGAAGGGCGACCCCACCCTTAAACAAAAAGTGTTCGTAGTTTTGTGCATAAGTAAAGAGACTGGTTATGGCCTTGATAGGGCTCCTTTATACTATCTTGACCGAGAAGTGGGGGGAGGCTTTTACGTAAACCCTGCCTGCCCTTCTCTATTCTATTTTGAGGATCCTCTCTTTCACAGTGGAGCTATTTAGTTTCTCTCTACGGGTATAGAAGAGCCATGTGTAATTTTATTAGTAATAGCATAGGCATGTGTATGTTGAGCCAGATTTGGTGGAAAAGGTGGAAACTATGTCAAATGGTCGTTCTGTGATATCTTTACGTGATTGCAGATGGTCTTCATATTATATATTTGCTTAGTTTTACGGTTACTGCTCATATTGGTTGGCTACCCACCATTGCTTATGTTTTCTTACTTTGGCTCATTCTTTGTGCAGCAATTCCAGATTGCAGAGCTCTATTGTTGATGATGGTGGCACTTTATTAAGGTCTAAATTACTTGCTCCCAGTTTGTATTTATGTTTTATAATTCCCATCAACTTGTTCCTGTGCCCATGTTAATGTCACAAGCACGTGTACTTAGAGGCAGCTAAGTTAAACTATTAAACTCTTGCCATTTGGAAATTCATATATAGTTTAGCAGCTAAGTTAGACGTATCGTTCAAAGGATTATAAACAATAGCCAATAGCATCACTCCTAGAAGGGGACCGAATTGCTGAACGAGACCAGTCTTATAGAACTATAAGGATTTGATGCTATATAAGTTTGTTGCATATTTTAAGGCAGAGAAATTGTAGAATAATGTAAGGAGTCAAGCATTGCTGTACACTGTTCTGAACTTCCATAAACACAAATCACAGTATTTTAGTACAAGCCCAGTTTCTAAAATTATAAAGACCATATTGGTACACATCACACACCTTTTCTTACATTATTTGCTAGAGCATCTCTAGTAGTTGATGCATATTAGTCATCCATTTTATCATAATAAATTTCTGACATTGAGGTTTACCAGGCCGAGGCTTTTTTCTCCATCCAATGGTGTCCAAGACCAATCTAAATTTAAGGTTAGTCGTTTAAATTTTTTATTTCTTTCTTCTTTGGTACAATATCCATCTCTTGACAGCTGTTGTTTGCTTACAGTTGCTCGGTAGTATCAGATGCTACTCATCGGCAGGTATGAATCTTTCTAGTTCAAATATTTACCTTTTTATGTGTTTTTTACATGAAATTTGGCTATTACACACACCAGTTTAGTTATTGGACTTGTTCTTTCCCCAGAAGCTATGATACACAAAGGCTTTTGCGGAAATTGAAGAACATATGGAGAATTTGTGCTAGCACATAGTGCCGTCAAGCCCTGAGGCCATGAGCACTAACATAATTATATCACTATCACCTAAATGTTATTTTATGCATTTATGGGCAAGAGAAATATATTTGGTGCTGGCTGGAGTCTAGGACTAGAATACTCTGAAATTCTGAATACTCCTAGACGATAATTTCTCACAAAAAAACCAATAGTATAGTTTCAAAGAACAGTCAAATATAATAATACCTTAAAAATTCCAAAGTAACGGTTGTAGTAAATAAATCAACAAGTTATCAGTCATTCCCTGTATTAGATATTTAAACTGTGTATATCATCAAACTGTGGACATCTACATCTGTTTGTTAAGTTCAAGGAGTCTTTGGGATAGTCAATAACGGTTCTGAAAGTTGATATAGCTAATCCTAATGGTTTTTTTTTTTTCATATGCAGAACCTCCTGCACATGAAGTTATTGGAATGCCAGCCCTGTCACCTACGATGGTAAGATATGGCTGTGATCTGATTATTTATTTTTTCTTTCTCATTAAGTGTGACGATCTTACTTGCTTTCCTTGTTCGTAACTGATGCAATTTTTTCTGCTTTCACATAGACTCAAGGTAACATTGCAAAGTGGAGGAAGAAAGAAGGAGATAAGGTAAGCTGTTTTAAAGTAGTTACCGACGTAGTAGATTCGTTTTCATATTTTCAATTTTAACCTATTGTAAAATACTTGGTTGATTTATCGACTTTAGAGATACATCATTGGTAATTACAGTTGAGTCTTTTTATTTGACTGTTTGTTTGATCTGATAGATAGAAGTGGGTGATATCATTTGTGAAATCGAGACAGATAAAGCTACCCTTGAATTTGAAAGTCTTGAAGAAGGGTATTTCTTTTTGTTGATTTAATCTACTCTAAATATAGGGTTGTCATGTACTACAGTGTTTCTCTTTACTTGAAATGACGTGTCTTGGATCACCACTTGCAGATTTTTGGCAAAGATATTAGTGGCAGAGGGTGCAAAGGATGTGCCAGTTGGACAACCTATTATGATTACGGTAAAGTTATTTTATATTGTTATTTTGATCACCTTTCGTATTTCTATCAGAGCATAATATCTGAATTCATTATATACGATTATACATACTCATGTTACACACTCATTTACATACATACATGTCCTTGAATCTCGTCACCTAAAAATTATCTCTATTGCTGAATTGACTTATACATAACCCCTCACTTTTTTTTTTCTGCATCTAAGCTAATCTTTGCTGTATTGATTGATGCATGAACCTTTTTTTTATTGATTATTGATATAATGATTTGTACTTATATACTAGATCGAGGACTTGAACGAGATACAAAATCTCCCTGATAGTGTTCTTGATGGATCAGAGGTTAAAGAAACAAAGTCGACCCAAACTGATGTGAAAACCGAAGACTCGGCGCAAGAATCAAGTTCAGGCAAAATTGATGCATCTAAACTTCCTCCACATATCTTTGTTGAAATGCCAGCATTATCACCGACTATGGTAAGTTGATAGAATAAGATTTTCACTAATGTCAAATCATTTCATTCCACTTGTTGAAACTTTAGACATGGTATTTCTGAATTTGCAGGACCAAGGGAATATTGCGAGGTGGCTGAAAAAGGAAGGCGAAAAGGTTAGTCCTATGCTAAACATATGAGCTCTTTCTTAATGGCATCGAGGTTTGATCTCAACTCACAAGCTTACATCATTCTCATCTGTATAGATTGAGGTTGGTGATATCATATGCGAGATAGAAACTGACAAAGCTACTCTTGAATTTGAATGTCTTGAAGAAGGGTACGGTTCTATTCTTTCATTAACCTTCCTACATGCGCAAAGCTGAGTTTGAATTTTATTAGAGTGTCGCTTGTAGTTGCTACAGGATAGTTTAATCTCTACTTGCTGCCACTTGTAAACTAGTTGTTTGAATTTGCAACTTGAAACTGATTATCTGGTCATTGCTACTTGAAGGCATAACAAACAGATTTAATTCTTTGGATAAACAGAGACTGGTCTAAATTATTTGATTACTTAGGTTGTTTTGGATTGTCAGTTAGACTTCAGCTTCACCAGAACTGTTAATTGAGTTTATAATAGAAGTTATTTATTGACGCTGCTTTTAACTTAATAGATAGATTTTTATCTTGTCTTCACAAACTGTTCCAGAATTTTCATAAAAATGGCACCATCTTTCAAGTTTTTAAATAATAAGATTTTGCCAAATCCTCTTAACATCTGATTATCTTGTTATTGAAAATTAGACATTAGAATCATTTTATAAACACTCTTTTCTGCAACACTTGTTATTACAGACGATTTATTGGTTCTGATTCTTTAGTATCACAACAAAAACAGTACCCAATCCCGCTGGGTATGGGCAGTATCACATAATGATTTTCAAAAGATACATCCTTTACACCCCTTCTGCCTTCAACCTCTTGTTTCAGTGATATGCTGCTGATATTGATCGTTTCTTTCTTTGTTGATCTCATATTGCATGAATATAAGATATTATGTAACCAAAACTTCATCACGTTTATAGGTATTGGTTGAGTTTTTGTAGTTAGTGTGTGCCTATCAGTACTTCAATTTTTATTGGAATACTTGCTGCAGATACCTAGCAAAGATACTGGCACCTGAAGGCTCAAAAAATGTTGCAGTTGGACAAGCTATTGCAATAACAGTAAGTTTTATTTTTTTGCTGGTAAAGTGGAACAATTAGTATATCTCATCGTGAATAGTTGGTATAACCACTGCTTTTTGCCAGGTTGAGGATCCAGCTGATGTTGAATTGTTAAAATCATATGTTAGCGGTAATATGGCAGCCAAGGAGGCAAAGCCAGCTCAGCTTGCTTCACATGATAAAGAGGTGAAAGTAAAAAAATCCAGCTTTGCTAGAATCAGTCCATCTGCAAAATTACTAATTGCACAACATAAGTTGGATGCTTCATCAATAATGTCGTCTGGTGCACATGGTACTCTTTTGAAATCAGATGTTTTGACTGCAATAAAGTCTGGCACTGCTGCAACAAAAAGTTCGTCATCTGAACCTAAAACAGCCGCGTCAAGTCAGCCCGCGACGCATACTTCTTTATCATTATCATCAGAACTACAGCAGTCGGATTCTTATGAGGATCTACCAAATACACAAATTCGTAAGGTATAGGATCTTGTTTCTTAGTCCAGACATACAGGGCGGCATACAGGGCGGTTGTTGCATTTATTATAGTATATAAAAGTAAAATATGAAATTAAGCTGAAATGGGTCCTTTTCGCATTGGCTGGACCCAAAAATTTTTTATGACCGACTTTCTTTTTTAACAATATTATAAGTTATTTATGATTACGATAACAGTATTGTTACAATAGCAATCCAATTTATCGGATGAAACGATTTAGGAGGTTGCAAAGCATAAAATAATTTTGGGCATACTTTCTACTTCGACTCTATTTTCATATTACAGGATAATCTATTTCACCCGCTTGACATAAAAAACAACCCAAATGTTGCCCTTTCGTAACGGAGAACAAATTTTTATTTATTTTGATCTGTGCCTTTGCAGGTGATTGCAAGAAGGTTGCTAGAATCAAAACAGAGCATACCTCATTTATATTTATCAGCAGGTCTTACGAGATTCTTTACAGTGAGTTTTTGTGGTCAACTAAAATAAATTTGTAATTTAAATTGTTCAATGGTTTCTGGCAGATGTAATACTGGATCCTCTTCTAACTTTGAAAGGAGCTTAAAGGTATGATTACGATTTTTTTCTTGGTAAGCTTACCTTATCCAGCACCTGAACTGGTTGTTATAATC